>HG992176.1:22264092-23514092 GCA_905220545.2 Melitaea athalia
CACCACCAGAGTCGAGAAGGAACAAGCACCTTCAATCTTCATATTCTTTTTTTTTTTTCGAATTGTCGAGTGCTGTTGGTCCTATCGGCCTTTACAGCGTCACCGGTGAGATGGGCCGGGTGCATAAACTCCGGCCGCGAAGGAAGAAGGGGAGCCCTCTCGGGGAAGACGCTCGTCCTAAGGATGTCTCCTAGTGAGATCGCACCTCGGCTTAGAACGTCGTCGGAGTGGAGGAGGCGCTATGCGGAGCGCTGAGGCGGCTAAGGCTAACTGACGTGACGGTCCGCTATGCGCCTAGGCGCGTGCGGGCCGTCAGAACGCAGGGACCTCGCCCTCGCCGGCGGGGGCGGTGCGTGTGTGTCGTGTGTGTGTTGGTGTAAGCGGCGTTTAACGCCCCCGTTATCCTATCGTCAGGGTCGGTCAAGACGTGCATAGGACGTCTTTGTACTGTCTGTAAGTTTCCTCTACCTACGTATTTGCAAGCCTCTGCTATAAGAGGGTTTGGGTGACGGTGCGCCCTTTCAAAATATGCCGTAGCTAGTATTTTGAGGTGCTTCGCAAAAGAATCGATCTTAAAGTCGCGATGTAGGTCGACATTGCGCACGTACCCCGGCGAGCCCGAGGCAGTGCGTAGAGACCTGTTCTGAATGATTTGAAGCCTATAGAGGTAGGACGGCATTGCGTGAGCAAAAACGGGGCACGCGTAAGTCATAATAGGACGTATGCAGGCCTTATATAATGTCGTCTTATTTCTAAGAGACATTCTATTCCTCCCGCATAGCAGGGTGTACAGTCGACCTAGGACGAACGCTGCCCTGTTTCGGACCCGGTTGATGTGGGCTCTGAACATAAGTTTTTTGTCGAGTATGACGCCTAAGTACTTATATTCCTTTTTCCAGGGAATAGGCCCCTTCATAGAACGACTATCGCTTTTTATACAGATTTGGTGGTGGGGGGTCGGTAACGCTTAACTGACTCCTAACTGTATAGATTAAATATTTTATCGACAAAAGCTTCTTCTTCTTCTTCTTCTTCTTTGGCTTTAGCTCCCTTGCGGAATTGCCAGCTTACGATGAATATTGCATAACACCAGTCATTATGACATCTGTCAAAAATATAGTTCAAATAAATGGGTCCATTGCACCATTAAAGATCAAGTAGAGTAGCCATATTTGTCTCTTTTTCTCTTATGACTTCTTAAGAAAGTAAAGGAAGGCATTAGTTATTCAGATCCTCCAAGATAAACACTCCATCTATGCTTTTTATTTATCTTTGACGTAAGTGAATTTTACGAGGTAAATTACAAAGCATTAAAAATACATTATTAATAGAAATACTACTTTAAAATAGCACTTGTCGGTGGTATGTTATTCCACGTGTCTTGTAGTTTTGTTTATTATTCCGATTTTTACAAATAAACACGCTACAGACCGGCATTTCGAAGAAAAAACGGAGCTCTTGCGTGAATGACAGTTGCCGCGCAAATGAGTCAGCACTAAGAGCGTTGCGCGCTTGTATAATTTTATTAATTTGATTATATCAAGGCGGATCGAACCACGCCCACAAGGCATATCTCCTTCTTTCTGTAATCTGTGATTTCGCTAAATATCCAAAATAGGTCCAAAAGATCTCACGCGTGAGATGAGAATGATCAGTGGCGGATTTACAAATATGCCGCCAGTAGGCTATTCAATTTTGCCGCCCCTACCAAGCTCTAAAACTCGATACCCTATATCCTAGTACAGTCTGAAACTGCCAAGTGATTATTTCGGCTGACCTTGCGGGCATGGCCCTGGCCATTCATTTTCTAGATCTATATTAAAACGTTTAAAAAATAAAATTGCCGCTCCCTAGAATTTGCCGCCCTAGGCTCCAGCCTACTCAGCCTACTGTTTAAATCCGCCACTGAGAATGATACTTGCTCTGTATATGACGTTTTATACGTGTGTTGTTTTGACTTCTTTGAAAAACTTTACATAGGCTGTTCTTTATAGTTTAAACTATGTAGTATAATAACATTTTTGATAAGCATAAACATTTCGCTAACTATCCAACAATTTTAAGGACATTATCATTACAATTAACAACATTAACCAAAATTTATGTCATCTACATAACTTTCTGATATGACAATCATACAAATCAATCAAGAAGGCTTGGAATCTCAAGCTCACATAGACAATTCATCTTCAAAAATCGCCACAGATCCACTTACCTACATTTAAAGTCAAATAAAAAAAAGATAGAAAGTATCCACAACAATAATTTACTTACAAAAACACAGAGCATGTGGCATCTAAAGGGAAAATTATGAGGAGATGCTAAACGACTCATCCAGCACCAGTAGCGTAGCGTGGTTGTCGGCTGCTCGGGGTGGAAGAAAATTTTGCCGCCCTCTTATTTAGGTATTTCAATTTAATGTATATATACTATATATTACATAAATTAATATAGAGAACTTTTCGGCAAATAGCAGTCATCATTATTTTGCACTGTACAGGTTATATTTTAAATAAAAAAGTTTATAAAGCTGTCCCTAACATTCTGTATGTAATAAAAGTCATTCTCACTGATTATTATTCGACATAAACGGGGAGTTCCCACAAGTATAAACATACTAGCATTATACAGCAGATCATCGAAAAGTAGCATACAGCTGATGTAGTGCTTTTTGACTTTTGAGCCGTTGATACTGTACGATCGTGAAATTGTTTTAAAGTTATGACTTAACAAATAATCATGGTACGTTCGTAGTTACGTGATTTTTATTTAATTTTCATAAATGTTTGAATTGTTAATTATTAACTTAAAACAATTTATTATCAATGTTTCTCTACTATATTATGCATATATTATACATGTAAACCTTTTTTTTTAATCACTCTTTCTGTTAAAAAAAACCTCATCAAAATCCGTTACGTAGTTTTAAAGATCTAAGCATACATAGGTACAGACAGATAACGGGAAGTGACTTTGTTTTATACTATGTAGTGAATATGTAGTTAATACTGTCGGCATTACTTTGCTGCGTTGGCAAGCTAATTCGCTGAAAGCTCTGCTCGCAAGTTTGAATTATAAGTACACAATTTACGAACGCCAAAAAATATTTACATTAATATAAAAGAAACAAAAACAAAATCAAGATTTTTTTACACCTTGCTAACAATTATGGGTTCTCGGTAGGTATAACATTTATTTATTTTATACTAGCTGTGCCCCACGGTTTCACCTGCTTTAATTTGAGAAAATACTGTACTAAAATGTTATATAGCCTATAACCTTCCTCGGAAAATAGACTATCTACTTAACACAAAAAGAATTTTTCAATTCGAACATGCAGTTGTTGCAATTTTGTTGAAAATTTTGAAGATTTAAACGCTTCAACTTAATAATTATTAGTTTAGATTCATATGTTCATATTGAATAACCAAAATACCTATATTATATACTAGCAGCTCGCCCCGGCTCCACTCGGTTATAAGAATTATAAATTTGACACAATGACCCATTTATTAAATTTTAAAATATTAAAACGTTTTTTAGCTAAGCAGTTATAGATAGATAGGTATACGGTATAGACCCTCGTGAACTTTTTTGTAGATTTTTTTAGTCCTATAATTCAGTCGTACATCATTTTGTCTTATCTCTAACCATTTGAGTACCGCACGCGAAGGAAAGAAATAATTGAGACGATTTTTTACACCTTGGTGAACATAACCCGTTTTTTTTCCACATATCTAAGTTTTTAAGGAATAAAATAAAGCCTATGTTACTAATGTAGCTTTCTATTAGAGCAAAAATCATTAAAATCATTCCAGTACTTTTAGAGCCTATTCAATACAAACAAACAAACAAAAAATCTTTCCTCTTTATAATATTATATAGTGTAGAAGTGTAGATGACTATAATTAATGTCATAATATCTTTATATATCGTTTCCGCTGTTACAATGCATCATTAGTATATGCAACAAAACGATTTCTGTTACTAGAATTTTTTCTTTCTTTTATTTCATTTTTTCGTAAATTTTCTAATGTTTTAAATAGTTATTCTGCTATTCGGGACAGAGACAAATACAGCAAATCAAATACCATGAACATCTGTAAAGCCGTTCTCGAGTTGTAAGTTCGGACAAACCCGACTTCGTTTTATATGATTATTATTTTTTTTTTAATAATTATATAAAACGTGAAGCAAAAACTTTGCACCTACCCCTTTTTACAGAAATTGTGCGTACGTAGGAGTACGAAATTTCGCACACTTATAGTTTATATAGAGAAGGAGTGCGGAAGGCTAATATTTTCTTAAAATTATACATGAAATATACATTAAAAAGCATTACACACACTACAGCACTCACACACGCATATTATACTATTTGTTGATTGTCAAAGTCTGTAGTCAAGTTGAATTTTTTTTAAAAAGGTTCTTTATTTTCATAATTATTTGGTTTTCTTGAATTAAAATTTTTAAATACTTAAAATATATCGAATTTCAACCTCTGGGTGACCACTAGTTTTTATTAAAATGTTCATCAAAAAATGTTACATAATTATTATAAAGACAAAAAAGGAAATTTCCTGCTCAATATAATAATATGGAGCAGCCCGACTGGGGTAGTACCTCGACCTTACAGAAGACCACAGCTAAATAATACTGTTTTCAAGCAGTATTGTGTTCCTGTTGGTGAGTAAGGTGACCAGAGCTCCTGGGGGGATTGGGGATAGGGTCGGCAACGCGCTTGCGATGCTACGGTCTTACCATCAGGTGAGCCGTACGCTTGTTTGCCAACCTAGTTACATAAAAAAAAAGACACCGAAAATATATCACAATTTGACATGCAATCAATTAACATTAAATTACAGACAAATTAGAATATCGACGTAATTTCTATTAACGTATAAACTAATATTACATACATAGTCTTGCCCTAAATATTGTTACAAAGGAAAAAATATTTTTTCTATTGCACGTAACATTTATTACTATTACAGTGTGTTAGTTTAATACATTAATATAACCATTAAAATATATAAAACTTATTCGAAGTGGTCACCACTGGCTGCAATTCAGTCCTACTTTAGACGTTGAGACCAGAGGTTTTATACCTATCAATAGCCCCAAAGCCCTATACACAAACATTTGACTAACACCAAGCGTATGGAGTTTAAAAAAATGTATTTAAGTGTATTGTATTAATACAATTAAATACAATTTTAAAAATTTGGTATAGGTGGTATAGGTTACGCAATTTTATTGTATTTAATAATATGCTGTGTGGCTACGGCAGATAAGAACGTAGCCTCCCCCTCTCTTCCCGTGGGTGTCGTAAGACGCGAATAAGAGATGACATAGTTCCGCTACACCTTGAAACTTAAAAGGCCGACCGATGGCGGAATAACCATCCAACTACTGACTTTGAAATACACAGGCCGAAGACGGGCAGCAGCGTCTTCAATGCGACAAAGCCAGCCCTGTGGTCATCAACCCGCCTGCCTAGCGTGGTGACTATGGACAAAACACATGAGTTCACGCCATTTTTGGAGCGAACTTGTGGAGGCCTATGTCCAACAGTGGACTGCGATAGCCTGAAGTGATGATGATGATGATGATTGTATTTAAATATATTTTTATGTATTTAAAAATTGTATTTAAGTCATAAATTTTTCAATCGAGTGGAGAAAATCATGTGTATCCCAAAAAAACTATAAATTACTTTTAAATTTAACTTCAAAGTCGAATGACTTTGAAAGGAGTGAATTTAATTAAAAATGTTAAGAAACTTTTTTGTAGAGTAGATATTAAATTTCCTTTGAAAATAAGTATTTTGAACCATAAAAATGTTGATATTTCTGGTAGTTATAATAATCCAGAATCAAAACGCAAAATTGAAAAAATAAATCAATGTAAGGCACGATTACAAAGAAGAGGCTTGTTTTTTTTTTACATTAATTTACTAAGAAAGCTTTTTCTACGAAATTTAATTTCCTTTGAGAAAAGAGAATACGCATCGTTCAAATTTTCCAGATCGATAATTGACGTGTTTTGTGTGGTAATAAAATGCGATTTCTGTTAAAAAACCTATAGTCGATACACCCCTTAATACTATTATTAAGGGCTCAAACTTTTACGATCTTTTTCTTAACGCCATGAATGATATTTTCACAGTATCGTAAAACAGTCGTTTTTTTAGCCAAGTCTAATGTACATAAATATAATAAATGGTAGGTAGCCCACGCAGGTTCGGTGACAACACATCTCCCTGTCTTACCCCGTGACGAAGGAAAATGGGTCTTGTTCGTTGGTCTTGGATATGGACGGTCAAATTTTTCAGATTTTTTCTAGATCACATTTTATAAAAATAATTGTGTTTGCTCATAAACGAAAAAAAAACTGACTTCAATTACATCGACAACTACATAGGTAGGTAAACGAAAAAATAGTCAAATAAATACGCATTATTAGCGATAATTCAAAAAGCACAAGTCGCATCTTAATTAAATTTAAATGGCACCACATGACACGGACCACCTTTCGATTAGAAAAATAAATAAATAGAAATCGGTTCAAAGATCTGAGGTAACATACATAAAAAAAATACAGTCGAATTAAGAACCTCCTCCTAGAGACTCACATAGTGGTCGGTACGGGAAAACTTTTGGGTGCTTGTAGAACATCTGCCTTCATTTCCTTTGCAGCGAAATAGCCATCTTCCATATAGGATTCCTTGATCCACTTCACTATTGGCTCGGCCATTTCGTCGTCTTCAGAGTAGAAGTTTTATTCTACTATACTGTACTCATCGTCTGTGTTCTTGTCTTCTCCAGTTGATTTCTTCTAAGATTATAATGTCATGATTTAGAAACATATCTATAATAGGTAGTAAAGGACCACGCAGGTCTTTTGATGTGAAGTAAATGATCAGAAGCGCTTAAAAATATAAGCAAAAGTGGGGGTATTTCGTAAAATGTAGTTTATTTAGTACAACGCGTCAATTTTATGTACCTACTATATGTATTACAAGACAATAAAAGTGTTGAATCGCTACGTTGTACATACATCGCAGTACCTCGATACTTCGCCAGTCAATATGACATCTCTGCAAAGAATCCCGGACAGCCCAGGTCTCGATAGAGCCAAAGGCTTTCTCGTAGTCCACAAATGCCATACAAAGCGTCTGATTATACTCTTCAATCTTTTATATAATCTGCCGAACAGTATGGATGTGGTCTACGGTGCTGTAGCCATTTCGTGTATTATGGGTCATTTAATGCTACATGATTGATTTTTATATTTATTATCTATTATTATATATATTTTTCAATAATGAATAAATATTGCTTTTGGTGATAGATTTAATTGTGTGTAATGTTTTAATTATTTATATAGCAGAAATAATATAAATCTCTAGTCGAGTCGGTAATAAGTTATGGTTTAACAAGTTGTGGCAGAACGTACAAAACGCGCATAGATAAAATATATACATTACAAATTACGAATTTTAAAGGAAATTGTCTTTATTAAAATTAAAAATAAATTCAACAATAATTGTCAACAATTATTTTAATATTAATTACTTATTTTTTATTTATTTATAAAAATATGTACTTTTTGTTAGTGTATGTGTGTGTGTGTGTGTGTTAATATTAAATAAATAAATAAATATCAATTTTAATATAAAAAATAATGGTCAGCTTAGTTACAAACACTTAAAGGTTTTAAGTTAGATGTAAGACAAAAAAATATATCTGTAATGTACGCCATATAAGTTACAAATGTTATACCAAAAAGCGACAAGAAAACCCACGGGTACTAGCCATCATTTTTATTTTAAAAAAATCAACTTCTAACCCTTGAGGTCATCCAACGCTAGAAAGTTCGCATTGTCGTTGATTTTAAGAAATATTTCGTTGTATCTCCATTCATTTTTTATCGTATGTACAATGGAAAGTATCCTAGTTTTCTAACAACGCTTTGGCATAGTACTACCGTCCCATTTAATACCATCGCACCTTTACCCCTGATGTCGTAACATACAAACCACTAGGTTGACTGATCTCCGTCAAATATACGGGTTTCAAAATATGTTTGTTACATACTCACAGGAAAGCCATCCTTTTCAGGTTTTACCAGAGTGCTATGTTTTGAAATTTTCTAGGTATACGGACGCATTTTCCCTGAAGGCAGACAACTTCTGTCTCTGACTTATGTTTTATGTTCAATAGCAGGAAAAGCATTTAACATCCACTAGCATAAGTAGGTAGGTGTTTTATAATAGTTACAATTTTGTTTGTAAGCAAATATAAAAAAAAAAAATCAAAATCCGACTTTTTTTTTTAATATCACTAAGTCGGCAAACAAGCTTACGGCTCACCTGATGTTAAGCAGTAACCGTAGCCTATAGACGCCTGCAACACCAGATGTATCGCAAGCGCGTTGCCGACCCTACCCCCAATTCCACCCAGGAGCTCTGGTCACCTTACTCACCAACAGGAACACAACACTGCTTGAAAGCAGTATTATTTAGCTGTGGTCTTCTGTAAGGTCGAGGTACTACCCCAGTCGGGCTGCTCCATTTTTTGAGCAGGAAATTTCCTGCTGTGCCCTACCTCAGTTAAATCCGACTTCAATTACATCGACAAGTAATACGACGTAGGTAGGCGCTAAACGGGTAATTAAATACGAATTATTATATAAAGATTACTCAAAAAGCACTTTTCCGATATCAATAAAATTTAAATCGAACTACATGACAAGCAGCAGCTTTTGATATCGACACGCCTAGTAAAAAATTGAAGTAACGCAAACACACAGTCAAATTAGCAAACTCCTCTTTTTTTAAAGTCAGTTAATTTTTTAATTTAAAATAAACATATACAGGCTCTAAAATACCCATTCGTTTTATTAAAAATCATGCATTATAATTATGCTTATCCTACAGGCGATTTATTATTAAAACTAAAGAACCTGTGTAAAAGGGGTTAATTAAAGCGACTTTAATTATAAACAACTAGCTTCTGCACGCGACATCGTCCGCGTGGAATAGGACCAATTCTGCCGTTTACGCAGTGGAAGCTCTCAAAAGGAAAAAAAAGCCCGATTTTGAAACATTATTCATTGATGCTACGCTCCTATTGGTCTTAGCGTGATGATATATGTATAGCCTATAGCCTTCCTCGATAAATGGGCTATCTAACACTGTCAGAATTTTTCAAATCGGACCAGTGGATCCTGAGATTAGCGCGTTCAAACAAACAAACAAACAATCAAACAAACTCTTCAGCTTTATTATATTAGTATAGATTAAAACAAGAGCGAGTCGGACTCGCCCATGAAGGGTAGCAAGTAACATAATATAAACGTTCTTGTAGTTGGTTGTAATTTTGATCGATGTTTTAATAAATTATAAGTAAAAAACCTTTTTAAAAAACAAGCTTTTATTTAAATGCACTAAAACGAAAAAAATAAATTTTTACTTTAAAACTTTTACTATCTACTTATAAAGTCATTACACATAATCTATATGATAGAAAAGCTTGTCGCGAGATAGTACTCGTATTTCCTTAGTTTGAAAAATTTAATAGTTAAAATCAATCACATCAATTTATTTAATTTACTTGTTTACAAGCAAATCTTGCGACAAGCTTTTATATCATATAGATTATGTGTAATGACTTTATAAGTAGATAGTAAAAGTTTTAAAGTAAAAATTTATTTTTTTCGTTTTAGTGCATTTAAATAAAAGCTTGTTTTTTAAAAAGGTTTTTTACTTATAATTTATTTTTGACTTTTTAGTCGGTTATCACCTCACTTTATTCGAATTTTTCTTAGCAAGCCCTTTCATTTGATACCCATATTGTAGAAGTGCACTAAAAATAACTAGTCCGCACTTTTGGATATGCCGCCATATTGGATTTAGAATGACGTCACAAAGGTAACCATGCATTGTCATCCAAATTGAACCTGTATACAAAGTTTCAGCTCAATTGCTTGAAGAGATTTGCTTCAAAATTGAGTTGCAAGATTTCACCCGAACAAACATACATACATACATAAATACATACAAATCATGCATTGTCATCTAAATTGAACCTGTATACAAAATTTCAGCTCAATCGGTTGAAGATATCTGCTTCAAAATTGAGTTGCAAGATTTCACCCGAACAAACATTCATTAAATTTACATACATACATACATACATACATACATTGCAAGTTAAATAAAAGCTTGTAATAATAGTGTATACCATAAGTATGGAGAAAATTGCGAGTCGAAACGGTAAATTGCAGTTTACGAGTTATGACGTATTAAAAAAAAACTACTTACTAGATCTCGTTTAGACCAATTTTCGGTGGAAGTTTTCATGGTAATGTACATCATATATATTTTTTTGTTTTATTATTCTCTTATTTTAGAAGTTACATACACATTTTACCACTTTGGAAGTGTCTCTCACGCAAACTATTCAGTTTAGAAAAAAAATGATATCAGAAACCTCAATATCATTTTGGAAGACCTATCCATAGATAATATAAGGGTTTGATGACTTTTTGAGTTTCAGTTCTTAGTATGGGGAACCCCCAAAATTTATTATTTTTTTTGTGTGAAAATCTTAATGCGGTTCACAGAATACATCTACTTAGCAATTTTTAACAGTATAGTTCTTATAGTTTCGAAAAAATGTGGCTGTGACATACGGACGGGCAGACAGACAGACAGACATGACGAATCTATAAGGGTTCCGTTTTTTGCCATTTGGCTACGGAACCCTGAAAATCAAAGAAAAAAAGGAGTGTATTACAATTTTGTTTATATTTTTTTATACAAGTTTTAAATATTAAGATAAGTTTAATGATATCTTTAACAAACGTATTAACCACAATAAGCGGAGGCGACTACTGTAAAACATTACAAAAATGTTCCTAATTAATTTGTTTGAAAAATAACCAATTATTTATTATTTTATATATTGGCTAGGTGCGAAGTCATGGTGGAGGTAAGCCGAATCGACACAAGCGTACGCAGTGGTGAATTTTTGAACTAAACGGAGATGTTTTATGACTCTGTCGTATAAAATACACGTAAACATTTTAATTTTTTATCAATAATAAAATTTTAATAAAATGAGCAACCGGAGTTGCTGTGTCGTTAATTGTAGAAATACTAGCAGAAAGAGTGAGTGTAAATTTTATACATTTTCAACTGCGAAATGGAAAATAAATCAAAGAAAAAAGTGGATAGTAGCAGTAAGACGGCGAAAATAAGTAGTATCATCACCTTAATTTCAGTATTAATAATAAAAGAGTATAACAGGCATTTGGAAACTGGTAAATGTTGTTGACACAATAATATATTATCTAAATTAGTAATTTGAAATATAAATGTTTTTACTTGTGGAATTTATCAAAATTTAATAAACTATTGTATGTATTTTATTAAGAATTTCATATAAATAATGAAAAATATTTTGCTACTCTTTAGATTAAACAACGTGTTTATTAAATTTAAAAAATTTAGGTACTAATTCCGAACTCAATTCGATGATTTACTGCTTGAAACCCAGTTTTGATGATGACATCCATGTTTTCGTAACGACTTAAATAAAAAAATATTAAATTAAAAAAATTAATATTTTACGTTATCTTCAAGATACAGCTATTACATTATCTTTTTATTTTTATTCTTTACTTTTACCTTTACAATTATAATTATACTCTTTGTTTCCAAAGTTTGTTTCCTTTTAGTTTTGTTAAAATTAATTTTACAACTCATATGTACCTACTCAGCTATGCTTTAGAAATTAGAATTGACCACAGATTACACACAGATAGTATAAAACTATAAAGATAGCTAGAATTGACTTAATCTAATCATGTAAATATTACCTAAATAATTTGTTTATCAAATGATACTTACGTTTTTTTTTTAGATATTTAATTCAATATAAAATAGCACGTAATTTCGTCACTACATTTTTTCACATATTGATAGTTATTTTAACAATAAAAAAATAGTTATTGTCAAATATCATTAATATACTGCCAATCACAGATTATAACTGCCAATACTGTCCCCTTTTAGTTCATACCTCGAGTGGCGCTACTGTCACGCACCTAGCCAATAGTTGTACTCGTATTTGTTGTGTCTAGTTTTTTTTAATCCAAACTGTAATTTTATTTCTTTACTTTCATCTACATGTCGATAATGGACTGATCTAGGCCTGATATTCAAATGGTAAAATAAACAAAGTAACAAATAAAATAAAAATACTTTTTGGAAAAGCAAGCGGGGACAGCTAGTGTTACAGATATTAAGACTGTGTTTATTTTGCAAACAAAGATAGCTTTTGTTTGCTTCATTTGTAATTTTGGAGCTCCGGTCTCCCTGCAGGATGTTTATTATAATATAGAGATTAAAAACTTTGTTGCAATATATTTATAACAATACTAGCTTGCCCGCGACTTCGTCCGCATGTAATTTAACAAAATTGATTTTGTTAAGTTCGCAGAGTTATATGAAAAAAAATAAAATAAAAGTAGCCTAAGTTACTCCTTATTACATCAGCTATCTGCTGGTGAAAGTCCCGTTAAAATCGATCCAGCCGATTCAGAGATTAGCCGGAACAAATAGACAGACAGGCAACAATTATAAAAAATATCATTTTAATATAATTATGTTCCGTGTATACATACATATTAATTACTTAATACCTATGAAAAAAAAACAGAAACTCCAATTTTAATTATTTGTATAGATTATGTGTATATATGTATGTATGTATGAGTATATGTATGATGTATAAGTTTATTTGTGTACGTATGTATCCATGTATGTATATATTTAACTATTTGAATATCTATATATATAAAAGAGTTACCCATCCATTGACTCATCACGATATCTCTGGAACCATAAGGCGTAGAGACTTGAATTTTGGTAGGAATATTCCTTTCGCCGAGTAGAGGTCAGCTAAGAACGGGTTTTACGATATTCCACCCCTAAGGGGGTTAAACGGGGGTTGGAAGTTTGTATGAAAGTCCTATGTTTTTGAAGTAAGAGACTTGAAATTCAAAATGTATGCTCTATAGACTGATGGTGTGGAGGTGTACTAATAATGTATTTTTAGAAATCAACCCTTTTTGGGACTGAAACGGGGGGTGGTAGTTTTATGTGAGCGAGATGAAAACTTAAGTTGTAAGTATATTATTTGCATCACAAAAATAATTAACGCCCAACGAAGTGGGCACGGGTCGGCTAGTTTATTATAAATTTATTGTAACTTGTACACATAAATGCTGACGCTAGACCATTTCCTTTGCCTTAAAGTTGCCTGGAAGAGATCGCTTTTTAGCGATAAGGCGGCCTTTTGTACCTAATGACATATTGTTATAATCTTTCTTTCTTTGCTATGTTTTGTTTTTGCTGTACAATAAAGTGTATTATTATTATTACGTATATTCACAAGAATATTGATTATCTCGATATAAATAGTAATAATCGCAATGTAATCACGAGAAGGAAAAATAAAATTGTAACAAAAAGTTTCCGACTGCGCAAAGTAAACGCCTCCTTTCTGGGTGTATGGTATTCGCATGTACAATAAAATACCACAAACAAATTTTTGCAATTGTCTCAACTTAAGTTTAAAGTGTTTATGAAAAAAAATAAACAGATAAAGCGTACTATTCGGTACAGGATTACATAGTTGATAAAGATGTGTGGATTTAGTGACGCTGTATTTCATGCAAGGCATTACTAATTTTGTACAAAAACACAGTTTATATATTATTTTCAAAAGAGTTACTGCGGTGTTTTATGCCGATTCTTCTCGACAGAATTAACATTCGGAATCGGTGGTAGCTTCACTTTTAAAAATAATAATCACTTTAAAATTTTAGTTTGTAAAATGACAAGTTGAAACTGCTTATAACCATATTTGAATAAAATTGTTATGATTTTGATGTGGTGTCGGGAAGTATTGTAGTAGTAGTAGTAGTAGTAGTAGTTGAGGTATGGTATCCTGAAGTCACTGCCTTCTTTTCTAAATATCTCGGCTGCCAAAATAGAGGAAAAACCAAAATGGATGATGTTCATACAAATCGATACACCAATGGTGTGTGTGTGTGTTCTTAGCCTAGTCTAATCTAGACACTTGAACGAAAAAAATCGATGTCGATTTTTCAAAAAGTTACACCATTGTTAAATTAACTACTTGTTTTCCAATCTCTGTAATTTTATAAATTACGGCATAAAAGTTCAAATAATTAATTGGTCTATAAATTTTCCGGTTCGTGGAGCTCTTCTCATTTAGGTACTTAATAAAGTTATGCGATTTATTTATAAACGTTTATTATTTTGTTAATTAATTTTTTTTTAAATTAACAAAAAATTAAATTTAAAAAAAAATCCAAAGAATTTTTTTTAGTAATAGGTATCTTATTATTTTAGTAATAGGTATCTTTATATTTAGAAACTTATACTTATATATTTTGAAACACAATTATTACATTTTTTAGTTTGTTGTTGTGTTCGGTGCTGGTGATCGAAATTTCCCACCTGATTTTAAATTCGGGTCAGCATCTTCTGCTTACCAGGTTGAGGGGGCTTGGAATTATGGCGGTGAGTCATTGATATTATTATTTTTTTATACACTACTAGCGTGGCGTGGTGGCAAACCAGTGTGCGGTCCACTTGATGATAAGCTTTTATCCGTAGCCTATGGATGTCTGCAACATCAGGTGCTTCACTCGAATAGCTCTGACTACCTTACTCAACATAGGAACCTAACACAACTTGAGTTACATCCCCAGTTGGCCTACTCTAAATTTTGAGCAAGATACTTCGTACTGTGCAGTTCTTCGATCTTACTAAATTGATACGATTGTACCATTATATCAGTAGTACCTGGGTGACCGAGCCAAGCTCGGTATTTTCATTTTATTTTTTGTTTTTCTTTTTTTTTCTCGTTATTTTTATATTTTAATTTTATTTAAATAATAAATCACGAGTGAAATTAAAAAAAAAGAAAAAAAATTAATCTGGAGACTGAGATTCGAACTCGGGTCAACACGATTTGACACCCGCCGATTTCTAATTACGCTGTTACAGCTATGTTAACAGTAGTGAAATTAAGCTTCGTATTCTAATGATATTTTTTCATTGCCTAAAAACAGGGATAAAACGACATTTTTTTAAAATGAATCCTAGCTAGATCAATTTTTTGCCCCCGAAATCCCCTGTATACTGAATTACACGAAAATCGTTGGAGCCGATTCCGAGATTCAAATTCTATATATATATATATATACAAGAATTGCTCGTTTAATAGTATAATCAGTATATCATTTTACATTATTGACAGCTTCAGAAATCACAACGACGTCATTCACGACGACATTCGTCTGACGAAAATGCTACAAGAATGTTACGCATACAAAGATGATATTTATTGGTCTTTGATATTCTTCAGACACAACTCCTAGAATTTAGGATACATTTATAAGAAACCATCCCCGCGCGATTGCTGACAATTCAACAGCAGACGTCGCTTGCAACAGCTTCCACGATTGGGAGAGAGACGTTAATATGGCAAGCGAACTTAGCTTAGACTTCTGTAGGTATTGTATTCTGGTAGTACATTAAACTGGTGACTGCTAACTAGCACGTGCTTTCTACGTATGCAAAACAATTTTTTCCTTAACTGTTCCTGTTTTCATAGTTTCCTATAAAAGCTCCCTTCACTAAACGTGTGATTTCTACTAAAATATATTATCCAGTATTGATGTATTGCGTTTAACTCTAAGAAACGTCTTTTACTTCAAAATTATCCTAAATAGCACTACTAAATTACTACTGTACTGTAATCTATACATATAATAAAATGGTAGGAAAGTCAAAACTGTACATTGAATATTTTTTTAAAAGAATATTTGGGGTGTGATCTATAATCGATACAGAAGCCAAAAATATAGTTTTTAGAATTTTTGTCTGTTTGTCTGTTTGTCTGTATGTATGTCCGGGATAAACTCAAAAAGTACTGCATGGATTTACTTCAAATTTGGCACGAATATTATTAAGAAGTCGGGTCAGAACATAGGCTACATATTATCACGCTATCACCTACGGGGAACGAGCAGTGAACGCACGCAGACGACGTCGCGGGCAGCAGCTAGTATTCTGTATAAATTTGCTACAATTGGGTAAAAGTTTCATTATCAACGAAGGGCAGGGTTAGGGTTCCAGCTAGCATAATATACATATTCCTACCTAGCATAATATACATATTCCTTCCTACAGGATATAAATTTAAAATTAAAACACATATTAAGGATTTCTAGAACTTCGGTGACGACTTGATAATATTAGATTTAGATTAATTATACGAGTATATTTAAACTTGTAATTTTAAAAATTCTACCTGCGACAGCATTTAAAAGAAAATTCGTTTGTATAGGCTATATTGTATAACATGGATGAACTTAAAATTACCTGTAATTAATATACAATTATATTGGACTTGGTTTCGAAGGAATTAAATTGAGTGCGAAGTAGAAGCAGAAAAACTTATTTGTCGAAGACCCCATTTGAAAGCTATTTCATGATGATTGCTTCTTATTTTTCAGATTTTCAATTTCCTGGCCAAGAATTTTGCCCACTGGTAAGCAAAAATGTATCAGTGAATACAGGAAGAAGTATTACAATATCTCTTTATAATTATATTAAGAGTATCTTTAGAACTGTAACAGAAAATACGTGATCATAATAATTATGGGCGCTATAAAGTCAGACTAAAAAAATAGAAGTAAGATATAAAATAAAAATTCTAACAGGGGTTAGACTTTTATATGAGAGGTTTCTTTGGAAGTTCTTCTAGTCTATCAAGACGACGCCTCCTAGGAATAGAATGAGAACTTGAGTTTTTTAAGTAAACGGTTTTGTGTCAATATTATAATTAATTGAAAATATTAATATTGAATCTAAATACTAAGATTCGGCATAATGTGTAGGCATCCGAATAGAAATCAGAATAGAAAGTCCGAATGGTTGTGAAAATATCCAAATATATATATATATATATACTAGCTGCTGCCCGCGACGTCGTCTGCGTGCGTTCACTGCTCGTTCCCCGTAGGTGATAGCGTGATAATATGTAGCCTATGTTCTGACCCGACTTCTTAATAATATTCGTGCCAAATTTGAAGTAAATCCATGCAGTACTTTTTGAGTTTATCCCGGACAAACATTTGAAGAAATAAAGGTTCACTGCTCTTTCCCCGTAGGTGATAGCGTGATAATATATAGCCTATGTTCTGACCCGACTTCTTAACAATATTCGTGCCAAATTTGAAGTAAATCCATGCAGTACTTTTTGAGTTTATCCCGGACATACATACAGACAAACAGACAAACAGACAAACAGACAAACAGACAAAAATTCTAAAAACTATATTTTTGGCTTCGGTATCGATTGTAGATCACACCCCAAGTATTCTTTTAAAAAAATATTCAATGTACAGTTTTGACTTTTCTACCATTTTATTATATGTATAGATATATTTTTTAATAATTTACTTTCAATTAATTCTTTCAGATGGGTGGCTAAACAATATCTAACTGGTTTCTGGTTCTAATATCTGACTCGTTTGACAATCATGCAAGAGTTCTTTTCTCTCTATTTGGAGATCGCGTCAAAACTTGGCTAACTCTGAACGAACCTATCATGTTTTGTGAAGTAGCCTACAACACTGGTAAACATGCTCCAGGACTCACCAGTGCTGGTGAAGGCAACTACATTTGCAACAAAAATGCGATGCTCGCTCACGCTAAAGCTTGGAGGATTTATGATAAGGAATTTAGAGATAAGCAAAAAGGTAATATTGTTTGAAATAATTACAAACTTGTCCTTATACTGGACTATTTTGCTACTATTTTACCATGTCATCTGCATTACGGCATCATCACCGAAATATTGGGAATTAACTCTAGTTTTATATGAGTGAAAAAATGAAACATGTTGTAGGAGTATATAAAACTATTTAGTAGGTACATATATATTATAATATACCTATTTACCTGTATATAGTATTCTTACTTGTTTATTACTTATGTTGTTGTACTCGTACTATTTGTATTTTACAGGAAAATTTCTCTTACAAATCAATACATCTGGCTCGAACCTCATATTGATAGTGAACTTAATGTAGAAGTAACACAAATTGCAAGACAGCTCATGCTATTTTTTCTGTCAAGATTACCGGGTTTTACTAGAGAAGAAATCGCACTAATAAAAGGTTTGATTATGATATTTAAGGCTTAAAAAACTTTATTCTTATAAGATTTTTATATTAATACTAGCTGACCTCGCAAACGTTGTTTTGCCATTTATGCTATTAACCCCCGCAACCCCCTCTTGTGGGTGGAATTTTGTAAAATCCGTTCTTAGCTGACCTTTACTTGGCGAAAGGAATATTCCTACCAAATTTAAAGTCTCTAGGCCTTATGGTTCCAGAGATATCGTGATGAGTCAATGGGTGGAAATCTCTTTTATATACCTATATAGATGTACCACTAGGACGGTAAAGACGTCCACTTAATGATAAGCGGTTACCGTAGCGTACGGCTTGCAATAATAAATGCAGTGCATCACAAGCGCTTTCTCGACCCTAGCTCCGACACTAGATATTCTGGCTACTTTACTCACCACAGGAACTCAACACTTCTTGACAGTGATTAAATTTTTCTGTGTTCTTCTAAAAGATTATGGTACTTTCTCAATTAAACTGCTCTAGATTTTAAGCAGTATATTTTCTATTTTATAAATAACATATACTTTTCATTGCAGGAACTTTCGATTTTTAGGGTTTCAATTATTACACGGCACGGACTGTGATTAAAGTAGACGATGGAAACGAGGTTGGCGAATGGCCTCTTTCAGGATCATCGGAATTAAGTATACTCGTAGAGCTCGCTGTAAATGACAAAATATGGAGTATGACGGATGCGCCGTGGCCCTTCGTATGTATATATTATAAATAATTAATAATACGGTTAAACTTAAGTATATTTTTCAAACAGCTTCCCGCCCTCTTGCCCGAAAAAAACCAGAAACACAGTTTATCTGCAAGGTGTTATACGTGTGCAATATGTTTGTCTGCAAGGTTATCGGCCATCATCGCTCTATCTATATTGGTTACTAGCTGTGCCCGCGACTTCGTCCGCGTGGAATTAAAAAACAATTATTATTCAGTTCGCAGAGTTACAAAATATCGATCGATCGATTCAGCCTGTAATATCCCACTGTTGGGCATAGGCCTCCTCCCCATGTAGGAGAAGGATCGGAGCTTAATACACCATGCTGCTCCAATGCGGGTTGGCATATATATTCCCTACTATGAGTAACGATCGCTATCAGGTGTGTAGGTGGTGGTGGTCATGATAACAACCGGGACCGACGGCTTAACGTGCTCTCCGAGGCACGGTGGGGAGACCCACAAGGACTGCACAAACAATCAGACCACGGCAAACATCTGTATGGCCAATACAAATGTTGTCGTGTGCGGAGATCGAACCCGCAACCGCCCGCGCAACAGCCAATCGCAATCCAGTGCTGTGACCGCTGCGCCAACGCGGCGTCAGTCGAGCGTCGAGTTACAAAATATAAAATTTCTAAAATAAAATTAGCCTAATTTACTCCTTATTTCATCAACTATCTGCCAGTGAGAGTCCCGTCAAAATCAGTCCACCCATGTCAGAGATTTGCCGGAACAAACAGACAGACAGACAAAAATTGTAAAAAAATGTTATTTTGGTATACATATGTACCGTGTATACATCCATATGCATTTAGTAAAAAGCGGTTATTTTAATATTACAAACAGACACTCCAATTTTATTTATTTGTATAGATGTATAGATAAATACTGCGCCTATGGTTTTAGCGTGATCAAATAGCTTTGTACCGTGAAAAAAAAAAAACACGACAATCATTAGTTTCAACTTATTTCAGCTTAATGTTTTGGTTGTACTAAATGGACTTCAAGGATCCAAATCTCAAGCACACGCCTCGAACTTCTGCACATTACTACACCAAAGTGATAAATCATCGCTCATTGGATTTTGATAATACAATCGCTAATAATAATAAAAAAATATTTTTTTTTATTTCTTCGTCATTGAGAAGATTATTGCAGAGAAGAGTAAGGAAGAAGGTCGTTTTCCGTCAAGACTACCGGGTTTTACTAGAGAAGAAATCGAAGTAATAAAAGGTTTGATTATGATATTTAAGGCTTAAAAAACTTTATTCTTATAAGATTTTTAGGCTAAAATTTAGATTAGGAACGGTGGATTTACGGGGATTTGGGGGGTGAGGGGGGGAGGGGGTGGGGGGGACTACCCCCAGTACCACTCCCACACTTTGAAAATCCATGGTTATGGAGATAACTATGGTTAAAATTTTACTCACTTTTCTCTCTCATGGTTACTCATGCTCTGTTCCGTAGCTATTAAAATGTAATTTTTAGCATATAAAATTTCACTTAACTTCACTTTAAAAGAGTTTAAACACTATTTTAATATATTTACAAGTTATTTTAACAAACGATACAACTTATGGAATTATGTTTAATGATAACGCATGGTTACTCATGCTCCGTTCCGTAGCTATTAAAATGTAATTTTTAGCATATAAAATTTCACTTAACTTCACTTTAAAAGAGTTTAAACACTATTTTAATGTTTTTACATGTTATTTTAACAAACGATACAACTTATGTAATTATGTTTATATGTGATAGCTGATGCTTTTAAATAAAATGGCGCGTAATTTAGCGTTCGCTCAAATTTCATTCGCATTAATAATAAGTCTGAAGTCTGTAGTTTAGGGTTGCCATTAAAATAATTTTTAATAAACAAATAAATGGATAATCGATAATCGATTACATTAATAATCCATTATCGATATTCGATAATCGATTACATTAATAATCGATTATCGATTATATAAGTAATCTTATACTATTAAATGAGTTATGAAATGAGTTAGAGAGAGGGTTATTTATTTTTTGTTTCTGTCACAAAAACTATGCCGATAAACGGTCTAATATTGAAATTAGATAGGTTAGGGTTATTTTTTTTGTTTCTGTCACAAAAAATATGCCGATAAACGGTCTAATATTGAAATTAGATAGGTTAGGGTTATTTTTTTTTGTTTCTATCACAAAAACTATGCCGATAAACGGTCTAATATTGAAATTAGGTTAGGGTTATTTTTTTGTTTCTGTCACAAAACCTATGCCGATAAACGGTCTAATATTGAAATTAGATAGGTTAGGGTTATTTTTTTTGTTTCTGTCACAAAAAATATGCCGATAAACGGTCTAATATTGAAATTAAATAGGTTAGGGCTATTTTTTTTTTGTTTCTGTCACAAAAACTATGCCGATAAACGGTCTAATATTAAAATTAGATAGGTTAGGGTTATTTTTTTTGTTTCTGTCACAAAAACTATGCCGATAAACGGTCTAATATTGAAATTAGATAGGTTAGGGTTATTTTTTTTGTTTCTGTCACAAAAACTATGCCGATAAATGGTCTAATATTGAAATTAGATAGGTTAGGGTTATTTTTTTTTGTTTCTGTCACAAAAACTATGCCGATAAACGGTCTAATATTGAAATTAGATAGGTTAGGGTTATTTTTTTGTTTCTGTCACAAAACCTATGCCGATAAACGGTCTAATATTGAAATTAGATAGGTTAGGGTTATTTTTTTTGTTTCTGTCACAAAAACTATGCCAATAAACGGTCTAATATTGAAATTAGATAGGTTAGGGTTATTTTTTTTTGTTTCTGTCACAAAAACTATGCCAATAAACGGTCTAATATTAAAATTAGATAGGTTAGGGTTATTTTTTTTGGTTCTGTCACAAAAACTATGCCGATAAACGGTCTAATATTGAAATTAGATAGGTTAGGGTTATTTTTTTTTTGTTTCTGTCACAAAAACTATGCCGATAAAACGGTCTTATATTGAAATTAGATAGGTTAGGGTTATTTTTTTTTGTTTCTGTCACAAAAACTATGCCAATAAACGGTCTAATATTAAAATTAGATAGGTTAGGGTTATTTTTTTTGGTTCTGTCACAAAAACTATGCCGATAAACGGTCTAATATTGAAATTAGATAGGTTAGGGTTATTTTTTTTTTGTTTCTGTCACAAAAACTATGCCGATAAAACGGTCTTATATTGAAATTAGATAGGTTAGGGTTATTTTTTTTGTTTCTGTCACAAAAACTAGGCCGATAAACGGTCTAATATTGAAATTAGATGGGTTAGGGTAATTTTTTTTTGATTCTGTCACAAAAACTATGCCGATACGTTTATCGGTCATTAAACACTCTACGGGTCTTAATCTAAAGACTTACCTTTTTTAAATTTAATTAATAACTATGCCGATAAATGGTTTTATTTTAAAGTTAGATAGGTTAGGGTAATTTTTTTTAATTTAAATAAATAGATAATCGATAATCGATTAAATTGATAATCGAAGTTAATATAATAAATTAAGTCCTTGCTTTTTATTTATTCAATAACAATGTATCCAAAATAGTTTATTATTCGTCAAAGTTAAATGTTTTTTTTTTTATTATTACTAATTGCACTTTTGTAGATAACTTTTTCTTATTAATTTGATTTAACAATATTTTTAATCGATATAAAAAAAATCGATTAAAAATATTTTTAACTCGATTGTTTGTTGATAAGTATTATATTTTTAAGAGTGGCAATGAAGCGTAATCAAATCACCAACGGAAATAAACTGGAAGTATATAGGTACTATAATTATTGAATTAAAATACTTATTAAATAAAAATTTATCCATTAGTTTATATTGGTACAACTGAAAATCACAAATAATTATATTTTAATTTTGGAAAATTTTGTTATATTTCTTTTAAATGAAATAAGGCTGTATGGCGTTAGACATTTTGCATTTGTGCTTACATTGCTTTTGAACAAAACAATAAGTTCGCGCCATTTTGTAATTTTTGTATCAAAGCATCTATATCTCTCAGTCATTAAACATCAGTTATATCGATTGTTAAAATACCTTGTAAAAACATCACAATAATATGTAAAACTCCTAAAATGAAGTTAAGTGAAGTGTAAAAATGTTAAATATGAAAATTACATGCAAAATCTGCGGAACGGAACATGAGTAACGTAAGTTGTATTGTTTGTTAATCTTGCAGTTGAAATCGTTTTTACGTATTTCTATTCGAAAGTATCGTGTAAAAATAACGTGTGAAATGTGAAAATAACTTGTGAAAACGTTAAAATAACGCGGGAAATGTGAAAATAACGAGGAAAATGTGAAAATTACGTGTGAAATGTGAAAATTTTAACGCGTGTAAGCTGCGGAATTCTTCTTCTTATCTCAAAATTTTAATCATAGATATCTCCATAACCATGGATTTTCAAAGTGTGGCAGTGGTACTGGGGGTAGTCCCCCCCACCCCCACCCCCCCTCTCCCCCCAGATCCCCGTAGATCGACCGTTCTTAGTCTAAATGCTTACCGATTTTTATATTAATATGTACCACTAGGACGGTGAAGACGTCCACTTAATGATAAGCGATTACCGTAGCCTACAGTTTGTACTGTGATTAAAGTAGATGATGGAACCGACGTTGGTGAATGGCCTCTTTCAGGATCATCGGACTTAAGCATAGAACTCGCTGTTAATGATAAATGGAGTATGACGAACCATAATAATGTTCAAACTTAGCACTTCATCCTATCACAGTCCACTGATGAACATAGGCCTCCCAAAGTTTCATGTGTTTTGCCCATAGTCACCAAGCTGGGCAGGCGGGTTGGTGACCGCAGGGCTGGCTTTTACGCACCGAAGACGCTGCTGCACGTTCAAACTTATAATTTAAATTAATTATGGTTGAATTTCAACCATTGGGTGACCACTAGTAATAACTGATTATCCAAAAAAAAAATAGTTTTTCACAAAGACTCCTGCACAATTTGTAAAGAGATCCTTACACTTTTGCTGAGCTCACAATACTTCACATACCTATAGCCTATAGGATGTAAAATGTATTAAATTATTAAATTTCATCAAATCTCCGTACTTAAACACTGTTCCTTTTTTCCAGATCTCTAAGATGTAAAGCAAGAAACTTAAGGTCATAGCTCATTAGAGCCACCTGGCACCAGCACCGCCTCGCCTCGAGCGGTTACTATTCTTTCTATATGGACTTCTATTAATAAGCGCTCACTACATCAACGCCGCGGCGTATCGTCACCGGATATCACCTCGCACGCAAGTTGTCCACGCGCGGAATTTTTTTTTTCGGACTGTATGCTCTCTACACCCGTCATGTATATTATATTATATATTTCAGTAGAGCTTTCAATTCGATTTATATAATGTTACTAAGTAAATAAAGTATTTTGTAAGTCATGTATATTATATATATTTCAGTAGAGCTTTCAATTCGATTTATAATAATAATAATAATATCGATGGCCCCAAAGAATAAACGTACAATCGAAAAACGACAACTTTTCAGGAAGATATAAAAACGTTTGGAATCACATAACTTTAATTACATAATAAATAGAAAAATATAATGTGTAATCAAATTAAAGGTAAAAAAATATCTTTCAGCTCATATATTTATTATAAATAAAATATTATCGGTTTACTACATATTTAAGAAAAACCGTATTAAATTATTATTCTAGTGAATAATATGTGACTTGTTAACATTATTGTATCAATGCAACAAAACAAAATTGTATCAATTATTCGTGTCATAAATGAAGCTTAAACAAGTGTAGTGAAATGTTGCATGGTTATTCCACGTATATTTTTTTCTGAGCCTTGCTCTGGTCATCTACCCACTTATTCTTGTATATTTTGTTGCTTTCACATGTTTGTAAAGATAAAGACCCGTATATTTGTGTTAACAAGATCGACTCATTATTTATGTAATACGACTTTATTAGTGCATAGTATATAATATAAATTAGCTAATATTTTTTGTTGAAGGTTCAATAAAAATTAATATTGTGTAAGAATAATTATTATTTATTTATCCAATTTAGAACGAATTATGTACTTATCAAGTATCTGTTACTAAAACAAAAACAAGAAAAATCTACTAGAAAACAACTAATAAGTGGTTACTAATAATTCTCCTCGTCACTATCGTTGGTAACTGAGGTGGAATTTAATGGCACTAGATTTCTGCAAAAACACTAGTAATGCAAATGGTTTGGTATGGCTCCCGAGTCACACAGACTTATTAAATCTCCATATAAAGGAAGAGGTATGAGGGCTTTACACTAATAAAACTTACTATATAAATACATATTAAATAGTCATAATTTTTAAAAACAAATTAGAAGTCAATTGTTGAGCCAGAAAAAAAATTGTATATTTTCTAATAGTTATATTCGTATTAAGCCTTTTTAGTTTTAAATTGCATTTAAAAATCGAATTCTAAATTACGCACCTGACTAAAAATAATGCTCTCCCGTTCCTTCATTGTTAGAAAAGGACAACACTTTTTTTAGGAACGTACAGAAATATAGAATTTAATCGCACTACAAATAAATTTTATAAGTCTATTAATTGATTAATTAGGTAATATTGAATAACCTAATATTCATTCTAACGGGTATAATAAATTTTAATACATTTATTTTCATTTATTAGATTACTCCTTTGTTCTAATTATAACGAAGCGAAATAGATGAGAACCCAGCAACGTTCATTTACTTTCAAACGAAGCCAGAGTGACTTCATTTTAGTGTTTCACAGTTAGTGTCCATTCATGATTCATCCAATACTGCAATATAAAATGATCATTATTTGAGGGAATATTATTTTAAAATAATACCTATCAGTTTTACAATTTTTATATTAAAACTAAAAAATGAAATGTATTTTACAAAACAAGTTTAACGAATATCTAAATCAAGTAGCATTTATATTTTAATGTTTTAAATCATTTTTAAATCATAAAAATTAATATTTTTAAACAAAAAATACCCATTTTCGACCTAAGCTTGTCAGTAACACTTTGGATCACAATCGTAAGAAATGAAGATTATCCAAAAATGAAAGTAATACCGAGATCACAATATGAAATAATATCAACGATGAACGTTAGCCTCTATTGTGAATTTAAATGCTTTCGACAAAAGGCTTGCACATTGACTAAAAATTAAAATCGGGGGGCACTGCAGTGCCCCCGCCAAGTCGAGCGCGAAGCAAACACTGCCGTACCATCCTTTACCCGAACCATTTCGCCGCATTTTCAGGCCCCTATTTGAGAACCTCTGGATAAGACCAAAACGCTGAAATTTTCGTCATCAAGTAAGCTATAATCACATACTTAAAATCCAAAATTTCAAGTCTGTAGGTCATTTAGTTCAGAAGTTAAGCGAAAGCAAAGTTTCGCATTTACGACACTCACTCATGATCATGAAAATAGAACTAGTACTTCGCATAAACTCAGAGAGCTGAAACTTGGTACAGAGTTAGGGTTTAATGGCTACATAAAGGGAAAGCTATAAAATCTAGGATAATCGAAGATCTGGAGTACCCGGTGACCCTGATTTAAAAACACAAGAGCCCAATCAAACTATTAGAAGAGATCGATATACCACCTTTACATAAAATATAATGCGAAAAACAGGGTGTAAGGGGTTGAAAGGTGGGAATGAAAATTCGTATGGAAGTATATTATGTATATAATGTTCGTGTTTCGTAACTGTCAAACATTTAATGTTCATCTCGTCGATATGGTAAACTCTACCCTTAAATTAAAGAACGTATTTAAATAAAGGTTTCGAATCGACAACATATATCCACAATATACGGATATTGGCGTATTTTAGATTTTAAAAATTAATAATAATGTCAGTAATGAAAACGGATTGACATTATACATATTGGTTGTCAAATATTTGTTTATGCGAGCGTTCAGAAATTTATTTAGTGTAAACTAAGGAAAATATAACAAGCTACTTATACTCCGTCCGGCGACTAATGATCTTTTTGACACTTCAAGAAATTTTGACATTAGTGACTGCCTCACACGTTATTTATTCGATTCGAAATAATAATCGATTTTATTTAAGAAGAACTTTCAATCGATTTAATTAAATACATTTAGTTTAAAAATATTATTTATTTATGCGTTTATTAGTTTTTTTTAATTATAAATGAAATATATAAATAATAAATAAATGAATTAACAGAGTTATTGCTCTTTATTCTTGGTTTGCAATTAAATTTCAAGATTTCGACTTAATTCCTTGCAAGTAATCAATCTAGGGATCATAGATACTATTTTTATTTCCTTTTTTGTATTAAATTTATAGAAACAATAATCACATGACGTAAAATTATTTTTATCATATGATCGATTTATTATCGATTTATCATTTCAAGAACTGTTTCATAGTCTGTGGTTGTTTGTTATGCACAGGGTTCTTCACTCAATCAATCAAATCGTCAATAAAGTATGACATTACTGTAAAAATTTTAGTACGTTATTCCGAAAAAAAAAACAACTGTAATTTATAGGCGTGGGCTGTCAAAAAGATCATTAGTCGCCGGACGGGGTATAAATATACAATAAATAATAAATGTACAAAAGAATTAGATTACAAAAAACGAAAGTTCAATTGATTGAATTAGATACAAAAAAAAAGTTCAATTGATTTGTCTCCTTGAAAAATTCCAGATTATTCTGTCAATCCAATCAAAGTCTTAAATCATATAAATATTTTCGCCGCGGAAGTGTAAAAGATATGTTTTATATATCTTAATCTGTACTAATCTATACTAATATTGTAAACCTGAAAGTTGAATTGTTTGTTTGTTTGTTTAAACGCGCTAATCTCAAGAACTATTGATTCGAATTGAAAAATTCCTCTGAGGTGGATAGCCTATTTAAAGAGAAAGGTTATGCTTTAAGAAGAAGGAAGGCTATTTTTTTTCTCAAATCACAGTGGGTGAAACCGCCAGGCCTAGCTAGTTGGTAGTGTTGGTACATAAAAAAATCGACTGTCATTGCAAAAATCAGATCACATCTTCTAATTTAATCTAGCCTATAGCGTCCCACTGCTGGGCGAATGCCTCCCCTCTGCCTGCTCTCTTAACTTAATTCTACTCGAATATTACACAAATTACACTAAAATATTAATTTCGCTCAAAATTTGGTCAAAATATAATGCATTGGACTAAGAGTGGTGGTGATACCAACACGTCAAGTACAAGAATCAGAACCGGAAGAAAGGAAAAGAAATATTTGTATTGTAATAATAAAAAAAACTGTTACTAAAAAGAAAAAAAATGTGTCAAATAAGAAATTCTAAAAAATAAATCAATATGCCTGAATATGCCCACGTTTCTACTTTCTACAAAAAGAAGTGAAATCCCACCAAAAACATTCTGTAAAAAAACTAGCCAAGTCTCGATGTTGCTGCTTGTTTATCTCTAAAAAGTAATGAAATCTAGACAAAATCGTACCAAGTCTAAGGTTCATTACTGCGATTTCTTTATTATTATAGTTAATGTTGTGTGACTTGGCCGTTGAAGGGTACACAAGGGTACAAAACCAGGTGCTGCATGACACCATTGCACCAATCTGTCGCCAGAACCGCTACCCATTGATGATGGAAAATTGCCACTTGGAAAACGTTGATTGAATAACCAGTCAATTGTAGGCTTGATAAAGCTGCGTATTTCAATAATACTTTTGTATAGGCAAGCCTGAAACAAACTGTATAAAAATTATTTCCAGTACCAGCGGACTTCTAATCATTGATAGAAGTCCGTCTGTACGTCTATTTTATGTTAGATCGGTGGTCGATTTAACGCTCCAAAAATAAGAGAACAGAAGTCAGCATTGTCAATGCTGAATTCATGTGTTATCAACAACCGCCTAAAATTAGACACTAGTGTCCAATTACCAATACCAGTATGGGATATTATTCTTAGTTTTGTACCCTTGTGTACCCTTTAACGGCCAAGTCACACAACATTAACTATAATAATAAAGAAATCGCAGTAATGAACCTTAGACTTGGTACGACTTTGTCTAGATTTCATTACTTTTTAGAGATAAACAAGCAGCTCCATCGAGACTTGGCTAGTTTTTTTACAGAATATTTTTGGTGGGATATAATTATCAATAACGTGCTCCAATTTAATCTTCACTTTTAACCAATGTTCAAACACGTTGGTTGACATACTGATGAATATTCACAATAGTATCTAAGCATTTAAATTTTTGTGTTATATGACGTCATTGTCACACAGCCCGTTTTTGAGCTAATTCGACTGGGCTATATGTCATATTTTTGTACACTCTAAAAATAATATATTTATAAACGTTTTCATTCAATGATTTCGTAAAATTAATGTCACAATTCATATTAAGTAGGTATTATAATAATCTTGTACATCTTTAGTGCCTAGCTTGAGAGACACTAAGCTAGCCACAACGGTAATCTATACATATAATAAAATGGTAGAAAAGTCAAAACTGTACATTGAATATTTTTTTAAAAGAATACTTGGGGTGTGATCTACAATCGATACCGAAGCCAAAAATATAGTTTTTAGAATTTTTGTCTGTTTGTCTGTTTGTCTGTATGTATGTCCGGGATAAACTCAAAAAGTACTGCATGGATTTACTTCAAATTTGGCACGAATATTGTTAAGAAGTCGGGTCAGAACATAGGCTATATATTATCACGCTATCACCTACGGGGAAAGAGCAGTGAACCTTTATTTCTTCAAATGTTTGTCCGGGATAAACTCAAAAAGTACTGCATGGATTTACTTCAAATTTGGCACGAATATTATTAAGAAGTCGGGTCAGAACATAGGCTACATATTATCACGCTATCACCTACGGGGAACGAGCAGTGAACGCACGCAGACGACGTCGCGGGCAGCAGCTAGTAAAATAATAAGAAGGGATTTTCAGCCTTCTGACCCTGAATTAAGGAACAATCAAAAAGCTGCCTACATGACATTCATTTTATATTGTTTACTAGCTGACCCGGCGAACTTCGTACTGCCTAACAGTCGTCTCTTTAATTTGTTTATTTTTTTTAATGCTTATCCTTCCCGGAACCCCTCCACTAACACTTAAACTTTATCGTATGTTATTAAAGTTCAAGTTGACTTTTAAGTATTATTATGAATCTTTTGTATGGGAATATAGAAAAGTGTTGTTTTTAGACTTTTCAGGGATTTTTAAAAAAATTTCTCTCCGTAACAACCATCCTCGTACTTCAAAGAATATTATAAAAAAGAATTAGCGAAATCGGTTCAGCTGCTCTCGAGATTTGCGCTTAGCAACATATTCAGCGATTCATTTTTACATCTAGAGAGATTAAACTTTTAAAGGCCATATAGTTTGAACTATTTGTTTAATTATTCTTATAAATTATCATCGCACATAATTATCTGTAGTTTTTTGTAATATATTTAACTAGCCGACCTGTGCCCACTTCGTGCGCATTAATTATTTTTAATAATTACTTCTAACGACGATATCTCAAAAACTATTCATCTGATTGATATAGTATTAAGGGCAATTTTAATCTACATTAAATTCTTAAGCTAACCAACATATTTATTTCGATAAGGATTAATACTAAACTAAAGAAAATAGCTTTGAAAATAACGTAATGTTTTTAATTACAAGAACATAAAAGTGGTTATTGTAAGTCAACCGTAAGAGATAGAGATAATTATGCTGTCGCGTACTTTTTAGTAACAATTTTTTAGATTTTGAATTCGCTAGTACATTACTTAACTATATCTTTGCTAGTTTACGCAGCGTTCGCGAGGAAAGGTCCCCCGTTGGCGAGATTTTTTGCGACCTCTTCAACATTTATCGCCGTATTTCTGCTAATTTACATAAAAGCATAATAAATTATATACGTAAACCTTCCTCAAGAATCACTCTTTCTATTGTTGAAAACCGTGTAAAAATCCGTCCAGTAGTATTCGAGTTTATCGCGTTCAGACAGACAGACAGGAGGACAGAAAGACGCGGCCGGGGGACTTCTTTTTATAATAAGTATAGAAGAAGTCCCTTGGTATCGGCAACGCAGGTATACTATAGTTTTCGTATCGTGAATCATCAGTACCATAATCGTGTTTATAAAATCAACAAAAAAAATCTTTTAGTATCTCTACTTTGGAGACATAAATAATAAACGCCATAATTTATTTACAGTTAGACAAACTATTATTAACGACAAAAAAAAAAATTAAAATACCTTCAAACGAGTAATAAGACAAGAAATCGTATTTTGAAATATTATTTTAAAAATATATAAGCGTGCGAATTACGTTCAACATTATACGTTTTAGAGGGTACGTGATTGAAATGTGTTATTCATTAGATTTATCGAATTCCATCAAGTATAGAGCTTGAGAGATTGCGTCATTTGACAATGATTGGACATCGAGACTGTCTGTCTAGGTTTCTTGAAGAAAGCACTTGGTACGAACTATTTTCATATATCAAACTATAAAACTGATTCCATACAAAAACTCAGATGCTAGTAAACTGAACTAAAGGCGTTGAAAATACTCCATTAAAAATGTATTATATTGTGTGTTTATACTCGTATTAAAGCATGCTATACCTCATGTCATATTGATATGCCATTGGAACGACTGAGACAAAAATTTCTATCAATTTTAGTCCGTAGCAAAAAGTTTTCACAAGTCTTTGAGTTACTTATTATCTATACTAATATATAAAGCTGAAGAGTTTGTTTGTTTGTTTGTTTGAACGCGGTATTCTCTGGAACTACTCGGCCGATTTGAAAAATTCTTTCAGTGTTAGATAGCCCATTTATCGAGGAAGGCTATAGGCTATGTATCGTCACGCTAAGACCAATAGGAGTGGAGTCCACGCCGACGAAGTCGCGCGCAGAAGCTAGTTAGTGAATATTACAAAAAGATACCTGCTCCCTGAAGAAATTAACGAAATACAATTTTACACTATTTGGTTTAAACGTTAAGCTTCCACAATGTTTGTTTTTATCAATTGTGTATAAATTATGTTTAATATTAATGGTTTTTGTGATTTTACGAAATAACTTTTTAGAACAGTATTTAACGTTTAATATCATGAATGATAACATTGAGTTTTCGTCGTAAAATAAAATATTTTTAAAGCTTCTTTTGTTCCAGCAAACATACAAATAAATCTTAAATGAAAACATTGGGCATGACGAAAGATTTTCAAAACCTCTTCCGTAATGTGGGTACACATTTACTATTTACGAAAATACCTATATTTCGGTAATAAACTTAAGTTTAAGGAAGATTAAAACTATTTTTCTAATATGTTTTCAATGAGAGCGGCAAAACGGCTGCAGGTGTCATGGCATCGGCTTTGACGTCACAATATAAAGTGGGCCTTACTTTTTACTTTACTCTTTGAAGCGCGCCTGACGTATTATGTTATGTTGTGACGTCATGCGCTGTAATTTGTGTTTCAATCAAAATGGCCGATTGCAGTATTTTAATGTTTTATTTTATTGAAAATCACAATAATCTTATTATTTTACATAAAACTAAAGCAGTATTTTGAATTTTTTAAATATGAGTGTTCCTCTGAAATCATTAAATTGACGATTTTTTGATACTGTCGTCATGCCCATTATACATTGAATAAAAAATAGAACAATAATTTTTTTTCGATATTAAAATTATTTTGTGATATTGATTGACATTCATTCCACCTAGAAGAATTAACATCATTATTTTATTTTATACTAGCAGACCCGTGCTCACTTCGTTGGGCGTAAAATCGTAATAATATCGTGTATTTATTATTTTAAATTACAGAACCAAATAACATACTAAATTTTATAGCACTTAAATAAATAATATGTTACTCCAACGCCATCTATCAAAATTCCAAAAACGACGTCGATAGGCTAAGAAAGTCTTCTAATAGCGATAGATGACGGCGAGAGATGGTGTTATTATATAATTATATCTACCATTTTGGAGTTATATTTTTATCTTTTTCTTATTTACAGAATTTTTTGTTCAATTACAATAAAATATAGCCTATGTCACTCCTGAATAGTGTAGCTTTCTGTTAGTGAAAGAATTTTCATGATCGGATCAGTATTTGCGAAGATTACCCCGTATATACAATCACAAACAAAGTTATAAACTTTTCCTCTTTATAATATTAGTATAGATAAATTGATTACAAGCAGATATTAAAGCGACAATTAAATTATATTATTGACGATCGATCCCGAGTTAAAATAAATAGCACCTGAAAACACTTATTGCTGAAAGTAAACGATTTAAAACCGCCGAAGAAATAGCACGAGGCGGTAAACGAAGGAAAACTTCAATCGAGATAACACCTGGGTGTAGGCCTTATTAAATCTACGTTCGCTTAAACCGGTGGGATCGTCCAAAGTACTGCTGTTTTGTCGGCCGATGTCGAGAGAAATGAGAAATCGTCGGGATGCCACCTCGCCGATATAACTTTATCCGGGTGTCGAGCTACTGGTACGCTGGGTAAAGCGTGTGGCGACTACGTCCCACATATAGTAGGTATGGCAATTAACGCCCGCTGCCAAATAACGCCCAGAACCCAGAAAACGTACTTTAATTCGAATGAGCAGCATCACAGCGCACGTACACATAGTTAACACCAATAGGAATGCGTCTAGCCCAAAAGTGAGTTTCTCGAGCCGCTATCTTGCCAATATCAGGCCGCGCTTTGTGGATATCGCTCATGGACGTTGCTGTTATAAAATCTGCTCCGACGAAATTGTAAGTTTTTAATTATTTCCTAATATTTCTTTTAATATATTTATGTTATGCGTCGTGTTGTAAGTGACTGTTCTTAATGTGGCACTATTATTTTTTAGGTAAGGTACATAATTTAGTGACAATGCACAAAAAAGTACAATAACGCCCACTCGGCTAATAACGCCTTTTCAAATAACCGTTGGGCGATATTACCCTTCATGGGCGTTATTGACCCAGTTCTATGTATTTAAGCGATTGATAAATTTTCATCTTTTGTTTAGGATTTGTAATGGCGCCACTGAGTTCTATAGGTAAAAGAAAAAGAGGAGGAGAGTCGTGGACAGAAGTTTGGGACGAAAACCTGTTTTCACAGATAAATAAATTAAACCATCGAATATGATTTGGCTGAAGAATAAAACGATTTGCAACCATCGTAGTAACTCTCATACCAAAATTCATTAGAAAACAGGCTTACCTTTTTGTGAGAGATATTATGTACTTACTTATGTACCTTTCGTTGTTGTTACCATGAACAGGCGTTATTCACCTACCTCAGGGCGTAATTGCCCTATTCTGTTTAATAACGCCCAATGTAGGGTAATATTTATGTTATTAGTTTAGACAGAAAAACATTTTAATTTTTATTTATATGCATAACAATTAAAAGGTGTTGATATATGACCAAAAAAGTTTTGTTAAAATGATTATAAAGAGCAGTTTAACAGTAATTTTACTACGTTAGGAAATTTGATAATTTTTGTGTTAAATTTTGATTTCTTCTATATTTTCCATTTCTAATAAAAATACTGTATGTGACTGATGTGTAACAGTCATTTTGTCATTTTGATAATATATTTTAATATTTTTCTTTTTTACTGAATTTTTTTGTACAATTACAATAAAATATAGCCTATGTCACTTCTGAATAGTGTAGCTTTCTGTTAGTGAAAGAATTATCATGATCGGTTCAGTATTTACGAAGATTAACCCCAACAAACAAAGTTATAAACTTCACCTCTTTATAATATTAGTATAGGTACGAGAAGTAAAAGTTTTAAAGTAAAAAATTATTTTTTTTCGTTCTAGCGCATTTAAATAAAAGCTTGCTTTTCAAAAAGGGTTTTTCTTTTAACTTATTTTTTTACTTTTTAGTTATCACGTCACGTAGAAGTGCATTAAAAAAACTATGCCACCATGTTGGATTTAAAATGACGTCACAAAGTTAACCATACATTGTCATTCAAATTGAACTTGTATACAAAATTTCAGCTCAATCGGTTGAAGATATCTGCTTTTAAATTGAGTTGCAAGATTTCACCCGAACAAATATACAAGCTTACATTGCAAGTTAAGTAAAAGCTTGCAATTAAGTCTGAGAACGCTAAAAGAAAAATAAATATGTTAAACTGAATTCCGATAACAACTGTATCTATACTCATATTATAAAGAGGAAAAGTTTTTAACTTTGTTTGTATATCGGGGGTAATCTTCGCAAATACTGATCCGATCATGAAAATTCTTTCACTAACAAAAAGCTAAACTATTCAGGAGTGACATAGGCTATATTTTATTGTAATTGTACAAAAAAATTCAGTAAAAAAGAAAAATATTAAAATATATTATCAAAATGACAAAGAAACGATCGCTATCTATCGCTATTTATTAGTCTACTTATTTTATTTACTCTTATTTCAGTCAACCGACGTCAATCGACGGCGAAGTTTTTTCGCTTTTTGATAGATGGCGTTGGAGCAACATTTTATTTATAAAGTATGTTATTTGGTTCTGTAATTTAAAATAAGTACCTGGGTGACCGAGCCCAGCTCGGTATTTTAATTTTATTTTTTGTTTTTTTTTTTCGGTATTTTTATATTTTAATTTTATTTAAATAATAAATCATGAGTGAAATTAAAAAAAAAGAAAAAAAATAATCTGGAGACTGAGATTCGAACCCGGGTCAAAACGATTTGAAATCCGTCGCTATCCTAATTACACTATTACAGCTATATTAATAAATGGTGAAATTAAGCTTCGTATTCTAATGATATTTTTTCATTGCCTAAAAACAGGGATAAAACGACATTTTTTTAAAATGAATCCTAGCTAGATCAATTTTTCGCCCCCGAAATCCCCTGCATACTAAATTTCACGAAAATCGTTGGAGCCGATTCCGAGATTCAGAAAATATATATACAGGGTGAGGCGTAATTAATGGATAATCCTTTACCTGCAGCTGGAGAATATCATAACGGATCAGAAAAACACAATTCATGTTTAGTAAAAGTATCATGGTTTTTTAGTTATCGGCCATTTTTTAAAAATCTAGAAAAATGACACCCTTGCTCACTAATTTTGTTGTCACAGTCGCAAAAACATGAATTATCTGTATAAGATTTTTATTTATTAAACTTGAATAGATGTACTATCACATGTATTATGTCATTTTTGTGCTATTGCCTAATTTTTTTTTCAAATGCAACCGAAAAATTTTTTTCTTCTTTCAAATAATTTTTCCTTTGTGTTTGATCGCTCATATCTTAAAAAAAATGTATGGAGACTTGAATGACCAACTTACGAAAAACTAGCCTATTTAATTGAGATTGTAAAAAGGTATAACAGATAGTATTTGATCCTTCGGTTTCAAAGAATTTTTATAATTTATAAAAATAGAGCCCATTTATTGTTTTAATCACAGATTTTTTTAAATTTTATTTTAAATCTATTTTATTCATTTATGAATTAAATTTAAAGGAGCTGAAAGAAAAGAAGGTTACCTTTGCACAGTTTATTATTTACTTTCATAACAAGTGTTCAAAATGACACAAAACACAAAAAAATCCACTGAGAGTACCCATTTTTTGTACCCGCTTTATTACCTTTTTTATTACCGCTCCGACGACGAAAACCAAAAGACGGAAGTGTTGTCTCATTCTTTCATGCAATGGGGGAAAGAGACACACAAAATAATAACATCAATGTTTGTTTGCGTAATTGTTTGTCGGCGTATTGTGTGTGAAGTTTTAGACAGTTACTAGAGTCAGTGTGCTACCATACTACTTCCACGAGATACGTGTTGTTAGTTAGAATTTATTATTATTAATAAAGTGCTGTGACCTCGGACTTGAATTTTCTTGAAGACTTTGTACACGTTTATAATGAAAGGGATGAAGCTTCTCGCATTTTAAAATCCTGTTTACAGTTCTTGTTGATATGCCTGTGTGGCTTGATATTTTTTGCAAGGAGCTGGTAGGATCAGCTTCAACCTCTGCAAGGACTATGTCGTCATCGTGTTGGTGTGACCTCCCATCGTTACTGCCGCCGACACCAGTTCCAGGAATTCTGCGTTCCTTGTACGCATTATGCAATCTTAGAAATACCCGGTAGTCAAGATGACGGGCGTTAGAAAACTTTGCCCGATAGATTTCTGCGACTTGACTTGCATTACCACCACACTGACCGTAAATAAAATTCATTTCTGCATACTCCGCGGGTGTGTACACAAATCGAGGCATTGCACTCGACGCGAGGTATGTCTAGGCTAAAAGTCCAAATCACTAGCAATAAACAAGTCCGGGGTTAGAGCACAAGATCAATATTTGTATCACGGGATCACCAAGTCTATATCACTGAGCAAATTCAAGTCCGAGGTCACAGCACTTTATTAATAATAATAAATTCTAACTAACAAAACGTATCTCGTGGAAGTAGTATGGTAGCACACTGACTCTAGCAACTGTCTAAAACTTCACACACAATACGCCGACAAACAATTACGCAAACAAACATTGATGTTATTATTTTGTGTGTCTCTTTCCCCCATTGCATGAAAGAAGGAGACAACACTTCCGTCTTTTGGTTTTCGTCGTCGGAGCGGTAATAAAAAACGTAATAAAGCGAGTACAAAAAATGGGTACTCTCAGTGGATTTTTTTGTGTTTTGTGTCATTTTGAACACTTGTTATGAAAGTAAATAATAAACTGTGCAAAGGTAACCTTCTTTTCTTTCAGCTCCTTTAAATTTAATTCATAAATAAATAAAATAGATTTAAAAAAAAATTTAAAAAAATCTGTGATTAAAACAATAAATGGGCTCTATGTTTATAAATTATAAAAATTCTTTAAAACCGAAGGATCAAATACTATCTGTTATACCTTTTTACAATCTCAATTAAATAGGCTAGTTTTTCGTAAGTTGGTCATTCAAGTCTCCATACATTTTTTTTTAAGATATGAGCGATCAAACACAAAGGAAAGATTATTTGAAAGAAGAAAAAAAATTTTCGGTTGCATTTGAAAAAAAAAATTAGGCAACAGCACAAAAATGACATAATACATTTGATAGTACATCTATTCAAGTTTAATAAATAAAAATCTTATACAGATAATTCATGTTTTTGCGACTGTGACAACAAAATTAGTGAGCAAGGGTGTCATTTTTCTAGATTTTTAAAAAATGGCCGATAACTAAAAAACCATGATACTTTTACTAAACATGAATTGTGTTTTTCTGATCCGTTATGATATTCTCCAGCTGCAGGTAAAGGATTATCCATTAATTACGCCTCACCCTGTATATATATACAAGAATTGCTCGTTTAATAGTATAAGATAAATACACGATATTATTACGATTTTATACGTCAAATTCTAAACAATGAACCTAATAAAACAGTACTAAGAGCTACACAACATAATTGCATCACAAAGATAATTAACGCCCAACGAAGTGGGCGCGGGTCGGCTAGTCTATTATAAGAATATAATCACTTATTTACAAATCTATTGTTTAATTTCAATTACCCCTTTACAGTTTACAGCATGGCTCTAGGAATTGTTAAATGATTGATTGCTTTTGTATTGGCAAATCAATTCAATTATAATATGGAAAAGCAGGTTAGTGGTCGATCCAGTGAACATGAAACGTATAGAGAGATTTAGAAACACTATTATAGAAACACTATTAGAAATAATATTACAAATCGATACTTCGTATTCGTATCCAATCGCTCTGACAAAAGAATTCATAAAAGTATGTTATCTTCCATAAACGTTTCCTATTTCCTTTACACAAACAGTTGAAGTTTTTTCTATCCCTTTGTCATAAAATCCTTTAGCCATCGCCAAGCGCTTTGTAACGTAAAACTTTCGAAGTAAGAAATTATTTATTTATTAACTCTTGTATATTTTTATACACACACACACACACACATATATATATATATACAGGATGTCCCGTAAGTCAACGCCAAGCCGGAATCGGGAGGTAGGTCTAGTCATAGTAGTTAACAGAAAAATAAAATAAAAAAATCTTTGCTATGTATTTTAAAAGTTACAGGCATTTATAAAAAATCGAGAAAATCTACACCCTGTGACGGTCTTTTAACTCCTGTTGCTACAAATTTTAAGTTTTTTTTAATTTTTTTTTATAATGTAATTCTGTATAATGCTTCTAAAAACTGTTGCTTAAAAGTTACAGCCAACTGCTCCAGTTCAGTAGGAAATGTAATTTTTGTCCCAACCAAGTATACAAAATTAATACTTTGCCCAGTTTTAAATGACTGTACTGAAAAAAAATGTACTACATGTGCTTGGCAAGTAACTTTAAAAGTTGGCGCATTTAATAAGGATTCGAAAATGATAAAACACTTAGTAAGATTATTTGTTAAATTATGGAAAAAAAATTTTTTAAAAAAGAAACCTTGTTGTAAATAAATTTTCCTTACCTGTCTAAAATTATTTTTGTGTAAAATTGTTATTCTTTTTTAGAAAAAAATTATATTAATAAATTAAACATCGATTACTTGAATGCTAAAATTTATTAAAATCACAAAATGTCTTAAATTAAACAAACAAAATGCCCTAGCTTTTAAACTGCTGAAAATAAATAATTTTTAGGGTTCCGTACTTAAAGGGTAAAAACGGGACCCTATTACTGAGAGTTTGCTGTCTGTTCTTCCGTCCGTCCGTCTGTCTGTCACTAGGCTGTATCTTAAGATCCGCGATAGCTAGACAGTTGAAATTTTCACAAATTATGTATTTCTGTTGCCATTATAGCAACAAATACTAATGGCACGGGAGCCAGGTTCAAATTCGGTCAATCATTTCCTCTCAATCGAAACTTCGTAACATGAATAAGGGATTTTTTTTATAAGTTTTCGCCTTTATCAGCTGCCACTCCGTGGGTGGGTTGGGCAGTGGCAGCCTCCCAAACATCGAGAAAAAAAAATTTTTAGTCATTTCCTCCCACCTGAAAATTTGTCGAATTATAGTTTACCTAATATCTTAAAGGAAAAATAACGTCAGCTGACGTTACTTACTATACAATGAGATAAAACACATAATTTTAAAAGCATCTCTATTTTCGACCATTTTCAACTTGTCGACTATGGAACGCGCTTGGTGAGTCTCTGCGCTGGGATCGGCAGAGCGGGAAAAAAATTTCATAATAAAAATGTTTTTTTTTTATATTTCCGTAATATTTATTTGTCCCGTTGGTCCCGACCATAACCCCAAAATCCCGACTTTTTGAAAATTTGTCCAGACATTTTAGTCTTCCCATCTGGTAACCCTATGTTGCAGGCGTCTATTGCCTACGGAAATCGCTTACCACAACTTACAAAAAATGATTTTGTCTTCTTCGTTGCTTCGTATATCGATCGATTCAGCCTGTAATATCCCACTGTTGGGCATAGGTCTCTTCCCCATGTAAGAGAAGGATCGGAGCTTAATCCACCACGCTGCTCCAATGCGGGTTGGCGGATATATTCCCTACTATGAGTAACGATCGCTATCAGGTGTTACATGATAACAACCGGGACTGACGGTTTGCCGTGCTCTCCGAGGCACGGTGGGAAAACCCACAAGAACTGCACAAAAACCCAGACCACGGAAAACATCTGTATGGCCAATACAAATTCTGTCGTGTGCGGGGATCTAACCCACAACCGCCCTATAATATATACCCGTATAATATATAAGAATATATATAGACACCGCGTTGGCGCAGCGGTAACAGCACTGGATTGCTATTGGCTGTTGCGCGGGAGGTTTCTTTTTTCGCGACGAAAATAATTATATAATATATATTGACTTTGACTGGATTGACAGAATAATCTGGAATGTTTCAATGAGACCAATCAATTGAACGTTTTTTTTTTTGTGTTTAATTCAATTCATTTGTACATTTATCATTTATTTTATACTAGCTGCTGTGCCCGCGACTTCGTCCGGGTGGAATTTAACAAAAAAGTTATTGTTCAGTTCACAGTTATAAAAAAAAATTCGAAATTAAAAGTAGCCTAAGTTACTCCTTATTACATCAGCTATCTGCCAGTGAAGTCCCATCAAAATCGGTCCAGCCGTTTCGGAGATTAGCCGTAACAAACAGACAGACAGACAGACAAAAATTGTAAAAAATGTTATTTTGGTATATGTTCCGTGTATAGATCCATAATATGCATTTAGTAAAAAGTGGTTATTTTAATATTAAAAACAGACACTCCAATTTTATTTATTAGTATAGATTTAAGAAGCTTGATATCTTTTCCATAGTTCACACTAAATAACTTTCTGAACGCACGCATAAATATTTGACAACCAATATTCTATGTTTTTTGTCGATAATTTATGGTCTAGTTTCACCCTCTTTCGGGGTTGCACTTTATCGCGGGACATCCTGTATATTATGTCAATCCGTTTTCAATACTGACATTATTCTACATTTTTTAAATCTAAAATACGCCACTATCCGTATATTGTGGATATATGTTGTCGATTCGAAACCTTTATTTAAATACGTTCTTTAATTTTAGGGGAGAGCTTACCATATCGACGGGATGAGCATTAAATTTTTGACAGTTACGAAACACGAACATAGTTCCATACAAATTTTCATTCCCACCTTTCAACCCCTTACACCATTTTATTCGCATTAAAAAGTAGCCTATGTCCTTTGTCAGACTCTAGACTGTCTGTATACCAAATTTCATCTAAATCTTTTTAGTAGTTTTGGCGTGATTGCGCGACAGACAGACAGACAGAGTTATTTTCGCATTTATAATATTATAGTACGGATTATATTTTTGATGACCATATTTTCTGTTTTGAATGACTTCACAGAAACATTAGTGCGATAAGATTCCAGCGAAATGTTTGCTTCAGTCATATTAGCTTGCGTTTGATTTTTATAACTACGTCTCTGTAACTCATAATAACAGTTATATTTTGTAAACTTCCACAGTAACTGTATGTGAGTGATAAAATTCTAGGGATAAGAACTTTAAAACAAACATCCTTCAATTTTATATCAAGACTAGTCGGTACTCGTGACTTCGTCTGCGTTGCGTATTAAGTACACATGATTTTAAATTTTAATATAATAATGATTCCACTTCTAAATAGTAGATACTTGTATCAATATGAGAATCACCCAAGATTTTAATTTACGTTTTATGAAACAGTCAAGTGCCTAACTGTTGCCATTACTGATATCGAGCAAAAAGGGCAAGACAATCGCATTTGTTGTATGGGAGCCCCCCTTAAATATTTATTTTATTTTGTTGTTAGTATTTGTTGTTCCAGTGCTGGAACACTGGGGAAGAGGCCTATGCCCAACAGTGGGATATTACAGGCTGAATCGTGATCGTGATTTGTTGTTATAGCGGCAACAGAAATACATAATTTGTGAAAATTTCAACTGTCTAACTATCGCCATTCTTGAGATGTATCTCAATCTTGAGATGGCCTGGTGACAGACGGACGGACGGACGGACAGCGACGTCTTAGTAATAGGGTTCCGTTTTTACCCTTTAGGTACGGAACCCTAAAAACAGGTACATATACAATGATTTTTTTAATCTCTATGAAGAAACCATTAATTATTGTATAAAGAATTAAAAAATAGGTATATATAATTTATATTTTCTTTTTTTCTTTAATATATTTTTCATGGGTCAAAAGTACTCAATTTTTCGAACCTTTAAAAATTCATATCTCTAAAAATGTTAATTTTATCGTGAAAAGTCATAGGAACTTTTTTATTTGTATTTTAATAAAAAATATAAAAAAATGTCCAGTTGAAAAATACCAATTCCTTGCAATTTTTTAAACAATTTCGTTTTAAAAAATATGGCCCCCGATTTCCCCCTGGCAACATGCATTTATATCATCAGTAGGGCTATTTGAAGAGGATCGCATAAAAAAATTGAGGTGGAATAGTTTTCGGAACTCATGCGCCGATTCGTACTGGACTATTCGTTATAGTAACAAGCTGTTCAATTTCAAACGTAGTGTTCGAAATATAACGGTTCGAAAACTAAACGATTGGTTTTATGAATATAGTAATAACCGAACTTAATGGTTAATGAAAGCGGTAATTTTATCTATACTAATATTATAAAGCTGAAGAGTTCGTTTGTATGAACTCGCTAATCTCAGAACCTACTGGTTCGATTTGTAAAATTATTTCTGCGTTAGATAGCCCATTTATCGAGAAAGACTATAGGCTATATATCATTACGCTAAGACCAATAGGAGCGGAGCACCAATGAAGAATGTTTCAAAATCGGGGTTTTTCCTTTTTGAGAACTTCTGCTGTGTGCGCTGCGTAAACAGTTAAAGTTTCTCAAATGATTAAAGTTAGCGTTAGCCCAAAGTAACTATTCCACGCGGACGAAGTCGCGACTCGCGAGCAGAAGCTAGTATCTATATATTAATACGTGAAGCAAAAACTTTGTACCACTTTTTACGAAAATTGCGCGGACGGAGGAGTAGGAAACTTCGCACACTTATAGTTTATATAGAGAAGGAGTGCGGAATGCTAATATTTTTTCAAAATTAAACATAAAATATACATTAATAAAAAAGCATTACACATACTACCACACGTACACACGCATATTATACTATTTTGTTGATTGTCAAAGTCTGTAGTCAAATTAAAAAGGTAAATACCTTAAAAGAAGGTTCTTTATTGTCATAATTATTTGGTTTTCTTTAATTTAAAATTTTAATTATGGTCGAATTTCGACCTCTGGGCGTCCACTAGTAATATATATAATATGTGAAGTACATTAATTGTCTTAAATTAAATTAAATTGTATGATAATTGCGAGTAAAATATTTAAATTAAATCTTATTACACATTTTAGAAATTTTCATCTTTAAATGAACTCAAATTGCAAATATCTTAGATGTTTTAATGTTACTGTCGTTTATTTATAAACAATATTTTTAAAATATAATGAAAAATTGTGTTTAATTATTTTAATATGAATTTATTCAGATATTTTAAATATTCGAAAATTTTGGTTTTCGTTTTAAAAATATTAAAATGTAAATTATGCTATTCATATTATTTGGTATTCAAATAAAAATTACATTGTCGATAAATTAACAAAAATATATACATCCAAATTTATTATATTAACGAAATTATCTTATGAATCTAAAATATATTGATAATAATTATATTTTCATTATGACATTCAAGTCATCCATTTATACTAGCATATTTAAACTAGCTGCTGTGCCCGCGACTTCGTCCGCGTGTAATTTAACAAAAAAGTTACTGTTCAGTTCACAGTTATAAAAAAAAAATCAAAATAAAAGTAGCCTATGTTACACCTTATTACATCAGCTATCTGCCAGTGAAAGTCTCGTCAAATCGGTTTAACCCTTTCAGAGATTAGCCGGAACAAACAGACAGACAGACAGACAGACAAAAATTGTAAAAAATGTTATTTTGGTGCCTCGGAGAGCACGTTAAGCCGTCGGTCGGTCCCGGTTGTTCTCATGTAGGTACACCTGTCGTGAAGCAAATACTTTGTACCCCTTTTCACGAAAATTGCGCGGACGGAGGAGTATAAAATTTCGTACACTTATAGTTTATATAGAGAAGGAGTGCAGACTTTTAATATTTTTTTAAAACTATGCATACAAATATATTAAATCAATAAAATTAAAAAAACATTACACACACTGTCTTGTATTTGACACACACATGCATATTATATATACTCTTTTGTTGATTTTTAAAGTATGTAGTCAAATAAAGAAATAAAAAAAGGCTCTTTATTTTCATAATTTTTTTTAATTAAAATTTTTAATTATGGTCGAATTTCGACCACTGGGTGACCACTGTATTTTATAAACAATCAGTTAATAATATAACTTGTGTCATACATTCTATTAAAGTGTATTATAAATGCATGTACTGCTGAAATTAAATGACTTATACTTGAAATGTTTAATAGATTTAAAGTGTGAACAATTATAAACCTTACTAAAGCATGAGCTAAACTTTTAAAAGTAATGTTTATCAAAAAACTTTTTGAACAAAGTTGTTGATTTGTTTTTGAATACGATTGGAATCAATTTAGTTTCTTTCAAACCAAGTACATATTATAATGTAATTTCATACAGAAATCATTTTAAATTTGGACCTATTCTACAAAATGGCCTCATTACGATCGATACGACCTTAGCTCAAATCTAAACTCCAATCCTTCTCCATGGAGAAAGAGGACTATGCCAACAGCGGGATGTTATAGGCTATTTGAAAATTACCTAGAAGGAATTATAATAATTGTGTTTGCTCGCAAACGAAAAAAAACAGACTTCAATTACATCGACAAGTAATACAACGTAATAAGACGAAAAAATAGTCAAGTAAATACGCGCTATTAAGGATTACTCAAAAAATTGTAATCCGATCACGATCTAATTTAAACAAGACTACATGACAAGGATTAGCTTTCGATTAAAGTAAGAATAGTCAAAATCGGTACACCGAGTAAAAAGTTATGCGGCATATATAGTACAACGTAGGTCGACGAAAAAGTAGTCAAGTAATTATTAGATATAATTCTAAAAGTACTTGTCAGATCTCAATTAAATGTAAAGGCACCACATGACACGTAACACCTTTCAATTAAAACAAAATTGATCGAAATCGGTCCACCCAGTCAAAAGTTCTGAGTTAACATACATAAAAAATACAGTCGAAATGAGACTGACTGACTGATTCAGCCTGTAATATCCCACTGCTGGGCATAGGCCTCTTCCCCATGTAGGAGAAGGAAAAAATAAATGAGAAAATGAGAACCTCCTCCTTTTTGGAAGTCGGTTAAAAAAGATATTGACTATATTGTTTTGTAATGTTTACGCAAATTTTATTCATTATTAGTCCTCCCGTGACCATGGTTGCTGTAAAGTATCCGAAACGTCACGAATTTAAAAAAAAAAATTATAAACCGCGATAAAATCCGTAAAAGTTGTTTCATTTCAACAGATATTGACTATTTTTGAAAATTACATCCTGATATGTGTTAGATTACCTCTAAATATATACTGGTGGCTATGGTGGTTCTTGATATTATAATTTAATAATTAACTGAATGGTTTTGCAATGGAATAAAACTTAAAAGCTTTTTAAAGAAAATGACGAATGTACGCGTTGAACAAAATTAAAGCTATCTTCCTATTGTTGCGTGTTAGGGTTCGAACGATTTGGAGAGAAAGACCTGCTGACTCTTTTAGAGACTTTATTCACTAGCACTAGGTCCGACACAAGCACTAGGTACAAATACTACGCACTAAGTACAAGCACTGAGCACTAGGTACACTCACTTATCACTAGGTACACTTCACTAAGCACTAACAATGTCCGAGGTCGTAGCCAATGTCGTAGGTTTCCGCTGGTATCACTTCTTGATCACTAGTATTCACTTCGAAGTCGCTTCGTCGTTAGCTCAAACTGAACTGGCTCCGCTCGGCCTCAATCGGCCTTTTTATACCGGGCCGAGCCTACACCCAGACAGTTCTAGAACCCTCGTGCGTGTACTCGATCCTGAGTTCATTCACCTATATGTCCTCTAGCGCCATCTAGTATTGAGTGGATGTTTCACGTTGTCTTTGTAACAAAGTGGTTTGTACAGCACACAACGTGGTTCCTTCGCTCCCCGCTAGATGGCGCAAGCTCCTTTTTTGTGTACTCGTAACACTACTCCCCTCTTAGAGATGCTCGTCCCGAGCATCGTTGTTACTGCCATGGTAACGCGCCAGACGGTCTATGTGTACCACTTTGAATGTCCCTCTTGGTTGCTTTTGAATTCTATAAGTCACATCATTCATTCGGGTAACCACTTTGTATGGACCGTCCCACTTGGTCTGCAACTTTGGAGATTTCCCTTTCCGGCGGGTTGGGTTATGCAGCCACACTAGTGACCCTTCCTCGAAGCCTCTTGTGTTCGATTTCCGGTCATATCTGGTTTTCATGTTCTCGCTTGACTGTAACCCATTTTCCCGGACCAAGGCGTGTATGTAGCGCATTTTTTCCCTTAAATTGCTGACATAGTCTTGTACGGTCTCGGGTCCTTCCGGCGACCCTCCTGTCAATAGGTCTACTGGTATTCGTAGTTCTCTACCGTAATTGACATACGCCGGGGTAGCTTTTATGCTCTCATGCTCGGCGGTTCGGTACGACAGAAGGAAGAGTGGTATATACTTGTCCCAATCCTTTTGTTTGTCGTCTACCAATTTCGCCAAATGTCTCTCAAGGGTCTGGTTAAATCTCTCAACCATTCCATCGGACTGTGGATGGTACGCGGTGGTCCTCGTCTTATGCATGCCCAAAATTCTGCACACTTCCTGGAACACTTGCGATTCGAAGTTCCTGCCCTGATCAGAATGGATTTCTAGAGGCACACCAAAGCGACATATCACTTCTTCGACTAGCTTAGAAGCGACTGTTGTAGCTTCTTGGTTCGGTATGGCGAACACTTCGGGCCATTTGGTGAAGTAGTCAATGACGACCATAAAATACTTGTTCCCCGATTCCGTTACAGGAAATGGCCCAGCTACGTCAACTGCAATTCGTTCCCACGGTGCACCGACGTTATACAGCCGCATCTTCCCGCGGCTCCTGGTCTGTGGTCCTTTTACAGCAGCGCAAGTAGTACATTTGCGGCACCAATCCTGTACATCATCTCGACAATGCAACCAGTAGAATCGTTCTCGCACTTTTGTTAAAGTCCTCTTGACACCTAGATGACCTCCTGATACGCCATCATGTACTTCACGGAGAACATCTGGTACTCTCGCTCTAGGGACAATTATCTGAAGATGGAACTCTCTACCGTTAGTCTTCTCCCATTTCCGGTAGAGTATTCCGTTTTGAAGTATCAGACTGTCCCATTGCGCCCAGTACGCCTTAGTGACAGCGCCAGTGGGTGCAACCTCACTCCAGATTGGTTTTACTTCACCCCGTTTCTTCCATGTGATGATGTGCCGAAGGTCGTCATCTCTTTCTTGAGCCTCCCTCATAGCATCATTCTCCCAGAGACCCAAAGGACTTGTTCTCGTTAGCTTTAATGTTACTTCATTAGATTCCTGCTTAACACAATGTTTGCAGTCTTCCGAACATGGCCTTCGTGAGAGTGCGTCAGCGTTCCCATGCATATTTCCGCTGCGGTGTTCCGTCTTGAAGTCATACTCCTGAAGCTGTTCAATCCATCGAGCTACTTGACCTTCGGGGTTCTTGAATTGCAGTAACCACTTCAAGGCTGCGTGATCAGTTCGCAGTAAAAACTGTCTGCCGATGAGATATTTGTTGAAATGTTGTAGCGTCTTTACAACAGCCAAGAGTTCTCTCCTTGTTACACAGTAGTTTCTCTCTGGCTTGGATAAAGATTTGCTGAAATATGCAATAACAACTTCTCTTTCACCCTGTTTTTGAGATAACACCCCTCCAATGGCCGTGTTGCTTGCATCCGTGTCGACTATAAACTGACCTTCAGTTTGTGGATATCCCAGGATTGGTGTTTCACACAGATGTTTCTTCAGTTTCCGAAAGGAATCTTCACAAGTCTCATCCCAACTAAATTGTCGTTTATCTTCTGTCATCCGATGTAATGGCTTGGCTATCTCTGAGAATCCCTTAACAAAACGCCTGTAGTATGAGCATAGGCCGAGGAATGCCCGCACTTCGGTTTTGTCCTTAGGGGTAGGCCATTTTTGAACTGCTTCCAGTTTTTCCGGGTCTGTCTGGATTCCATCACTGGAGATAACATGGCCGAGATAATTGACCTTATTCCTGAATAAACGACACTTTTTCGGGTTCAGCTTTAATTTGGCCTCCTCTATTTTGGCGAAAACTCGCTCCAAGTTTTGCAAATGGTCCTCGAAGTCACGGCCGATAATGATGACGTCATCTAAGTAGACCAAGCAAGCCTCTCCCACTAAGCCTGCTAGTACACACTCCATGAGTCGCTCGAATGTGGCAGGTGCGTTGCACAATCCGAAGGGCATGACGTTAAATTGCCATAAACCTTTACCGGTCGAGAAAGCTGTCTTCTCCTTGTCTTCTGGATGAATTTCCACCTGCCAGTATCCAGATTTCAGGTCTAGGGTCGAAAACCATTTCATGCCACTCAGGGTATCCAAAGTGTCGTCGATTCGAGGTAACGGATAACTGTCCTTCTTGGAGACATCATTGAGACGCCTATAGTCCACACAAAACCTCGTGCTGCCATCTTTCTTCTTCACTAATACAACAGGCGAGCACCACGGACTTGCAGACGGTTCAATAATCTTATTCCTTCTCATGTCCTCCAAAAGGCCTTCAACTTCTTTTTCCTTAGCAATTGGTATCCGTCTTGCTCGTTGACGAATTGGTCTCTCGCTTCCGGTATCTATCCTGTGTTGAACCACCGACGTTCTTCCAAGGTCCCCATCGTGACTGGAGAAGATATTCGCGTAGCGCTGTAAAAACTTCTTAGCTTTCATGCCCTGCGAATAAGTTAGGTTACTCTTGCAGTCGTCGAGCAGCTCAGTCACTATTCCGTAGTTGTTGCTGTTTGCTGAGTCCGCGCCTGTTATCGAACTACACTTTTTCATCCAGACGACTTCCTCGCACTTTCCAATGACGTCACCTTTGTTCAAGCAGATCTCGCGATCACCAAGATTAACAACCTTGACCACAGCGCTACTGCTTCCACTAATAAGGGTTCTCGCCGTCATCAGTTTTTGTGCCGACGTCTTGTTAGGTGTGTCTTCGATCAACACGCATCTGTTTGACTTCTGCTTTCCAGCTGGCGGCAGTTTCACCAGCACCTGAGCTTCCGCTCGTCCAGGTATAATGACTTTCCTTATGCATGCGACTTTCCCGCAGGCACCTCCGAGAATGAAGATTTCTTCTTCACCACACCTGAAAACTCCGTCAGCGACATTAATTCTGCAGTTGTGTTTCTTCATGAAATCCAAACCCAAGATGCAATCATCCATAATCTCAGCCACGATAACGTCATGGGAGTATGAGGACCCCCCTACATCCATCGTAACTGACATTTCTCCCCGGACGGGTATTGGCTGACCGGAGGCCGTAAGAAGCCGACAGTCAATTCTCCTCTTGTGTCCCCTTGCGGCCTTTACCAGATTTGGGTTCACTATTGTTCTAGAGGCTCCTGTGTCTAGAGTCATTTTGCAATCCGTCCCGTTAATAGTCCCCTGAATCGCAAGACTATTCCCGCTGCATGCCTGGGAGATAACGGTTATCGGGGCTTCCTCCGCGTCAGCCAGTACTCGCCCCTTAGTTCTGGCTTCTATTCGTTTCCCTGATCCCGGGCAGGGGACGAAGCCCCTTGCTTCTTCAGCTCTTCCATTTGATCTTCGATCCTTTTTATCCTTGCCAGATGGGTCTCCTTCTGCGGGCAGTTGAGCTGGAGATGGCCCCTCTCGCCACACTTGTAGCACATGACTCCATATCTTTTCTTCGTAGGAGCCTTAATCTCCTTGACTTCCTCAGAGACCTCGCGGATCCTATGAGTCTGCCGTATGTCATGGCGAACCGCCTCGACCTCCAAAGCATGCGCCAATGCTTCCTTTAGCGAGCTGTGGTGGCGAAGCCTCACTGCAGCTCTGACTTCCAGATCTTTGATTCCGTCGACAAATGCTTGAACAATATTCGTGTCTACCATCTTGGTGTCGGCTCCTGGGTGTGCCTTCCTGACGAGTTTTTCAATTTCCAACGCCCATTGTTGTAGTCCTTCTCCTGAGCGTTGGACTCTGTCACGCAGTTGGGCACGAAACACGTGCTCCAGGTGTCGCTCCCCGTATCTGGATTCAAGTGCCTCCATCAGGTCTTGGAACCCATTTCCTGTATGTGGCAGTGCTTCCAAGACAGACAAAGCTTGCCCTCTGAGCGCAACAGTGAGAGCGGTCAGGCATTGCTCTTCCGTCCATCCATTGGCAGTAGCAACAGTCTGGAATTGCTGACGATAAGCGTTCCACGAAGTAGTGCCGTCGTATGGCGGCACTTTCACTCTTGGTCCTTGCGCCACTACGGTAGTTCCACTAGACATCACAACTCCCGTGGTTTCGAGGCGTACTACTTTCTTCTGTAATTCCGTGAGGCCGGTTTTCACATTTTCGACATCCAATCCTAACCCGGTAACTCGTTCTTCCACTTCGTCGACATCTTTTTGGAGCTTACCCACCGTGTCACTAACATCTTTTATAGCCCAAAGCGCTTTTTCCTGTGATTCTTGCAAAGCGCTGAACTTGCGTTCTTGTGATTCTTGCATTGCCTCTTGTGATTCCTTCATTGCCTTTTGTGATTCATGCAAAGCGCTGAACTTGCGATCTTGTGATTCTTGCAATGTCTGAATTTCAGCCCTTTGCAGCTTCATTAATTCAATTAAACTTCCTAATTGAAGTGCCACTTGTGGGTCTGTAGAAGCTACGGTGCTGCTGGTGGGCGTGGCCTGTCCGGTGGGCGTGGCAAGGTGGGTGGAGCCAGTGGGCGGGGCTTGAGCCAAAGTGGGCGGGGCCTGAGGGGCGTGGTCAGTGGGCGGGACCAGGTGGGCGGGGCCAGTGGGCGGGGCCTGAGGGTCGTGGCCAGTGGGCGTGGCCTGGTAGGCGGGGCCAGTGGGCGGGGCTTGGCCCACAGTGGGCGGAGCTTGGCCCCCAGTGGCATCCGCAGTTCGTTGTGCCCTCGTCCTGACCCCCTCCTTGGGGTTATCTCTCGGAGTCAATGGCATCTCCAAATCCCACTTCTGACACCAGTTGTTGCGTGTTAGGGTTCGAACGATTTGGAGAGAAAGACCTGCTGACTCTTTTAGAGACTTTATTCACTAGCACTAGGTCCGACACAAGCACTAGGTACAAATACTACGCACTAAGTACAAGCACTGAGCACTAGGTACACTCACTTATCACTAGGTACACTTCACTAAGCACTAACAATGTCCGAGGTCGTAGCCAATGTCGTAGGTTTCCGCTGGTATCACTTCTTGATCACTAGTATTCACTTCGAAGTCGCTTCGTCGTTAGCTCAAACTGAACTGGCTCCGCTCGGCCTCAATCGGCCTTTTTATACCGGGCCGAGCCTACACCCAGACAGTTCTAGAACCCTCGTGCGTGTACTCGATCCTGAGTTCATTCACCTATATGTCCTCTAGCGCCATCTAGTATTGAGTGGATGTTTCACGTTGTCTTTGTAACAAAGTGGTTTGTACAGCACACAACGTGGTTCCTTCGCTCCCCGCTAGATGGCGCAAGCTCCTTTTTTGTGTACTCGTAACACTATGAATGTGTTATGCTTAGTAAACGTTAACGAAATAAAAACAATTGTGTATATAATGCGCATACTGTGTGACTTTTTTGTCAAATTAATGTCTGTCACCGAAATTATAACTAGACCTTATAAGAAATACGGTCGCTTTTTGATTGCCTAATATTCGATTGCCTAATATTGCATAATATATTTTAACTGCCAATTCCTAAAACTAAATCCATTACTGCAATGACGTGTTCAGTCATTGTATCGATGTCAGTGCTGGTTAGGAATATTCGATATACATCGATGCATCACAAACATCGATGTTTACAATCCATCGAATCGATCCGATGTTTTGAAAACCTATCGATATACTCGATGCATCGATGTTTTTTCATAAAACATCGAAACTTTGAATCGATGATAACCAGTTAATTTCACAAAAAAAAAACAAAAGTCAAGTACTACAATTTTATTAGTAGTCACTAAAATTTCATCTAAAATCTTTCTTTCTTTTCTATTTGTTTGTTTTAAAATATAAACTGACAATATAAAGCCATCGCGCGTCGTGGCCAACTTGTAGGCCTTATGCCGAATTCAGATTCAGAATTTAAAAATGATGAAAATAGGACATTAATTTCATCCTATTTCCAGTGTTTTTTTGATAGACAGCAAAATTATTGCGGATGATTTTTTTTTTGTTCTATATTGTAAATTATATTAATGATTTTTCCCATATATGGCTTTTACTTTTTTTAATAAACGATGTTTGAATTAGCTATGGTTTGCATGAAAAGTTGTGTAGAAGTATTATATCTATCTGATCTGTCCTGTGGAAAGTAATAACATGTACATCTCAAAACAGGTCATCTTTTCGTAGTGATTGTTTTTACTTAAAGATGTACTTAAGAGTATATAATATAATAATAGTATATAGATTATGAAAGAAGTAAGATCTATTATTTTATGAAAGACTAGCTGTACCCGCGACTTCGTCAGTGTGGAATTTAACAAAAAAGTTGTTTTTCAGTTCGCGGAGTTATAAAATATAGATATATAAATAGCTAAAATAAAGTACTCCTTATTATATTATCTATCTGCCAGCGCAATTCCGTGAAAATCAGTTCAGCCGTTTCAGAGATCAGCCGGAACAAACACACAGACAGACAGACAAAAATTGTAAAAAATGTTATTTTGGCATATGTACCGTGTATACATTCATATATATTTTGTAAAAAGCGGTTAATTAATTATTACAAACAGACACTCCAATTTTATTTATTTGGACAGATTAAAATGTAAACTTTAATAAAATAATGGATTTAACTCTGTTCTAACCGTCATATACAAAAATGATCACTCTGAAAAGATGACCTGTTTTGAGATAATTATATCACTTTTCACATGACTACCTACAGCTTTGTAATACCTATTATATTGTTAGAAAAAGTACTCGATGTTTACAAAACATCGATGTTTTCATCCGATACATCGAAAGACATCGATGTACAGTTCCGATATATCGAATCGAAAAAAACATCGATGTTTTTGTATATCGATATATCGATATTTTTGTGATATCTCTATATATAGCGCCATATACAGTGCAAGTGTCATAGTTCACTACACACTCAACGGAACACCTCATCGCTCATCGTCCACTCGTCGTGGACCACCCGTCCACGGGTGGTCCACGGGTGGACGACACATTGTTACTTATTTTGAACGTCGAGTGGTCAACCAACAATCGGCGTTGATGTAGTGAGCGCATATACATAGAAGTTCATAAATAAAATACTAACCTCTCGAGGCGAAGCGGTGAAATAAATAAAAAATGGTGAATCCTGAGCAAAAAATATCTAATAAAAAACAGGACAATAACCTAAAGAGGAATCAAGTGAGTTTAAACAATTTATTGTATAATAAATTAATTATTTTTCATTAATCCTCAATTTTTAAAATAAACCAATTTTAAATTATTCAAATATAAAAAAAATATCAAACAAATAATAGGTAATCTTTCCTATGACTTTAGTCAGAATTCGTTATTTAATTTTAAAATATACTAACCGACTTTAAAATAAAATGTAAGTCTCTCAATTCGATTGGATTTTTTTATAATGTGTGTTACCTTATAACTTTTTATTGGATGTACCGATTTTGATGTCTCTTTTTTTAAATCCAAAACTGGTGTTTATCATGTAGTTCTATTGATATTTGATCGAGGTCTTTTTGACGTATCTCTAACAATTCGTATCTAATTTAATAATTTGTTGGATTACCTACGTTGTACTTGACGATGATAATTGATGTCGGTATTTTTTTTTCATTTGTAATCAAACACAATTATTTCATTTTTTAGTTTGTTGTTGTGTTCGATGCTGGGTGATCGAAGTTTCCCACCTGGTTTTAAATTCGGGTCAGCATCTTCTGCTTACCAGGTTGAGGGGGCTTGGAATTATGGCGGTGAGTCATTGATATTATTATTTTTTTATACACTCCTAGCGTGGCATGGTGGCAAACCAATGTGCGGTCCACTTGATGATAAGCTGTTATCCGTAGCCTATGGATGTCTGCAACATCAGGTGCGGCACTCGAATAGCTCTGACTACCTTACTCAACATAGGAACCTAACACAACTTGAGTTACATCCCCAGTTGGCCTACTCTAAATTTTGAGCAAGATACTTCGTACTGTGCAGTTCTTCGATCTTACTAAATTGATACAATTGTACCATTATATCAGTATATCATTTTACATTATTGACAGCTTCAGAAATCACAACGACGGTTACGAATTCGTCTGACGAAAGTGCTACAAGAATGTTACGTATACAGAGATGATATTAATTGGTCTTTGATATTCTCCAGACAAAACTCCTAGTATTCGGGATACATTTATAAGAAACCATCCCCGCGCGAGTGCTGACAATTCAACGGCAGACGTCGCTTGCAACAGCTTCCACGATTGGGAGAGAGACGTTAAAATGGCAAGCGAACTCGGCTTAGACTATTATAGGTATTGTATTCTCTAAATTTAATGACAACATACACACATTAAGCTGGTGACTGCTAACTAGCGTGTTCTTCCTACATACGCAAACAATTTTTTCCTCAACTGTTCCTGTTTTCATAGTTTCCTATAAAAGCTCCATTCACTAAACGTGTGATTTCTACTAGAATATATTATCCAGTATTGATGTGTTGCGTTTAACTCTAAGAAACGTCTTTCACTTCAAAAGTATCCTAAATAGCACTACTAAATTACTACTGTACTGTAATTTGTATAAATTTGCTACAATTGGGTAAAGGTTTGATTATCAACGAAGGGCAGGGTTACAATTTAATTTGTCACGCTTTTACACTTCCGGCTAGCATAATATGTAGGATATATTTCAAACTAAAACACATATTAAGGATTGATAGAACTTCGATGACGACTTGATAATATTAGAATTATCTAGGTATATATTACCTAATACGTGAAGCAAAAACTTTGTACTCTTTTTACGAAAATTGCGCGTACGTAGGAGTATGAAATTTCACACACTTATAGTTTATATAGAAAAGGGTTGCAGAATGCTAATATTTTCTCAAAATTATGCATAAAATGTACATTAAATTAATAAAAAAAGCATTACACACACTACCACGCGCACACACGCATATCCCTTTTGTTTATTGTTAAAGTCTGTTGTCAAATTGAATTTTTTTTAAAAAGGTTCTTTAATTTCATAATTATTTGGTTTTTTTTTAATTGTTTAATTAATTGGTCGAATTTCGACCTCTTGGCGACCACTTAGTCCATTGAAATGTTACATTTGCTTTGCATTTGTTAGAAGACGCAATTTTATTTTTGGGACTTGTGTGGGGGGTCAATAGAAGCTTAACCCCAAGTTTTTGGGGTTGCCGCCCTTGTCCCCCGGCCGCCATCTTGGAAAAAGGGGTGCAAACACTTTTATCGAGATATCTCGGAAACTATACGTCCTATAAAAAATTCGTGAATGCATAATTTGTAGCAAATCATTTTGCCTACAAATATGTTCATATAACTTTTTGCCCTAAATTTAAAATTAAAAAGTTATAAGTAAAAAAGTGAGAAAATTTCTATAATATTTTCTTTTTTGCTCTATAACTTTTTTTTAATACATTTTACAAAAAAATTACCTCAGACCAATCTTGTAGATGGTTTTTTGAGGAAACTTTTTCATTACAATTTTTTTTTAATTTCATTCATTTAAAAAGCTGTTACAGCGCTCCAAAGTTGACCGGGTTCGTCAATGCTCATGAGAATCCGGTCAAAACGAAATGTTTAACTTAGTTTTATGATCTTTTTTTTAAATACATACATTCTTAAAAAATTTTTGTTAAATCCGTACAATCGTACTTATTAATTCCTAACTGTTTTATATCACAGAATTTGCTGTTTCTTCATGCTTTCTCAGGATGTGGTACAACATCAGCAGCCTTTAATATGGGGAAACTAAAATTTAAGGTAAAGGTACCGCGCTATTCCTGAGTTAGAAAGTCGATCCATCTTTGCTCACTCTTGTTGGCGAACGTTTTTTCGTAGCTTTATACGGCGGTAATAAAGACGGAATAATTTCAATGGACTAACTAGTATTAATTATTATATGACTATATTTAAATTTGTAATTTTAAAAATTGTACCTACGAGAGCATTTAGAAAAAAAATCGTTTGTATAGGCTATATTTTATAACATGGATGAACTTAAAATTACCTGTAATTAATATACAATTATATTAGACTTGGTTTCAAAGGAAATAAATTGATTCCGAAGTAGAAGCAGAAAAACTTATTTGTCGAAGACCTCATTTGAAAGATTGCTCCTTATTTTTCAGATTTTCAATTTCCTGACCAAGAATTTTGCTCACTGGTAAACAAGACTCTATCAGTAAATACGGGAAGAAGTATTGCAATGACCTAATTAAGGCGTTGATTGGAAAAGGGATCAAACCAGTAGTTACGATCTACCACTGGGATGTACCACAGGCCTTGCGAAATAGGGGTACATATTTATTGGCTTTTAATATCTTCTTGAATATAAGTAATATATTTTAATTTTTTATATATATTTTCACATTTAAATTGCCAATAATAGTCAGGGTTCGTATTAAAAGTAAAGTGCTAAAAGAATTATTTTACCAAGACTATACTATTCTTCTCTCTGTTTGTTAAAGGGGCTTTAGGACTGTAACAGTAAAATATGTGATCATATGGGCTTTATAAAGGCAAACTAAAAAAAATAGAAGTTAGATATAAAATAAAAATTCTAACAGGGCAGGGGTTAGACTTTTATATGAGAGGTTTATTTGGAAGTTCTTCTAGTCTATCAAGACGACGCTGCCCAGGAATAGAATGAGAACTTGAGTTTTTTAAGTAAACGGTTTTGTGTCAATAATATAATTACTTGAAAATATATTAAATCTAAATACTAAGATTCGGCATTATGTGAAGGCATCGAAATATCAATGGGTTAACATAATGGCGATATCATGATGGTCATGGAAGCCATCGTATCGAATAGAATGTTCGAATGGTTGTGAAAATATCCAAATTTTTTTTTTTTAATAATTGAATTTCAATTTATTCTTTCAGGTGGGTGGCTGAACCCTCTAATATCTGACTGGTTTGAGGATTATGCGCGCGTCCTTTTCCGTCTATTTGGAGATCGCGTCAAAACTTGGCTCACTCTGAACGAACCAATCATGTTTTGTGAAGTAGCCTACAACACTGGTAAACATGCTCCAGGACTCGCCAGTGCTGGTGAAGGCAACTACATATGCAATAAAAATGCGATGCTCGTTCACGCTAAAGCTTGGAGAGTTTATGATAAGGAATTAAGAGATAAGAAAAAAGTTAATATTGTTTGAAATAATTACAAACTTGTCCTTATACTGGACTATTTTGCTACTATTTTACCATGTCATCTGCATTACGGCATCATCACCGAAATATTGGGAATTAACTCTAGTTTTATATGAGAGAAAAAATGAAACATGTTGTAGGAGTATATAAAACTATTTAGTAGGTACATATAAATTATAATATACCTATTTACCTGTATATAGTATTCTTACTTGTTTATTACTTATGTTGTTGTACTCGTACTATTTGTATTTTACAGGAAAAGTTTCTCTTACAAATCAATACATCTGGCTCGAACCTCATATTGATAGTGAACTTAATGTAGAAGTAACACAAATTGCAAGACAGCTCATGCTATTTTTTCTGTCAAGATTACCGGGTTTTACTAGAGAAGAAATCGAACTAATAAAAGGTTTGATTATGATATTTAAGGCTTAAAAAACTTTATTCTTATAAGATTTTTATACTAATACTAGCTGACCTCGCAAACGTTGTTTTGCCATTTATGCTATTAACCCCCGCAACCCCCTCTTGTGGGTGGAATTTTGTAAAATCCGTTCTTAGCTGACCTTTACTTGGCGAAAGGAATATTCCTACCAAATTTAAAGTCTCTAGGCCTTATGGTTCCAGAGATATCGTGATGAGTCAATGGGTGGAAATCTCTTTTATATACCTATATAGATGTACCACTAGAATGGTAAAGACGTCCACTCAATGATAAGCGGTTACCGTAGCCTACGGCTTGCAATATAATAAGTGCGGTGCATCACAAGCGCTTTCTCGACCCTAGCTCCGACACTAGATATTCTGGCTACTTTACTCACCACAGGAACTCAACACTTCTTGACAGTAATTTAATTTTTCTGTGTTCTTCTAAAAGATTATGGTACTTTCTCAAATAAACTGCTCTAGATTTTAAGCAGTATATTTTACATTGTATAAATAACATATACTTTTAATTGCAGGAACCTTTGATATTTTTAGGGTTTCAATTATTATACGGCACGGACTGTGATTAAAGTAGACGATGGAAACGAGGTTGGCGAATGGCCTCTTTCAGGATCATCGGAATTAAGTATACTCGTAGAGCTCGCTGTAAATGACAAATGGAGTATGACGGATGCGCCGTGGCTCTTCGTATGTATATATTACTAGCTTGTGCGCGCGACTTCGTCCCCGTGGAATAGAAGCACCCGATTTTGAAACATTCTTCATTAGCGCTACGCTCCTATTGGCCTTAGCGTGATGATATATAGCCTATAGCCTTCCTCGATAAATGGGCTATCTAACACTGAAAGAATTTTTCAAATCGGTCCAGTAGATCCTGAGATTAGCGCGTTCAAACAAACAAACAAACAAACAAACAAACAATCAAACAAACAAACTCTTCAGCTTTATTATATTAGTATAGATAAATAATTAATAATACGGTTAAACTTAAGTATATTTTTCGAACAGCTTCCCGCCCTCTTGCCCGAAAAAAACCAGAAACACAGTTTATCTGTAAGGTGTTATACGTGTGCAATATGTTTGTCTGCAAGGTTATCGGCCGTCATCGCTCTATCTATATTGGTTACTAGCTGTGCCCGTGACTTCGTCCGCGTGGAATTAAAAAAACAATTATTATTCAGTTCGCAGAGTTACAAAATATCGATCGATCGATTCAGCCTGTAATATCCCACTATTGGGCATAGGCCTCTTCCCCATGTAGGAGAAGGATCGGAGCTTAATCCACCACGCTGCTCCAATGCGGGTTGGCGGATATATTCCCTACTATGAGTAACGATCGCTATCAGGTGTACATGATAACAACCGGGACCGACGGCTTAACGTGCTCTCCGAGGCACGGTGGGGAGACCCAAAAGGACTGCACAAACACCCAGACCACGGCAAACATTTGTATGGCCAATACAAATGTTGTCGTGAGCGGAGATCGAACCCGCAACCGCCCGCGCAACAGCCAATCGCAATCCAGTGCTGTGACCGCTGCGCCAACGCGGCGTCAGTCGAGCGTCGAGTTACAAAATATAAAATTTCTAAAATAAAATGAGCCTAATTTACTCTTTATTTCATCAACTATCTGCCAGTGAAAGTCCCGTCAAAATCAGTCCAGCCGTGTCAGAGATTTGCCGGAACAAACAGACAGACAGACAAAAATTTTAAAAAAATGTTATTTTGGTATACATATTATGTACCGTGTATACATCCATATGCATTTAGTAAAAAGCGGTTATTTTAATATTACAAACAGACACTCCAATTTTATTTAGATGTATAGATAAATACTGCGCCTATGGTTTTAGCATGATCAAATAGTTTTGTACCGTAAAAAAAAAAACTGGGCAATCATTAGTTTCAACATATTTCAGCTTAATGTTTGGTTTGTACCAAATGGACTTCAAGGATCCAAATCTCAAGCACACGCCTCGAACTTCTGCACATTACTACACCAAAGTGATAAATCATTGCTCATTGGATTTTGATTATACAATAGCTAATAATTTTTTTTTGCGTCATTGAGAAGATTATTGCAGAGAAGAGTAAGGAAGAAGGTCCGTTTCTGTCAAGACTACCGGGTTTTACTAAAGAAGATATCGAACTAATAAAAGGTTTGATTATGATATTTAAGGCTTAAAAAACTTTATTCTTATAAGATTTTTATATTAATATGTACCACTAGGACGGTAAAGACGTCCACTTAATTGTAAGCGGTTACCGTAGCGTACGGTTTGTACTGTGATTAAAGTAGATGATGGAACCGACGTTGGTGAATGGCCTCTTTCAGGATCATCGGACATAAGCATAGAACTCGCTGGTAATGATAAATGGAGTATGATGAACCTTAATAATGTTCAAACTTAGCACTTCAGCCTATCACAGTCCACTGATGAACATAGGCCTCCCAAAGTTCCATGTGTTTTGCCCATAATCACCAAGCTGGGCAGGCGGGTTGGTGACCGCAGGGCTGGCTTTTACGCACCGAAGTTGCTGCTGCACGTTCAAACTTATACCTATATGATGTAAAATATATTAAATTATTAAATTTCATCAAATCTCCGTACTTAAACTCTGTTCCTTTTTCCAGATCTCTAAGATGTAAAGCAAGAAACTTAAGGTCATAGCTCATAAGAGCCACCTGGCACCAGCACCGCCTCGCCTCGAACGGTTACTATTCTTTCTATGGACTTCTATTAATAAGCGCTCACTACGTCAACGCCGCGCCGTATCGTCACCGGATATCGCCTCGCACGCAAGTTGTCCACGCGCGGAATTTTTTTTTCGGACTGTATGGTCTCTACACCCGTCATGTATATTATATATATTTCAGTAGAGCTTTCAATTCGATTTATATAATGTTACTAAGTAAATAAAGTATTTTGTAAGTCATGTATATTATATATATTTCAGTAGAGCTTTCAATTCGATTTATAATAATAATAATATCGATGGCCCCAACGAATAAACGTACAATCGAAAAACGACAACTTTTCAGGAAGATATAAAAACGTTTGGAATCACATAACTTTAATTACATAATAAATAGAAAAATATAATGTGTAGATAATCAAATTAAAGGTAAAAAATATCTTTCAGCTCATATATTTATTATAAATAAAATATTATCGGTTTACTACATATTTAAGAAAAACCGTATTAAATTATTATTCTAGTGAATAATATTATGTGACTTGTTAACATTATTGTATCAATGCAACAAAACAAAATTGTATTAATCATTCGTGTCATAAATGAAGCTTAAACAAGTGTAGTGAAATGTTGCATGGTTATTCCACGTAATATATTTTTTTCCTGAGCCTTGCTCTGGTCATCTACCCATTTATTCTTGTATATTTTGTTGCTTTTACATGTTTGTAAAGATAAAGGCCCGTATATTTGTGTTAACAAGATCGACTCGTTATTTATGTAATACGACTTTATTAGTGCATAGTATATAATGTAAATTAGCTAATATTTTTTGTTGAAGGTTCAATAAAAATTAATATTTTATAAGAATAATTATTATTTATTTATCCAATTTAGAACGAATTAGGTACTTATCAAGTATCTGTTACTAAAACAAAAACAAGAAAAATCTACTAGAAAACAACTAATAAGTGGTTACTAATAATTCTCCTCGTCACTATCGTTGGTAACTGAGGTGGAATTTAATGGCACTAGATTTCTGCAAAAACACTAGTAATGGTTTGGTATGGCTCCCGAGTCACACAGACTTATTAAATCTCTATATAAAGGAAGAGGTATGAGGGCTTTACACTAATAAAACTTACTATATAAATACATATTAAATAGTCATAATTTTTAAAAACAAATTAGAAGTCAATTGTTGAGCCAGAAAAAAAATTGTATATTTTCTAATAGTTATATTCGTATTAAGCCTTTTTAGTTTTAAATAGCATTTAAAAATCGAATTCTAAATTTCGCACCTGACTAAAAATAATGCTCTCCCGTTCCTTCATTGTTAGAAAAGGACAACACTTTTTTTAGGAACGTACAGAAATCATCATCTCCCTGCCCTTATCCTATTTATATAGGGTCGGCACAACATGTTCTCCTCTTCCATTCCTCTCTATTATTCGTAACTTCAGCGCATACTCCTTTCTTTCTCATGTCCTTACTCACACAATCCATCCATCGCTTTCTTGGCCTGCCGATCGCTCTTCGTCCTTCGACATTCATCCCTAACATTCTTTTACCAATATAGCTTTCATCCCTCCTCATTACATGCCCATACCACGCTAACCTTCTGCTCCTTATTTTCTCCGTCACGGGTGCTACTTTCAAACTTCCCCTTATATATTCATTTCTAATTCGATCTCTCCTTGTCACTCCACACTTCCATCTCAACATTCTCTTATTCTTATAAATTATCATCGCACATAATTATCTGTAGTTTTTTGTAGTATATTTAACTAGCCGACCTGTGCCCACTTCGTTGCGCATTAATTATTTTTAATAATTACTTCTAACGACGATATCTCAAAAACTATTCATCTGATTGATATAGTGTAAAGGGCAATTTTAATCTACATTAAAATCTTAAGCTAACCAATATAGTTATTTCGATAAGGATTAATATAATAATACTAAACTAAAGAAAATAGCTTTGAAAATAACGTAATGTTTTTAATTAAAAATTTGAACATAAAAGTGGTTATTGTAAGTCAACCGTAAGAGATAGAGATATGCTGTCGCGGACTTTTTTGTAGCATTTTTATAGATTTTGAATTCGCTAGTACATTACTTAACTATATCTTTGCTAGTTTACGCGGCGTTCGCGAGGAAAGGTCCCCCGTTGGCGAGATTTTTTGCGACCTCTTCAACATTTATCGCCGTATTTCTGCTAATTTACATAAAAGCATAATAAATTATATACCTAAACCTTCCTCAAGAATCACTCTTTCTATTGTTGAAAACCGTGTAAAAATCCGTTCAGTAGTTTTCGAGTTTTTCGCATTCAGACAGACAGACAGGAGGACAGAAAGACGCGGCCGGGGGACTTCTTTTTACCCGACTGCCAAGGAAGGGTTATGTTTTTCGCGCGTATCTTGTATGTATGTATGTAATATTCTTAACTACCTGATTCCTCTAGAACCGCTGAACGGATTTGTATAATTGGGATATCGTTAGATTCATCTTAGCAGCCCAAGTGTTCTTAGATAATTATGTGACATTTAAAAAAAACCAACATGGCGGCTGTGCGAAGCCATTGTAGTTAATGAAGAAATATATTTTTTTTAGAATACTATAATATGGGTATCAAATTAAAGGGCTCAATACAAGGATTTCAAAAATGTATATTATGATTATTATTACTGTAATAATAATAAAGAAATACAATAAGAAAGTTTAAAAAATGTTGAATTTGCTCTTTCCCATGCCTAAGGCCAGCAAGATGCGAGCCGAGCTTCTTCCTCGCCTCCTAGGCAACGCCCGACGGTCAATTTCGGGGTCTAGCCTTTCCTATAAAAAAGAATTATCAACTTCGGACAACTCTGTAAAAAGTTATGCTTGGTCAAACATAAAAATAATATAGGTACCTATATCGGCAACTTTAGAACGGCCGCATTTTTTTCGTCGTTAATAAATTACTTAATCAACCACATAATGTAAACTATTTTAATGAATTGAACCGATTACGTAATTTATCTAACTAAAAAGACATAAATAAAATAATTATTAAAAGAAAACAAAAAACCCGCCTGCATAAAAAACGACTAATAGAAAATGAACTGAAAAGACTGGAACAAGTTAAAAATTCAAAATTACACAAAGCTAGCGAAACAAATCGAAACAATATCAAACATTATGTACTATACACTTAAAAATATCAATACGGTAGTCCTTCAAATATTTATGCAACATCGTACATAATATGCAGTCGGAGACATGCACAAAGAGAGAATGATTTGACTTATCCTTCAATTTCATGTCTCCGACTGCATATTATGTACGATGTTGCATAAATATTTGAAGGACTACCGTATTGATATTTTTAAGTGTATAGTACATAATGTTTGATATTGTTTCGATTTGTTTGGCTAGCTTTGTGTAATTTTGAATTTTTAACTTGTTCCAGTCTTTTCAGTTCATTTTCTATTAGTTGTTTTTTTATGCAGGCGGGTTTTTTGTTTTCTTTTAATAATTATTTTATTATAATAAGTATAGAAGTCCCTTGGTATCGGCAACGCAGGTATACTATAGTTTTCGTATCGTGAATCATCAGTGCCATAATCGTGTTTGTTAAATCAATAAAAAAATCTTTTAGCATCTTTACTTCATAAATAATAAACGCCATAATTTATTTACAGTTAGACAAACTATTATTAACGACAAAAAAAAATTAAAATACCTTCAAACGAGTAATAAGACAAGAAATCGTAATTTGAAATATTATTTTAAAAATATATAAGCGTGCGAATTACGTTCAACATTATACGTTTTAGAGGGTACGTGATTGAAATGTGTTATTCATTAGATTTATCGAATTCCATCAAGTATAGAGCTTGAGAGATTGCGTCATTTGACAATGATTGGACATCGAGACTGTCTAGGTTTCTTGAAGAAAGCACTTGGTACGAACTATTTTCATATATCAAACTATAAAACCGATTCCGTACAAAAACTCAAATGCTAGTAAACTGAACTGAAAGGCGTTGAAAATAGGTACTCCATTAAAAAATTTATTATATTGTGGGTTTATATTAAAGCATGCTATAATACCTCATGTCATATTGGTATGCCATTGGAACGACTGAGACAAAAAATTCTATCAATTTTAGTCCGTAGCAAAATGTTTTCACAAGTCTTTGAGTTACTTATTTAGTGAATATTACAAAAAGATACCTGCTCCCTGAAGAAATTAACGAAATACAATTTTACACTATTTGGTTTAAACGTTAAGTTTCCACTATGTTTGTATTTATTAATTGTGTATAAATTATGTTTAATATTAATGGTTTTTGTGATTTCACGAAATAACTTTTTAGAACAGTATTTAACGTTTAATATCATGAATTATAACATTGAATTTTCGTCGTAAAATTAAATATTTTAAAGCTTCTTTTGTTCCAGCAAACATACAAATAAATCTTAAATGAAAACATAAGTAGGTACACATCAATTATACATTGATTTAAAAAATAGAACAATCATTTTTTTTTTCGATATTAAAATTATTGTTACTCAATGTCTCACTCTTATGTCTAATCAATGTCACAACATTGATTGACATTCAACCCACCTAGAAGAATTAACATCATTATTTTATCTATATATATAAAAGAGTAACCCACCCATTGACTCATCACGATATCTCTGAAACCATAAGGCGTAGAGACTTGAATTTTGGTAGGAATATTCCTTTCGCCGAGTAGAGGTCAGCTAAGAATGGGTTTTACGATATTCCACCCCTAAAGGGGTTAAACGGGGGTTGGAAGTTTGTATGAAAGTCCTATGTTTTTGAAGTAAGAGACTTGAAATTCAAAATGTATGCTCTATAGATGGTGTTGAGGTGTACTAATAATGTATTTTGAGAAATCAACCCCCTTTTGGGGTTAAAACAGGGGATGGTAGTTTGTATGAAAGTCGAATGAAAAATACACCTACAAACCTGAAATTTGGCAGGTAGGTTGCTTATAGGGAGTAGACATCCGCTAAGAACGGGTTTTATGAAACTCAACCCCTAAGGGGGTAAAACGGGGTTGGAAGTTTAGATGAAAGTCCTATGTTTTTGAAGTAAGAAACTTGAAATTCAAAATGTATGCTCTATAGATGGTGTTGAGGTGTACTAATCATGTATTTTAAGAAATCAACCCCCTCTTGGGGTTAAAACAGGGGATGATAGTTTGTATGAAAGTCCAATGAAAAATACACCTACAAACTTGAAATTAGGCAGGTAGGTCCCTTATATGAAGAAGATATTTGCTAAAAACGGGTTTTACGAAATTTCATACCTAAGGGGGTTAAACGGGGGTTGGAAGTTTGCATGAAAGTCCTATGTTTTTGAAGTAAGAGACTTAAAATTCAAAGTGTATGCTCTTTAGATAGTGTTGAGGTGTACTAATAATGGATTTTGAGAAATCAACCCCCTTTAGGGGTTAAAACAGGGGATGGTAGTTTGTATGAAAGTCGAATGAAAAATACACCTACAAACCTGAAATTTGGCAAATAGGTTCCTTATAGAGAGTAGACATCCGCTAAGAACAGGTTTTAACGGAACTCCACCCACTAGAGGAGGTTGCGGGGCGTCAACAATGGAAAATTGAACCATAAGGCGTAGAGACTTGAAATTTGGTAGATATATTCATATCGCCGAGTAAATGTCAGCAAAGAACAGAATTACGGAATTCCACCCACAAGAGGGGCTTGCGGGGGCGTCAACAATGGAAAATTGAACCATAAGACGTAGAGACTTGAAATTTGGCAGAAATATTCCTTTCGCCGAGTTGAGGTCAGCTAAGAACGGGATTACGAAATCCCACCCACAAGAGGGGGTTGCGGTTGCGTCAACAATGGAAAATTGAACAATAATGCGTAGAGACTTTAATTTTGGTAGAAAAATACCTTTCGCCGAGTAGAGGTCAGCTAAGAACGGATTCTATGAAATTTTACCCACAAGAGGAGGTTGCGGGGGCGTCAACAATGGAAAATTGAACCATAAGGCATATAGACTTTAAATTTGGTAGAAATATTTATTGCGCCGAGTAGAGGTCAGCTAAGAACGGAATTACGAAAATCCACCCACAAGAGGGGTTGCGGGGGCGTCAACAATGGAAAATTGAACCATAAGGCGTAGAGACTTGAAATTCGGTAGAAATATTTATTTCGCCGAGTAGAGGTCAGCTAAGAACGGATTCTATGAAATTTTATTCACAAGAGGGGTTGCGGAGAAGGCGTTAATAATGGGAAATTTAAACTATAGCTCCTATCTACTCCAAAGGTAGGAATCACCTATATGTGATGTAGAATTGACCAATGAGCGGATTTTATGGTAACTCATCCCCAATAAGGATTGCTGGGTGGGCGTTAATAATAAAAATTTTAAATTTCCGAGGCTAATAGAAAATAACGCTTAATGAAATAATAAAGTTAGATGTGTATTGTAATATTTTGTTATCACTTATAGCTATAAAATATTACGACATACAGTACATAGTATTAAACAAAGTCACTTCCCGCTGTCTGTCTGTCTCTATACATGCTTAGATATTTAAAACTATACAATGGATTTTGATGTTGGTTTTTAATAGATAGAGTGATTCAAGAGGAAAGTTTATATGTATTTTACACACATAATATAGTAAATAAATACTGATAATTTTAGAGGTTTCTAATGTGATGTCATAAATAAACACATTTTTTGCGCTTTCATTGCAAACGCTGGCTGAACCGAGATAGATCAAAATATTGTACTACAGTATTGTACAACTTAAAAAGGTTTATAAATAAGTCCAAGATGGTATAAGTCTGTCTCTTAGAGATAACCCACAATAACCATTTTTTATCCTTTACCTTTTACGAGAAATAATGGCTTATTTACGAAGCGATTTTAAGCAATACAGCATTAATCCTTATGCAATTAAGTACCTTAAAAACATTGTGCATTTAATATAGATCAATATGGACCTGTACAGCATGTAATTTTAATAAATGTTTTCAAAGATAGCACAGATTTAAAATGCAAGGACATGACGGTTGCAGTGGTACCGACCATGAGCCTCGACCGGCGCGACAATTTTTTCGAAATTGTATGTTCGTAATTTATTATTTTTTAACCTCATTTATAGTACGTACCTACATTAGGTTGGATAGGCTAAGACTAAAACCATAAAATTTATCAAGTCAAGAGTAACCTCTAAAGGAAACATGTTTGTATTGTCTAATGACAAAAAAGCTGTGAACTTTATATATAAACACATTCTGTAATATATTTAGTATCGTCATTTCACCCGTGCGAAGCCGGGGCGGGTCGCTAGTTTTATATAAATTAGTTACAAGCTGATATCGCGGTGTAAGAGTCAGATAAACGTATCTACATTTTCTCAATTTTACAGGAAAGCAAAAATACTGTGAAAATTCGGCTCTTTAAACTTTACCAGCTTTTTTAATACAGATAAAATACTAGTATGGAAAAAAAAATGTTTTCTATGTATTGCCATACTCTTAGAGCTTTGAAAAAAATAGAAATTATTTATTTATATATGCTTACGCAGACGCAATATATATATTTTTAAAATTTGGTTGACATACGTTAGTGTGACCCTTAATTATTTTCAAACTTAAGTTGTTATCAAACTTAAATACGTCATTTGTGAAGTTAAGTTTTATTAATTATGTCTAAGTAATTAATAATTATGTAGTGATAAAATGAGTAATAAAATAGGTAATAAGTTAGTAATCTTTATTTACTCCTGAAATAGTACAATTTAAAAAATAAAACTTGTAATCAGCGTATCAGCGTTTAGAAAAATATTAATTATCTTCGTCATCTGTTGTTGGAGTTCCAACTGAAAACCCTTTATAAAAATCATGGTATTGCGTTGGAATAATGCCTTGTCTGCATAAGTCTTGTAAATCGTCATACTTTTCACTAGAAATGGGTAAGGGTTTGTCATATGCATTTTTCAACACAATTTGTTCCACAGGTAGTCTTTTGCCTCTTCTGATAATCTTAATCATTTTAAAATCATCATCGTCCAGATCATATTTAAAATATATATGTTTATTGTCTTCTTTACGATATTGCAGCCATCTTATTTTTAGCCAGTTGACAGCATTGCCATCACAGTCCACCTTAGCATTTTTAACTAATATAGTTTTTAGGTTTTTAATATCTACGAAGTCTTTTCCTCCCATTTCATGGACGTCATATGGATTTTTTCGGGAAGCTTTTCTTATAATTGTATAAAATCCAGATGGATGAAATAAAGGTATATTCTTCTTAGTCAGTTCAATAGTTGCGTGGATGTTATCTGCTTCCATTTGACTGTGCCCAGGCTCAAAATACTTTTGGTTAATCTCTGGTATATTGAAAGCTTCAATGCAGTACAGTAGTAGAGCTGATATATATACATTACGACATTGGCTCGCACAAGTATCTGACATAAATGTAATTGGTTTACCATCAGCTTTGGTTTTCAGATATTTCAACAAACATGACCCGATTTCAACAGCCCCTTTTTTTCCAATACCTTCGTGCCAGCAATAACAGAAAACGTTACGCTTTTCTGTCTCAAAATCTAGCATGGTAAAGTTGTAAATTGCAATTCGCCGTTTGTAATAAATTAGCTTAGATGATGATGAAGGGCAATTACAAATGGCTTCTAAGTCATATTCAACGAAATGTATATCACCAGATTGTGCTGAAATTTTCGCTTCATCACGATGTCGTCGTGCAGTAACTTTTCTTTTTAAATGTTTTTCGTACTCTTCTTTCTGCTTCTCTTTTTCTTCTGCGTTCAAATGTTGGAAAGTAAGACATTTGTCACACAAATCTTTCCGTTGTCTATAGAAACCAATATTAAATTCTCTATTAAAAACCATACGGTAATAAGCAATGTCAACAGGTTCTCTTTGCTCTTCACAACATTTACTTCTATAAAGCTCGTACATCTTGACTACATTCAGATCTTGGTCTAAGAATTCTTTTTTTGTATCTTTTCGGGAATAGTGTGCTGGCATTCGAGGAAATGATTTAATATGATCTCGTATAAACTGTCTGGTATCTTCAGACTTTTTATTATGAGGCACGTGTTTGCCCCGTTTATCAGCGTCAACAACATTAGTTTCAGTCAGTTTTTTGAAACAAAACCTCACAAATGTTTCTGAGACACTTAATGTTGCTAAAAAGAATTTTTGACATACCCTTTCCTTTTCTGTGGCTCCACTTTTCTTTAGAAAATATTTGTTTGTCATTTTCCTTTTACTGTCTAAGTTAGTAGTTCGTTTTGTCTGTGTAGGTACTCGATTTACTAAGCCTACAATATATTGCCTTTTCTGATCTATATTATCCATGTTCCAAAAAGACGAAAAGATTTCCAGCCGCTCTTCTTCACTAAATCTGGTCGTACATTTTTCTCGACACATCCCCATACACTTTGATTCACCCAATAATTTTCCTGGTTTTAAAACACCTTTACTGGAGAGGTAAGGTTCACCTTTTTGTCTTCTGTTTTTTCTCAAATTCTTCTTCCATCCCTTGGGCTCCGCTTGACCTCTGCGCTTGCGTTTCCGATTTTGAAGACCAGGTATGACAGACTCAACCCCAGAAATATCGGTAGTATTAGTTTCTATGTTTGTATCAAGAGTATTACTAGAATGAGGAATGTTTTGGGTCATAACATCATTTATTTGAACACTATTTCTTGTTTCCGAAATTGATAAATCACTTGATGACAAGATACATTCATCTGGTTTGGGCTCCCCATCATTGCTCGAATGTGATATATACAAATCCTCATTTAAATCAATAAGTGACACATTTTCCAATGTCAATAATTTTGTGGGTGACGGTCCAGGTTCACCAAAACCAGAGATAGATTCATTTTCTAAAGTTGTCGTTACATTACTAAAGGATGGTTGAGGACAAGGGCTTAAGCAATTGTTGATTTCTTCAACGGCAGCATTGCAGATGGTTTCGATTGAATGAGTTGGTTCCTGAGACAAAACAAAACAAAATTATTTAACTGTAAAGTAAATAATATCATTGCTGTAGTTATAGGTACTTAATATTGACCCTAATGAGTAAAAAGGGTTTGGTTTTATAACATTAGTTTAAATCGTAAATTACACACGTTTTATAATACAAATAACACAATATTATTTTTACTAATAGTATTATCCGAACTCAAACTCTGTTACACTTAACCTTACCTGGGAATCGAACCCTGAACAGCACGTTTAATGCAAATTAATAACAGTCAAGACTAAAACATAGGTATTAAAGATAACTCACCTGTTCAAAAATCTGATGGGATTCGTCGTGAACCTGAGATGGTTCTCTTCGTTCCAACGATTCCAAAATCTTCCAATTTCTACTGTTTTTCTTCATTTTATTGAATCACTGTATTATTGTCACTTAAAATCACTATTACGAATAGTAAAAGCAAAAAAAGTATTCTCCTAACTTCAAATCAAGGGGCTTCCCCGCACTGCGTGTTTCAACTCGTTGAGACCTTACATCAACTTTTAGGTGCCAAACTAACGTAAGTTTATATTTTGTCAATGGACTATGATACTAATCAAACAAAATAGTACTGCCACATAAACGTAAATCGTAATACATCGTTTTGGCCATTGATTTGTATTATTTATCTAACAAAAATGTTTGTGCCAATAAAACGTAAATACACAAACGTTACACTGGCTCTTTAAACTAAGCATCAAAACAAAATTTTGTAACGACCAAAACAACGTATAAGCTTTTACGTTCTTCTGGTTTTTATAATATTGCCAAACAAACTATATTCTAAGAATAAAAATAGTGTTTTTAGAAATACGTTCTTATAGCTCTAAAGAAGTAGGAAGATAATTAGAACTATTTAAACGGTATTCATAATACGTTTTTCTGGTTCAATTGAAAATGATTCTTAAGCTAATTCGTTTTTTTGGAATTTGATAAATATTGACTTTACCGTTACGTCGTTTTGGCAATTCATAAAGGACTATATTGTGAACCGTTTTACGAAAAAAAAATTTTTTTGGTTTTTTGTAGATACGTTCATCTGGTTCTTATACCGCGATATTAAAGCGACAATAAAACGATATTATCGACGATCGATCCCGCGTTAAAATAAACAGCACCTGAAAACACTTATTGCTGAAATTAAACGATTTAAAACCGCCGAAGAAATAGCACGAGGCGGTAAACGAAGGACAACTTCAATCGAGATAATACCTGGGTGTAGGCCTTATTAAATCTACGTTCGCTTAAACCGGTGGAATCGTCCAAAGTACTGCTGTTTTGTCGGCCGATGTCGAGAGAAATGAGAAATCGTCCTCGCCGATATAACTTTATCCGGGTGTCGAGCTACTGGTACGCTCGGTAAAGCGCAAGTCAGGTCACTTGGGAATAGATGGAAATTAATTAGTTACTAATAAAAAACAACACTATCTAATTTTAAACTTACACAATCCCTAATCACAACATAGTATAGAACGAAGTCGCTTCCCACTGTCTGTATGCTTAGATCTTTAAAACTGCGCAACGGATTTTAATGCGGTTTTCTATAGTAAATACATAGAGTGATTCCAGATAAGGTTTTGTATTATATAATACATGTATAATATAGTAGAGGAACACTGATAGTTTTAGAGGTTTCTAATGTGATGTCGAAATTAAACACATTTTTGCGCATATATTATATTTATTTTATTTTATATTTTATATTTAGTATCCGCATTTCACCTGCGCGAAGCCGGGGCGGGTCGCTAGTAATATTATAAATGTGAATATAAGTTTTTTTGTTACGCTTTCACGCGAAAACTACTTAACCGATCATCGTGAAACTTTGTACACACATTCTTGGAGGTATTAGAAGTAACATAGGATACTTTACATTTAAAAAAAATGCGAGTGAAGCCGCAGGTAAAAGCTAGTAATTAATATGTTGAATACACACATACAGCGGATGGAACCTAAGGGTGGAAGCATAATGACTTTAGGTACCAACCACCTGATATTGATACATATATTTTGTAATCTATATATTATATAAAAGAGATTTCCACCCATAATATATTGACTCATCACGATATCTCTGGAACCATAAGGCGCAGAGACTTGAACTTTGGTAGAATATTCCTTTCGCCTAGTAGAGGTTAGCTAAGAACGAATTTTACGAAATTCCACCCACAAGAGTTGTTGCGGGGGTTAATAACATATATGGCAAAACAACGTTTGCGGGGTCAGCGAGTACATTATAATTATGACTATCCTGTTGCCCCCAGCTTGACCAGCTTTCTGTCCTTTTTTCTTTATAATAAAAATCTTTCATTTCAGCATAAAATAATTACCGAAACATAGTAACAGTCAAGTTAACTATTAATTATTGAAATTTTTATATGGTACAAATAACTTTACATAGAGCTGTACAATTGTAAATGAAAAAAAAAATTACGCTGAAAAGCGAATTACTCAAATTACGCAGCAAAAATGAAATTCCTTCGTATTGCGACATGGAACGTCAACGGCTTAGCCCCTAACAAGGCAGAAGTTGAATTATTTCTCAGCCTTAATAGGATTGATATTCTCTTGGTTTCTGAGACGCATTTAACTGAGCAAAGAGTCATTAAAATACAAGGATATAATATATACTACAGCAATCATCCTGATGGAACATCACATGGCGGAGCTGCAACAATAATTAAAGAAAACGTAAAACACCACGCTCTCCCTGATTATAGTCACGATTTCCTGCAGGCTTCTGTGATATCAGTGGATGATTGGCAGGGTACTCTCACTGTTGCTGCTGTGTATTGTCCACCTCCACATACAATCAAAGAGCAAATGTTCACGGATTTCTTTCACGCACTCGGTTGTAAATTTATCGCTGGGGGAGATTGGAACTCCAAAAACACCTACTGGGGTTCCAGACTTACGACACCGCGAGGGCGAGAGCTAAAGAAAGCGCTTGACAAAAACTATCTCTGTGCACACTCAACGGGTGAACCTACTTATTGGCCGACAGATGCTGGCAGGGTTCCTGACCTAATTGATTTTTTCATTACGAAGGGAATGTCGGGACTCTATTTTAAAACCGAATCATGTCTGGATGGCACCTCTGACCACACAGCCGTCATTTGTACAATAAGTACCACTGTTATATATAAAGAACCGCCTGATGTATTATACAATAATAAAACTGACTGGGAATCTTTTCGAAGCTACATTGACGACAACGCCAACCTGTTGTTACGTTTGAAGTCAGATAGGGACATAGAAAATACGGCTTGGTACGTAACTAATCTGATTCAAAAAGCAGCGTGGCTATCGACTCCATACATTGGTCTTAAAGACAAAGGTCAAGACTTTACTTTGGAAATTAGGAACATGGTAGCTGAAAAAAGAAGACTAAGGCGTCAGTGGCACACAAGTAGAAAGCGACAGGACAAAAGGGCACTCAATAAGGCACAGAAGAAATTAAAAGAGATGCTGAAAGAAAATGAAAACAACACCTTACAAGACAAGCTTAGAAATTTATCTACGAGCAAAGCGGAAGATTATTCACTCTGGAAAATGACCAAATCTATGAAAAGACCCAAGGATTATGTGCCTCCACTGAGACAAGCAAACGGGAGCTGGGCAAGGAAACCTTCAGAGAAGGCTGAGTTATTCGCGTACACTTTGAAAGAATCATTTAAGCCGAACAAACCCGGCAACATGGACTCTGAAAGTGAGATCGATGATATATTAAATAGCGACCAACAAATGTCCTTACCCCTGAAATTGACAACACCAGCTGAAGTAAGAAAGGCTATAATAAAACTAAAGAATAAAAAAGCACCAGGGTTTGATCTTATAACGGCGGAAATATTGAAACAGTTGCCAAAGAAGGGAATTGTCCTTCTGACAATTTTGTTTAATGCTGTCCTAAGATTGCAGTATTTCCCACTTTTATGGAAGATTTCGATCATAAATATGATTCTCAAACCTGGAAAGCCTCCTACAGAGGTGACCTCATACAGGCCAATTAGTCTTCTCCCTATAATGTCAAAACTCTTTGAAAAACTTCTCTTGCGACGGCTCCATCCGATACTAAAGGAGCAAAATATTATACCGGAACACCAGTTTGGATTTCGTGCGCATCATGGAACCATAGAACAGATACACCGAGTGGCTTCTACGGTCCGCCAAGCATTGGAACGAAAAGAATACTGTTCTGCTGTATTCCTCGACGTACAACAAGCTTTTGACCGTGTGTGGCATAAGGGTCTCGAATGCAAAGCAAAACTTTGCTTTCCCAGCGCTGCTTATATGCTCTTAAGATCCTACTTACAGGACCGCATGTTCCAAGTAAAAACAGAAGGTTCAATGTCACCTATTTGTGACATTAAAGCCGGGGTTCCCCAGGGATCTGTACTCGGTCCAGTATTGTACACAGTTTTTACTGCCGATTTACCCACCTCCGATAACGTTTTAACTGCTACCTACGCAGATGACACGGCAATACTATCTTGCCATAGAGATCCCTGCATAGCATCAGAAAACCTCCAGAGGCACCTAGAAATGGTTGGATCATGGTTGAGGAAATGGAGAATAAAAGCTAGTGCTGCAAAGTCTTCTCATGTTACATTCACATTAAAAAGAGGTGACTGTCCACCAGTGACACTTGATGGAACTGTCCTGCCTCAGCATACTACTGTCAAATACCTAGGGATGCACCTTGACAGGAGGCTTACCTGGAAGGACCACATAAAAGCCAAAAGAGATCAGGCTAACTTTAAGCTACAAAATCTGTACTGGCTAATAGGAAGACAGTCATCACTCAGTTTAGAAAACAAACTGCTGATATATAAATGTATTATAAAACCAGTATGGACGTATGGAATTGAACTGTGGGGATCGGCCAGTAACTCCAATATTGAGATTCTTCAACGGTTTCAAAATAAAGCCTTGAAAACTTTATGTAATGCTCCCTGGTTTACCCGGAATACGGAAGTGCACCGATATCTAGAAATACCCACAATTAAGGAGGCGATTGACATATCCTGTAAAGCCTATAAATATAAATTAGGACGGCACGAAAATCAGCTGGCAAGAACGCTAATGGATACTGGTAACAGTATATATAGACTTAAACGATCAAGACTGGCTTCTATTTGAAGTTGAATAATTGAGGGATGGCACATCGTTGGATGTGCTGATTCCAAAAAGTCCTGAAAGGATTCATCACATTTAATTAAAGCTATGGGGCTGATTGTAAATAGAAAAAAAAAAAAAAAAAAAACTCAAATTACGACATACGACAAAAAACTATAGTTGACAAAAAATGATAGGTACTACTTTAATATTTATTTTATACATGTTGTTGTTTTTTAGGGTCCTGTACCCAAAGGGTAAAAACGGAACCCTATTACTAAGACTTCGCTGTCCGTCCGTCCGTCCGTCCGTCCGTCTGTCCGTCCGTCTGTCACCAGTCTGTCTCAAGAACGACGATAGCTAGACAGTTGAAATTTTCTCAAATTATGTATTTCTGTTGCCGCTATAACAACAAATACTAAAAATAAAATAAATATTTAAGGGGGGCTCCCGGCAATAAATATTGCACATCGACCTTTGGAAAGAGACAATCTGTTAATTTCGGCTTCGTAGAGCGTTATCTTTGTCGCACACTACCTATATGACTGACAAAACTTCACTGTCAGTCGTTGTTCAAGTGCGATAGAGTGCGTCCAATTCATAATATATATTTAGAGTTGTTAACACCCCCAAATTTAAATAGTTTAAAGTAATTGTACTATGAGATCTTTAGGAAAAAGAGGGATACCTTCACGAGGTCAGTCACGCGAAATTATCTGCAATGTTTATAAATATTTTGAACCGAAGCTGACAGATTAAAAAAAATGAAGATAAAAATGTAAGTTGTTATTATTAGAAGATAAGAGCGAGTTGCAATTGCCACTGGAATTTCAAGAAGAACTTTGGACAATATATTAAATGAAGTTAGTACTGAAACACATTCTGCTGAAATTAATTTCAGCGCTCCAAAAAAAGGGAGACCAAAAAAGCAATTTCGTTTGGATATGGACGATTTTGATTATGATGTTGTTCGAAGAATGGTGTATGATTTTCACTGGATTGTTATTCCGCCATCGGTCGGCTTTATAAGTTCCAAGGTGGTAGTAGAACTGTGTTATCACTTAGTCGCCTCTTACGACACCCACGGGAAGAGAGGGGGTGGCTATATTTTTTAGCACCGTAACCACACAGCATCTTTTTTTTTCTTTTAATACAAACATTTTTATTTTTTATTTTTATTTTGGAAACAAACATTACAATAACACAGCAAATTTATAAATTCATACGGACAATACACAAACCAACAAAGTTTCCAATAGTAAACTATTCATAAAAGAGCAAAAAGACCACATTAACAAGAAATAATTGATAAATTACACATAGAAATATAAATAATTTATTCAACAAATCAATTACATATAGAAACATAAAAAACGCATAGGAAAATTTTAGACAATTATTTATCAATTATATAATAAATAATTAAAAGATAACAAATCAAAGTTTATAGAACATTACAAAATTAATCATAACAACTACTGATTGAATAAAATTATAATTAAAATTAAATTTATTGAAAATCTGTAATCAATCATATATAAATATTGTTATTATATTATGGTATTGAAAAATACAAAATACAAACATTAATCAGTTAAAGTCAATTACAACAAGATACATATTATCATTAATCAATTAAAAAACAAAATAAAAAACATTTAGTAAGACAATCACAAAAAAAAAAATCAATAATTATTTATTTTATTTATTTATTTACACTTTATTGTACACCACAACTACATTTTAAACATTAAACACATTTAAAGATATTTACAGACTGTGAAGTACAATGGGCGGACTTATGGCTATTTAGCCATTTCTTCCAGACAACCCAATAATATTATAATAATTGTTATAATATTACTGTTAACAATGATATATTTGATCACTAACAATTAGAGAGGGCTTTAGTTCTTTTTCTTAACTAATCCCAATGGAACTGAGAAATAGTCTATTTTTGCATACACTTTATTGTATCGAGCACATGAACGATATATAAAATTGTTTTTGGCATACTTTGTTCTCGTAAAGGGAATGTTAAATGTGGACTTACTCGTACAGCGCGAAGAATTACTAGGGCATCTAAAGTTTAAGCTATTTAAAAGAATCGGTGAATCTATGATATTGTTAAGCAACCTATACAAAAACATTTGTTCTTTCTCCATACGACGCTGTTCGAGCGAGACAAGGCATGCATCAGAATTTGTGAATCTAGCAGTTTAAGACTTCTCTTAAATTTACGTTGGATCCTTTCTATTTCATTGATGTATATTTTATATTGAGGGTTCCATATGATTGAACCATATTCCAAAATTGGACGTACTAGTGAGTTTTCTATATATTAATACGTGAAGCCAAAACTTTCTCTTTTTACGGAAATTGTGCGTACATAGGAGTATGAAATTTCGCACACTTATAGTTTATGTAGAGAAGTAGTGCGTAATGCTAATATTTTCTTAAAATTATACATGAAATATACATTAAATTAATAAAAAAAGCATTACACACACTACAGCACTCACACAAGCTTATTATACTACTAGCTTCTGCACCCGACTTCGTCGGCGTGGACTCCGCTCCTATTGGTCTTTGCGTGATGATATATAGCCTATAGTCTTCCTCGATAAATGGGCTACCTAACGCTGAAAGAATTTTTCAAATCGGACCAGTAGATCCTGAGATTAGCGCGTTCAAACAAACAAACAAACAAACAAACAATCAAACAAACAAACTCTTCAGCTTTATTATATTAGTATAGATTTGTTGATTGTCAAAGTCTGTAGTCAAGTAAAATTTTTGTAAAAAAGGTTCTTTATTTTCATAATTATTTGGTTTTCTTGAATTAACATTTTTAATTGTGGTCGAATTTCGACCTCTGGGCGACCACCAGTATAATGTAATCAGGGTATCCATGTTTTTAAAATCTCTAGTACCCCTCACAACGAAGCCAAGAGTACGGAAGGCCCTTGCAACAATAATGTCAACATGTGGCTTAAATGTTAATTTGCTGTCAAGGTGTATGCCCAAATCTCTCACCTCGGAGACACGACTCAGTACCTTTTATTTTATTTGATACTTTATTGCACAATACATACATAATTGTACAAAAGGCGGGCTTAATGCTAAAAGCATTCTCTACCAGCCAACCTTAGGAATCTACCAGCCTACCTTTCCATTTAATTTATAATTAAATACAACTGGTGTTTTTACGCTATTATGAAATAATGTTACATTTTTTAATGTTAAGAAGCAGATGATTAACAACACAATATTTGCAAAGTTCGTCCAAATCATTCTGTAGCAGCATGCAGTCGTTAAAATTAGTTATATTTTTATATACTTTCATATCATCTGCATAGAGAAGCATTGATGAGTGTTTAAAAAAATAACGAATATCATTAACAAGCACGTTAAAAAGAAGAGGTCCGAGGTGAGAGCATTGGGGAACACCTGACGTAACTGGAACAAATGTTGAACAAAAACCTCTGATCGCAACAGCTTGACTTCTATCGCGTAGATAAGAGGATATCCAACGTAGGAGGGCGCCGTGTATACCAACTTCCTCGAGTTTAATAATTAGAAGATCGTGAGATATTTTGTCAAACGCTCTAGAGTAGTCAGTATACACGGCATCCACCTGGTAATCTTGATCCATGGCATTGGAAACATGATGTACGAATTCGCAGAGATTAGTGTCGGTAGATTTTCTACTCACAAAACCATGTTGCTGAGGAGCAAGTATGGTGCGTAAAATAGGGAAGATGTTATCAAAGATATTTTTTTCAAAAAGCTTAGCAATAGTACATAATTTTGAGATTGGCCTATAATCTTTAACATTATATCTATCACCTGATTTAAAAATTGGAGTAACGAGCGACTTCTTCTATACCTTCGGCATTTCACCAGTGATTTGGAGAATAGTAAAAATAACGGAAATTTCTCATCGACAATCAATATCACGCCGACACATTGGAGGCAGCTACGACCTAGCAGTCATCGTGTGTACAGTACTCAGTACACACAGGCCGGATGGCACAGACAAGTGTGGACTAGCCGCCCACCTGGCGCGTAATGAAGATAAGCGTGCAGAAGAGAAAGGAGTGCAATCGGTTCGTACGACCGTGACACCTTCTCTTTCTCATTCATCATGAAAGAACGAGTTCCCGCGCGGCAAGAAACATAACTAGCTATTTCTAGGCCCCAGGTACCTCCACATGTGATCGTGATCTCGATGATATTATGTGCAAAACGTCAGCCGTAGAACTTACTTCTGCATATGTCACACCGTAAAACATTCGTTAAGCTACAATAGTATGGATTATTTTCAAAAGTTATTGCCTGTCATGTACACCGATTCTAAAATAACTTAGAATGTTAAATTTGGTATGACAAAGAGTGGAACAATAGTTTGTGAAGTAGTGCAAAATAAGCTTTGAAGGACGCATTTCAAACTTTAAAAGGATATTTTTTTTTTTCGATTTCTACGGATGGTCGAAATAAAGGAAACCGGAAAATGTTTCAGATAATTGTGCGATATTTCAGTTTTGACAAAGAAATACAAAACAAATTAATAGATTTTGTGAAATTGCCCCCAAATAACAAAGGTACTTTGTGAAACAGCATAAACATGAAATTATCGTATCATATGGTGCTGACACTGCAAATGCAAATTTTGGTTCAAATCATTTTGTTGCCAACACCAAAAAAAATATTAAAATTAACGTATATAGCTATATATATATACATTAATAAAGCTAACTGCTCATTTTCCATCCTATACAACATGAAAAAAAATTAAGTGACAGTTAAGTACCATAAAATGTGTATTATTCAGATATGTGTAGCTCTTAATAACCCTGACAATACGATAGATAAATCTGTAGAATATAAGAGATTCGAACCGTTGCACGTTGGTTTATAAGAATACGGCTGAACCAAATGAAATTGACAATAAAGAAAAATAATATAGGACGGAAACATCGAAAAGTTTTATTGCAAGGAATTTACGAATAAAACAAAACTTTGCCTATTACAACTTCTAATAACGAAATAAATAAAGAAGTTAAGCAATCAATAGAAAAAGTTGAAAATTGGCTTAAAAGTCTACAGAAAGTATAAAAGGCTCATTAAAAGTTAAGCAATCAATAGAAAAAGTTGAAAACTGGCTGAACAGTCCACAGAAAGTATCAAAAGTTCCTCCAAAGTTGAGCAATCAATAGAAAAAAATTGAAAACTGGCTGAACAGACAGAAAGTATCGAAAGCTCCTTCAAAGTTAATCAATCAATAGAAAAAGTTGAAAACTGGCTGAACAGACACAGAAAGTATCGAGAGCTTCTTCAAAGTTAATCAATCAATAGAAAAAGTTGAAAACTGGCTGAACAGTCCACATAAAGTATCAAAAGCTCCTTCTAAGTTAAGCAATCAATAGAGAAAATTAAAAACTGGCTAAAACAGTCCAAAAAAACTATAAAAAGCTTCTTCAAAGTTAAGCAATCAATAGAAAACGTTGAAAACTGGCTGAACAGACACAGAAAGTATCGAAAGCTCCTTCGAAGTTAATCAATCAATAGAAAAAGTTGAAAACTGGCTGAACAGACACAGAAAGTATAGAAACCTCCTTCAAAGTTAATAATCAATCGATAGAAAAAGTTGAAAACTGGCTGAACAGCCCACATAAAGTATCATAAGCTCCTGTACTTTATTCAGGACCTGTAACGCGTAAGCAACAGAAAGTCAGAGTCACAGATTTCACCTATTTCGGACAATACCAGCATCGTCGTAAATACGGTAGAAGAATTCGTACCGTTGGAATGCTTTTCTCAACTAAACGAAGAATACGTGGAACGAAGCAAAGCAAATAATTGTTTTTGCTAGCAAACGATGAATAAGAAAACTGGATGAACAGACCACAGAACGTATCAAAAGCTCCTTCACTTTATTAAGGACCTGTAACGCATCAAGCAACAGTAAGCTACAGTCACCGATTTCAACTATTTCGGAAAATACCAGCATCTTTGTAAATACGGTAGAATAATTATTACCGTCGGAATGCTTTTCTCAATTAAACAAAGAATACGTGGAACGAAGCAAAGCAAATAATTGTTTTTGCTAGCAAACGATAAATAAGTAAGCGATAAATAGAAAAAGTTGAAAACTGGCTAAACAGACACAGAAAGTATCGAAAGCTTCTTCAAAGTTAATCAATCAATAGAAAAAGTTAAAAACTGGCTGAACAGTCCACAAAAAGTACAAAAAGCTCCTTCAAAGTTGAACAATCAATAGAAAAGTTGAAAAATGGCTGAACAGTCCACAGAAAGTATCAAAAGCTCTTTGTAAATTAAGCAATCAATAGAGAAAGTTAAAAACTGGCTGAACACTCCACAAAAAGTATAAAAAGCTTCTTCAAAGTTAAGCAATCAAAAGAAAGAGTTAAAAGCTGGCTGAACAGACACAGAAAGTATCAAAAGCTGCTTCAAAGTTAAGTAATCAATAGAGAAAGTTAAAAACTGGCTGAACAGTCCACAAAAAGAACAAAAAGGTCCTCCGAAGTTAATCAATAAAAAGAAAAAGTTGAAAACTAGCTCAACAGTCCACAGAAAGTATCGAAAGCTCCTTCAAAGTTAATCAATCAAGAGAAAAAGTTGAAAACTGGCTGAACACTCCACAGAAAGTATCAAAAGCTCCTTCGTTTTATTTAGGACCTGTAACGCATCAAGCAACATGATGGTCGGACGCTACGAGGAGAAGATCTCCGCCGTGGCCGTGCGCTGCAACTCGCCGCTCGTGATCCTCGTGGACGACTCTAACGACGACGATGCGAGACGAATTATTGACGAAACCGTCATGAAGTTTTGACAAATCGACGTCTTGGGAAACAACGTGGGCATCACGATAAACAACAGTGGACTACTCGCCAGTGATACGCCATGTACGCCAGTGTGTACGCCATTGCGTTCATTTAACGTCCCTAGCCGCACCGCATCTGATCAAGACCAAGGGTAACATTGTGAACGTGTCGAGCAATGCAGGAATAAAAAGTGTGTACTATCTTACCGAGTTGGAAAGCCCTCAGGCAACGAAGAAACTCCAATCGATAATTGTGTTTGGTAAGTTTTACTTGAGTAATTGTAGCGACAACATCACCATGAGTTTCAAGAACAAGATCGTAATTGTAACTGGAGCGAGATCCGACATTGGAGCCGCCGCGGCAAAGAAGTTCAGCGACGAGGGAGCTCGCGTCGTGATGGTCGGACGCAACGAGAAGAAGATCTTCGACGTCTCTAACATCAAGTTTGAAGTCATGAAGTTTTGGACAAATCGACGTCTTGGGTCTACTTTTTAACGACGCAACTGCGAGGCGTTGGTTCCGATACCTATTATAGCAAGCTAGTACGTGTTTGCCATGACGATGAGAATTACTATTCCTACACAGATTCCCATATCTTGTATGGGTGAAGGCGGCGGCAATTTCAACAACGTGGGCGTCACGATAAATACGGTGGACTACTCGCCAGTGATATGATGTCATCGTACGACGCCATCATGAACATCAACCTTCGCTCTTGCGTTCATTTAACGCCCCTATCCGCGGCGAACCTGATCAAGACCAAGGGTAACGTTGTGAACGTGTCGAGCAATGCAGGAATAATTGCACCAATCGCTCCAGGATTGGCGGGTTACTACGTTTCAAAAGCAGGCATGAACCACTTCACCGTCTACGCTACGGCGGAGTTGGGAGTTCACGGTGTGAGAGAGAGTGAATACAGGACCCCCGGACCAGTGAAAACAGACTTCTTTGAAACGCTATATCGGAAATCGATGTCAACACTCTTCGTCCCATGAGTCTTCTCAACAGAGTCTCGGAGCCGGAGGAACAGGAAGACTTGATATTGTACCTCGCGAGAGACAAGGCTAGAGGAATTGTGTTTGGTAGCAAACGGAAAAAACTGACTTTAATTATTTACATCGACAAATAATACAACGTAGGTAGACAAAAAAATTAACAAACGCACTAGTCGCAACTACGATTTTCGAAGCTTCCTCTCGATTTCTTTGGGATGGCATCATCAGCTCCAGGATCTTGGGATATCTCCTTTTCAACAAGAAAAAAACCATCAAAATCGGTTCATAAACGACGATAAGTTATCGGCGAACACACGCAATCACAGGGTTTTGATTCAACAAAGGCATTGGATGAAGATAAAGAGCCAAACATCTTAAAGGATGAAATAAGGGCGACAGTTAAACATCTGAAGAATTGAAAAGCCATATCAAAAAATTCGGACTTCGTCCGTATCAAGTTACACGTGTACAAACGATACAACAACGCAACTGCTGAGCACGAATGGTTTTCTGCAGTGAAATGTTAAGAAGAATCGAAGATCAAAATTTTTTCAGAAAAATTTCCCAAGCACTGTTTGTCTCCCTCACATAGTTTAGAATTCATCTGAATAAGCCGAGCAGGTAGTAAAATCTAATTTTTAGGGTCAACAGCTTTACTAACTCAATAAAAACTCAAAAAAAAATATCTGCAAATAATTTTGCAATTTTTTGATGAAATGCCTATTTTTACATATTAATGGCTATAGCTCAAAAATTTTACGATATGAAGTAGATAGTATGGTACTGTTTTAGAATCCTTATAAAGTAGGCTATTTTTTAAGTAGTTGGCCGCGACAACTCCGATAGTTTTTTTTTTACACCACTGGTGCTCAAACTTAGCAGTTAAGTGAATTTCAAAATTAAAATTTAAGTTTAGCGACTTCTTGTAAACTACTGTTCATAGCAGTTGAGTTTTTTGAAACATAATTAAGGAACAGCATTATTAGGAAGCACTTTAAAGAAAAAAAATCTGATCTAGGCATCAAATAGCGGACATGGTGCCCACAAATGTGAGAAAAACTGGGATTTTTCTAAATTTTACAAAAAAATGGCAAAGACCGCGAACTGTTTGAGATTTAAATATTTTTTTTTTGGTTTTGTAACCCACCTCCCCCTCTGCACACACATGTTCAGGGTTATCCATTCATTACGGGCACCCTGTATACGTCTTTATACTCGTTAATAATGTGCAGCAGAGTGTTTGCACACATGCGGTATGAGTGCAATGAGGCGATAGTTATTGCTAATTTTTTAGAGCCCTTTTTGAGTAGTGGTATGAAGACACTGTGAGCCCAATCTTGCGGATAATGTGCAGCAGAATTTTTGCTCACATGCGGCATGAGTGCAATGAAGATATAGTTATTGCAAATTTTTGTTTAGCTGTTTATGAAGACACTTTGAGCCACGTACCTGTTTGCCACACCTTGTTACACAGTGAATGGAAGATCTGGACACCATACTCTCCCGAGACTTTGATCGTTTCTATAGGAATGAAATCTTTTCCGTGGCTTTTCAATTCTTCAGATGTTTAACTGCCGCCCTTATTTCATCCTTTAAGATGTTTGGCTCTTTATCTTCATCCAATGCTTTGTTGAATCAAAACACTGTAATTGCTTGTGTTCGCCGATAACTTATCGTCGTTTATGAACCGATTTTGATGGTTCTTTTCTTGTTGAAAAGAAGATATCCCAAGATCCTGGAGCTGATGATGCCATCAAAAAGAAATTGAGGGGAACAATATACGGATAGTTGCGTGTTTTAGATCTTAAAATGTATAATAATGTCAGTAATGAAAACGGATTGACATAATTTATATTGGTTGTCAAATATGCGTGCGTTCTGATATTTATTGAGAGCAAACTAAGGAAAATATATCATGCTACTTAAATATACAATAAATGATAAATGTACAAATGAATTAAATACAAAAAAAAAACATCAATTGATTGGTCTCATTGAAACATTCCAGATTATTCTGTCAATCCTAACTGGATTGACAGAATAAGTCAATACATATATATAATAAGAATATATATATATATAATATATAATATATTCTTATTATAAATTTCATTTAAATCTGTTCAATAGTTTTGGCGTGATTGCGTGACAGACAGACAGACAGAGTTACTTTCGCATTTATAATATTAGTATTGATTATAAACCTGAAAGTTGGTTTGTTTGTTTAAACGCGCTAAACTCAATATCTACTGATTCGAAAAATTCCTCTGAGGTGAATAGCCTATTTAAAGAGAAAGGTTATACTTTGAGAAGAAGGAAGTCTATTTTTTCCCTCAAATCAACGCAGGTGAAACCGCGGGCACAGCTAGTTTATTATATTCTTATTATATTATATACAAAACAGGTACTATAACGAAGAAGACAAAATCATTTTTTGTAAGTTGCATAATTATGGTAAGCGATTTCCGTAGGCAATAGACGCCTGCAACACCAGGAGCTTCAAAATACATTGTCAACTTTACCGCCACTGTGAAGCGCATCGACAGGAGTTCTGATCACCTTTCTCAACACAAGAACAACATCACCTGAAATCAATAAAATAAAAAAGATATAGATTACTTATTCTATCTCCAACAACCATTTCTTAAAGGTCATTCTGTCATTATATCTCAACAACAACACAATTAAAGAACACTCTAGGGGTAGGACAGACCAAGACCACGTGGATAGTGGGGTGCTCCGACTCGGTTTTGGATATTTTTCGGATTTCTATATCTATATTAGTGCAGTGCTGGGGGTGGGAGTGGTACCAGAGGGTAACCCACAACCCCTAGCTCAGTTGATTGATGATGATGATGATTCTTTGTAAATTCTACAAACGTATATATGTATTATCCTATTTTACTATACTATTTTACAGAATGAAACTAATGTAAAACGATGAAAGTGCTAGTTATTCTGTCGCTATTAGACCAAGTAATATTAGATTACCACCGAAGTTACATATTTTCAACTTTCCACTTAACCTAACGCTAGTTTGAGTATTGAAATGAACGACATACAAACGTTGCAAAATAAATGAATGCAACAGTAAATTTAGCATAAAAGTTCTGACCTCTTGTCCTTCCAAGTTGCAAGCGTGACTGTTAAACCTCATCAGTTTGACAGTTTTGTCGTTCGAACCAGTGGCGAGCAGGTCGCCAGCTGGACTCCACGCCAGGCAGTAGATGCTGCCCTTGTGGTGCTTCGTTCTCTTGAGCAGAACGGTGGGCGCTGTAGGCGCACTGTTGTCTCTGGAAGAGGATTCAGCATTACTTCATGACATCGAAATAGATTTTAAATTTACCTTTCATATAAACGTGAGAAGATTTTGACAATAGAACAAACAATAGGTATTGGACTACTTTAAATAAATGATTTACACTCTAGGGTTTTCCGCGGAATGAAAAGTCTAAGTAGAGGTTCCGGAACACAAAATATACTAATAACGAGAGGAGAGGTGGTCATCTACATCTAATCTCAAACCTCATCTCAAAGTCTGTTTCTCGTCTCGTATCCTCCTCTTGTAAGACAAATACGCCGAGACCATGACAAAAACTATTATGGCATGTACAAACGCTGTGTCAAATGATAGAGCATCAGCTAGTAACTTGACCAGCACTAGCACAAGCGAATCATGTACCTACAGATAACGGCTGAGCTAGGGTACCAAGCCCTTGCCTTTGTGTCTTTTCTTTCATAAAATAGTTTGGCTGTGTAACTAAGAATAAAAAAATGTATATGCCTCGGTTGTTATTAATATTATTATTATTTTCAGTACTGCTAGCTTTTGTCCGTAATAACCTGTGAACAAGTCGATCTGTTTATTAAATAAGGGAAAAAACAGAACGATATGACTCAACACAAAATATAATCGAAGATCAAATAACGTATTGAAAGTCATCGTAACTCGAGCAGCAGGTGGAAAATCTATTGAAAAATAAATATATCACATATTTTCCACACGAGACATTTCTATTTAATGTTGAAATAAAGCAAAAGCATCATATTCCACTTTCACGTGGTGAGACGCAATACGTTACGTAATGCATACGTTTACAAGAAAGCTCACCGTCACACAAGAAATCCACGTGCCTCGAGCGATTTTAACGTTATTACGTTTTAATGAAATGTCATTGGTTTACTTTAACGAAATATTGTGAGATGAAATAACTTTTTAACAAATACCATAATTATGAAAATTATACATTATTTTATTATTTGTCTGTTAGAAAACAACATGTTTAGATTGATATTTATGCCTACTCTCTACTCTACATATACTTGTATATATAGAGAGTGAAAAATTTGTTTCTTATAAATAAGCTACTAAATGCATTTTAGTTTTTATAATGCTTTTTGACAGTTATAACATCCAGTTTATAGCATAGGCTCTAAAAAGTCACACAACGACCGACATCGCCAGAACGGTACAAAGCGACGAAGTAACAATAGACCTTTGTTAGAAGCTTAACTCACTATTAATGAATAAAAAAAATATGCACAAAAACTTGTGAAAGAAATTCTTTCGTGAAATCTTTTGGATTATGATTTTATGTTGTTTCCAAATAAAGAAAAAAAAACAATTAAAAAAATAACACTGAAACTGATACCGTATTGTACCTTATACGAAAAAGGGTAAGTTATTTATCTGCACCAATATTGTAAAAAATATTTGTATGAAATTTTCAGTCAGGTTAAATATTAATTATAGAGAAATTGATATTACTAATTATTTCACCATTAAATAACATAAGCTTTGTATTAAATGTAGGTAAAGCCATGTTAAACTGCGAGAACTGGCTAGTATTAATACATAGTATATAGAAATGTAAATATTAAGCATATTATTTATAATACTGAACTAAGGTAGGGCACAGCAGGAAATTTCCTGCTCAAAATATGGAGCAGCCCGTCTGGGGTAGTACCTCGACCTTACTGAAGACCACAGCTAAATAATACTGTTTTCAAGCAGTATTTTGTTCCTGTTGGTGAGTAAGGTGACCAGAGCTCCTGGGGGGATTGGGGATAGGCTCGGCAACGCGCTTGCGATGCTTCTGGTGTTGCAGGCGTCTATAGGCTACGGTCTTAACATCAGGTGAGCCGTACGCTTGTTTTTTGCCGACCTAGTTACATAAAAAAAAATAATAATAATAAAAGTTGGTATGAAATAAAAAAATATAAACAAAATATTTGGATTTTTTCTGACATAAACATTAAATATCATGTATGTATAATTATATACATATATTGTACAATATGTATAATTATATATATTTTATATATTATACAGTATTAAAGATGCTACAGGAACCAAGGTGTTAACTTGGTGACCCTGCTTTCACGAATAATGTGACGACGCGTTGGCGCAGCGGTTACAGCACTGGCTGTTGCGGGTTCGATCCCCGCTCACGACAGACAATTGTATTAGCCATATAGATGATTTTCGTGGTCTGGGCGTTTGTGTTTGTGTATTGTGTGTGTTTCCGGAACCCCGAGAAGGAGTTGATCATAGTAGGTGATTAAGTGTGAAGTGTTTATTTATTTATTTCATAGCCTTTAACCTTTAATGTACAGTCTATTAAAATAAACGTACAAACTTTAATTAACGTATTCATTTTAAGGAAGAAATTTATTAACGGAATACTCGGATAAGAAAATTAAAATTATATTATTTAATACATAATTATATGTATTGTTAATACAACAATGAATAAATAAATAATATACATCATTTACTATATAGGCACTAAGATAGAAATATTACATACTCTATATAAATAATAACAAAGCGAAGCATTGCATTGATAAAACCGCACCCTTCTACATTTTGTTTAATCATAGTTTATACATGTTTCACAGTTCCGAAAGGTAAAAAATGTTATAGTATACGAAAAACACACATTTATGCACCTAACATTATTTATTATATTAAGGAATCACAAACTTTTCCAATTTTACAGTAACTTTTCGTCATGTTTTTGAAAATAAATAAATTTCTAAAATAAAAGTAGCCTAAGTTACTCCTTATTTATTACATCAGCTATCGGTCAGTCCCGTCCCGTCAAAATCGATCAAGCCGTTTCAGAGATTAGCCGGAACAAAAAGACAGACAGACAAAAATTGAAAAAAAAAAAACTGTTCAGCTGTAAACTGTCAGCGAAGTAAAGTTTCGCACAAATCATGTATGACAGAATTGGTCCTGTTCGACGCCGACGAAGTCGCGCGCAGAAGCTAGTTATTGCTAAAGTTTGAAATATTACGGTAAGACCGCTTTGTATAAGAAATTTCTAAAAATTTTTTTGATGTTACATACTGGTTATGTTGACGTCAACATGATTGCAAAATACAAGAAATTTAAAAAAAGTTTTATAATAATAAAAAAAATTATTATATATTAAATATTTATCATTATCAGCCCAAGATTTTCATTCAAAAACAAACAAACAAAGTAAGATAAACTTGCTATAGGTATATTATACAAAGATTTTTATTTCTTAAGGTCTTGAGTAATTTGTTTTAATTTATATAATATTTATCTGCTAGCTATCTATAGCTTTTTGTATATAATCATTATAATTAATATAAAAATATATCACTAAGACAAAAGAGATACAGTAAAAATCCCGTAACTTTATTACATGTAGGAGGTTATTTTAATTAAAATCATTCGATTAAATTCAAAATTAATGTTTATACCTAATCAAATTAAAAATTTTAAAACTGACTTTTTATAATTATTTAATACTACAAGCTAGTATCACTTAGCTTCGGCGGAATTTCCGGACAGGGGTGTGAGAGAATATTTCAGTCGAATAGCATTCGATATTATTTAAATGACCTTATCTAGTTTATGTTTTTAAAACCTTAGTTACTTAAATAATGTTTTTGAATACATACCACTGGGGTTTTAAGTAAGCGTGGATCACAAGTGCCTTGCTTAACGTAACACTGGCTAACTAATCACAGGAACACAACGCAACTTGAGAGTAGTGTTATATACCGGCGGATGCTGGTTCTTCCTTGGTCTTCTTGAATTTATTGTATATTCAAATCTCAAATTATCAAATATATTTACGTTACATTTAAAATTGCAGAGAGCGTTACACACTATAGGTTACAGAGGCGTTTGTTATTAAGGACTGATAACTGTATCGGATGGGTACTGAGTCTATTCTGATCGACCGAACCGATGGATGTTGGGTATTTATTATGGAGTTAAACAACTCCCACTACTTGCCCTTTTGACTAGCCCGTTGGCGTAGTTTGTAGTGACCCTGCTTTCTGCTCCGGGGGTTGTGGGTTCGATCCCCACCCCGAGTCTGGGTGTAATATGCATCTTTATTTATATATTTATATATGTATTATTTATAAGTATGTTTATCGAAAAAAATATATGTAGCTATACCAGTCGGCTGTTACCTATAAATACGTAACACAAGCATTAAGTTGCTTACTTTATGAATTACAGACGACCGTGTGTGTATTGTGTAGATATTAATTTATTATTATTATTATATTATTACTTGCGGTTCCCTTGCATTCGTTTCGTTTGGAGAACGATTACGAGTTATGAGGTGATGACAAAATGATTATGGGAAACGTTTATTGGAGTATTGTTTATGATCTATAAATGTGACGTGTTATGAGTTTTGCTAGTGAATATTTTTTGTTTATGCAGAATTCGCCCGTAACTTCTTGCACAGTGTTATCCTTATTGCTTAAAAGCCCAAACAAGTGAGAATACATAAAGCTTGAAATTACTATTACTGTCACCCGGCACCCTCGAGTAACTGAGAGGCACCATATAATTTCCATCTCGCTCCTGCACCGTTCGTAGAAGTCATCGTAGCGGCTCTGAGCTACAGTCGCCGGCGCCTATATCTATCTTCCTTCCACTCAAGCGACAAAAAGGGACAACAGCAGTGTTGCTACTACGCTGCTACACAAAGCGTAGTAGATGAGCTTCTCAAGTGAGACCAATCTATCAAGAATAATTTATTAATTATTTATAGTCAACTTAAATAATTATGATGCAACGTTTCCCACCAATGAACAAGACACTGTCTGCATCGGATTCAAATATCAAGTCGAATTCTAATAATGGTGAAGATATTAAGTCAACTCCACATCACGATGAAAGACAAACACCGCCGGCTCTCGGATGAAAGTTACGACGAACTTACGGCTTTCAAAATGGAGATGATAGAAATGCTTCCTAGTTTTCAAGAATCTCGACATAAAATATTAGAATTAATGAACAGACACCTCGAGGAACTTAAAATACAGAACTCCTCGATATTTACCACTAATCGAGAAATAGAACATTCCCTGGAGTATGTGTCCCAACGACTCCAGGCAATGCAATCTAAGATCGACGGTATGGAGGATCAACGAAAAGAAATAATGAACCAAATCTCTAACACTGAATAAAAGTTCGATTTTTTAGAAAAATCTCTTAAAAAAACCAGCATCGAACTAATATTTATCCCACGTATACAGAAGGAGACTAAGGACACTCTCTTCGGGTACATTAACCAACTTTCTCAAAATTTCAACATCAGTCTTCACCCAGGCGACTTACGTGATGTCTATCGCGTGCCCAACAAAAACGACCCTCTGAAGTCTACTGTGATTGCAGAGTTCTCGAACACCCAAATAAAAACTAAATTTCTAAATACTGCTAGACACAAATAATGAAATAATAATGCGACCAACTTCGGGGTATACTCTTTCCAATAAAAAAAGAATTATCAAAATCGGACTACACTGTGAAAAATTATGCGTACATACTTACATAAAAAAAAAAATAGGCGTCGACTTGATAACCTAATCCGTTTTTTTCGTCGGTTAAAAATGAACAGTGATATTAAATTATGAAAGAAGTTAAGATTAAGTAACAAAAAAATCGGCTAAGTGCGAGTCGGACTCGCGCACGAAGGGTTCCGTACCATTGGATAGGTAAACAACTCAGTAGGTACATTTTTTTTTTTTTTTTTTTATGTTACTAAGTCGACAAACAAGCGTACGGCTCACCTGATGGTAAGTGACTACCGTAGCCTATAGACGCCTGCAACACCAGAAGCGTCGCAAGCGCGTTGCCGACCCTATCCCCAATCCCCCCAGGAGCTCTGGTCACCTTACTCACCAACAGGAACACAATACTGCTTGAAAACAGTATTATTTAGCTGTGGTCTTCTGTAAGGTCGAGGTACTTCCCCAGTCGGGCTGCTCCATATTTTGAGCAGGAAATTTCCTGCTGTGCCCTACCTCAGTTAACATTGTTTATAATATCGGGCAAAAAGCGACAAAAAAGTCACTTTTGTTGTATGCCCCCTAAATAATATTTTTTTTTTATTTTAATATTTTTATTTATTAATAAAGTAAATATACGACTAAGTATTTTGTGAATATTTCAAGTGCCTACCTGTTACCATTTTTGATATCGAGCAAAAATGGGCAAAAAAATCGCGTTTGATGTATGGGAGCCCCCTCAAACATTTATTTTATTTTGTTTTTAGTATTTGTTGTTATAGCGGCAACAGAAATACATAATTTGTGAAAATTTCAACTGTCTAGCTGTCGCCGTTCTTGAGATACAGCCTGGTGACAGACGGACGGACGGACGGACGGACAGCGAAATCTTAGTAATAGGGTTCCGTTTTTACCCTTTGGGTACGGAACCCTAAAAAATGGCTGCGTCAGTCACGTACACAGTTTGCATAGAAATAACAAAACTAATAAGTTAAATATAATAAACATATGCGTATCATACTAGTACATAACAGTAGCATTACTTAGCTTTGATTTTTTGTAAAGTTTTTCAAGTATGGACTTAGAAATATCACTTAGTTTTCAGATGCTAAACGTATTTATAAATTCACCTCATGCTTCGCAGAAAAGGAAATCCTGAAGAAAGTGCGTATAGTGAAAGACGTTTTGAAACGTAAAATGCACAAATGAGATTTTTTTTATTAGCTATTTAACTACATACCCATAGAAAAGACTGTTACCTCATCACTCAATCATGTTTAACAGTGCTTTTCAATAATATGTATACACATCTACACTTCTACAGTAATATCATAAAGAGGAAAGTTTTTTTTTCTTTTTTGTTTGTTTGTATTGAATAGGCTCCAAAAGTACTGGACCGATTTTAATAATTTTTTTACTACTTAATAAAAAGCTACATTATCAGGAAGTAACATAAGCTATAATTCATTTCTTAAAAACTTAGACGTGTGCAAAAAAAAAAAAAAAACGGGTTATGTTTACCAAAGTGTAAAAAATCCTCTCAAATATTTCTTTCCTTCGCGTGCGCTACTTAAGTAAATGGTTAAAGATATGATTTACGAATGAATTATAGGACTAAAAAAGATCTACGAAAAAATTCGCAAGGGTATAATATAATTATCTATCTATAATAGCTAAGCTAAAAAAGTGTTCTAATATTTTAAAATTTAATAAATGGGTGTTTGTGTTAAATTTATAATTCTTTTACCCGAGCGAAGCCGGGGCGAGCTGCTAGTGTGGCATAAAGTGATCGACCTGTCGGCATTTTCGGAATATCGATTAATTTTGTTATTGTAACTTTATACAAAGACTAACTTATTTAATTCAAAGAATTCTGATTCGACGCACACGAAACACAAGGTTAGTTTATGCTACAAAGTATAAATACAAAGAAAGGTTTGTCATTTTTTTTCTCTTATCAACTTAACGCTATCGTTAAAGAAGAGGTTCCCTTGCCGCTTTTCGATGACCATGTTGACAAACTCGGTAACTTTAAACTAGTGTCCGACCGAAAGTCGGTTTCCGGCCGAAACTTCTTTGGCAAACGAATTTAAAAAAACTAATTGTTAACGCTGAAATTTACAATTATTTAAGTTTTTTTTTGTTTAAGTTTTTTGTTCGAAGTTTAACACGTCTACGACTAGATTGTGCTAGTAGTAGATTAAATCGCACTGGCAAAATTATTTCTTGTTAGTAAGTACATAATTATATGGCCACCATACATTTGTGTAATTATTGAACAATCCAATACATCAAGTTGAAGTATCTCTAGTACAGGTTTTATTTGTGCTTCTGGTTGTGTTGGACAAGGTTTTGGGAATTAATACTAATTAAAAAAAAAACGAATTAAAATACAAAAAAAACTAGTTGAAAAAAAGACAACGTTTCGCGGTGTTCCCAGGCGGTCACCTATCCAAGTACTGAACGTCATGACGCTGCCGCGTTACCGGTCGCTCAAATTTTACCCCTCATGCGCCTAAAGAAGTGTCACTTCAAAAATATTAATAATATTTTGATTATTTTTTTCAAATTAAGTTCTCATAGCAAAATGCTTATCACTTATCAATAATCAAATCACTAATTGTTACTGTTTCGTTAAATACTAAGTATTGGTATTTTGAAATCTTATTAATTAATACTTTGGTTTGTATTTGTACTTAGAAGTATCATCAATCTCTTTTAGGTACCTCTTATATAAAAATAATAATTACTAAAATTACTATTACACTCTTAGTTCCAGTCTCCACAAAGATCAAGAATCAAATCACACATTTAGAATTAACAAAGATACCTAGATCACAATTAGTAGGACAGTCATACTTACATTTAGAATTAAGTAACCCACTACTAAGCTACAGAAAACAGGTAGGCGAGCATGCACGACAACTTCCGAAATCAGTTTCGGTTTCGGCAAAAGTTTCGGCCAATTTTGGCCGAAACCGAAACTGCCACCGAAACTTGATTTTTGGCCGAAACTCGGCCGAAACCGAAACCGAAACCGAAACTTCGGTCGGACACTACTTTAAACACTTCTTTAACCCTAGGGTTATCATTAAACATATTTCGTTGTTACTTTGTACCTAACTAAACATTCGACTCACTCACAGACTAACAAATAAAACTACAAATATTAATTGTTTTATTTATTACATTTCTGAAAAAAATACATCAATACAGCACGGATGAGTTTTTATTATAAGTATATTAAGTTTTAACAAATAAAGTAACATGTCTTTTAACTACTCCTTACAGTCATTACAGGTCCGCACCGTGTGCTCCCCGCAAATGGCTTTCTTACACATGTAGCATGCATGTAGCTCGAGTATTTAGTCATTCTGCGTTTTTTATATGGGCAAAATCCTCAAATTTATCGCTTGTTTATCTGTTTTTGAGTTGAACTAGATGCAGCTTCATTAATTTTTAAAATATCTGTCATGGTTGCTTTAATATCCCTTCTTAAAGTTAATGTACCGTAGCGTTCGTGCAGCAAGGTTCAGTAAGGCCATCAACTAGATTTTTTGATGAGAGCTCTACGCTTCAAGGGCTTTTGACCTAGCTTAACCGTATTAGGCACACAAATGACATAATATACGTTGACCATGATTAAATTTAAAATGTTATAAAATACTGCTTGAGGTCGCCTGTTAGTCTTACGATTAGTACTCATACCCAAACATATTTAATCGATGGTATCGACGGCACCTTTGGTACTGTTATAGAAATGAATTATTTCTGGTTTACTTGTCACGCCAACATGTACCATCTTGTTAGACTTAGGTTTGAATGATACTAGAGTTGTTTCTAAGCATTAAAAACAAACATAGAAGTGCCAACATGCCTATCTTTCAAGTTTTTCATTTCTAATGGAATCTTCTTATTATTACTACGAACAGTACCTACCAATAACCAATTACAACAATAATCAATTTATTGGGATCACGCAGCAGTCCCGAAGCTAGAGGAACAGAAGTAAACCAATTATCCATAGTAATGTTTCTATTACTTCCATATAAAGGTTCACACGAATGCTTCACAAAGTACGTTCCAAGAGGCAAATTTATTATTATTATATACAAACAAAAAACAATATTGTATAACGTTTGATCTATATAAGCGTTACAAAATAATAAAAACAATTTCTTTTTAAATAAACCGTGGATTTTTTTCACACGGTGTTACTAAACATTCGTCTGTGGGTCGAATAATTCGCAATATCTCAGAAACTGTTATGGGTGCAACCACGTCGATTCCGCATGCGCCACTAATTAATCAATCAGGAAGGTACTCACGCAGGCAGCATAGTGACGCGTCGGGAACATACCTGAACACCGAATGCGGAGGGGTTCTGTCGACTGTGAGACGAATGATTAGTTATCTAGGGTTACCTAGATATGTCAACTGATGATTCTATTAGTAAAACCGCGTTCGTCACACCACAAGTATCCTGGTCGATAAATTATTATTTAATTCACAAAGGTCAGGTGAGGCCGAGCCCTAGTAAAATTGAGGCACTTACTCGGTCACCGAAGCCTATCAACTAGAGATTGCTAACCGGGCCCGGTGCCCTAGCCACCCAACGGGCCCGGCCTTTCTTACTGGGCCCGGTCACCGGACCCGGTACGTAAACTGCAACTATACAAGTTTGGTTGTTTACAGTTACAGAACAATCTACTATATAAGATTTCGCTATTAAGTCAATTAGTAATAGTAACACTCACTAGTCTAAACTCCAAAATTCCAAATAGCCAAAGTTTAAGAAAAAAAAAAAAAAACATACTTTGCTTTTAGCAAACAAGAATTTGTTTTGTTTATAACAAAGCTACCAAAGTTTATCGATCTATCTAATCTAAGTTTTTATGACACGTTTAGTACCTTAAGCTGCGTTATTAGTTTTTTAACCGACTTCCAAAAAAGGAGGAGGTTCTCAATTCGACACGTATGTTTTTTTTTTTTTTTTTATGTATGTTAGCTCAGAACTTTTGACTGGGTGGACCGATTTCGATGAGTTTTGTTTTAACTGAAAGGTTTTGCGTGTCATGTGGTCCCATTTAAATTTAATTGAGATCTGACAAGTACTTTTAGAGATATATCTAATAATGCGTATTTAATTGACAACTTTTTCGTCGACCTACGTTGTAATAATCCGCATAACTTTTTACTGGGTTTATCGATTTTGATAATTCTTACTTTATTCGAAACCTTATGCTTGTAATGTAATCTTACTTAAATTTGATCGAGATCTAATGTCTTCTTTTATAAGTAATCTTTGATAACGCGTATTTACTGGACTGTTTTTTGTATTATATCTCATAACTTTTTACTGAGTGCACCGAGTTTGATGTTTCTTTTATAAATCAAAAGCTAATACTTATCATGTGGTCTTATTTAAATGTGATCGAGATATAATTAGTACTTTTTGAGTAATTGAGTAATCATTGATGACGCGATTTAAGACCGCTCGCTAACCAACGCCATCTATGGAGCTATATTAAAACTACTTCAGTCTAGAATCAATCCAAGGATGCAACGTAGTGCGCTGTATTATCCGCTAGGCGCTAGGGTAGCTTTCTTTATAAATAATTTTGATGATTAATAGCGTGTATTTACTTGACTATTTTTTCGTCTACTTACGTTGTATTACTTGTCGATGTAATTGAAGTCGGTTTTTTTTCGTTTGCGAGCAAACACAATTATTATTAACCGACGTCCAAAAAGGAGGAGGTTCTCAATTCGATTGTATTTTTAAAAAATGTATCTTAAGATCAGAACTTTTGACTTGGTGGACCGATTTCGATGAACTTTATTTTAACTAAAAGGTGTTGCGTGTCATGTGGTCCCATTTAAATTTAATTGAAATCTGACAAGTTATAACTCTAAGTAATTGTCAGATTTCAATTAAATTTAAATGATAGATTAGATAGATATACCTATCTCATCATTCATCATTTCATCATCATCATCATCATCTTATGATTCTTACTTTAATCGAAAGCTTATACTTGTCATGTAGCCTTTTTAAAATTGATCTAGATCTGATTACTACTTTTTGAGTAATCTTTGTTAGCGCGTATTTATTTGACTATTTTTTCGTCTTATTACGTTGTATTACTTGTCGATGTAATTGAGGTCGGTTTTTTTTCGTTCGCGAGCACACACAATTATTTAAATACTATGTTTTCAAATAGACACTTTAAGGAGTAAAGAGAAAAAAGCTGCTTATTTAAACTTATAAAAATGAATAATTACTAATACCTACTAATGTTACTTTTCCGTCCATAAGTAAAAATAATCAATTCTGTATTAAGTGCCATTTTGACACTTGAGTGAGTCTGATTATTGTGATAATTGTTCAAAAGCTAGTTTAAAATAAATATAAATCTTGAATCATTGTCTTTTTTTATTCATAATTATATAGAATTTTTTTTAAATTACTTAGTATTCATCGCTAACACACAACCCGGCCGGGCCCGGCGGACCCGGCCGGCGGACCCGGCCGGGTTGGCGACGATTGCAACCGGGCCTGGCTGGGTTGAGAAACATACCGGGTTACAATCTCTACTACCAACGTAAGACAGGAAAATGGGAACCTTTGCTGTGGAGGACCTCGTCTCTGTTACAGGGTGTGTTCTCGTTACAGGGTGCTTAGCGTGCTCCCGCATCACAGATACGAGTTGGAGTAGCCTGCAGGCTCGTATGGAAATGGCGACTCAGTTTATGTTGCCATGGCGAGGAGAGTGGATTCCTGATACGTGTGCTGCCTTCTTCGAGGGTGCATTGATCTAGTACTTGTGCTGACAAACTAACGCCGTGCTACTCTCACACAGTAAAGAAGACCATATGAACTACGACATTTCTCAGTATTGTACTCGTACATTCGTTAATTAGAATGCAAACGTGGGGCTTCTGCTGTAATGTTTTACTTTTTTTTTGTGGATCTATGACGTATAGCCCAGTCATTTTAGGCATTTTAAACCCCAATCTGCGGAATAATTCCTAGTGAGCTGACTTTTTGTATACACCTTTATTACGGCGTTGTAATGAAGATGTGAAAAATCGACATTAATATCGTGCCGGCTAAAAAAAGTTATAAAGGTCAAAAGGCCACGAAAATCAGTTTTTCGCGAATATCTCGCGACCTATTGCTCGGAGGTCAATAAAGGTCATTATAAATATTGTTGGTAGTAAAATTATCTACAAAAAATGTATCTTGCATTTTTCTATAAAATTAACCGTTTTCGAAATAGATTGCTGATCGCTTACCATCAGGTGAGCCGTACGCTTGTTTGCCAACCTAGTTACATAAAAAATATATATGTAAATAAATAAATAAAAAGCATAGATGGAGTGTATCTTGGAGGATCTGAATAACTAATGCCGTCCTTTACTTTCTTAAGAAGTACATCATAAGAGAAAGAGAGACAAATATGGCTACTCTACTTGGTCTTTGATGGTGCAATTGACCCATTTATTTGAACTATATTTTTGACAGATGTCTTCACGACTAGTGTTGTGCAATCTTCCTCGTAAGCTTTTGTCGATAAAATATTTAATCTATACATCTGTCTGTATGCTTATATTTTTAAAACTACGCAACGGATTTTGATGCGGTTTTTTAAATAGATAGAGTGATTCAAGAGGAAGGTTTATCCACTGTCAGTGTTAGTTACATAAATAAAAATGAATAAATATCGTTTTTGATACAATTTTGTATTGGATATTTTGTATCGATATATCGATATATTATCAGATAAAAATATATTGGCTAAAATATCGATATATCGATATATTGGTGCTTTTCCGACATTCCTAATATCGGGTTGCATTATTTAATTACATTAGTTTTAATTACATTTTCTTTTCAAATAATAATCTTATATTCATAAGATTATTGATGAGATAAAAAAAAAAAAACTAAATTATCAATTGCTGTTCGTTAGTCTCGCTAAAACTCGAGGATGGCTTTATCGATTTAGCTAATTTTGATCTTGAAATGTTTGTGGAAGTTCAGGGAAGGTTTAAACGGTGAGAAACATAAATAATATGTAACTGAAAATACTAAAAACAACGATTTAATTTTCGAATACAAAATGTTCCTAGCGGGGAAATTTAATGTCTTTTGTGTAAAACACTGTCGGAAACAGAAAGAAGTGAGGAGGGCCGAACTGGTTTATTAACAATCTAATTTAACACAAGATAGTTACTCAAATTAGTTAACTGGGTGGAGACGTACTACGTAGTATTCAATGGACTCACCGAGCGGGTACCGTGTCTAACGCGTGGCGGAGGGACAACTCAGAGTCAGTGCCCGGGAGTTGCGACCCGAGTCTAGGTTTAAGGCTGCCGCCTTTAAAATACGCATTAACGCTCGCCTCCACTGCCCGAGCTGCCCACAATAGAATGTAACAATTAATTCGTGTACACAAACTAACCGTTACAAGAGTCGAGGTTAAGCTACTAGAAGGATACACAAGTGCACCACGCTACGCCAGAGCCAAGACTGCCTTAGCTGCGGTTGCATCGGTCTTTTATGCACAAAGGAATGACTCGAATAATAGAATAAGTGAGGGTAAGTGAATTTCGACAAGAGCGTAGGTACCGACATACACGTAGGAGTTAGAGATGGGCAACTGACTAACCGTAAATAAATATAAACCATTTGGAAGACGGTGTCGACATCTTTGTACTATTTCGGTATTAAACGAATAAATAATTGAAGTAATATCAATACAAAATCCAATATTTTAATAATTGTCAGAATTAAAAATTTAAATGCTAGCATTATTTTGTCAAATACGTTGTCAATTGGTTGTCAAATATTTATAGGTGCGTTCTGAAAATGTTTTATGTAGGTGATACGAAATTCACCGGGCCATCTATTGGTATAGCTATATATATAATTTGTTAATATATATAATAATATATTTATATATACAATAAAATAAAATAAAATTTAAACATAAGTGTAACTTCTCAAGTGCGTACATAAGTATACGCACCCATTTTTTCCCATGGATTACAAGAAAATCTATGAGAAGGTAAAGGGTGAGTAGATCTGACGAAAAACTACTACATAAAAAAATGTGTGATGTGCAGAACCTTTGGCTCGCACTCGCACTAGGCCAGTTTTTACATTTAATATGACAATATCAAACTTTTTAAGACGCTCACTCTGAAATCAAATTATTTACTAATTTATTTATTTATTATGATATGGTATACGCAAAACTTAGGTTATTATACTTGTTACTTTATTATGTTATGTATTAGCTACCCTTCCGATCCTAGCATAAAAGAAAAATGGATATCCGCTGCAGTAAGATCAGATTGTTGGTTTCCTACAAAATCAAGCACGGTTTGTTCGGGACACTTTAAAGATTCCATTATTGTTTAATATTATTACAGATTCATCAAGCTGAAAGACAAGGGAGAGTTGATATTTCCATCTGATGATGTAGTTGGTACATGTGAAAAGATGGAAATGATCATAAAAGAAAGAAAGAAGCATTTAAATTTTCCCTCTTTAATAAATATTATTGTATCGCGTATTGGCAAACGCAGTGTAGGACGCCCTCTGGCCCGCTGGACCGACGATCTACGTAAGATTGCTGGTGTAGGCTGGATGGGGATTGCAGAAAACCGGGATGTCTGGCGCGAGCTTGGGGAGGCCTATGTCCAGCAGTGGACTGCAACAGGCTGACATGATGATGATGATGATGATGAATAAATATTAAAGAGGGAAAATTTAAATGCACACAAATATTAAAAAATAAGTTAATACCGAAAGCTCTAAACCATTTTATCGGAAGATTAAATATATTTATTTAAAAGCATAGATTTTCATCAATATGACCAATCACCAATGACTAATCATTTGGTACATTTAACGAAAGCCGTGATGGAGAAGTATATTGATGTGCGTCGTTATCATTTACTGAAGCCACAAATACTGTCAAAAAGACACGTAGGTACTTAATAAATATTTACATTTCACGGGACAAAAATTATGATAGAATTATTTATTTTAATAAATATTTTTTGTAAATTTAACGTGTTCTGTTTTTGTAATAAACACTAGCTTCTGCGCGCGATTTCGTCGGCGTGGACTCCGCTCCTATTGGTGTTAGCGTGATGACACATATCCTATAGCCTTCCTCGATAAATGGGCTATCTAACACTGAAAGAATTTTTCAAATCGGCCCAGTAGTTCCAGAGATTACCGCGTTCAAACAAACAAACAAACAACCAAACAAACAAACTCTTCAGCTTTATATATTAGTATAGATTATTTTGTTTTATCCTTCCACAAAGTATATTATTCATTATATTATTAAGTATAATATTTTATTCATTTTAATTTAATTAATTAAAAATGAATATAATTCTCATCGCATGATTTTATCGATAAATGCATTGTCACATCCCTAACGACGCTGTTGTTTACGTTTATGAGTGTATTCATACATTTGTTTTCGTAGTGTGCGAACCAATTAGAGGATTAGAACGCTAGTGTGCAAGTTATGGAAACGCCCCCATCTTGAAGAGTGGCGACATCGGTACCGGGCTTATTTGGCGGTCAGGGCATATCTCCTTATTTCTGTAATCTGTGTTATTATAAAACACCTACCTACTTAGTACTTATGCCAGTGGATGTTGAATGCTTTTTCCTGCTATTGAACATAAGTCAGAGACAGAAGTTGTCTGCCCTTAGGGAAAATGCGTTCGTATACCTAGAAATTTTCAAAACATAGCACTCTGGTAAAACCTGAAAAGGATGGCTTTCCTCTGAGTATGTTACAAACATATTTTCAAAGTTATTCTACGTTAAAGTAACATTCAAAAGTAATTTATAGTTTTTTTCGCGTTACACATGATTTTCTCCACTCGATTGAAAAATTTATGACTTAATACAATATTTAAATACATAAAAATTATAAATACAATATATATATATATATATATATATATATACAATGTTGTATATAATATAAATATATATACAACACACACACACGGTCGTCTGTTCCTAAAGTAAGCAACTTAATGCTTGTGTAATAGGTAACAGCCGACTGGTATAGTAAAACATACATATAAGTACTACATATATATATATATATATATATGTAGTATATATATATATATATATATATATGTAGTATATATATATATATTACACCCAGACTCGGGGTGGGAATCAAACCCACAACCCCCGGAGCAGAAAGCAGGGTCACCACAAACTGCGCCAACGGGCTAGTTAGTTTCTTGGGTGGTAATTAGTCGAGATTATAGTAAGGAATGTATTCTTTAATTGTGTTGTTGTTGGAAAACAATGACACAGTGGCCTGGAAGAAATGGTTGTCGGAGATAGAATAAGTAGGTAATCTATATCTTTTTATTTTATTGATTTCAAGTGATGTTGTTCCTGTGGTGAGAAAGGTGGTCAGAACTCCTGTCGATGCGCTTCACAGTGGCGGTAAGGTTGACAATGTATTTTGAAGCTCCTGGTGTTGCAGGCGTCTATTGCCTACGGAAATCGCTTACCATATACAACTTACAAAAAATGATTTTGTCTTCTTCGTTATAGTACCTGCTTCGTATAATATAATATATAAGAATATATTCTTGTTTATTTACGAGTACTTTATACTTTTATCATAAGTAGGAGTGTATATTTTGATTCTATATACTTAATTATATTCGTTTACATTCATTTTAATCTCTCAAAGCTATGTAAAATTGTAACGGGACATGACCTTGGCTTGAATATAATATTGAACAAAACGCTGCGAATTTTTGCACAATCTATTAGTGTGGCGTAAATTAAATTTTAGTTTAATTTTTTTGCCAAAAAATCATGTTATCGATGATAACGCTTAGCGTCAAGGCTTGCTCTGGGAGTAGACATACCTAATATCATTACGTTATATTGAATAATTGAAACTGAAGAAGAAATTTGAACTGAAGTAAGAAATTTTTTAAGTGCAAATAAGAGAAAGAATCGACAATATATTATATTGTTATAATATTTTTTATATAAGTTACTTAATCGATATTTAACGATGACATTTATATTTAATTATATTTTTGACTAGCGACCCCCCTGGCTTCGCACGGTTGCAAAAACTATCAGTGTTCCTCTACTATATTATGCATGTATTATACATATAAACCTTCCTCTGGAATCACTCTATTTACTAAAGAAAACAGCATCAAAATCCGTTGCGTAGTTTTGAAGATCTAAGCATATATAGGGGCAGACAGACAGCGGGAAGCGACTCTGTTTTATACTTTGTGGTGATGACCATATTTTCTGTTTTGAATGACTTCACAGAAACATTAGTGCGATAAGATGTCAGCAAAATATTTGCTTCTGTCATATCAGTCATATTACTTTGTTTTTTATAACTTCGCCCCTGTAACTCATAATAACAGTTATACTTTGTAAACTTCCGCAGTAACTGTATGTGAGTGATAAAATTCGTCGAATAAGAACTTTAAAACAAACATCCTTCAATTTTATATCAAGACTAGTCGGTAGCCGTGACTTCGTCTGCGTTGGGTATTAAGTACACATGCTTTTAAATTTTAATATAATAATGATTCCACGTCTAAATAGTAGATACTTGTATCAATATGAGAATCACCCAAGATTTTAATTTACGTTTTAAGAATCATAACTGAAAAATAAATACCTATGTTTCGTTTTCGTGCAAAATATTCTGTGATACCGCAACAAATATACAGAGAGATAGATAATAATTGTGTTTGCCTGCAACAAAACCGACTTCAATCACATGGACCATTAAAACAACGCAGGTAGACGAAAAAATAATCAAGTAAATGCGCATTATTAGAAATAACTCAAAAAGTACTAGTCGGAACTCGATAAAAAAATCTATTTAAAAATATAATCGAAATCCGTGTACCCAGTAAGAAGTTATGAGGTTATATAGTGTACCTACTAGCTCGTATACTTAGATAGGTCTACGAGATTCTGTCAGGTGTAAGTCCGGTGTTCGGCATCACAATCTTGCAAGGGTCTAAATGAAAATCACAGTAGGTACATACCTCAACATAACTCTGAAATCGATTTGTATCCATAACAAGCGCATTGGTGGTTTCATCCGCTCTATTTCCGATTCCGTGAAAATATCGGGAAAAAAGTAGTCTACGTGTTATTCTGGATTTCCAGACATCTACATCTACCTACCAAGTCTAATTACAATTGCTTCAGTAGTATTTGCGTGAAAGAGTATCAAACGTCCTTCATCATAAACTTTCGCACGTATAATATAATTATAAATAAGCGCTTTGGTTTAGTCAATTACCTTCGGTTTAGTAGTGCGAGTAGTCGCCTAAAACACCGACGGTTGGCGGGTTCAAATCCCGCTTGGGATCGATATTTGTATTTATATAAATATTCCCTTCCGTTTTGGAAGTCTGTCTTTGACGGTCACCCAACCGTGCCTCGCAGAGCACGTTAAGCCATCAGTGCCGCTTGTTATCATAAATACCTGATAGCGATCGTTACTCATAGTATGGGACTACTCATGGGAACATATGCGAGAAACCGCAGTGGAGCAGCGTGGTGGATTAAACCCCAATCCTTCTCCTACGTGGAGAAAGAGGCCTATTCCCAGGCAGTGGGATGATACAGGCTGAATGCAATATCAGTAAGATATCAGTAGGCGTATAAGCTTCGCGTGGGAAGTTCTCTTACAAGTTTTCGCACAGAATGTGCTAACTAAATTTTTTTTTTTTGTAAACTGTTACCGTTATTTATATTGTTGTATTGATAAAAATTCATCTAAAAAGTTTCTATGTCTTTGTATTTCGAAAAATAGATAATCTATGCCTGCTTTTTAATTACTTTGACTTGTAGTTTCGTGACTGTGTCATTTAGTACTAAACATCACATTAAGTACTGAATATCTGGCAATAAATTAATTTCATTATTGTTATTATTATTTTGTCTGCCAATTTCTTCTTATGGTTCCAGAGATATCGTGATGAGTCAATAATATATAGGTGGAAATATGTTATATAATATAGAGGTAGGGATATATAACTGTGATTTCAAAAAATATCTTTTAAATACCATTATATCTTAATATTGTTGGTAAAAATGCATAAATTACTATAATAATAACAAAAAAGTAATATAAACTGATAAAAAAGTAATTTTAATTACATGTTCTGATTCATGCTTAAATAACTTTTTTACTATTCCATATTCCTATATCAAAAGAATTTACATTATTTTTGATAGAAGCCTTTCCATCGTCTGGAGAGGCAAGAATACTATATAAATTAGTGTTCACAGGATTAAGACGTCGACATTTGTAAGAAATGATTGTTTGATTTTAGAGATTAATTGTAAAGAAGCTCCTATAGGAGTGACATGATCACTTTGTGACCAAACTTCTTTAATTAAATAAAGATTTAAAAAAAAAAAAACAACTTATGTTAAATTGATTCCAAAATTTTTTTTTAAAAACAAATATATAATTATATTCTTTATTGCAATTAAAAACACATACAAAAATATTAATACAATGGCAGTTTGCAAGGGCGAACTAATGTCTAAAAGAGATTTCTACCAGTTTACCCATGGGAGTGAATGATTGTGTTACCGCGGGGTACGTAAGTGCGAGAGAACAAAAAAAAAAAAAAAAAACAAAAGACGAAAAGATATCTTTTAAATAACACATACACTGCTTATATAATATATACCAATATATACAATTACAAACAATTAAAATACATACATAGAGACTACATACATACATACATACATACGTAAATATTCTACGTCTTATACATAAGGACTGACTTTAGAGAGTAGGTGAATTCTCAAGCTTTTCTTAAAAACGTTTATTGAAGTGCTTTGTTGGATCGTTTTAGGGAGTTCGTTCCAAAGAGTAGCAGCACGTACAGCGAAAGATTTAGATAGAAAATTAGTGTTATGCCAAATTATAGAGGATTTAATTATTCATAACATTGCTGTCTTTAAAAATCTTGATAAAGTTAATAGTTTTTAAGATAAATGATAAATAATGATCCAGGACACAGAGAGGCTGGCAGCGAATACTTGTGAGTGCGCGAAATTAACAACTAAAAAAACAGCTATATACAATGAAATTTTATTAAATCTCTATGAAGAAACCATTAATTATTGTATAAAGAATTAAAAATATCTATATAATTTAAATTTGAGATTTTTCGAACCTTTAAAAATTCATATCTCTAAAAATATTAATTTTATCGTGAAAAGTCATAGGACCTTTTTTATTTGTATTTTGATAAAAGATATAAAAAAATGTCCTGTTGAAAAATAAAAATTCCTTGCAATTTTTTTAAATAATTTCGGTTTAAAAAATATGGCCCCGGATTTCCCCCTGGCAACATGCATTTATATCATCAGTACTATTTAAAGAGGATCGCATAAAAAAATCGAGGTGGAATAGTTTTCGGAACTCATGCGCCGATTCGTACTGGACTATTCGTTATAGTAACAAGCTGCTCAATTTCAAACGTAGTGTTCGAAATTTAAAGGTTCGAAAACAAAACGATTGGTTTTATGAATATAGTACCTAATAACCGAACTTAATGGTTAATGAAAGCGGTAATGGTAGCGGCTTAGAATAATAACGCATGCGTTATTATTCTAAGGGTAGCGGGTATTAAATTCGTAATTTTTTATATATACTAATATTATAAAGCTGAAGAGTTTGTTTGTTTGAACGCGCTAATCTCAGAACCTACTGGTTCGATTTGAAAAATTCTTTCTGCGTTAGATAGCCCATTTATCGAGAAAGACTATGAGCTATATATCATTACGCTAAGACCAATAGGAGCGGAGCACCAAGGGGCCATCCATTAATTACGTCACACGTTAAGAGGGGGGTAGGGGGTCGAAGAAGTGTGACAATGTGTGACAAGGGGGAGGGAGGGGTCAAAATTTTGTGACGTCACATTTCCAAATATAATAATATCAAAACGTAAGTACAAAAACATGATATTTCAACTACGTATCAATAACTGACTTCAAAAATTAAAGTTTTATTTGTTTTATAGGCGAATTGACTTTTATTAAAATGAAAATAAAAATAATATCGAAACTGTCATCAGTTTGCTCATGCAAAATTGCAAAATATGTGACGTCGCACTAGGTAGGGAGGGGGTCTCATAAATGTGACCATCTGTGACAAGGACGGGGGAGGGGTCGAAAAATCGAGAAATTCGTGTGACGTAACTTATGGATGGCCCCCAATGAAGAATGTTTCAAAATCGGGGTTTTTTCCTTTTGAGAACTTCTGCTGTGTGCGCTGCGTAAACAGTTAAAGTTTCTCAAATTATTAAAGTTAGCGTTAGCCCAAAGTAACTATTCCACGCGAACGAAGTCGCGACTCGCGAGTAGAAGCTAGTATCTATAATTATATTAATACGTGAAGCAAAAACTTTGTACCACTTTTTACGAAAATTGCGCGGACGGAGGAGTAGGAAACTTCGCACACTTATAGTTTATATAGAGAAGGAGTGCGGAATGCTAATATTTTCTCAAAATTATACATAAAATATACGTTAATAAAAAAGCATTACACACACTACCACACGTACACACGCATATTATACTATTTTGTTGATTGTCAAAGTCTGTAGTCAAATTAAAAAGGTAAATACCTTAAAAGAAGGTTCTTTATTGTCATAATTATTTGGTTTTCTTTAATTTAAAATTTTAATTATGGTCGAATTTCGACCTCTGGGCGACCACTAGTAATATATATAATATGTGAAGTACATTAATTGTCTTAAATTAAATTAAATTGTATGATAATTGCGAGTAAAATATTTAAAATAAATCTTATTACACATTTTAGAATTTTTCATCTTTAAATGAACTCAAATTGCAAATATCTTAGATGTTTTAATGTTACTGTCGTTTATTTCTAAACAATATTTTTAAAATATAATGAAAAATTGTGTTTAATTATTTTAATATGAATTAATTCAGATATCTTAAATATTCGAAAATTTTGGCTTTCATCTTCAAAATATTAAAATGTAAATTACGCTATTCATATTATTTGGTATTCAAATAAAACTTTTACATTGTCGATAAATTAACAAAAATATATATAGTAGGTATGGCAATTAACGCCCGCTGCCAAATAACGCCCAGAACCCAGAAAACGTACTTTAATTCGAATGAGCAGCATCACAGCGCACGTACACATAGTTAACACCAATAGGAATGCGTCTAGCCCAAAAGTGAGTTTCTCGAGCCGCTATCTTGCCAATATCAGGCCGCGCTTTGTGGGTATCGCTCATGGACGTTGCTGTTATAAAAACTGCTCCGACGAAATTGTAAGTTTTTAATTATTTCCTAATATTTCTTTTATTAAATTTATGTTTTGCGTCGTGTTGTAAGTGACTGTTCCTAATGTGGTACTATTATTTTTTAGGTAAGGTACATAATTTAGTGAAAATGCACAAAAAAGTACAATAACGCCCACTCGGCTAATAACGCCTTTTCAAATAACCGTTGGGCGATATTACCCTTCATGGGCGTTATTGACCCAGTTCTATGTATTTAAGCGATTGATAAATTTTCATCTTTTGTTTAGGATTTGTAATGGCGCCACTGAGTTCTATGGGTAAAAGAAAAAGAGGAGGAGAGTCGTGGACAGAAGTTTGGGACGAAAACCTGTTTTCACAGATAAATAAATTAATACCATCGAATATGATTTGGCTGGAAATAAAACGATTTGCAACCATCGGAGTACCTCTCACACCAAAATTCATTAGAAAACAGGCTTACCTTTTTTGTGAGAGATATTATGTACTTACTTATGTACCTTTCGTTGTTGTTACCATGAACAGGCGTTATTCACCTACCTCAGGGCGTAATTGCCCTTTTCTGTTTAATAACGCCCAATGTATGGTAATATTTATGTTATTTTTTTAGACAGAAAAACATTTTAATTGTTATTTGATGCATAACAATTAAAAGGTATTGATATATGACCAAAAAAGTTTTGTTTAAATGATTATAAAGAGCAGTTTAACAGTAATTTTACTACGTTAGGAAATTTGATAATTTTTGTGTTAAATTTTGATTTCTTCTATATTTTCCATTTCTAATAAAAATATTGTATGTGACTGATGTGTATTATTATACATTTATCCTCCAGGAATATGTTTTCTGCGTCTAGGATGACATTTAAGTTAACGGGCGTTATTAAACATGGTATTTTTAATAACGCCCAAAGACATAGTTTTTAAAAAGATGTCATAAGTACGGAAATTTTAAAGAATTGTATTTTCAATCAATATGTTATGGTTCAGAAAAGAATGGTTTATTTGTTTATCGCACTATTTTATTAATTTTATTTGTATTTATAGAAAAAATAATAGTTTAAAGTTAAGCGGGCGTTATTTGCCTGTAGTACTATACATCCAAATTTATTATATTAACGAAATTATCTTATGAATCTAAAATATTATATTGATAACTAGCTTCTGCGTGCGACTTCGTCGGCGTGGACTCCGCTCCTATTGGTCTTAGCGTGATCATACATAGCCTATTATAGCCTTCCTCGATAAATGGGCTTTCTAACACTGAAAGAATTTTTCAAATCGGCCCAGTAGTTCCAGAGATTACCGCGTTCAAACAAACAAACAAACAAACAAACAAACAAACTCTTCAGCTTTATATATTAGTATAGATATATTTTCATTATGACATTCAAATCATCCATTTATACTAGCATATTTAAACTAGCTGCTGTGCCCGCGACTTCGTCCGCGTGTAATTTAACAAAAAAGTTATTGTTCAGTTCACAGTTATAAAAAAAAAAATTCAAAATAAAAGTAGCCTAAGTTACACCTTATTACATCAGCTATCTGCCAGTGAAAGTCTCGTCAAATCGGTTCAGCCCTTTCAGATATTAGCCGGAACAAACAGACAGACAGACAAAAATTGTAAAAAATGTTATTTTGGTGCCTCGGAATCGGAGAGCACGTTAAGCCGTCGCACAGTGGGAGGAAACGATCAAAACTACGTGCGAGGCAGTTAATCTAATCCAAATGAAATTTTTTTTTTCAAAAAAATTGGAATTATGTCCGCTTTCTTGTAGTACTGCGGAAATTCACTTTTTAGGGGTAGAAACCCCTAAACAGGCTAAACCACCAGATTCTGGGTAAAACGAGTTCGATCAACTACATATTTATAACCTCAACCCCGATACACCTTACTCCCACATACCCTTACAACCTCATAAACTACCCCTATTAACAACCCCCAGCAGGCTAACACAAATAGCTCGCGAATTTAATCAACTACTTTTACTCGTAAATAAATTTAGATATGAACTACAGATAGGCTTACCCACCTTAACCCTCACATACTTCGTTTCTACATACCCTTACAACCTCATAAACCACCCCTAACAACCCCTTAGTAGGCTAACACACCTAGCTCTGGATAGAGCGAGTTTAATCAACTCTTTTCTGTAAAATTCTAATTTTTCATTAATTTTTTATTAATTCTAAAAATTTAGGGCTTGATAGGGGTGATTTCTACCCCTAAAAAGTGAATTTCCGCAGTGGTACAAGAAAGCAGACATAATTAGGAGTATTTAAACAAAAAATGATTTCATTTGGATTAGATTTACTGCCTCGCAAGTAGTTTTGATCGTTTCCACCCACTGTGCGTCGGTCCCGGTTGTTATCATGTACACCTGACGTGAAGCAAATACTTTGTACCCCTTTTTACGAAAATTGCGCGGCCGGAGGAGTATGAAATTTCGTACACTTATAGTTTATATAGAGAAGAAGTGCAGACTTCTAATATATTTTTTAAAACTATGCATAAAAATATATTAAATCAATAAAATAAAATAAAACATTACACATACTACCTTGTATTTGACACAGACTGCCTTGTATTTGACACACACACGCATATTATACTCTTTTGTTGATTTTTAAAGTAGGTATGTAGTCAAATAAAAAAAAGGCTCTTTATTTTCATAATTTTTTTTATATAATTTTTAATTTTTTTTTTCTTTATTTAAGGAGTTTTAGTCCATAAGGACTATGACACTCCATAGGAACATCACACATATACAAACAAGAAATTAATGAGGTCGTCGTCGCATACCAATGATTACAACCTTGTACAAAAGTTTAGCCGGTTCAGAGAGAGGATACGCCAAAATTGAATTGCAACATCCAAGTTCTTTAAAATTTTGAGATATTAGCAGCATATCATTTCTAATATCTTCATTTCGGACACATTCCACCATTATGTGAACTGCATCTTCAATGATGCCGCATTCGGTACACAAAGGGGATGGTACCTTTTTCATCAGGTAAGCAAACTTATTAAGTGGAATGTGACCGGAACGAAGTCTAAATGCTGTGGTTAACATATTCCTACTCAGCTTACACTCATCAAACCATGGTATCCTACAAGGGTCATTCTGAATGGTTCTGTACCATATGCCTTTCTCCACCGATCGCTCATCAAAATAAGTTTTCCACATATCAGAACAGTATATTTTAATTAGATGTAAACAATCCGTGAAGAAAGGCATATCGTTTACAATATCACCATCAGTACATGCTTGTTTTGCCAGTATGTCTACTTCGTCATTTCCTGTCAATCCGATATGAGAGGGAATCCATTGTAGAATTACCTCCTTTGAGAGAGAGGTTAATTCCTCAATGGATTTTATAATTTCGTAAGCTATCGGAGTTCCTCTCAATTAAGAGGAACACCGAGCCACGTGTTGTAGAGCGCTTCTGGAATCAGTTAAAATTACAAATTTGTTACTATTCATTAATTTAATATAAGTTAGTGCCCTAGAAATAGCAATAAGCTCTAGATGAGTAATAGACATACTGTGACAAACTTTAAACTTAAAGCCTTTATTGATTTGTTTATCAAAGAATGCGGCACCACTATTTGACATCATATCCTTTGACCCGTCTGTGAAAACTTTATAATAATTACAATAATTATTCTCTAAAAACGAAGAACAATTACGTTGTAGAGATGAAATTTCGTATGTTCTCTTAGGTTGAGCTATACTATCTATTTTATATCTAATTAGACTTTTAAAATTATACCTACTAATCCAATAATCTAATGAATACATTCCCAAACATTCCCTTTGATCTATTGCTAAATTTTTAAATTTTGAGTGTATATCTATGATAACCGGGGTTTTTTTACGTCTCCAATAACTATGTGACATAAGAGAATGTAGATCATTAATAACATTAATTGTGCTATTATCATAGAGAGAAATAGATTTTAACCAAAATTTACCAGCAAGGTAAACTCTTCGAATATGTAGGGGCTGTATACAAAGTTCACTTTCCAACACGTGGATGGGAGTACTCTTAATAAAACCACCGATTACACGTAAGGATTCATTTTGAATCTTATCTAAGCAAAACAATTTTGATTTACAAGCATTACCGTATAGAAAACTACCATAGTCTAATCTGCTTCTTAAAAATGAAATATATAATCGTCTTAAATGTTTAGGGTGAACGCCCCAACCTGAACCGGATAGTACTTTAAGTAAATTTAAAACCTTATGCGCCTTTTGATATAAATCATTTATATGTTTGGTCCATTTCAAAGACCGATCTAACCACATACCTAAGTACTTTACGTTAGATACTTCCTGTAATGGAATATTATCTATGTGGTTGAATTTCGACCACTGGGTGACCACTAGTAATTATAAATTTTAAATAATATTCGTAAATTTACGACAAACACTCATTTATTAAATTTTAAATTATTAAAACGCTTTTTTAGCTAAGCTGTTATAGATAGATATATATACACTCGCAAATTGTTTGTAGATCTTTTTTAGTCCTATAATTCAGTCGTACATTATTTTGTCTTATATTTGACCATCTAAGTAGCGCACGAGAAAGAAAGAAATATTTGAGACGATTTTTACACCTTGGTGAACATAACCCGTTTGTTTTTTGCATATGTCTAAGCCTTTAAGAAATAAAATATAGCCTTTGTTACTTTCTTATAATGTAGCTTTCTATTAGTGAAAAATTCTATTAGTTATTAAAATCGGTCCAGTACTTTTGGAGCCTATTCAATACAAACAAACTAAAAACAAAAAATCTTTCCTATTTATAATATTAGTGTAGTTGTAGAAAAGTAATACAATTCAAAAGAATTATTATTTATTTTAAAAATAATACTTAGTACCTAAATACCTATGTCTTTTTAGTCGTAAATCTATGTATTTTATAAACAATCACTTAATAATATAACTTTTGTCATACATTCTATTAAAGTGTATTATAAATGCATTAATTACTGCTGAAATTAAATGACTTATACTTGAAATGTTTAATAGATTTAAAGTGTGAACAATTTTATTATAAATATATAACATGAGCTAAATTTTTAAAAGTAATGTTTAACAAAAAACTTTTTGAACAAAGTTGTTGAATTGTTTTTGAATACGATTGGAATCAATTTAGTTTCTTTCAAACCAAGTACATATTATTATGTAATTTCATACAGAAATCATTTTAAATTTGGACCTATTCTACAAAATGGCCTCATTACGATCGATACGACCTTAGCTTAAATCTAAACTCCAATCCTTCTACATGGAGAAAGAGGACTATGCCAACAGTGGGATGTTACAGGCTGAATCGTATTTGAAAATTACCTAGAAGGAATTATAATAATTATGTTTGCTCGCAAACGAAAAAAAACCGACTTCAATTACATCGACAAGTAATAGAACGTAATAAGACGAAAAAATAGTCAAGTAAATATGCATTATTAGATATAACTCTAAAAGTACTTGTCAGATCTCAATTAAATTTAAATGGAACCACATGACACGCAACACCTTTCAATTACAACAAAATTGATCGAAATCGGTCCACCCAGTCAAAAGTTCTGAGCTACAGTCGAATTGAGAACCTCCTCCTTTTTGGAAGTCGGTTAAAAAAGATATTGACTATATTGTTTTGTAATGTTTACGCGAATTTTATTCATTATTAGTCCTCCCGTGACCATGGTTGCTGTAAAGTATCCGAAACGTCAGGAATTTAATAAAAATTATAAACCGTGATAAAATCCGTAAAAGTTGTTTCATTTCAACAGATATTGACTATTTTTGAAAATTACATCCTGATATGTTGTAGATTACCTCTAAATATATACTGGTGGCTATGGTGGTTCTTGATATTATAATTTAATAATTAACTCACTAATGTGAGTTATCAGTAACACTTACTGATCATTGTTACTATGTATTATCTACTACAAAATATTTGCAATGGAATGGTTTTGCAATGGAATAAAACTTAAAAGAAAATGACGAATGTACGCGTTGAACAATTAAAGCTATCTTCATATGAATGTGTTATGCTTAGTAAACGTTAACGAAATAAAAACAATTGTGTATATAATGCGCATACTGTGTGACTTTTTTGGCAAATTAATGTCTGTCACCGAAATTATAACTAGACCTATAAGAAATACGGTCGCTTTTTGATTGCCTAATATTTGATTGCCTAATATTGCATAATATATTTTAACTGCCAATTCCTAAAACTAATGGTCTAAGATCCGAGAAGCTAAATCTTCCCTCATCTGTTAATTAGATGAAACAATTTTTTATAGGCTTATTTCAATATGGTGAATTTATAAAAACAATCTCTGCCACCATAAGCCTGCTGCAATTTTTTTTTTATCTTTTCCCTCTCATGTTAATTAGATGTACCTCTGCAGCCAGGTCAGTAACCTCAGTCAGTAGTAACCTGGCTGCAGGTAAGTATAGCAATCATAGAGATGGGTGCCAACTATAGTCAGGTATATAATGTAAAATATTGACGGTTTTAGCTTACTACATTGTAATTAACATGAAAGGGAAAAGATTTTTTAGAAGAAAAAATTTTTTTTAAGTATTATTATTTGCAGTAGGCTTATGGTGGCAGAGGTTGTTTTTTATAAATTCACAATATTGAAATCAGCCTATAAAAAATTGTTTCATCTAATTAACAGATGAGGGAATATTTTGTTATATCCCGGATCTTAGACCATAAATCCATTACTGCTATGACGTGTTCAGTCATTGTATCGATGTCAGTGCTGGTTAGGGATATTCGATATACGTCGATGCATCGCAAACATCGATGTTTACAATTCATAGAATCGATCCGATGTTTTGAAAACCTATCGATATACTCGATGCATCGATGTTTTTTCATAAAACATCGAAACTTTGAATCGATGATAACCAGTTAAGTTCACAAAAAAAAAAAAAAAAAACAAAAATCAAGTACTACAATTTTATTAGTAGTCACTAAAATTTCATCTAAAATCTTTCTTTCTTTTCTATTTGTTTGTTTTAAAATATAAACTGACAATATAAAGCCAACGCGCCTCGTGGCCAACTTGTAGGCCTTATGCCGAATTCGGATTCAGAATTTAAAAATAATGAAAATAGGACATTAATTCCATCCTATTTCCGGTGTTTTTTTGACAGACAGCAAAGTTATTGCGGATGATTTTTTTTGTTCTATATTGTAAATTATATTAATGATTTTTCCCATATATGGCTTTTACTTTTTTTAATAAACGATGTTTGAATTAGCGATGGTTTGCATGAAAAGTTGTGTAGAAGTATTATATCTATCTGATCTGTCCTGTGGAAAGTAATAACATGTACATCTCAAAACAGGTCATCTTTTCGTAGTGATTGTTTTTACTTAAAGATGTACTTAAGAGTATGTACTTAAAGATTATGAAAGAAGTAAGATCTATTATTTTATGAAAGACTAGCTGTACCCGCGACTTCGTCAGAGTGGAATTTAAAAAGTTGTTTTTCAGTTCGCGGAGTTATAAAATAGGTATATAAATAGCTAAAATAAAGTACCTACCCTAAGTTACTCCTTATTATTTTATCTATCTGCTAGCGAAATTCCGTGAAAATCAGTTCAGCCGTTTCAGAGATCAGCCGGAACAAACACACAGGCAGACAGACAAAAATTGTAAAAAATGTTATTTTTGCATATTCATATGCATTTTGTAAAAAGCGGTTATTTTATTATTACAAACAGACACTCCAATTTTATTTATTTAGACAGATCAAAATGTAAACTTTAATAAAATAATACATTTAACTCTTTTCTAACCGTCATATACAAAAATGATCACTCTGAAAAGATGACCTGTTTTGAGATATATCACTTTTCACATGACTACAGCTTTGTAATATTATATGTTAGAAAAAGTACTCGATGTTTACAAAACATCGATGTTTTCATCCGATACATCGAAAGACATCGATGTACAGTTCCGATATATCGAATCGAAAAAAACATCGATGTTTTTGTATATCGATATATCGATATTTTTGTGATATCTCTATATATAGCGCCATATACAGTGCAAGTGTCATAGTTCACTACACACTCAACGGAACACCTCGTCGCTCATCGTCCACTCGTCGTGGACCACCCGTCCACGGGTGGTCCGCGGGTGGACGACACATTGTTACTTATTTTGAACGTCGAGTGGTCAACCAACAACCGGCGTTGATGTAGTGAGCGCATATCCGTAGAAGTCCATAGATAGAATACTAACCGCTCGAGGCGAAGCGGTGAAATAAATAAAAAATGGTGAATCCTGAGCAAAAATATCTAACAGGACAAAAACCTAAAGAGGAATCAAGTGAGTTTAAACAATTTATTGTGTAATAAATTAATTATTTTTCATTAATCCTCAATTTTTAAAATAAATCAATTTTAAATTATTCAAATATAAAAAAAAAAATTTAGTATTTTTTGTTACTAGCCCGTTGGCGCAGTTTGTAGTGACCCTGCTTTCTGCTCCGGGGGTTGTGGGTTCGATTCCCACCCCTAGTCTGGGTGTAATATACATATTTATTTATATAATTATGTATTTTTTATAAGTATGTTTATCGAAAAAAAAATATATGTAGCTGTACCAGTCGGCTGTTACCTATAACACAAGCATTAAGTTGCTTACTTTAGGAACAGACGACCGTGTGTGTATTGTGTAGATATTTATTTGTAGATATTTTATTTATAACTATTCAAGTGACGGTATGAAATTGCGATTTTATATAGTAGGTACAATCGCAATTCGCACGCTTATTAACAAACCGAAATAAGTAAAAAAAGAGAGAAGAGCTTAGAGAAGATCACAATTAAATAACATTGCTTTTGAACCGTGTTATGTTCCTGTGGTGAGTAAAGTGAACAGAGCTACTGGGGGGATTGGTTTCGTGTTGCGGATGTCTATAAGCTACATAGGTGTTTAATTTATCAATTTTTATTTATTTATTTAGTGATGGGCGACATTATTCCACTCATACATATTATATGTAACCTGTTTGTTTAAACTTTTTTTTTCAGGTTGGTATTCTGACAGCAATACCATACTTGGGTTCATGTATCTCGACATTAGCATTCAGTAATCTGTGCGATTATTTAACTAATAGAAAAGTCATTACCATGAAAATTTCGAGAATAACATTTAATTCTGTTGGTAAGTTGTGTCAGTAAAATAAATAGTGTTAGACCATAACCCACTAAGCTGTTACACAGTGGATTTTCGGACATTTTCCCTACCATGAGAACGAACAAAGTGTGATCAACAAGGACACGATCACGATTCAGCCTGTAATATCCCACTGTTGGGCATAGGCCTCTTCCCCATGTAGGAGAAGGATCGGAGCTTAATGCGCCACGCTGCTCCAATGCGGGTTGGCGCATATTTTCACTACTATGAGTAACGATCGCTATCAGGTGTACATGATAACAACCGGGACCGACGGCTTAACGTGCTCTCCGAGGCACGGTGGGGAGACCCACAAGGACTGCACAAACACCGAGACCACGACAAACATCTGTATGGCCAATACAAATGTTGTCGTGTGCGGGGATCGAACCCTTAACCGCCCGCGTAACAGCCAATCGTAATCCAGTGCCGTGAGCGTGACCGCTGCGCCAACGCGGCGTCAAAGTAAATTAACTTTATATGTGTATTTCCAACAAGGACATACACATATAAAATTAATTTACTTTTTCTTTTTTGCGTTTTTCTCGTAAAATTGACAATTAACGTGATAATACATTGATTAGATTTCATCCCCCCATATTCTCGGGTATAAATCGAAAAATATCGATCCTACGAAAAAATTGATAGGTACTAAAATTATAGGAAATTTAATTCTAAACAACTTTTGTAATAACTATTTTTCGTGTGAAATAAAAAATAAACGAGTTATTCAAGATACAAAAAATAACCCTTTAAATCAATATGGCGGATGAAGCAACAAGCCTGGTTTCCCTACTTTTTGAATTTAAGCTACCAGTGACCCCCTCCAACGGATTCCGAAGGAAAATTGCTGCTTCCGATTTTTGTAAAACTAAAATACTAATTTGACTGGGCTATTAACTGTAATAGATATATGTACCAGAAGTTTTCACAAAATATGTGATCATAATTATGGGCAACATAAAAATTTTAACAATGGTTAGACTTTTACATGAGAGTTTTCTTTGGAAGTTCTTCTAGTCTATCAAGTCAACGCCTCCTAGAAATAGAATGAGAACTTGAGTTTTTTAAGTAAACGGTTTTGTATCAGTAATATAATTACTTGAAAATATTAATATTGAATCTAAATACTGTTCGGCATTATGTGAAGGCATCGAAATATCAATGGGTTAAAACATAATGGCGGTATGATGGTCATGGAAGCCATCGTATCGATAAAATGTTCGAATGGTTGTGAAAATATATGTTTTTTTAATAATTGAATTTCAATTTATTCTTTCAGGTGGCTGAACCTTCTAATATCTGACTGATTTGAGAATTATGCGCGCGTCCTTTTCTGTCTATTTGGAGATCGCGTCAAAAGTTGGCTCACTCTAAACGAGCCAATCATGTTTTGTGAAGTAGCCTACAACACTGGTAAACATGCTCCAGGACTCGCCAGCGCTGGTGAAAGCAACTACATATGCAACAAAAATGCGATGCTCGCTCACGCTAAAGCTTGGAAGAAAAGATGATTTGATAAGGAATTTAGAGATAAACAAAAAGGTAATATTGTTTGAAATGATTACAAAATTGTTCTTATACTAGACTTACCGCGATTGCCATTTTGAAACTTTCGCTATTTTGGCGACATTGCGTGAGTCTCCCGTGACCATATCATCTGCATTACGGCATCATCACCGAAATATGTATTGGGAATTAACTCTAGTTTAATATGGGAGAAAAAATGAAACATGTTGTAGGTGTATATAAAACTATTTAAAACATATATATGTATATATAAAAATAAATAAACAAACACATACGGATTGCTATCACTATTTCATTTAACTATCTTCCGCCTGCGGCTTTGCCTGACAAAAAACCAGAAACACGATTTATAACTGAAGTAGTTTTTCAATTAACCAAACTCTTCAGCTTTATAATATTAATTTTAAAATTATTACCTTCTAACAACTTCATTTTGACTTAAAAGCCTTAAAATGTGACATTGTTTAAATAATTTTAGGAATATCCTGAGGGCCTTCAGCGACTGTTAAACTGGCTGAAAAATGAATATGGAGACATTGATATAATGATCACTGAAAATGGTCTCGCCCATAATAAAAGCATAATTAATAATAATAATAATAATAAATTCTTTATTGGATCAAATTAATATTTTACAATTTCTAAACCCGCCAAACTGAGTGACAGTTTATCGGCGGATAATTGATAACCTGATCACTGAAAATGGTCTCGCTCATAATAAAAGCATAATTGATGACCAGGATCGAGTGCAAGACATCGAGAAACATTTGGAACAGGTAGTATAGTTACCATCTGACAAGTAGTCAATACTAGTCACAGCAATAAATATCTTAACGCACGCATACTGTCTGTTCCTAAGACAGGCTTAACAGCAGCAACTAAACAGCAACTTAATGCTTCTATTGTAGGTAGCCAAGTGATATAGTTTTTTTTTTTTTTTTTGATAAAAATTAATAATCCTTTCCTACTCAGCAAGGTGGCAATTGAACCAGCTCCTTGAGCAAAAAGCAATGTCGCTGTAAACTGTGCCATCGTATCAGTCAATTTTATGCCTTTTTATATTCTCTTTAGACTAAAATTTGATTTCGGATTTTTCTAGGTTCTTCTTACGATTAATGAAGATAAAATCAAAGTAAAAGGTTATACCGTTTGGAGCCTGATGGACAACTTCGAGTGGTGTGATGGTTACAGGTATTATTTTCCTAATATTAATTTAGGTTTCATATTATAATATTTTACCGCTGAGAAATACCACTTTCCAAATAATAGAGGGCTTAGAGCTTTTACGACAATACTCAACTTCGAGTTTATTGATAAATTCCCTATGTTTTGTCAAATAGTTTTATACCGTAAAAAAAAAAAAAATCTGGAAAATAATTAGTTTCAACTTATTTCAGCTTAATGTTTGGGTTGTACCAAATGAACTTCAAGGATCCAAATCTCAAGCACACGCCTCGAGCTTCCGCATATTACTACACCAAAGTGATAAAGCATCGCTCATTAGATTTTGATAACACAATCGCTAATATTTTTTTTTATTAATGGCGTCATTGAGAAGATTATTGCAGAGAAGAGTAAGGAAGAAGGTCGTTTTCTGTCAAGACTACCGGGTTTTATTTACTAAAGAAGAAATCGAACAAATAAAAGGTTTGATTATGATATTTAAGGCTTAAAAAACTTTATTCTTATAAGATTTTTATATTAATATGTACCACTAGGACGGTAAAGACGTCCACTCAATGATAAGCGGTTACCGTAGCCTACGGTTTGTACTGTGTTAAAGTAGATGATGGAACCGACGTTGGTGAATGGCCTCTTTCAGGATCATCGGACTTAAGCATAGAACTCGCTGTTAATGATAAATGGAGTATGACGAACCTTAATAATGTACAAACTTAGCACTTCATCCTATCACAGTCCACTGATGAACATAGGCCTCCCAAAGTTTCATGTGTTTTGCCCATAGTCACCAAGCTGGGCAGGCGGGTTGGTGACCGCAGGGCTGGCTTTTACGCACCGAAGACGCTGCTGCACGTTCAAACTTATAATTTAAATTAATTATTAATTATGGTTGAATTTCAACCATTGGGCGACCACTAGTAATAACTGATTATCCAAAAAAAAAAATATAGTTTTTCACAAAGACTCCTGCACAATTTGTAAAGAGATCCTTACTCTTTTGCTAAGCTCTCACATACCGATATGATGTAAAATGTATTAAATTATTAAATTTCATCAAATCTCCGTACTTAAACACTGTTCCTTTTTTCCAGATCTCTAAGATGTAAAGCAAGAAACTTTAGGTCATAGCTCATTAGAGCCACCTGGCACCAGCACCGCCTCGCCTCGAGCGGTTACTATTCTTTCTATGGACTTCTATTACTAAGCGCTCACTACATCAACGCCGCGCCGTATCGTCACCGGATATCGCCTCGCACGCAAGTTGTCCACGCGCGGAATTTTTTTTTTTTCGGACTGTACGCTCTCTACACCCGTCATGTATAATTATTATATATATTTCAGTAGAGCTTTCAATTCGATTTATATAATATTACTAAGTAAATAAAGTATTTTGTAAGTCATGTATATTATATATATTTCAGTAGAGCTTTCAATTCGATTTATATAATATTACTAAGTAAATAAAGTATTTTGTAAGTCATGTATATTATATATATTTCAGTAGAGCTTTCAATTCGATTTATAATAATAATAATATCGATGGCCCCAACGAATAAATGTGCAATCGAAAAACGACAACATTTCAGGAAGATATAAAAACGTTTGGAATCACATAACTTTAATTACATAATAAATAGAAAAATATAATGTGTAATCAAATTAAAGGTAAAAAAATATCTTTCAGCTCATATATTTATTATAAATAAAATATTATCGGTTTACTACATATTTAAGAAAAACCGTATTAAATTATTATTATAGTGAATAATATTATGTGACTTGTTAACATTATTGTATCAATGCAATAAAACAAAATTGTATTAATTATTCGTGTCATAAATGAAGCTTAAACAAGTGTAGTGAAATGTTGCATGGTTATTCCACGTATATATTTTTTTTCTGAGCTTTTCTCTGGTCATCTACCCATTTATTCTTGTATATTTTGTTGCTTTTACATGTTTGTAAAGATAAAGGCCCGTATATTTGTGTTAACAAGATCGACTCGTTATTTATGTAATACGACTTTATTAGTGCATAGTATATAATGTAAATTAGCTAATATTTTTTGTTGAAGGTTCAATAAAAATTAATATTGTATAAGAATAATTATTATTTATTTATCCAATTTAGAACAAATTAGGTACTTATCAAGTATCTGTTACAAAAACAAAAACAAGAAAAATCTACTAGAAAACAACTAATAAGTGGTTACTAATAATTCTCCTCGTCAATATCGTTGGTGGTCGTGGAGGTGGAATTTAATGGCACTAGATTTCTGCAAAAACACTAGTAATGGTTTGGTATGGCTCCCGAGTCACACAGACTTATTAAACTCTATATAAAGGAAGAGGTATGAGGGCTTTACACTAATAAAACTTACTTTATAAATAAATATTAAATAGTAATAATTTTTAAAAACAAATTAGAAGTCAATTGTTGAGCCAGAAAAAAAATTGTATATTTTCTAATAGTTATATTCGTATTAAGCCTTTTTAGTTTTAAATTGCATTTAAAAATCGAATTCTAAATTACGCACCTAACTAAAAATAATGCTCTCCCGTTCCATCATTGTTAGAAAAGGACAACACTTTTTTTAGGAACGTACAGAAATATAGAATTTAATCGCACTACAAATAAATTTTATAAGTCTATTAATAGCTATTATTATATTATATATATTTTTAAAGCCTCTTTTGTTCCAGCAAACATACAAATAAATCTTAAATGAAAACATAAGTACACATCAATTATACATTGAATAAAAAATAGAACAATATTTTTTTTTTTTTTTTCGATATTAAAATTATTTTGTGATATTGATTGACATTCATTCCACCTAGAAGAATTAACATCATTATTTTATTTTATACTAGCAGACCCGTGCCCACTTCGTTGGGCGTAAAATCGTAATAATATCGTGTATTTATTATTTTAAATTACAGAACCAAATAACATACTAAATTTTATAGCACTTAAATAAATAATAAGTTACTCCAACGCCATCTATCAAAATTCCGAAAACGACGTCGATAGGCTAATAAAGTCTTCTAATAGCGATAGATGATGGTGTTATTATATAATTATATAATTATATCTATTATATAATTATATCTACCATTTTGGAGTTATATTTTTATCTTTTTCTTATTTACAGAATTTTTTGTTCAATTACAATAAAATATAGCCTATGTCACTCCTGAATAGTGTAGCTTTCTGTTAGTGAAAGAATTTTCATGATCGGATCAGTATTTGCGAAGATTACCCCGTATATACAAACAAAGTTATAAACTTTTCCTCTTTATAATATTAGTATAGATAAATTAGTTACAAGCAGATATTAAAGCGACAATTAAATTATATTATTGACGATCGATCCCGCGTTAAAATAAACAGCACCTGAAAACACTTATTGCTGAAATTAAACGATTTAAAACCGCCGAAGAAATAGCACGAGGCGGTAAACGAAGGACAACTTCAATCGAGATAACACCTGGGTGTAGGCCTTATTAAATCTACGTTCGCTTAAACCGGTGGGATCGTCCAAAGTACTGCTGTTTTGTCGGCCGATGTCGAGAGAAATGAGAAATCGTCGGGATGCCACCTCGCCGATATAACTTTATCCGGGTGTCGAGCTACTGGTACGCTGGGTAAAGCGTGTGGCGACTACGTCCCACACAAACCTTATACCTAAGGACATATGTTTAAGTAAATTGTTTAATTTTAGGTCGTAATTTAGCTGTTTGTAAATAATTTCTCACGCATATGTTCTATCGTAAAGCCATTCATGTTTTGTATAGTGTCTGTTTTTTACCGTCAGAGACAATTATAGCATTGTTAGAAATAACTTTTTAACAACTATTTTTATAATAAGCTTTGTATTCATATTACTTTGAATTAGAGCGCCAACAAGCGCAAGTCAGGTCACCTGGAAATATAATATGGAAATTGATTAGTTAGTAATAAAAAACAACACTATCTAATTTTAAACTTACACAATCCATAATTACAACAGACTTACACAATCCCTAATCACAACATAGTATAGAACAAAGTCGCTTCCCACTGTCTGTATGCTTAGATCTTTAAAACTGCGCAATGGATTTTAATGCGGTTTTCTATAGTAAATAGAGTGATTCCAGATTAAGGTTTTGTATTATATAATACATGTACAATATAGTAGAGGAACACTGATAGTTTTAGAGGTTTCTAATGTGATGTCATAAATAAACACATTTTTGCGCATATATTATATTTATTTTAAATTATATTTAGTAACCGCATTTCACCTGCGCGAAGCCGGGGCGGGTCGCTAGTAATATTTTAAATGTGAATGTAAGTTTTTTTGTTACGCTTTCACGCGAAAACTAATTAACCGATCATCGTGAAACTTTGTACACACATTCTTGGAGGTATTAGAAGTAACATAGGATACTTTATATTTAAAAAAAATGCGAGCAAAGCCGCAGGTAAAAGCTAGTATTTAATATGTTGAACACACACACACACACACAGCGGATGGAACCTAAGGGTGGAAACTTAATGACTTTAGGTACCAACCACCTGATATTGATACATATATTTTGTAATCTATATATTATATAAGAGAGATTTTCACCCACATATTGACTCATCACGATATTTCTGGAACCATAAGGCGTAGAGACTTATTTGGTAGGAATATTCCTTTCGCCGAGTAGAGGTCAGCTAAGAACGGATTTTACGAAATTTCACCCACAAGAAGGGGTTGCGGTTGTTAATATCATATATGGCGAAACAACATTTGCGGGGTCAGCTAGTAGCAATATATGTATTTTTTATAATTTTGTGTGTGGGTGTGTGCACGTATGCGTACGTTCGTGAGCGCTTGCGTGCGTGCGTGCGTGTGTTTCTGGACCCTGACACCTGTGTCCTGAAACAAATATAATTGTATTCAAGTAGTAGCAATTGTACTTCGGCATTTTATTTGACAACATACCGTCAAATAATCTTTAAAGACATTGTTTGTTCCAGCAAATACCTATTTATAATAATCATTCATTCATTTTATGCATTCATTTCAGCCTATCGCAGTCCACTGCTGGACATACTTAGGACTCCACATGTTCGCGCCAAAAATGGGGTGAACTCATTTGTTTTGCCCATAGCCATAGTCACCACGCTGGGCAGGCGGGTTGGTGACCGGAGGGCTGGCTTTGTCGCACCGAAGACTCTGCTGCCCGTCTTCGGCCTGTGTATTTCAAAGCCAGCAGTTGGATGATTATCCCGCCATCGGTCGGTTTTTTAAGTTCCAAGGTGGTAGTGCAACTATGTTACCCCTTAGTAGCCTCTCGCGACACCCACGGGAAGGGAGGGGAAGGCTATATTCTTTGTCGTAGCCACAAAGCAAATTTAAAATAATCGTTTTGGTAAATTATTTGTATGAGATTTGATAATTGTATTATCCTATATTTTACTACACTAAAAAGATCTGACTGAGTACACGTATTTCCTTAATTTGAAAATATCAATAGTTAAAATCAATCACATCAAGTTATTTAATTTACTTGTTTATCTAGACAAGTAAATCTCGTGACAAGCGTTTATGTCATATAATTATGACTTCATAAGTAGACTAGCGACCCGCCCCGGCTTCACACGGGTGAAATGCTGATTTTTGTTCAATAACAATAATAATATATAGCCTATGTCACTTCTGAATAGTGTAGCTTTCTGTTAGTGAAAGAATTATCATGATCGGTTCAGTATTTGCGAAGATTAACCCCAACAAACAAAGTTATAAACTTCACCTCTTTATAATATTAGTATAGGTACGAGAAGTAAAAGTTTTAAAGTAAAAAATTATTTTTTTTCGTTCTAGCGCATTTAAATAAAAGCTTGCTTTTCAAAAAGGGTTTTTCTTTTAACATATTTTTTTACTTTGTAGTTATCACGTCACGTAGAAGTGCATTAAAAAAACTATGCCACCATGTTGGATTTAAAATGACGTCACAAAGTTAACCATACATTGTCATTCAAATTGAACTTGTATACAAAATTTCAGCTCAATCGGTTGAAGATATCTGCTTTTAAATTGAGTTGCAAGATTTCACCCGAACAAATATACAAGCTTACATTGCAAGTTAAGTAAAAGCTTGCAATTAAGTCTGAGAACGCTAAAAGAAAAATAAATATGTTAAACTGAATTCCGATAACAACTGTATCTATACTCATCTATACTCATATTATAAAGAGGAAAAGTTTTTAACTTTGTTTGTATATCGGGGGTAATCTTCGCAAATACCCCGATACATCCGATCATGAAAATTCTTTCACTAACAAAAAGCTAAACTATTCAGGAGTGACATAGGCTATATTTTATTGTAATAATTGTGCAAAAAAATTCAGTAAAAAAGAAAAATATTAAAATATATTATCAAAATGACAAAGAAACGATCGCCATCTATCGCTATTTATTAGTCTACTTATTTTATTTACTCTTATTTCAGTCAACCGACGTCAATCGACGGCGAAGTTTTTTCGCTTTTTGATAGATGGCGTTGGAGCAACATTTTATTTATAAAGTATGTTATTTGGTTCTGTAATTTAAAATAATAAATACACGATATTATAACGATTTTATACGTCAAATTCTAAACAATGAACCTAATAAAACAGTACTAAGAGCTACACAACATAATTGCATCACAAAGATAATTAACGCCCAACGAAGTGGGCGCGGGTCGGCTAGTCTATTATAAGAATATAATCCCTTATTTACAACTCTATTGTTTCATTTCAATTACCCCTTTACAGTTTACAGCATGGCTCTAGGAATTGTTAAATGATTGATTGCTTTTGTATTGGCAAATCAATTCAATTATAATATGGAAAAGCAGGTTAGTGGTCGATCCAGTGAACATGAAACGTATAGAGAGATTTAGAAACACTATTATAGAAACACTATTAGAAATAATATTACAAATCGATACTTCGTATTCGTATCCAATCGCTCTGACAAAAGAATTCATAAAAGTATGTTATCTTCCATAAACGTTTCCTATTTCCTTTACACAAACAGTTGAAGTTTTTTCTATCCCTTTGTCATAAAATCCTTTAGCCATCGCCAAGCGCTTTGTAACGTAAAACTTTCGAAGTAAGAAATTATTTATTTATTAACTCTTGTATATTTTTATACACACACACACACATATATATATATACAGGGTGTCCCGTAAGTCAACGCCAAGCCGGAATCGGGAGGTAGGTCTAGTCATAGTAGTTAACAGAAAAATAAAATAAAAAATCTTTGCTATGTATTTTAAAAGTTACAGGCATTTATAAAAAATCGAGAAAATCTACACCCTGTGACGGTCTTTTAACTCCTGTTGCTACAAATTTTAAGTTTTTTTTAATTTTTAGGGTTCCGTACCTCAAAAGGTAAAAACGGAACCCTTATAGGATCACTTTGTTGTCCGTCTGTCTGTCAAGACCCTTTTTCTCAGAAACGCGTGGAGGCATCAAGCTGAAATTTATATTAAATACTCACATCTGCTGCCTCTTAAAGCTGTGAAAAAATGAAACTTCTAAGCCAAGGCAATCAAAAGATACAGCCGTTTATGCTGCAAATTTTCGACACTCTCAAGGGAATCAAAACCTACAGGGTACTTTCCGTGAACTAAGAATCTTGAAATTTGGTACGAAGCAACGTCTTATAGCACAGATACAGGAAAAATTGCGAAAAGTGTAAATTTTTAGTTACTACATATAAAAAAAAAATATTTTAATAATTTTACACTTAATACCACTTTTCTCATAAACGCGTAAAAGTATTAAATTGAAATTTATATCAAATACTCAAGTCTATAATACCTTTAAGATGTAACAAAATCAAACTTCTATGTCAACGGTATCAAAAGAAAAACCAAGTTAAGCCGCATATTTTCATCGAAAATAGTCCCAAAGGAATCAAAACCTACAGGGTACTTCCCGTGAAGTCAGAATCTTGAAATTTGGTACGAAGCAACGTCTTATAGCACAGATACAGGAAAAATTGCGAAAAGTGTAAATTTTTAGTTACTACATATAAAAAAAAATATTTTAATAATTTTACACTTAATACCACTTTTCTCATGAACGCGTAAAAGTATTAAATTAAAATTCATATCAAATACTCAGGTCTATAATACCTTTAAGCTGTAACAAAATCAAACTTCTATGTCAACGATATCAAAAGAAAAACCAATTTAAGCCGCATATTTTCATCGAAAATAGTCGCAAAGGAATCAAAACCTACAGGGTACTTCCCGTGAAGTCAGAATCTTGAAATTTGGTACGAAGCAACGTCTTATAGCACAGATACAGGAAAAATTGCGAAAAGTGTAAATTTTTAGTTACTACATATAAAAAAAAATATTTTAATAATTTTACACTTAATACCACTTTTCTCTTGAACGCGTAAAAGTATTAAATTGAAATTCATATCAAATACTCACGTCTATAATAACTTTAAGCTGTAACAAAATCAAACTTCTATGTCCACGATATCAAAAGAAACAGCAATTTAAACCGCATATATTGAAACTAGCAAACAACTGACAAGGGAATAAAAATCTAAAGAATACTTCCCGTCGACCTAAAATCTTCAGGTATGAAGCAACGTCTTATATCACAGATACAGGAAAAATTACGAAAACCTTAAATGTATAGTTACATCGCAACCACAGAAATAGTATGTGTAATGTTGTTTATTTCTGCTTTGTTTTTCAATTATAAAACTTTGCAAAGTAATATTTATTTACTAACTCTTTATGCACACCAATACACAAAAGAACGATACATAGAATTTATAACAATAAACTTGCATCAATTGCAACAGGCGGCCTTATCGCTAACACAGCGATCTCTTCCAGGCAACCTTTGGGCAGAGGACTTGCATATAAACTAGGGGAAGGGCGCAAAATTTTGTAAAAAAGGAACAATATAAAATAAAAATCAGATATAAATAAATAACTATATAACAATAGATGCTATATTTAATGACACATATGTACATATAAGTTTACTCATATGTATACACAAATATATAAATACATACATACATACGTATATACACTATAAGCAAATTGATAGATTAAGACGAATGACATAACAACATAACGTAACTTCATGAAAAATAATAAATAATAAATAAAGTTGCTTAACATAATTTAATATGATAAGTACATTTTCTTAACAAGTTTTTCAAATGTCATTAAAGATTGAGCGCGTTAGACAGTGAAAGAACTTTCCTACCAAGAGACAGGTCAAGGAAAAAAGGGAGACCAATTAAAAGGTGGAGAGATATCTTCAACCAGATAATTATGTGGACCGCTGTGTATACAGAAAGCAAGGGAAAGGGATACATGGAAATGTTTAGGAGAGGCCTACGCCGCAGAGGCGACTATTACTATTACCAATATTAATTAAGTGATGTTATAAACATGTAGACGAGTTAATTATACGAGTATAGAATAAATATATATATATATAGGTTAATATACATACATATGTTTAAACTAAGAATACTTACGCTAGTATTAATTGAAATTTTAATAGTAATAGAAATAAAGGCGATTTTTATTTTATTTGTTTATTTTATTTTATATAAATTAAAGGATTAATGAAAAGATAAAGATACCTTTGTCTTAAATTTACGCTCCTCCAACTTTCCATATTGTAATGTTACGGATTTCATTTAGCAGCAAAATACCATAACTTTTACTTATATACCTGCAGGTTTGTACGGAACCCTCGGTGCGCGAGTCCGACTCGCACTTGACCGGTTTTTTTTATATTGTAATCCTGTATAATGCTTCTAAAAACTGTTGCTTAAAAGTTACCGCCAACTATTAATTACTGTTTTTATAGACAAATGTAATTTACTTGAATAAATGAAAATAAATAAAAAACTGCTCCAGTTCAGGAGGAAATGTAATTTTTGTCCCAACCAAGTATACAAAATTAATACTTTGCCCAGTTTTAAATGACTGTACTGAAAAAAAAATGTACTACATGTGCTTGGCAAGTAACTTTAAAAGTTGGCGCATTTAATAAGGATTCGAAAATGATAAAACACTTAGTAAGATTATTTGTTAAATTATGGAGAAAATTTTTTTTTAAAAAAGAAACCCTGTTGTAAATAAATTTTCCTTACCTGTCTAAAATTATTTTTGTGTAAAATTGTCATTCTTTTTTAGAAAAAAATTATATTAATAAATTAAACATCGATTACTTGAATGCTAAAATTTATTAAAATCACAAAATGTCTTAAATTAAACAAACAAAATGCCCTAGCTTTTAAACTGCTGAAAATAAATAATTTTTAGGGTTCCGTACTTAAAGGGTAAAAACGGGACCCTATTACTGAGAGTTTGCTGTCTGTTCTTCCGTCCGTCCGTCTGTCTGTCACTAGGCTGTATCTCAAGATCCGCGATAGCTAGACATTTGAAATTTTCACAAATTATGTATTTCTGTTGCCATTATAGCAACAAATACTAATGGCACGGGAGCCAGGTTCAAATTCGGTCAATCATTTCCTCTCAATCGAAACTTCGTAACATGAATAAGGGATTTTTTTTATAAGTTTTCGTCTTTATCAGCTGCCACTCCGTGGGTGGGTTGGGCAGTGGCAGCCTCCCAAACATCGAGAAAAAAAATTTTTTAGTCATTTCCTCCCACCTGAAAATTTGTCGAATTATAGTTTACCTAATATCTTAAAGGAAAAATAACGTCAGCTGACGTTACTTACTTTACAATGAGATAAAACACATAATTTTAAAAGCATCTCTATTTTCGACCATTTTCAACTTGTCGACTATGGAACGCGCTTGGTGAGTCTCTGCGCTGGGATCGGCAGAGCGGGAAAAAATTTTCATAATAAAAATGTTTTTTTTTTTATATTTCCGTAATATTTATTTGTCCCGTTGGTCCCGACCATAATCCCAAAATCCCGACTTTTTGAAAATTTGTCCAGACATTTTAGTCTTCCCATCTGGTAACCCTATGTTGCAATCGTCTATTGCCTACGGAAATCGCTTACCACAACTTACAAAAAATGATTTTGTCTTCTTCGTTGCTTCGTATATCGATCGATTCAGCCTGTAATATCCCACTGTTGGGCATAGGTCTCTTCCCCATGTAAGAGAAGGATCGGAGCTTAATCCACCACGCTGCTCCAATGCGGGTTGGCGGATATATTCCCTACTATGAGTAACGATCGCTATCAGGTGTACATGATAACAACCGGGACTGACGGTTTACCGTGCTCTCCGAGGCACGGTGGGAAAACCCACAAGAACTGCACAAAAACCCAGACCACGGAAAACATCTGTATGGCCAATACAAATTCTGTCGTGTGCGGGGATCTAACCCGCAACCGCCCTATAATATATACCCGTATAATATATAAGAATATACATAGACACCGCGTTGGCGCAGCGGTAACAGCACTGGATTGCTATTGGCTGTTGCGCGGGAGGTTTCTTTTTTCGCGACGAAAATATTTATATAATATATATTGACTTTGACTGGATTGACAGAATAATCTGGAATGTTTCAATGAGACCAATCAATTGAACGTTTTTTTTTTTTGTGTTTAATTCAATTCATTTGTACATTTATCATTTATTTTATACTAGCTGCTGTGCCCGCGACTTCGTCCGGGTGGAATTTAACAAAAAAGTTATTGTTCAGTTCACAGTTATAAAAAAAATTGAAATTAAAAGTAGCCTAAGTTACTCCTTATTACATCAGCTAACAGACAGACAAAAATTGTAAAAAATGTTATTTTGGTATATGTTCCGTATATAGATCCATAATATGCATTTAGTAAAAAGTGGTTATTTTAATATTAAAAACAGACACTCCAATTTTATTTATTAGTATAGATTTAAGAAGCTTGATATCTTTTCCATAGTTCACACTAAATAACTTTCTGAACGCACGCATAAATATTTGACAACCAATATTCTATGTTTTTTGTCGATAATTTATGGTCTAGTTTCACCCTCTTTCGGGGTTTCACTTTATCGCGGGACATCCTGTATATTATGTCAATCCGTTTTCAATACCGACATTATTCTACATTTTTTAAATCTAAAATACGCCACTATCCGTATATTGTGGATATATGTTGTCGATTCGAAACCTTTATTTAAATACGTTCTTTAATTTTAGGGGAGAGCTTACCATATCGACGGGATGAGCATTAAATTTTTGACAGTTACGAAACACGAACATAGTTCCATACAAATTTTCATTCCCACCTTTCAACCCCTTACACCCTTTTATTCGCATTAAAAAGTAGCCTATATCCTTTGTCAGACTCTAGACTGTCTGTATACCAAATTTCATTTAAATCTTTTTAGTAGTTTTGGCGTGATCGCGCGACAGACAGACAGACAGAGTTATTTTCGCATTTATAATATTATAGTACGGATTATATTTTTGATGACCATATTTTCTGTTTTGAATGACTTCACAGAAACATTAGTGCGATAAGATTCCAGCGAAATGTTTGCTTCAGTCATATTAGCTTGCGTTTGATTTTTATAACTACGTCTCTGTAACTCATAATAACAGTTATATTTTGTAAACTTCCGCAGTAACTGTATGTGAGTGATAAAATTCTAGGGATAAGAACTTTAAAACAAACATCCTTCAATTTTATATCAAGACTAGTCGGTACTCGTGACTTCGTCTGCGTTGCGTATTAAGTACACATGATTTTAAATTTTAATATAATAATGATTCCACTTCTAAATAGTAGATACTTGTATCAATATGAGAATCACCCAAGATTTTAATTTACGTTTTATGAAACAGTCAAGTGCCTAACTGTTGCCAATACTGATATCGAGCAAAAATGACAAGACAATCGCATTTGTTGTATGGGAGCCCCCCTTAAATATTTATTTTATTTTGTTTTTAGTATTTGTTGTTCCAGTGCTGGAACACTGGGGAAGAGGCCTATGCCCAACAGTGGGATATTACAGGCTGAATCGTGATCGTGATTTGTTGTTATAGCGGCAACAGAAATACATAATTTGTGAAAATTTCAACTGTCTAACTATCGCCATTCTTGAGATGTATCTCAATCTTGAGATGGCCTGGTGACAGACGGACGGACGGACGGACAGCGACGTCTTAGTAATAGGGTTCCGTTTTTACCCTTTGGGTACGGAACCCTAAAAACAAGTACATATACAATGATTTTTTTAATCTCTTTGAAGAAACCATTAATTATTGTATAAAGAATTAAAAAATGGGTATATATAATTTATATTTTCTTTTTTTCTTTAATATATTTTTCATGGGTCAAAAGTACTCAATTTTTCGAACCTTTAAAAATTCATATCTATAAAAATGTTAATTTTATCGTGAAAAGTCATAGGAACTTTTTTATTTGTATTTTAATAAAAAATATAAAAAAAATGTCCAGTTGAAAAATACCAATTCCTTGCAATTTTTTAAACAATTTCGTTTTAAAAAATATGGCCCCCGATTTCCCCCTGGCAACATGCATTTATATCATCAGTAGGGCTATTTGAAGAGGATCGCATAAAAAAATTGAGGTGGAATAGTTTTCGGAACTCACATGCGCCGATTCGTACTGGACTATTCGTTATAGTAACAAGCTGTTCAATTTCAAACGTAGTGTTCGAAATATAACGGTTCGAAAACTAAACGATTGGTTTTATGAATATAGTAATAACCGAACTTAATGGTTAATGAAAGTGGTAATTTTATCTATACTAATATTATAAAGCTGAAGAGTTCGTTTGTTTGAACTCGCTAATCTCAGAACCTACTGGTTCGATTTGTAAAATTATTTCTGCGTTAGATAGCCCATTTATCGAGAAAGACTATAGGCTATATATCATTACGCTAAGACCAATAGGAGCGGAGCACCAATGAAGAATGTTTCAAAATCGGGGTTTTTCCCTTTTGAGAACTTCTGCTGTGTGCGCTGCGTAAACAGTTAAAGTTTCTCAAATGATTAAAGTTAGCGTTAGCCCAAAGTAACTATTCCACGCGGACGAAGTCGCGACTCGCGAGCAGAAGCTAGTATCTATATACGTGAAGCAAAAACTTTGTACCACTTTTTACGAAAATTGCGCGGGCGGAGGAGTAGGAAACTTCGCACACTTATAGTTTATATAGAGAAGGAGTGCGGAATGCTAATATTTTTTTAAAATTAAACATAAAATATACATTAATAAAAAAGCATTACACACACTACCACACGTACACACGCATATTATACTATTTTGTTGATTGTCAAAGTCTGTAGTCAAATTAAAAAGGTAAATACCTTAAAAGAAGGTTCTTTATTGTCATAATTATTTGGTTTTCTTTAATTTAAAATTTTAATTATGGTCGAATTTCGACCTCTGGGCGTCCACTAGTAATATATATATAATATGTGAAGTACATTAATTGTCTTAAATTAAATTAAATTGTATGATAATTGCGAGTAAAATATTTAAATTAAATCTTATTACACATTTTAGAAATTTTCATCTTTAAATGAACTCAAATTGCAAATATCTTAGATGTTTTAATGTTACTGTCGTTTATTTCTAAACAATATTTTTAAAATATAATGAAAAATTGTGTTTAATTATTTTAATATGAATTTATTCAGATATCTTAAATATTCGAAAATTTTGGTTTTCGTTTTAAAAATATTAAAATGTAAATTATGCTATTCATATTATTTGGTATTCAAATAAAAATTTACATTGTCGATAAATTAACAAAAATATATACATCCAAATTTATTATATTAAAGAAATTATCTTATGAATCTAAAATATATTGATAATATATTTTCATTATGACATTCAAGTCATCCATTTATACTAGCATATTTAAACTAGCTGCTGTGCCCGCGACTTCGTCCGCGTGTAATTTAACAAAAAAGTTACTGTTCAGTTCACAGTTATAAAAAAAAAAATCAAAATAAAAGTAGCCTAAGTTACACCTTATTACATCAGCTATCTGCCAGTGAAAGTCTCGTCAAATCGGTTTAACCCTTTCAGGGATTAGCCGGAACAAACAGACAGACAGACAGACAAAAATTGTAAAAAATGTTATTTTGGTGCCTCGGAGAGCACGTTAAGCCGTCGGTCGGTCCCGGTTGTTCTCATGTACACCTGTCGTGAAGCAAATACTTTGTACCCCTTTTCACGAAAATTGCGCGGACGGAGGAGTATAAAATTTCGTACACTTATAGTTTATATAGAGAAGGAGTGCAGACTTTTAATATTTTTTTAAAACTATGCATAAAAATATATTAAATCAATAAAATTAAAAAAACATTACACACCCTGCCTTGTATTTGACACACACATGCATATTATATAATATACTCTTTTGTTGATTTTTAAAGTATGTAGTCAAATAAAAAAATAAAAAAGGCTCTTTATTTTCATATTTTTTTTTTAATTAAAATTTTTAATTATGGTCGAATTTCGACCACTGGGTGACCACTGTATTTTATAAACAATCAGTTAATAATATAACTTGTGTCATACATTCTATTAAAGTGTATTATAAATGCATGTACTGCTGAAATTAAATGACTTATACTTGAAATGTTTAATAGATTTAAAGTGTGAACAATTATAAACCTTACTAAAGCATGAGCTAAACTTTTAAAAGTAATGTTTATCAAAAAACTTTTTGAACAAAGTTGTTGAATTGTTTTTGAATACGATTGGAATCAATTTAGTTTCTTTCAAACCAAGTACATATTATAATGTAATTTCATACAGAAATCATTTTAAACTTGGACCTATTCTACAAAATGGCCTCATTACGATCGATACGACCTTAGCTCAAATCTAAACTCCAATCCTTCTCCATGGAAAAAGAGGACTATGCCAACAGCGGGATGTTATAGGCTATTTGAAAATTACCTAGAAGGAATTATAATAATTGTGTTTGCTCGCAAACGAAAAAAAACAGACTTCAATTACATCGACAAGTAATACAACGTAATAAGACGAAAAAATAGTCAAGTAAATACGCGATATTAAGGATTACTCAAAAAATTGTAATCAGATCACGATCTAATTTAAACAAGACTACATGACAAGTATTAGCTTTCGATTAAAGTAAGAATCGTCAAAATCGGTACACCGAGTAAAAAGTTATGCGGCATATACCTATAATACAACGTAGGTCGACGAAAAAGTAGTCAAGTAATTATTAGATATAATTCTAAAAGTACTTGTCAGATCTCAATTAAATGTAAATGGCACCACATGACACGTACCTAACACCTTTCAATTAAAACAAAATTGACCGAAATCGGTCCACCCAGTCAAAAGTTCTGAGCTAACATACATAAAAAATACAGTCGAAATGAGACTGACTGACTGATTCAGCCTGTAATAATCCACTGTTGGGCATAGGCCTCTTCCCCATGTAGGAGAAGGAAAAAATAAATGAGAAAATGAGAACCTCCTCCTTTTTGGAAGTCGGTTAAAAAAGATATTGACTATATTGTTTTGTAATGTTTACGCAAATTTTATTCATTATTAGTCCTCCCGTGACCATGGTTGCTGTAAAGTATCCGAAACGTCGGGAATTTAAAAAAAAAATTTATAAACCGCGATAAAATCCGTAAAAGTTGTTTCATTTCCACAGATATTGACTATTTTTGAAAATTACATCCTGATATGTGTTAGATTACCTCTAAATATGTACTGGTGGCTATGGTGGTTCTTGATATTATAATTTAATAATTAACTGAATGGTTTTGCAATGGAATAAAACTTAAAAGCTTTTTAAAGAAAATGACGAATGTACGCGTTGAACAATTAAAGCTATCTTCATATGAATGTGTTATGCTTAGTAAACGTTAACGAAATAAAAACAATTGTGTATATAATGCGCATACTGTGTGACTTTTTTGTCAAATTAATGTCTGTCACCGAAATTATAACTAGACCTTATAAGAAATACGGTCGCTTTTTGATTGCCTAATATTCGATTGCCTAATATTGCATAATATTTTTTAACTGCCAATTCCTAAAACTAAATCCATTACTGCAATGACGTGTTCAGTCATTGTATCGATGTCAGTGCTGGTTAGGGATATTCGATATACATCGATGCATCGCAAACATCGATGTTTACAATCCATCGAATCGATCCGATGTTTTGAAAACCTATCGATATACTCGATGCATCGATGTTTTTTCATAAAACATCGAAACTTTGAATCGATGATAACCAGTTAATTTCACAAAAAAAAAAAAAAAAACAAAAGTCAAGTACTACAATTTTATTAGTAGTCACTAAAATTTCATCTAAAATCTTTCTTTCTTTTCTATTTGTTTGTTTTAAAATATAAACTGACAATATAAAGCCATCGCGCGTCGTGGCCAACTTGTAGGCCTTATGCCGAATTCAGATTCAGAATTTAAAAATGATGAAAATAGGACATTAATTTCATCCTATTTCCAGTGTTTTTTTGATAGACAGCAAAATTATTGCGGATGATTTTTTTTTTGTTCTATATTGTAAATTATATTAATGATTTTTCCCATATATGGCTTTTACTTTTTTTAATAAACGATGTTTGAATTAGCGATGGTTTGCATGAAAAGTTGTGTAGAAGTATTATATCTATCTGATCTGTCCTGTGGAAAGTAATAATATGTACATCTCAAAACAGGTCATCTTTTCGTAGTGATTGTTTTTACTTAAAGATGTACTTAAGAGTATGTACTTAAAGATTATGAAAGAAGTTAGATCTATTATTTTATGAAAGACTAGCTGTACCCGCGACTTCGTCAGAGTGGAATTTAAAAAGTTGTTTTTCAGTTCGCGGAGTTATAAAATAGGTATATAAATAGCTAAAATAAAGTACTCCTTATTATATTATCTATCTGCCAGCGCAATTCCGTGAAAATCAGTTCAGCCGTTTCAGAGATCAGCCGGAACAAACACACAGGCAGACAGACAAAAATTGTAAAAAATGTTATATTGGCATATGTACCGTGTATACATTCATATGCATTTTGTAAAAAGCGGTTAATTAATTATTACAAACAGACACTCCAATTTTATTTATTTGGACAGATTAAAATGTAAACTTTAATAAAATAATGGATTTAACTCTGTTCTAACCGTCATATATACAAAAATGATCACTGAAAAGATGACCTGTTTTGAGATAATTATATCACTTTTCACATGACTACCTACAGCTTTGTAATACCTATTATATTGTTAGAAAAAGTACTCGATGTTTACAAAACATCGATGTTTACAAAACATCGATGTTTTCATCCGATACATCGAAAGACATCGATGTACAGTTCCGATATTATATCGAATCGAAAAAACATCGATGTTTTTGTATATCGATATATCGATATTTTTGTGATATCTCTATATATAGCGTCATATACGGTGCAAGTGTCATAGCTCACTACACACTCAACGGAACACCTCGTTGCTCATCGTCCACTCGTCGTGGACCACCCGTCCACGGGTGGTCCACGGGTGGACGACACATTGTTACTTATTTTGAACGTCGAGTGGTCAACCAACAATCGGCGTTGATGTAGTGAGCACATATACATAGAAGTTCATAGATAAAATACTAACCGCTCGAGGCGAAGCGGTGAAATAAATAAAAAATGGTGAATCCTGAGCAAAAAATATCTAATAAAACAGGACAATAACCTAAAGAGGAATCAAGTGAGTTTAAACAATTTATTGTGTAATAAATTAATTATTTTTCATTAATCCTCAATTTTTAAAATAAACCAATTTTAAATTATTCAAATATAAAAAAATATCAAACAAATAATAATTTTTCCTATGACTTTAGTCAGAATTCGTTATTTAATTTTAAAATATACTAACCGACTTTAAAATAAAATGTAAGTCTCTCAATTCGATTGGATTTTTTTTATACCTAATGTGTGTTACCTTATAACTTTTTATTGGATGTACCGATTTTGATGTCTCTTTTTTTAAATCCAAAACTGGTGTTTGTCATGTAGTTCTATTGATATTTGATCGAGGTCTTTTTGACGTATCTCTAACAATTCGTATCTAATTTAATAATTTGTTGGATTACCTACGTTGTACTTGACGATGATAATTGATGTCGGTATTTTTTTTTCATTTGTAATCAAACACAATTATTTCATTTTTTAGTTTGTTGTTGTGTTCGATGCTGGGTGATCGAAATTTCCCACCTGGTTTTAAATTCGGGTCAGCATCTTCTGCTTACCAGGTTGAGGGGGCTTGGAATTATGGCGGTGAGTCATTGATATTATTATTTTTTTATACACTCCTAGCGTGGCATGGTGGCAAACCAATGTGCGGTCCACTTGATGATAAGCCGTTATCGTAGCCTATGGATGTCTGCAACATCAGGTGCGGCACTCGAATAGCTCTGACTACCTTACTCAACATAGGAACCTAACACAACTTGAGTTACATCCCCAGTTGGCCTACTCTAAATTTTGAGCAAGATACTTCGTACTGTGCAGTTCTTCGATCTTACTAAATTGATACAATTGTACCATTATATCAGTATATCATTTTACATTATTGACAGCTTCAGAAATCACAACGACGGTTACGAATTCGTCTGACGAAAGTGCTACAAGAATGTTACGTATACAGAGATGATATTAATTGGTCTTTGATATTCTCCAGACAAAACTCCTAGTATTCGGGATACATTTATAAGAAACCATCCCCGCGCGAGTGCTGACAATTCAACGGCAGACGTCGCTTGCAACAGCTTCCACGATTGGGAGAGAGACGTTAAAATGGCAAGCGAACTCGGCTTAGACTATTATAGGTATTGTATTCTCTAAATTTAATGACAACATACACACATTAAGCTGGTGACTGCTAACTAGCGTGTTCTTCCTACATACGCAAACAATTTTTTCCTCAACTGTTCCTGTTTTCATAGTTTCCTATAAAAGCTCCATTCACTAAACGTGTGATTTCTACTAGAATATATTATCCAGTATTGATGTGTTGCGTTTAACTCTAAGAAACGTCTTTCACTTCAAAAGTATCCTAAATAGCACTACTAAATTACTACTGTACTGTAATTTGTATAAATTTGCTACAATTGGGTAAAGGTTTGATTATCAACGAAGGGCAGGGTTACAATTTAATTTGTCACGCTTTTACACTTCCGGCTAGCATAATATGTAGGATATATTTCAAACTAAAACACATATTAAGGATTGATAGAACTTCGATGACGACTTGATAATATTAGAATTATCTAGGTATATATTAATACGTGAAGCAAAAACTTTGTACTCTTTTTACGAAAATTGCGCGTACGTAGGAGTATGAAATTTCACACACTTATAGTTTATATAGAAAAGGGTTGCAGAATGCTAATATTTTCTCAAAATTATGCATAAAATGTACATTACATTAATAAAAAAAAAGCATTACACACACTACCACGCGCACACACGCATATCCCTTTTGTTTATTGTTAAAGTCTGTTGTCAAATTGAATTTTTTTTAAAAAGGTTCTTTAATTTCATAATTATTTGGTTTTTTTTTTAATTGAAATTTTTAATTAATTGGTCGAATTTCGACCTCTTGGCGACCACTTAGTCCATTGAAATGTTACATTTGCTTTGCATTTGTTAGAGGACGCAATTTTATTTTTGGGACTTGTGTGGGGGGTCAATAGAAGCTTAACCCCAAGTTTTTGGGGTTGCCGCCCTTGTCCCCCGGCCGCCATCTTGGAAAAAGGGGTGCAAACACTTTTATCGAGATATCTCGGAAACTATACGTCCTATAAAAAATTCGTGAATGCATAATTTGTAGCAAATCATTTTGCCTACAAATATGTTCATATAACTTTTTGCCCTAAATTTAAAATTAAAAAGTTATAAGTAAAAAAGTGAGAAAATTTCTATAATATTTTCTTTTTTGCTCTATAACTTTTTTTTTAATACATTTTACAAAAAAATTACCTCAGACCAATCTTGTAGATGGTTTTTTGAGGAAACTTTTTCATTACAATTTTTTTTTAATTTCATTCATTTAAAAAGCTGTTACAGCGCTCCAAAGTTGACCGGGTTCGTCAATGCTCATGAGAATCCGGTCAAAACGAAATGTTTAACTTAGTTTTATGATCTTTTTTTTAAATACATACATTCTTAAAAAATTTTTGTTAAATCCGTACAATCGTACTTATTAATTCCTAACTGTTTTATATCACAGAATTTGCTGTTTCTTCATGCTTTCTCAGGATGTGGTACAACATCAGCAGCCTTTAATATGGGGAAACTAAAATTTAAGGTAAAGGTACCGCGCTATTCCTGAATTAGAAAGTCGATCCATCTTTGCTCACTCTTGTTGGCGAACGTTTTTTCGTAGCTTTATACGGCGGTAATAAAGACGGAATAATTTCAATGGACTAACTAGTATTAATTATTATATGACTATATTTAAATTTGTAATTTTAAAAATTGTACCTACGACAGCATTTAGAAAAAAAATCGTTTGTATAGGCTATATTTTATAACATGGATGAACTTAAAATTACCTGTAATTAATATACAATTATATTAGACTTGGTTTCAAAGGAAATAAATTGATTCCGAAGTAGAAGCAGAAAAACTTATTTGTCGAAGACCTCATTTGAAAGATTGCTCCTTATTTTTCAGATTTTCAATTTCCTGACCAAGAATTTTGCTCACTGGTAAACAAGACTGTATCAGTAAATACGGGAAGAAGTGTTGCAATGACCTAATTAAGGCGTTGGTTGAAAAAGGGATGAAACCAGTAGTTACGATCTACCACTGGGATGTACCACAGGCCTTGCGAAATAGAGGTACATATTTATTGGCTTTTAATATCTTCTTGAATATAAGAAATATATTTTAATTTTTCATATAAATTGTCACATTTAAATTGCCAATAATAGTCAGGGTTCGTATTAAAAGTAAAGTGCTAAAAGAATTATTTTACCAAGACTATACTATTCTTCTCTCTGTTTGTTAAAGGGGCTTTATTAAGGACTGTAAGTTGTAACAGTAAAATATGTGATCAAATGGACGTTATAAAGGCAAACTAAAAAAAATAGAAGTAAGATATAAAATAAAAATTCTAATAGGGGTTAGACTTTTATATGAGAGGTTTATTTGGAAGTTCTTCTAGTCTATCAAGACGACGCTGCCCAGGAATAGAATGAGAACTTGAGTTTTTTACGTAAACGGTTTTATGTCAATAATATAATTACTTGAAAATATATTAAATCTAAATACTAAGATTCGGCATTATGTGAAGGCATCGAAGTATCAACGGGTTAACATAATGGCGGTATGATGGTCATGGAAGCCACCGTATCGAATAGAATGTTCGAATGGTTGTGAAAATATCCAAATATTTTTTTTTAATAATTGAATTTCAATTTATTCTTTCAGGTGGGTGGCTGAACCCTCTAATATCTGACTGGTTTGAGGATTATGCGCGCGTCCTTTTCCGTCTATTTGGAGATCGCGTCAAAACTTGGCTCACTCTGAACGAACCAATCATGTTTTGTGAAGTAGCCTACAACACTGGTAAACATGCTCCAGGACTCGCCAGTGCTGGTGAAGGCAACTACATATGCAATAAAAATGCGATGCTCGTTCACGCTAAAGCTTGGAGAGTTTATGATAAGGAATTAAGAGATAAGAAAAAAGTTAATATTGTTTGAAATAATTACAAACTTGTCCTTATACTGGACTATTTTGCTACTATTTTACCATGTCATCTGCATTACGGCATCATCACCGAAATATTGGGAATTAACTCTAGTTTTATATGAGAGAAAAAATGAAACATGTTGTAGGAGTATATAAAACTATTTAGTAGGTACATATAAATTATAATATACCTATTTACCTGTATATAGTATTCTTACTTGTTTATTACTTATGTTGTTGTACTCGTACTATTTGTATTTTACAGGAAAAGTTTCTCTTACAAATCAATACATCTGGCTCGAACCTCATATTGATAGTGAACTTAATGTAGAAGTAACACAAATTGCAAGACAGCTCATGCTATTTTTTCTGTCAAGATTACCGGGTTTTACTAGAGAAGAAATCGAACTAATAAAAGGTTTGATTATGATATTTAAGGCTTAAAAAACTTTATTCTTATAAGATTTTTATACTAATACTAGCTGACCTCGCAAACGTTGTTTTGCCATTTATGCTATTAACCCCCGCAACCCCCTCTTGTGGGTGGAATTTTGTAAAATCCGTTCTTAGCTGACCTTTACTTGGCGAAAGGAATATTCCTACCAAATTTAAAGTCTCTAGGCCTTATGGTTCCAGAGATATCGTGATGAGTCAATGGGTGGAAATCTCTTTTATATACCTATATAGATGTACCACTAGAATGGTAAAGACGTCCACTCAATGATAAGCGGTTACCGTAGCGTACGGCTTGCAATAATAAGTGCGGTGCATCACAAGCGCTTTCTCGACCCTAGCTCCGACACTAGATATTCTGGCTACTTTACTCACCACAGGAACTCAACACTTCTTGACACTAATTTAATTTTTCTGTGTTCTTCTAAAAGATTATGGTACTTTCTCAAATAAACTGCTCTAGATTTTAAGCAGTATATTTTATATTGTATAAATAACATATACTTTTAATTGCAGGAATTTTGATTTTTAGGGTTTCAATTATTACACGGCACGGACTGTGATTAAAGTAGACGATGGAAACGAGGTTGGCGAATGGCCTCTTTCAGGATCATCGGAATTAAGTATACTCGTAGAGCTCGCTGTAAATGACAAAATATGGAGTATGACGGATGCGCCGTGGCCCTTCGTATGTATATATTATAAATAATTAATAATACGGTTAAACTTAAGTATATTTTTCAAACAGCTTCCCGCCCTCTTGCCCGAAAAAAACCAGAAACACAGTTATCTGCAAGGTGTTATACGTGTGCAATATGTTTGTCTGCAAGGTTATCGGCCATCATCGCTCTATCTATATTGGTTACTAGCTGTGCCCGCGACTTCGTCCGCGTGGAATTAAAAAACAATTATTATTCAGTTCGCAGAGTTACAAAATATCGATCGATCGATTCAGCCTGTAATATCCCACTGTTGGGCATAGGCCTCCTCCCCATGTAGGAGAAGGATCGGAGCTTAATACACCATGCTGCTCCAATGCGGGTTGGCATATATATTCCCTACTATGAGTAACGATCGCTATCAGGTGTGTAGGTGGTGGTGGTCATGATAACAACCGGGACCGACGGCTTAACGTGCTCTCCGAGGCACGGTGGGGAGACCCACAAGGACTGCACAAACAATCAGACCACGGCAAACATCTGTATGGCCAATACAAATGTTGTCGTGTGCGGAGATCGAACCCGCAACCGCCCGCGCAACAGCCAATCGCAATCCAGTGCTGTGACCGCTGCGCCAACGCGGCGTCAGTCGAGCGTCGAGTTACAAAATATAAAATTTCTAAAATAAAATTAGCCTAATTTACTCCTTATTTCATCAACTATCTGCCAGTGAGAGTCCCGTCAAAATCAGTCCACCCGTGTCAGAGATTTGCCGGAACAAACAGACAGACAGACAAAAATTGTAAAAAAATGTTATTTTGGTATACATATGTACCGTGTATACATCCATATGCATTTAGTAAAAAGCGGTTATTTTAATATTACAAACAGACACTCCAATTTTATTTATTTGTATAGATGTATAGATAAATACTGCGCCTATGGTTTTAGCGTGATCAAATAGCTTTGTACCGTAAAAAAAAAAAAAAACTGGACAATCATTAGTTTCAACTTATTTCAGCTTAATGTTTTGGTTGTACTAAATGGACTTCAAGGATCCAAATCTCAAGCACACGCCTCGAACTTCTGCACATTACTACACCAAAGTGATAAATCATCGCTCATTGGATTTTGATAATACAATCGCTAATAATAATAAAAAAATATTTTTTTTATTTCTTCGTCATTGAGAAGATTATTGCAGAGAAGAGTAAGGAAGAAGGTCGTTTTCCGTCAAGACTACCGGGTTTTACTAAAGAAGAAATCGAAGTAATAAAAGGTTTGATTATGATATTTAAGGCTTAAAAAACTTTATTCTTATAAAATTTTTATATTAATATGTACCACTAGGACGGTAAAGACGTCCACTTAATTGTAAGCGGTTACCGTAGCGTACGGTTTGTACTGTGATTAAAGTAGATGATGGAACCGACGTTGGTGAATGGCCTCTTTCAGGATCATCGGACTTAAGCATAGAACTCGCTGTTAATGATAAATGGAGTATGACGAACCATAATAATGTTCAAACTTAGCACTTCATCCTATCACAGTCCACTGATGAACATAGGCCTCCCAAAGTTTCATGTGTTTTGCCCATAGTCACCAAGCTGGGCAGGCGGGTTGGTGACCGCAGGGCTGGCTTTTACGCACCGAAGACGCTGCTGCACGTTCAAACTTATAATTTAAATTAATTATGGTTGAATTTCAACCATTGGGCGACCACTAGTAATAACTAATTATCCAAAAAAAAAAATATAGTTTTTCACAAAGACTCCTGCACAATTTGTAAAGAGATCCTTACTCTTTTGCTGAGCTCTCAATACTTCACATACCTATATGATGTAAAATGTATTAAATTATTAAATTTCATCAAATCTCCGTACTTAAACACTGTTCCTTTGTTCCAGATCTCTAAGACGTAAAGCAAGAAACTTAAGGTCATAGCTCATTAGAGCCACCTGGCACCAGCACCGCCTCGCCTCGAGCGGTTACTATTCTTTCCATGGACTTCTATGGATATGCGCTCACTACATCAACGCCGCGCCGTATCGTCACCGGATATCGCCTCGCACGCGAGTTGTCCACGCGCGGAAAATTTTTTTTTTCGGGCTGTACGTTCTCTACACCCGTCATGTATAATTATTATATATATTTCAGTAGAGCTTTCAATTCGATTTATAATAATAATAATATCGATTGCCCCAACGAATAAACGTGCAATCGAAAAACGACAACTTTTCAGGAAGATATAAAAACGTTTGGAATCACATAACTTTAATTATATAATAAATAGAAAAATATAATGTGTAATCAAATTAAAGGTAAAACAATATCTCATATATTTATTATAAATAAAATATTATCGGTTTACTACATATTTAAGAAAAACGGTATTAAATTATTATTCTAGTGAATAATATGTGACTTGTTAACATTATTGTATCAATGCAACAAAACAAAATTGTATCAATTTTTCGTGTCATAAATGAAGCTAAACAAGTGTAGTGAAATGTTGCATGGTTATTCCACGTATATTTTTTTCCTGAGCCTTGCTCTGGTCATCTACCCACTTATTCTTGTATATTTTGTTGCTTTCACATGTTTGTAAAGATAAAGACCCGTATATTTGTGTTAACAAGATCGACTCATTATTTATGTAATACGACTCTATTAGTGCATAGTATATAATATAAATTAGCTAATATTTTTTGTTGAAGGTTCAATAAAAATTAATATTGTGTAAGAATAATTATTATTTATTTATCCAATTTAGAACGAATTAGGTACTTATCAAGTATCTGTTACTAAAACAAAAACAAGAAAAATCTACTAGAAAACAACTAATAGTGGTTACTAATAATTCTCCTCGTCACTATCGTTGGTAACTGAGGTGGAATTTAATGGCACTAGATTTCTGCAAAAACACTAGTAATGCAAATGGTTTGGTATGGCTCCCGAGTCACACAGACTTATTAAATCTCCATATAAAGGAAGAGGTATGAGGGCTTTACACTAATAAAACTTACTATATAAATACATATTAAATAGTCATAATTTTTAAAAACAAATTAGAAGTCAATTGTTGAGCCAGAAAAAAATTTGTATATTTTCTAATAGTTATATTCGTATTAAGCCTTTTTAGTTTTAAATTGCATTTAAAAATCGAATTCTAAATTACGCACCTGACTAAAAATAATGCTCTCCCGTTCCTTCATTGTTAGAAAAGGACAACACTTTTTTTAGGAACGTACAGAAATATAGAATTTAATCGCACTACAAATAAATTTTATAAGTCTATTAATTGATTAATTAGGTAATATTGAATAACCTAATATTCATTCTAACGGGTATAATAAATTTTAATAAATTTATTTTCATTTATTAGATTACTCCTTTGTTCTAATTATAACGAAGCGAAATAGATGAGAACCCAGCAACGTTCATTTACTTTCAAACGAAGCCAGAGTGACTTCATTTTAGTGTTTCACAGTTAGTGTCCATTCATCCAATAGTACAATATAAAATGATCATTATTTGAGGGAATATTATTTTAAAATAATACTTATCAGTTTTACAATTTTTATATTAAAACTAAAAAATGAAATGTATTTTACAAAACAAGTTTAACGAATATCTAAATCAAGTAGCATTTATATTTTAATGTTTTAAATCATAAAAATTAATATTTTTAAACAAAAAATACCCATTTCCGACCAAAGCTTGTCAGTAACACTTTGGATCACAATCGTAAGAAATGATAATTATCGAAAAATGAAAGTAATACCGAGATCACAATCTATACTTATTATAAAAAGAAGTCCCCCGGCCGCGTCTTTCTGTCCTCCTGTCTGTCTGTCTGAACGCGATAAACTCGAAAACTACTGAACGGATTTTTACACAGTTTTCAACAATAGAAAGAGTGTTTCTTGAGGAAGGTTTAAGTATATAATTTATTATGCTTCTATGTAAATTAGCAGAAATACGGCGATAAATGTTGAAGAGGTCGCAAAAAATCTCGCCAACGGGGACCGTTACTCGCGAACGCCGCGTAAACTAGCAAAGATATAGTTAACTAATGTACTAGCGAATTCAAAATCTATAAAAATGCTACAAAAAAGTCCGCGACAGCATATCTCTATCTCTTACGGTTGACTTACAATAACCACTTTTATGTTCAAATTTGTAATTAAAAACATTGCATTATTTTCAAAGCTATTTTCTTTAGTTCAGTATTAATCCTTATCCAAATAAATATGTTAGTTAGCTTAAGAATTTAATGCAGATTAAAATTGTCCTTTACACTATATCAATCAGATGTATAGTTTTTGAGATATCGTCGTTAGAAGTAATTATTAAAAATAATTAATGCGCAACGAAGTGGGCACGGGTCGGCTAGTATGAAATAATATCAACGTTGAACGTTAGCCTCTATTGTGAATTTAAATGCTTTCGACAAAAGGCTTGCACATTGACTAAAAATTAAAATATAATTATCAATAACGTGCTCCAATTTAATCTTCACTTTTAACCAATGTTCAAACACGTTGGTTGACATACTGATGAATATTCACAATAGTATCTAAACATTTAAATTTTTGTGTTATGTTCGCGTGGAAAGCTCCCCGTTGGCGAGATTTTTTACGACTTCTTCAACATTTATCGCCGTATTTCTGCTAATTTACATTCAAACATAATAAATTATATACCTAAACCTTCCTCAAGAATCACTCTTTCTATTGTTGAAAACCGTATAAAAATCCGTTGCGTAGTTTTCGAGTTTATCGCGTTCAGACAGACAGACAGACAGGAGGACAGAAAGACGCGGCCGGGGGACTTATTTTTATAATAAGTATAGAAGATAGATAATATATAATATACTAGCTGCTGCCCGCGACGTCGTCTGCGTGCGTTCACTGCTCGTTCCCCGTAGGTGATAGCGTGATAATATATAGCCTATGTTCTGACCCGACTTCTTAATAATATTCGTGCCAAATTTGAAGTAAATCCATGCAGTACTTTCTGAGTTTATCCCGGACATACATACAGACAAACAGACAAACAGATAAACAGACAAACAGACAAAAATTCTAAAAACTATATTTTTGGCTTCGGTATCGATTGTAGATCACACCCCAAGTATTCTTTTAAAAAAATATTCAATGTACAGTTTTGACTTTTCTACCATTTTATTATATGTATAGATAATATTAGTATAGATTTAAGTAGCTTGATATATTTTCCTTAGTTTACACTAAATACATTTCTGAACGCACGCATAAATATTTGACAAACAATATGTATTATGTCAATTTGTTTTCATTACTGACATATTAATACATTTTTAAAATCTAAAATAAGCCACTATCCGTATAATTATTGTGGATATATGTTGTCGATTCGAAACCTTTATTTAAAGACGTTCTTTAATTTTAGGGGAGAGTTTACTATATCGACGGGATGAACATTAAAAATGTTTGACAGTTACGAACACGAACATTATATCTCATACAAATTTTCATTCCAACCTTTCAACACCTTACATCCTTTTTTTCGCATTAAAAAGTAGCCAATGTTCTTTCTCAGACTCTAGACTATCTATATACCAAATTTCATTTAAATCTGTTCAGTAGTTTTGCCGTGATTGCGAGACAGACAGACAGACAGACAGAGTTACTTTCGCATTTATCTTATACTATTAAACGAGCAATTCTTGTATATATATATATATATATATATATATATATATATATATATATATATATATATATATATATATATATATATATATATATATATATATCTTAATATATATAAATCTCGTGTCACAATGTTTGTCTTCAATGGACTCCTAAACCACTTAACCGATTTTAATCAAATTTGCACACCGTGTGCAGTTTGATCCAACTTGAAAGATAGGCTATATTTTATTTTGGTATATGTAATTATTATATTTAAGAAAAAAAAGGCGGTACGAAGTTCGCCAGGTCAGCTAGTATATATATAGAATCTGAATCTCGGAATCGGCTCCAACGATTTTCGTGAAATTTAGTATGCAGGGGATTTCGGGGGCGAAAAATTGATCTAGCTAGGATTAATTTAAAAAAAAAATGTCGTTTTATCCCTGTTTTTAGGCAATGAAAAAGTATCATTAGAATACGAAGCTTAATTTCACAATTACTAACATAGCTGTAATAGCGTAAATAGGAAATCGGCGGGCGTCTAATCGTGTTGACCGGGTTCGAATCTGTCTCCAGATTAATTTTTTTCTTTTTTTTTTAATTTTTTTTTGATTTATTATTTAAATAAAAGTAAAATGTAAAAATACCGAGAAAAAAAAAAACAAAAAAAAAAATGAAAATACTGAGCTAGCTCGGTCACCCAGGTACTAATATTAGTATGGATAAACGTTTTCATTCAATGATTTCGTAAAATTAATGTCACAATTCATATTTAGTAGGTATTATAGTAATCTTGTACATCTTTAGTGCCTAGCTTGAGTGACACTAAGCTAGCCACAACAGTAATAAAATAATAAGAAGGGACTTTCAGGCTTCTGACCCCGAATTAAGGAACAATCAAAAAGTTGCCTACATGACATTCATTTTATATTGTTTACTAGCTGACCCGGCGAACTTCGTACCGCCTAAAAGTCGTTTCTTTAATTTTTTAATTTTTTTTAATGTTTATCCTTCCTGGAACCCCTCCATTAACACTTAAACTTTATCGTATGGTATTAAAGTTCAAGTTCACTTTTAAGTATTATTATGAATCTTTTGTATGGGAGTATAGAAAAGTGTTGTTTTTAGACTTTTCAGGGATTTTTAAAAAAAAATGTCTCCGTAATAACCATCCTCGTACTTCAAAGAATATTATAAAAAAAGAATTAGCGAAATCGGTTCAGCTGCTCTCGAGATTTGCGCTTAGCAACATATTCAGCGATTCATTTTTATATATATACTAGCCGACCCGTGCCCACTTCGTTGGGCGTTATAATCCATTTCACATAAGAAGGGTACGGTGAAATTTGATATGTTCCAATACACTCTCACTATTTTCAGCAAATCAGATAAATATAAATGTTTTAAAATCACCAATTAATTTCTAAGGCAAATAATAATGCTTGATTAGATTGAATTGTTGACACGGCATGTCAGAGGGCGCAGGTTCAAATCCTGCTGATTTAAAATCTTTATATATTTTTATCTTTTTCCTTTTATCTTGTCACTCCTGAATAGTGTAGCTTTCTGTTAGCGAAAGAATGTTCATGATCGGATCAGTATTTGCGAAGATTACCCCGTATAATATATACAAACAAAGTTATAAACTTTACCTCTTTATAATATTAGTATAGATAGAGATTAAACTTTTAAAGGCCATATAGTTTCAACTTTTTGTTTAATTATTCTTATAAATTATCATCGCACATATCTGTAGTTTTTTGTAATATATTTAAAGTCCCTCAAGACTTATTAAAATCTTCTTCTTTTTGGTCTTATTTAAATTCCATCAAGTATAGAGCTTGAGAGATTGCGTCATTTGACAATGATTGGACATCGAGACTGTCTAGGTTTCTTGAAGAAAGCACTTGGTACGAACTATTTTCATATATCAAACTATAAAACCGATTCCATACAAAAACTCAAATGCTAGTAAACTTAACTGAAAGGCGTTGAAAATAGGTACTCCATTAAAAAATTATTATATTGTGTGTTTATATTAAAGCATGCTATAATACCTCATATCATATTGATATGCCATTGGAACGACTGAGACAAAAAATTCTATCAATTTTAGTCCGTAGCAAAATGTTTTCACAAGTCTTTGAGTTACTTATTTAGTGAATATTACAAAAAGATACCTGCTCCCTGAAGAAATTAACGAAATACAATTTTACACTATTTGGTTTCAACGTTAAGTTTCCACTATGTTTGTATTTATTAATTGTGTATAAATTATGTTTAATATTAATGGTTTTTGTGATTTCACGAAATAACTTTTTAGAACAGTATTTAACGTTTAATATCATGAATTATAACATTAAGTTTTTGGCGTAAAATTAAATATTTTTAAAGCTTCTTTTGTTCCAGCAAACATACAAATAAATCTTAAATGAAAACATAAGTACACATCAATTATACCTACATTGAATTAAAAAATAGAACAATCATTTTTTTTCGATATTAAAATTATTGTCACTCAATGTCTCACTCTTATGTCTAATCAATGTCACAACATTGATTGACATTCAACCCACCTAGAAGAATTAACATCATTATTTTATTTTATACTAGCTTCTGCGCGCGACTTCGTCGGCGTGGACTCCGCTCCTATTGGTCTTAGCGTGATGATATATAGCCTATAGCCTTCCTCGATAAATGGGCTATCTAACACTGAAAGAATTTTTCAAATCGGACCAGTAGATCTTGAGATTAGCGCGTTCAAACAAACAAACAATCAAACAAACAAACAAACTCTTCAGCTTTATTATATTAGTATAGATAAATTAGTTACAAGCTGATATTAAAGCGACAATAAAACGATATTATCGACGATCGCTCCCGCGTTAAAATAAACAGCACCTGAAAACACTTATTGCTGAAAGTAAACTATTTAAAACCGCCGAAGAAATAGCACGAGGCGGCCTTATTAAATCTACGTTCGCTTAAACCGGTGGGATCGTCCAAAGTACTGCTGTTTTGTCGGCCGATGTCGAGAGAAATGAGAAATCGTCGGGATGCCACCTCGCCGATATAACTTTATCCGGGTGTCGAGCTACTGGTACGCTGGGTAAAGCGCAAGTCAGGTCACCTGGGAATAGATGAAAACTGGTCAGTTACTAATAAAAAACAACACTATCTAATTTTAAACTTACACAATCCCTAATCACAACATAGTATAGAACGAAGTCGCTTCCCACTGTCTGTATGCTTAGATCTAAAACTGCGCAACGGATTTTAATGCGGTTTTCTATAGTAAATACATAGAGTGATTCCAGATTAAGGTTTTGTATTATATAATACATGTACAATATAGTAGAGGAACACTGATAGTTTTAGAGGTTTCTAATGTGATGTCATAAATAAACACATTTTTGCGCATATATTATATTTATTTTAAATTATATTTAGTACCCGCATTTCACCTGCGCGAAGCCGGGGCGGGTCGCTAGTAATATTATAAATGTGAATGTAAGTTTTTTTGTTACGCTTTCACGCGAAAACTACTAAACCGATCATCGTGAAACTTTGTACACACATTCTTGGAGGTATTAGAAGTAACATAGGATACTTTACATTAAAAAAATGCGAGTGAAGCCGCTGGTAAAAGTTAGTAATTAATATGTTGAACAAACACACACACACAGCGGATGGAACCTAAGGGTGGAAACTTTAGGTACCTACCAACCACCTGATATTGATACATATATTTTGTAATCTATATATTATATAAAAGAGGTAAAAGCTAGTAATTAATATGTTGAACAAACACACACACACAGCGGATGGAACCTAAGGGTGGAAACTTAATGACTTTAGGTACCTACCAACCACCTGATATTGATACATATATTTTGTAATTTATATAATTATTATATATTTCCACCCATAATATATTGACTCATCACGATATCTCTGGAACCATAAGACGTAGAGACTTGAACTTTGGTAGAATATTCCTTTCGCCGAGTAGAGGTTAGCTAAGAACGAATTTTACGAAATTCCACCCACAAGAGTTGTTGCGGGGGGTTAATAACATATATGGCAAAACAACGTTTGAGGGGTCAGCGAGTACATTATAATTATGACTATCCCGTTGCCCCCAGCTTGACCAGCTTTCTGTCCTTTTTTCTTTATAATAAAAATCTTTCATTTCAGCATAAAATAATTACCGAAACATCGTAACAGTCAAGTTAACTATTATTTGTAACTTTTTTATGGTACAATTAACTTTACATAGAGCTGTACAATTGTAAATGAAAAAAAAAATTACGCTGAAAAGCGAATTACTCAAATTACGACATACGACAAAAAACTATAGTTGACAAAAAATGATAGGTACTACTTTAATATTTATTTTATACATGTTGTTGTTTTTTTAGGGTTCTGTACCCAAAGGGTACAAACGGAACCCTATTACTAAGACTTCGCTGTCCGTCCGTCCGTCCGTCCGTCCGTCTGTCACCAGTCTGTCTCAAGAACGACGATAGCTAGACAGTTGAAATTTTCACAAATTATGTATTTCTGTTGCCGCTATAACAACATATACTAAAAACAAAATAAAATAAATATTTAAGGGGGGCTCCCGGCAACAAATATTGCACATCGACCTTTGGAAAGAGACAATCTGTTAATTTCGGCTTCGTAGAGCGTTATCTTTGTCGCACACTACCTATATGACTGACAAAACTTCACTGTCAGTCGTTGTTCAAGTGCGATAGAGTGCATCCAATTCATAATATATATTTAGAGTTGTTAACACCCCCAAATTTAAATACTTTAAAGTAACTGTACTATGGGATCTTTAGGAAAAAGAGGGAAACCTTTACGAGGTCAGTCACGCGAAATTATCTGCAATATTTATAAATATTTTGAACCGAAGCTGACAGATTAAAAAAAATGAAGATAAAAATGTAAGTTGTTATTTTTAGAAGATTCAAGAGCGAGTTGCAATTGCCACTGGAATTTCAAGAAGAACTTTAAACAATATATTAAATGAAGTTAGTACCGAAACACATTCTGCTGAAATTAATTTCAGCGCTCCAAAAAAAGGGAGACCAAAAAAGCAATTTCGTTTGGATATGGACGATTTTGATTATGATGTTGTTCGAAGAATGGTGTATGATTTTCACTGGATTGTTATTCCGCCATCGGTCGGCTTTATAAGTTCCAAGGTGGTAGTGGAACTGTGTTATCACTTAGTCGCCTCTTACGACACCCACGGGAAGAGAGGGGGTGGCTATATTTTTTAGCACCGTAACCACACAGCATCTTTTTTTTCTTCTTTTAATAAAAAATTTTTATTTTTTATTTTTATTTTTATTTTGGAAACAAACATTACAATAACACAGCAAATTTATAAATTCATACGGACAATACACAAACCAACAAAGTTTCCTAGCGGGGAAATTTAATGTCTTTTGTGTAAAACACTGTCGGAAACAGAAAGAAGTGAGGACGGCCGAACTGGTTTATTAACAATCTAATTTAACACAAGATGGTTACTCAAATTAGTTAACGGGGTGGAGACGTACTACTTAGTATTCAATGGACTCACCGAGCGTGTACCGTGTCTATCGTCTATCGGACAACTCAGAGTCAGTGCCCGGGAGTTGCGACCCGAGTCTAGGTTTAAGGCGGCCGCCTTTAAAATGCGCATTAACGCTCGCCTCCACTGCCCGAGCTGCCCACAATAGAATGTAACAATATTAATTCGTGTACACAAACTAATAGTTAGGGATCCCTAGTACATTTTTTTCACCTGATCAGTATCAAGCTAATTTTTTGGGAGTGGCTACATTTTGATGAGGCGAACAAAAAGTTCCTCTTCGAAAACTCTCGATTGTGGTAGATAATAGAGTTAGCAGGAGGTAGAGCAGCAGTGAGCGTAGGACCGGGATAACGTACCACGCAATTTGGAGGACATTATTACTATTAAATTATATAGATATTAACTAACTAAAAGCAAAAAAAAAATCAGAAAATTTTTTTATTTTTGATGACCTTACGAGGTCATCAAGTTGATGACCTCGTAAGGTCATCAGAAATTATTACTAACCAGCTGATTTTTTTTTCTTTTAGTTACTTAATATTCATATAATTTGATGGTAATATTGTCCTCCAAATTGCGTGGTACGTTATCCCGGTCCTACGCTCACTGCTGCTCTACCTCCTGCTAACTCTATTATCTACCACAATCGAGAGTTTTCGAAGAGGAACTTTTTGTTCGCCTCATCAAAATGAAGCTACTCACGGAAAATTAGCTTGTTACTGATCAGGTTAAAAAAATGTACTAGGGATCCCTACCTATAACCCTTACAAGAGTCGAGGTTAAGCTACTAGCAGGATACACAAGTGCACCGCGCCACGCCAGAGCCAAGACTGCCTTAGCTGCGGTTGCATCGGTCTTTTATGCACAAAGGAATGACTCGAATAATAGAATGAGTGAGGGTAAGTGAATTTCGACAATAGCGTAGGTACCGACATACACGTCAGAATTAGAGATGGGCAACTGACTAACCGTAAATAAATATTAACCATTCGGAAGACGGTGTCGACATCTTTGTACTATTCCGGTATTAAACGAATAAATAATAGAAGTAATATCAATACAAAATCCAATATTTTAATAATTGTTAGAATTAAAAATTTAAATGCTAGCATTTGTCAAAAACGTTGTCAATTGGTTTTCAAATATTTATAGGTGCATTCATAAAATGTTTTGTGTAGGTGATACGAAATTCACCGGGCCATTTTTTATCTATATGTACAATATAAAAGAGATATCCACCCATTGACTCATCACGATATCTCTGGAACCATAAGGCGTAGAGACTTGAAATTTGGTACGAATATTCCTTTCGCCGAGTAAAGGTCAGCTAAGAACGGATTTTACGAAATTCTACCCCTAAGGGGGTTAACCGGGGTTTGTAAGTTTGTATGAAAGTCCTATGTTTTTGAAGTAAGAGACTTGAAATTCAAAATGTATGCTCTATATACGGTGTTGAGGTGTACTAATAATGTATTTTGAGAAATAACCTCTTTTTGGGGTTAAAACAGGGGATGGTAGATTGTATGAAAGTCCAATGAAAAATACACCTACAAACTTGAAATTCGGAAAGGCTATATCTATGATTTTCCTCAAATTAACGCGGGGGTAACCGCGGGGCACAGCTAGTAGTCATATATATATAATTTGTTAATATATATAATAATATAGTTATATATATATATATACAATAAAATAAAATAAAATTTTAACATAAGTGTAACTTCTCAAGTGCGTACATAAGTATACGCACCCATTTTTTCCCATGGATTACAAGAAAATCTATGAGAAGGTAAAGGGTGAGCAGATCTGACGAAAAACTACTATATAAAAAAATTTGTGATGTGCAGAACCTTTGGCTCGCACTCGCACTAGGCCAGTTTTTACATTTAATATGACAATATCAAACTTTTTAAGACGCTAACTCTGAAATCAAATTATATATTAATTTATTTATTTACTAGCTTCTGCGGCAACAGAACAACAGCAGCCTTGCAACTTGCAACAGGCGGCCTTATCGCTAAAGCAGCGATTTCTTCCAGGCAACCTATTATGTTATTTTTTAGCTACCCTTCCGATCCTAGAAAAATGGATATCCGCTGCAGGAAGATCAGATTGTTGGTTTCCTACAAAATCAAGCACGGTTTGTTCGGGACACTTTAAAGATTCCATTATTGTTTAATATCATTACAGATTCATCAAGCTGAAAGACAAGGGAGACTTGATATTTCCATCTGATGATGTAGTTGGTACATGAAAAAGATGGAAATGATCATAAAAGAAACATTGATTAAAGAGGGAAAATTTAAATGAACACAAATATTAAAAAATAAGTTAATACCTAAAGCTCTAAACCATTTTATCGGAAGTTTAAATATATTTATTTAAAAGCATAGATTTTCATCAATATGACCAATCACCAATGACTAATCATTTGGTACATTTGACGAAAGCCGTGATGGAGAAGTATATTGATGTGCGTCGTTATCATTTACTGAAGCCACAAATACTGTCAAAAAGACACGTACTTAATAATTATTTACATTTCACGGGACAAAAATTATGATAAAATTATTTATTTTAATAAATATTTTTTGTAAATTTAACGTGTTCTGTTTTTGTAATAAACACTAGCTTCTGCGCGCGATTTCGTCGGCGTGGACTCCGCTCCTATTGGTGTTAGCGTGATGACACATATGCTATAGCCTTCCTCGATAAATGGGCTATCTAACACTGAAAGAATTTTTCAAATCGGCCCAGTAGTTCCAGAGATTACCGCGTTCAAACAAACAAACAACCAAACAAACAAACTCTTCAGCTTTATATATTAGTATAGATTATTTTGTTTTATCCTTCCACAAAGTATATTATTCGTTATATTATTGAGTATAATATTTTATTCATTTTAATTTAATTAATTAAAAATGAATAAAATTCTCATCGCATGATTTTATCGATAAATGCATTGTCACATCCCTAACGACGCTGTTGTTTACGTTTATTATGAGTGTATTCATACATTTGTTTTCGTAGTGTGCGAACCAATTAGAGGATTAGAACGCTAGTGTGCAAGTTATGGAAACGCCCCATCTTGAAGAGTGGCGACGTCGGTACCTACCGGGCTTATTTGGCGGTCAGGGCATATCTCCTTATTTCTGTAATCTGTGTTATTATAAAACACCTACCTACTTAGTACTTATGCCAGTGGATGTTGAATGCTTTTTCCTGCTATTGAACATAAGTCAGAGACAGATGTTGTCTGCCCTTAGGGAAAATGCGTCCGTATACCTAGAAATTTTCAAAACATAGCACTCTGGTAAAACCTGAAAAGGATGGCTTTCCTCTGAGTATGTTACAAACATATTTTGAAACCCGTATATTTGACGGAGATCAGTCAACCTAGTGGCTTGTATGGTACGACATCTAGGGTAAAGGTGCGATGGTATTAAAGGGACGGTAGTACTATGCCAAAGCCTTGTTAGAAAACTAGGATAGTTACTTCCCATTGTACATACGATAAAAAACGAATAGAGATCCAACGAAAATACTTCTTAAACTGAAAAATTCTAAGCCGTCTAGGTCTACGAGCTGGGGATCGTCGACAAAGCGAACTGTCTAGCGTTGGATGACCTCAAGAGTTAGAAGTTGATTTTCTTAAATAAAAGTGATGGGTATTTATTACCCGTGGGTGTTTTTGTCGCTTTTTGGTATAACATTTGTAACTTATATGGCGTACATTACAGATACATTTTTAGTCTTATATTTGTTCTAACTTAAAATCTTCAAGTGTTTGTAACTAATTGTCCATTATTTTTTATATTGTAATTAATATTTATTTATTTATTTACTTAATATCAACACACACACAGACATACACACTGCACACTAGCAAAAAGTACTAATTTTAATAAAAAAAAAATTAAGTAAGATTAAAATAATTGGTGGTTCTTTAACCACAAATAATTGGTGATAATTATTGTTGAAATTAATTATAATAACATTATGAAGTTTTTTATTTTAATAGGAACAAATTATTTTGAAATTCGTAATTTGTAATGTAGGTACCTATATATTTTATTTAAGTGCGTTTTGTACGTTCTGCCACAACTTGTTCTTGTTAAACCATAACTTATTACCGACTCGACTAGAGATTTATATTATTTCTCCTATATAAATAACTAGCGGCCGCCCGCGACTTCGTAGGCATGGAGTTAGTTAATTCCAAATAATTTTTAATTACATTCGAAAAAGCTAAATACATTAGGTATTAGGAAAGGAAAAAATAAAAGAAAGATAAAAACAAATGAAAATGAAAACATATTTTATTTCGCCATAAGGCAAATATATATACACACACTTAACGAAAGTAAAAAAATAACATTTCCAAAAAAAAAACAACTAAGTAAACAGTAATAAAAGAAATAAAAAAAATAAAAGATAATTAAGGTAGCAAAATAATAAACAATAAAATAAAAATTTACATCTTAACACTAGGTACCCAGCGTTATAAGCAACCTTAACTTAGTCAAAATATTTAATGTCTCGGTAGACGTTACCTACCTATCTTATCCTCGGCTTTATTAAATACCTATTACGATAAATAACATAATGTCCTAGGTAGGCCGAGAGAAAAAAAAGCCGGAGGGAAAGTAATCTCGGAAAAAACTCAATTAATATCTAGACGAATTTTTTGAATCAATGAAATCGATGTGTATTATTTTTTATTGGACTTTCATACAAACTACCATCCCCTGTTTTAACCCCACAATGGGTTTGATTTCTAATGATACATTATTAGTAAGTACATCTCAACTCCATCTATAGAGTATACATTTCGAATTTCAAGTCTCTTACTTCAAAAACATAGGACTTTCATACAAACTTCCAACCCCCGTTTTACCCCCTTAGGGGTGGAGTTTCTTAAAAAGCGTTCTTAGCGGATGTCTACTCTCTATAATAAACCTATCTGCCAAATTTCAATTTTATAGGTGCTATAGGTTCTGAGATTTCGTGATGACCTTTCTCTTTTAAATTTGTATATAGATTAAAATATTACACACAATTAAATCTATCATCGAATATTATCAAATTTTCAATAGTAATAATATTAAGGACCAAGTATTGCATTTGTTAGAGGACGCAATTTTATTTTTGGGACTTGTGTGGGGGGGTAAATACAAACATTCTTAAAAAAAAATTGTTAAATGTTTTTTTTATTTACAATTAAAAAAAGATCATAAAACTAAGTTAAACATTTCGTTTTGACCGGATTCTCATGAGTATTTGAATGAAATTAAAAAAAATTGTAATGAAAAAGTTTCCTCAAAAGACCATCTACAAGATTGGTCTGAGGTATTTTTTTGTAAAATGTACTAAAAAAAAGTTATAGAGCAAAAAAGAAAACTATTATAGAAATTTTGTCACTTTTTTGCTTATAACTTCTTTAATTTTAAATTTAGGGCAAAAAGTTATATGAACATATTTGTAGAAAAAATGATTTGCTACAAATTATGTATTCACAATTTTTTTGTAGGACGTATAGTTTCCGAGATATCTCGATAAAAGTGTTTGCACCCCCTTTTCCAAGATGGCGGCTGGGGGACAAGGGCGGCAACCCCACAAACTTGGGGTTAAGCTTCTATTGACCCCCCACACATGTCCCAAAAATAAAATTGCATCCTCTAACAAAATTGCAAAGCAAATGTAACATTTCAATGGACTATAAGGAATTTTATAGACATTAATTAAAAACCATCAGTATAGAAAGAAATATTCATTCATAATTAAAAAAATGTATACTAATAGATAATAAAGATAAAAATAAATCATGTAGCATTAAATGACCCATATCACACGAAATGGCTACAGCACCGTAGACCACATCAAAGATTGAAGAGTATAATCAGCTGCTGTGTATGGCATTTGTGGACTACTAGAAAGCCTTTGGCACCTTGGGCTGTCCGGGTTTCTTTGCAGATATGTCATATTGACTAGCGGTATATCTAGGTACTGCTATGTATGTATAACGTAGTGACGATGACCGTCCATATCCAAGACCAACGAACAAGACCCATTTTACTTCGTTGCGGGGTAAGACAGGGAGACGTGGTGTCACCGAACCTGTGTAGGATACCTACCATTTATTATATTTATGTACATTAGACTTGGCTAAAAAACGACTATTTTTTTTACAATACTGTGAAAATATCATTCATGTTGTTATAAAATCGGCCAAGTGCGAGTCGGACTCGCGCACGAAGGGTTCCGCACCATTGGCTAGATAAACAACAGTAGGTACATTGATTTTAATATCGGGCAAAAAGTGGCAAAAAAGTCACTTTTGTTGTATGAGCCCCCTAAATATTTTTTCTATTTTATTTTAATTTTATTATTTATTAATAAAGTAAACATACAATTAAATATTTTGTGAATATTTCAAGTGCCTACCTGTTACCATTTATTGATATTGAGCAAAAATAGGCAATAAATCGCGTTTGTTGTATGGGAGCCCCCCTTAAATATTTATTTTATTTTTTGTTATAGCGGCTACAGAAATACATAATTTGTGAAAATTTCAACTGTCTAGCTATCGCCGTTCTTGAGATACAGTCTGGTGACAGACGGACGGACGGACGGACGGATGGACAGCGAAGTCTTAGTAATAGGGTTCCGTTTTTACCCTTTGGGTACGGAAAAATATGGTTCCGTTTTTACCCTTTGGGTACGGAACCCTAAAAAAGGCTATCGTAAAAGTTTGAGCCCTTAATAATAATATTAAGGTGTGTATCGTTACGACTGTAGGTTTTTTAACAGTAATCGCATTTTTTTTTAACTCGTCAATTATCGATCTGAAAAATTTTAACGATGCGTTTTCTTAAAGGAAATTAAATTTCGTAGAAAAAAGCTTTCTTAGTAAATTAATGTAAAACAAGTCGTTTCCTTGCAATCGTGCCTTACATTGATTTGTTTTTTGATTTTGAATTACTACCAGTAATACCAGAAATATCAACATTTTATGGATCAAAATACTTATTTTCAAAGGAAATTTAATACCTACTCTATAAAAAAGTTTCTTAACATTTTTAATTAAATTCACTCCTTTCAAAGTTATTCTACGTTAAAGTAACATTCAAAAGTAATTTATATTTTTTTTCGCGTTACACATGATTTTCTCCACTCGATTGAAAAATTTATGACTTAATACAATTTTTAAATACATAAAAATTATAAATATAATATAATAGATATAAATATATATACAACACACACACACGGTCGTCTGTTCCTAAAGTAAGCAACTTAATGCTTGTGTAATAGGTAACAGCCCACTGGTATAATAAAACATATATATATATATATATATATATATATATATATAAGTACTACATATATAAAAATATATATATATTACATCCAGACTCGGGGTGGGAATCAAACCCACAACCCCCGGAGCAGAAAGCAGGGTCACCACAAACTGCGCCAACGGGCTAGTTAGTTTCTTGGGTGGTAATTAGTCGAGATTATAGTAAGGAATGTATTCTTTAACTGTGTTGTTGTTGGAAAACAATGACACAGTGGCCTGGAAGAAATGGTTGTCGGAGATAGAATAAGTAGGCAATCATTTTTTATTTTATTGATTTCAAGTGATGTTGTTCCTGTGGTGAGAAAGGTGGTCAGAACTCCTGTCGATGCGCTTCACAGTGGCGGTAAGGTTGACAATGTATTTTGAAGCTCCTGGTGTTGCAGGCGTCTATTGCCTACGGAAATCGCTTACCATATACAACTTACAAAAAATGATTTTGTCTTCTTCGTTATAGTACCTGCTTCGTATAGAATATTCTTGTTTATTTACGAGTACTTTATTATTTTATCATAAGAAGGAGTGTATATTTTGATTCTATATACTTAATTATATTCGTTTACATTCATTTTAATCTCTCAAAGCTATGTAAAATTGTAACGGGACATGACCTTGGCTTGAATATAATAATTATTAAACAAAACGCTGCGAAGTTTTGCACAATCTATTAGTGTGGCGTAAATTAATTTAGTTTGAATTTTAGTTTGATTTTTTCGCCAAAAAATCATGTTATGATAACTCTTAGCGTCAAGGCTTGCTCGGGGTCTAGACATAATAATTATGTACGTTATATTGAACTTAGGTAAGAAGTTTTATTAGTGCAAATAAGCGAAAGAATCGACAATAAATGTAATATGTAATAATACTTTTTATATAAGTTACTCAATAGATAAATTTAATGATGACATCTATATTCAACTAGCAACCCGCTCCGGCTTCGCACGGGTGCAATGCTGATACTAAATATTAAAAATAAATATTTGCAATCCAAGCGTAAAAAATGTGTTAATGTACGACATCACATTAGAAAACTCTAAAACTGTCAGTGTTCCTCTACTATATTATGCATGTGTTATGCATATAAACCTTCCTCTGGAATCACTCTATTTACTAAAGAAAACCGCATCAAAATCCGTTACGTAGTTTTAAAGATCTAAGCATACATAGGGACAGACAGACAGCGGAAAGAGACTTTGTTTTATAATATGTAGTGATTATATTTTTGATGACCATATTTTCTATTTTGAATGACTTCACAGAAACTTAGTGCGATAAGATTCCAGCGAAATATTTACTTGCTTCAGTCATATTAGCTTGCGTTTGATTTTTTTAATTACGGCCCTGTAACTCATAATAACAGTTATATTTTGTAAACTTCCTCAGTAACTCTATATGAGTGATAAAATTCGTGGGACAAGAACTTTAAAACGAACATCATTCAATTTCATATGTATAAAATGTGTGATACTAATACTACGTTTCACAATTATTGCATTCATAACGAAATGTTGTTACAAAACACTGTTGTACTAAACATTAAATTTTGAACGTTACTTACGTTTTGTTATTACCGTATTTTAAACTAATAAAAAATTAATTAACATTTTTTGAAATTTTAACGTACATTATGTGTATACGAGTACTTAAAAGTAAATACATAATTAATTAATCCATAGTTATATCTAATTATTTCTTAGATCAATTTTTAGGGTTCCGTACCTCAAAAGGAAAAAACAGAACCCTTATAAGATCGCTTTGTTGTCCGTCTGTCTGTCAAGACCCTTTTTTATAAAAAGTGTTTGTTCAAGTTGTTGTTTGCTTTTGCATTTACACTTTTTTCACATAACTTCAAAATTTGGTGAAAAATTCAAAAACCAAGTTTTTGGTTTTTTATTTTTCTCTTTGATAATTTTTTTTAATTTTTATGAAATTTGATTAAAATTAAAACTTACTTTTTTATGTCCCAAATGTGTGTGTGTAATTGTTTTGATTTAAAATATTTATTTTTTCACCTTATTTTGACCTAAATATCGAAAAAGCACCCTTCTTGTCAATCGAAAATTCTTACGTCAAAATATCAGCTTTTTTAAAAAAAGTCGGTCGGCTTTTTGTTCGTTGAAATCTCTAGTTTCTGATGATGTAAAAAAAAAACAAAAAGTTGTTTCATTTCAACAGATATTGACTATATTTGAAAATTACATCTTATATGTGGTAGATTACCACTAAATATATATTGCTATGGTAGCTATGGTGGTTCTTTATATTATCTACCACAAATTATTTGCAATGGAATGGTTTTGTAATGTAATTAAACTTAAAAGCTTGTTAAAGAATATGACGAATGTACGCATTGAACAATTAAAGCTATCTTCCTGTGAATGTGTTATGCTTAGTAAACGTTAACGAAATAAAAACAATTGTGTATATTATGCACAAATACTGTGTGACTTTTTTGTCAAATGTCTGTCACCGAAATGATAACTTGACCTATAAGAAATACGGTCGCTTTTTGTGTAGGTTAATATATTTTAACTGCCAATTCCTTGACAGATAAAAATTTTAATGAATTTTAATTTGGCTGATCATCCCTAAGACAGATTATACTAATAATCCATATAGGATTATCAGTCTGAACTCAAAAATTTTAATGTAATTAAATCCTTTACAGGAGTACAAAAAAAAAACATTTAAAAGATTTTGCGTTGCTAAACTAACAGTGCATTTAGCTCAGTATTCAGTATTAGGGCCTATGCAAACCACGATTTTTAAGCGCGCCGTCGACGCGCGTTTCTAAAACGCGCGTCGACGGCGCGTTTGTATCGTGATACACGCGCGTTTGCATCGCGTCTGTATCGCGTGACACGCGCGTCGACGGCGCGTTTTTATCCTACAGAGCAGTTTGTTGGCGTTTGTATCGATTCAAACGCGCGTCGACGGCACGTCTGTATCGATATAAACGCGCGTTTGCATCGCGTTTGTATCGCGTCACACGCGCGTTTGCATCGCGTCTGTATCGAGTTTAAAAAACGCGGTTTGCATAGGCCCAATAGCTCAATATAGTCTGGCACTTGAAAGTAGATACTGAAAAAATACGGCATATTAAAAAAACCTCACCCTGGCAACTTCAAAGACTTGTTTTTTTTTATGAATTACCGTACTCTGATTCCGATTCTTCCCAGTCTCTGTTGAAATCGTCGAAATTTGTCAATATTTATAACAAGATTTATGTTGCCGAGTATTTATATTGCTCTAAATTCTAATTGTGATTTCAGACATAGTAATTGGAATAATTACAGTTTTGCATATCTCTATATAATTATATAAAAATGAATCGCTGAATGTGTTGCTAAGCGCAAATCTCGAGAGCACCTGAACCGATTTCGCTAATTCTTTTTTTATAATATTCCTTGAAGTACGAGGATGGTTGTTACGGAGAGAAAAATTTAAAAAAAGTCTCTGAAAAAGTCTAAAAACAGCAATTATCTATATTCCCATACAAAAGATTCGTAATAATACTTAAAAGCCAATTTGAACTTTAATACCATACTAAAAAGTTTAAGTGTTAGTGGGGGGGTTTCGGGAAGGATAAGTACTAAAATAAAAATTAAAATTAAAGAATCGACTGTTAGGCGGTACGAAGTACGCCGGGTCAGCTAGTGTTTTAATATTATTTGTATTTAAATCTTAGTGTTTCCGCTAGATATTCCCCAATTAAAGAGGTAATATACCCGATGGTGGGAACACACTACACTACAGTATTGTCATTTAAAAAGTATGCAAAAAATCGAGTATCTACTTTAGTTAGCCAGACTTTAGTAATATTTTTATATAAATTGTTGATTATTTTAATGTACAATAATCTCAATTAAAATGTACGTTTTTTTATAATTATTCCTTTTTATTAGGCAATAATTACAAAATATCAAAACCTAAAAAGCTATCTTCTAACTAATATTTCAAACCTATTTGTTGTATTAGGCCTAGTCTTTGTCCGGTGGCGAAAGTAGAAAAACTCTGCTCTTTACGTCATGCTCCCCTGTTGTGTTTAGTTACATACATAAAAATAAAAAATAATTATAGTTTTTGATACAATTTTCGTTATTGGATATTTTGAATCGATAAAATATATCAGCTAAAAATATCGATATATTGGATTAAAAATATCGATGTATGATATATCGATACTTTTGCGATATCCCTATTTATAGCGTCATCATATACAGTGCAAGTGTCATCACCGGACTCACCGGAACTCGTCTCTCAGCGTCCATTTGTCGCCGATCAGCCGTGCATGGCTGAAGTCCATGGAAAAAATACTAACCACTCGAGACGAGGTGGTGAGATTTTTGGACTTATTTTGGATATTTAGCGAAATAAAAAAAGAATGGTGAATCCTGAGCAAAAACTATTTAATAAAACAGGACAAAAATCTAAAGAGGAATCATGTGAGTTTAAACAATTTATTGTATAGTAATAATTAATTTTCTTTAATCCTTAATTTTTAAAATAAACTAATTTTAATGTAGTATTTTTTGTTACTAGCCCGTTGGCGCAGTTTGTAGTGACCCTGCTTTCTGCTCTGGGGGTTGTGGGTTCGATTCCCACCCCAAGTCTGGGTGTAATATATATATATATATATATATATATATATATATATATATATATAAAAGAGATTTCGACCCATATATTGACTCATCACGATATCTCTGGAACCATAAAGCGTAGAGACTTGAAATTTGGTAGGAAAATTCCTTTGACCGAGTAGAGCTCAGCTAAGAACGGGTTTTACGAAATTCCACCCACAAGAGGGGGTTGCGGGGGTTAATAACATATATGGCAAAACAACGTTTGCGGGGTCAGCTAGTTTATTTATATAATTATGTATTATTTATAAGTATGTTTATCGAAAAAATAAAATAATGTAGCTATACCAGTCGGCTGTTACCCGTAACACAAGCTTTAGGTTGCTTACTTTAGGAATAGGCGACCGACAGACGTGTGTGTATTGTGTATATATTTATTTATTATTTAGTATTTTTTTGAGTAAATTAAAAAAATGGTATTAAAATGTTAATGTACGTAAAACTGAATTTGAAAACTAATAGGTAATAATATGATATTAGTTTTGATTTACTTAATTATTATATTATATTTGTTTTTTTTTTAGTTGCACATTTCTTAAATTTAAGTACCTGGGTGACCGACCTTAGCTCGGTACTTATACGAATTACATTATTGATAAAATATTAATATGTAATATTTTTCAATTTTAAGACATAATAAAAAATATGACCTGGTTATTTCAATAAAAAATCACGAGTTAAATTAGAAGAAAATGGAAAAAAAATCGAATTTGTGAAATTTACCTTCGTATTCTGACGATATTGTAGCCAATTATTCATTGTCTAAAAACAGGGATAACACAACATTTTCTAAAAATGTCTAAAAATCCTAGCTAGAGCTAAAACAACATTTTCTAAAAATTTCTAAAAATCCTAGCTAGATCGATTTTTCGCCCTCGAAATCCCCTACATACTAAATTTCACGAAAATCGTTGAAGTCGATTTCGAGATTCAGATTCTATCTCTTCTCTATATATGTACAGGGTGTGTCGTAAATTGTGGATAATCCGTTAACTGGGGGTAGCCCTGAAGTCGACCTCCAAGAAAATGTACTTTTTATTTCAGGGTTGCCAACACTGTGAAAATTGTGAATATTTTTGTGTTTTTTCAAAAAATTCCTACCGTGACTAGTAATTTGGTCATAATTTTTACAAATTAAGGTATTTTAATGTAATTTTTATTTTGTTTTACTCGGGAATACTTGTAACATCATGCGAAATTACTATTTTAGGCATAATTTATTCTAAACTTATGAAAATTAGCGTTAGAATTTTTTTTATTTTTATTCGTAACTTTTTGTCAAAATTTAACCATTGATTGTGAAAAAAAAATGTGTGGCACTAGAATTGCCCAGTATTTAAAAAGAATGCTTAGTTTGTGTAGTTTTTAAAAAGGTATAACAATTAGTGCTTGACAAGCAAAATTATTTTTTAGGAGCGAAAGAACTTATCACGGTCGGTAAGTTCGTTTTGTATCATTAGCATTTGTGTCACTTAAATGTTAGGATAAAGAAAAAAAAACCGGTCAAGTGCGAGTCGGACTCGCGCACCGAGGGTTCCGTACAAACCTGCAGGTATATAATTAAAAGTTATGGTATTTTGCTGCTAAATGAAATCCGTAACATTACAATATGGAAAGTTGGAGGAGCATAAATTTAAGACAAAGGTATCTTTATCTTTTCATTGATCCTTTAATTTATATAAAATAAAATAAATAAATAAAATAAAAATCGCCTTTATTTCTATTACTATTAAAATTTCAATTAATACTAGCGTAAGTATTCTTAGTTTAAACATATGTATGTATATTAACCTATGTATATATTTATTCTATACTCGTATAATTAACTCGTCTACATGTTTATAACATCACTTAATTAATATTTGTAATAGTAATAGTCGCCTCTGCGGCGTAGGCCTCTCCTAAACATTTCCATGTATCCCTTTCCCGTGCTTTCTGTATACACAGCGGTCCACATAATTATCTGGTTGAAGATATCTCTCCACCTTTTAATTGGTCTCCCTTTTTTCCTTGACCTGTCTCTTAGTAGGAAAGTTCTTTTATCGAAGTTATTTATTTACAAATTTTTTAGTCACTATTTAGAAATCTGGTTCAAAAATACTTTATTACTATTAAGTATTAAATTTGAACCATATTATATATAGTAGATATTTATTTATTATTTATTTATTTATTTAAATAGTCCCACATATGATTTAATATTTATTTTGTAATTTAATTCGAGCCTTTTTGACTTTTGTACCTGTTTTCAAGTTTGTATAAAATATGTTTTCCTAAATTTATTTTTATTATTGTCTGCTATTGTTTAAACATATATATTTTTTAATGTCTAGAATTCTCATTACAGTGTTAATATTACTTGATTTCATTAATCATTTCAATACTGTTATTTTGACTTACTACTAGCTATACTTGGTTCTCTTAACATATCTTCTAAGGTGTCTGACTGGTTTCATAGTTACTTGCATGGTCGCCGGCTACGAATACATATTGAAGAACTTTCTTCAATCTGGTCTAGAATCAACGCTGGCGTTAAAGATAAATATATAATATGTACCTCTTCGCTTAAATGATAGCCTAACTTTGAAGATACCTTCACAATCGTCTTCCTTTTATTCTAAATCTTTCACTATTGACGCTTATCGTCTTTGGAACTTATTGCCAATGTCTAACGCGCTCAATCTTTTGACATTTGAAAAACTTGTTAAGAAAATGTACTTATCATATTAAATTATGTTAAGCAACTTTATTTTATTATTTATTATTTTTCATGAAGTTACGTTATGTTGTTATGTCATTCGTCTTAAAGGGGTGATAGACGTGCGAGTAAGTACGCACTGCGAGCCGCGAGCCGCCATTTTTGACCGACTTCCAAAAAAGGATTAGGTTCTCAATTCGATTGTATTTTATTTTATTTTTATGTATCTTACCTCAGAACTTTTGACTGGGTGGATCGATTTTGATATTTCTTAAATTAATCGAAAGATAGTACGTGTCTTGTCGTCTCATTTAGATTTAATATGTATGTAACAAGTACTTTTCAAGTTGTATCTAATAATGCGTATTTACTTGACTATTTTTTCGTCGACTTACGTTGTATTATACTAAAAGTTATGCACTTTTCACTGGGTGTACCGATTTTAATGATTCTTATTTTAGTCAAAATATTATGCTTGTCATGTGGTTCCATTTAAATTTAATCGAGATTTGACAAGTACTTTTTGAGTTATATCTAATAATGCGTTTTACTTGACTGTGTTTTCGTCACCCTACGTTGTATTAGGTACCTATACCTTATAACTTTTTGCTGGGTGCACCGATTTTGATGTTTGTTGTACAAATCAAAAGCTAATGGAGTAGTAAAGTTGTCATGTGGTCCCATTTAAATATGATCGAGATATAATGACTACTTTTTTAAGTAAACTTTTATAACGCGTATTTACTTGACTACGAGTATTTTTTCGTCTATGTGTTACTTGTCGATGTAATTGAAGTCGGTTTTTTTTCGTTTGCGAGAAAACACAATTATGTCTCGCCAGTCAGTGGACGCGCAACGCTTGTAGCTTAAGTATTTGTAGTTTTTGTTAATTTTGATTAAGAAATTTCTCAAAATAAAAGTTTTTAAACCGTAATACGATACAATTTTTAAATATCACAAAGCTTCTTCTGTCGACGACATCGCAATACAGAATGAGTAAGCTTCACGTGTGTCACCGACGTCGAGCCGAGTAAGTTCGCGAGCTTAAAAGCCGCGTACTTTAAGTTTGTACGTCTATCACCCCCTTAAATCTATCAATTTGCTTATAGTGTGTATACGTATGTATGCATGTATTTATATATTTGTGTATACATATGAGTAAACTTATATGTACATATGTGTCATTAAATATAGCATCTATTGTTATACAGTTATTTATTTATATCTGATTTTTATTTTATATTGTTCCTTTTTTTACAAAATTTTGCGCCCTTCCCCTAGTTTATATGCAAGTCCTCTGCCCAAAGATTGCCTGGAAGAGATTGCTGTGTTAGCGATAAGGCCGCCTGTTGCAATTGATGCAAGTTTATTGTTATAAATTCTATTTATTGTTCTTTTGTGTATTGGTGTGCAAAAAGAGTTAGTAAATAAATATTACTTTGCAAAGTTTTATAATTGAAAAACAAAGCAGAAATAAACAACATTACACATACTATTTCTGTGGTTGCGATGTAACTATACATTTAAGGTTTTCGTAATTTTTCCTGTATCTGTGCTATAGCACAGATACAGGAAAATCGTATAAGACGTAACGGAACGGATAATCGTATAAGAAAATCTTATAAGACGTTGCTTCATACCTGAAGATTTTAGGTCGACGGGAAGTATTCTTTAGATTTTTATTCCCTTGTCAGTTGTTTGCTAGTTTCAATATCACGACGATCACGATTCAGCCTGTAATATCCCACTGTTGGGCATAGGCCTCTTGTCCATGTAGGAGAAGGATCGGAGCTTAATCCACCACGCTGCTCCAATGCGGGTTGGCGGATATATTCCCTACTATGAGTAACGATCGCTATCAGGTGTACATGATAACAACCGGGACCGACAGCTTAACGTGCTCTCCGAGGCACGGTGGGGTAACCCACAAGGACTGCACAAACACCCAGACCACGGCAAACATCTGTATGGCCAATACAAATGTTTTCGTGTGCGGGAATCGAGTTTCAATATATGCGGTTTAAATTGCTGTTTCTTTTGATATCGTGGACATAGAAGTTTGATTTTGTTACAGCTTAAAGTTATTATAAACCTGAGTATTTGATATGAATTTCAATTTAATAATTTTACGCGTTCAAGAGAAAAGTGGTATTAAGTGTAAAATTATTAAAATATTTTTTTTTTATATGTAGTAATTAAAAATTTACACTTTTCGCAATTTTTCCTGTATCTGTGCTATAAGACGTTGCTTCGTACCAAATTTCAAGATTCTTAGTTCACGGGAAGTACCCTGTAGGTTTTGATTCCCTTGAGAGTGTCGAAAATTTGCAGCATAAACGGCTGTATCTTTTGATTGCCTTGGCTTAGAAGTTTCATTTTTTCACAGCTTTAAGAGGCAGCAGATCTGAGTATTTAGTATAAATTTCAGCTTGATGCCTCCACGCGTTTCTGAGAAAAAGGGTCTTGACAGACAGACGGACAACAAAGTGATCCTATAAGGGTTCCGTTTTTACCTTTTGAGGTACGGAACCCTAAAAACTTGAAAGATATCAAATTACTGTAAAAACTTTTAACGCCCAACGAAGTGGGCAAAGGTCGGCTAGTGTAATATAAATTGTAATGTTAATTTGTGTACGATAGCGCAATAAATAAATATTGTATTCTACCACATAAACGATAGTACTTTTATATTGATAACTAGCTGTGCCCCGCGGTTACACCCGCGTTAATTTGAGGAAAATCATAGCTATAGCCTTTCCTAATTTCAAGTTTGTAGGTGTATTTTTCATTGGACTTTCATAAAACTACCATCTCCTGTTTTAACCCCAAAAGGGGGTTGATTTCTCAAAATACATTATTAGTACACCTCAACACCATCTATAGAGCATACATTTTGAATTTCAAGTCTCTTACTTCAAAAACATAGGACTTTTATACAAACTTCCAACCCCCGTTTAACCCCCTTAGGGATGGAATATCGTAAAACCCGTTCTTAGCTGACCTCTACTCGGCGAAAGGAATATTCCTACCAAAATTCAAGTCTCTACGCCTTATGGTTCCAGAGATATCGTGATGAGTCAATGGGTGGGTAACTCTTTTATATATATAGATAAAATCAATTCGTTCAAAATTATTCCCTAACTATTCCAAAAAATCAAAATGCACAACGTTAATAATCAAGTTTTCACTTCTGCCGGCACTCCCGGAGTGCAACCCGTCTTTTTTTTTCAGGTTTGTATTCTGACAGCAATACCATACTTGGGTTCATGTATCTCGACGTTAGCAGTCGGTAATCTGTCCGATTATTTAACTAATAGAAAAGTCATTACCATGAAAAAGTCGAGAATATTATTTAATTCTCTTGGTAAGTTCTATCAGTAAAATAAATAATGTTAGACAATACAACTAACAAATAAATATAAATGTTATTCACTGAAATGAAAGAAACTTTTTTGGATTTTATCCTGGTTTATTATATATCGTGGTTAGCAAATAGAAATATCTGACAAATATAATAATTATAATCTCCTGGTGAAGCATAAAAATACGAAAAATAGTATCCGTTCAATAATATTATATGTCAGATAACTTAAGAGAATCAAAGACGTGTACATTGAAGAAAGTTTTAATTTTTTGTTATTTCAGACTAACCGATACCAGTGGTGCCATCTTACTATTATTGATGGCTGGTTGTACTTTTATTAGTAATGTCATCTTTGTCATATTAGTGAGAGAAGTCGGCAAGAAAGCTTAAAAAGTAAGTAATACTGACTCCTCTAGCATAATGCGTCATTAAACACCAAACAGCATATTTTGAGATTTCTAACAAACTACCGAAAGCGTTGAACCGACCCGGGCGTTAAAGTCACCCAAGATGTAAAGTCTGTCACTAGAACTTACGCCACGTACCGTCTCAGTGAGTTGGTTGTAAAATTTGTCTTTGGCTTCGTCACGTGAAACTAGTGTTGGGTCATATGCGGAGATTAAAGTAACAAAGCCGCAGTTGCTTCGCATCCTCAGCACTATAATGCGCTTCGAGATTCCTCGAGAAGTTTCGATTGTAGAAAGTAGATCATTATGGATCGCGAAACCAACGGCACGCTCACGTGCGGCAGTAGAGTCCTTTCCCTTTCAGAAAAATGTGTATGAATTCTCGCGTATTGAGCCTTCGTCCGGTAATCTGGTCTCTTGCAGTGCGCGTGCTTATATTGAGTCTTTTGGGCTCAACATCGATTAGGGCAGTTTTGCGCAGGTCGTCAGCACCATTTGAGCTTCCATTGGTGTCCGGGAAGCCAGTCCTCATCGTACAGACATTCCATGTCAATAAACGCATGAAAAGTGTAACGTTTTTATTGTGTGTTTTAGACTTCTGCTTTGATCCAGGTGTGATAGGTAACGACACGGACTTTCTAGGTTTACTAGTGCTTCCTACACCCTAAAGAAGCAAATCCACGCCGAGACGGATCGGTACCTAATCGGCCGGGGGCTGCCCGGCTTAAGCGGGCGGTAACCGATTAATGGGTCTTCGATGGACCCTCCCACTGACGAGAGTAACCCCTTGCGCCAGCACTTGACGCCTATTGTGTACGATCTTATAACCGGTCACTGCCACCCCCCTGTGTTGTTTTCCACGCAGCAGAGCTGTCGTCGGCAGAGTGACCTCTCCACAGACACTGCGTCGCCCGGGACCTCGCCTCTACGTCGCCTTTTACGACTCCCTAGGAAGAAACGGGGTGGAACCGTTCTTATAAGCCGGAAACCACATGGCATGAAGAAGAAGGATAAGTAGGGAGGATTTATGTGAGAATAGGATCTGGGGTTAGGGATACCAGTGCCACGGATTACAAGGCGCGGGGGGGTGAGACTAGCAGCTAGAGCAGTCCGGGATCGCGTACCCGTAGCGGTTCCAAGTAGTTGTCGGATGGCTATCTAGTGGTGCCGCCCTCTGCACGAGTGTGTGCGCGCGGAACCTGTGTCCCGCGCTACTGTACCGCGCCCGGCTGGACTCCGACGCGCCCGCAGATATGAGCACCACACTATATATATACCCCCGCCACGCACTCATGACGCGGGCCGGCGTGCGCCAGGGGTGCGTGCTCGCCGCGCTCAGACACCAGCCGCACGCGCACCACACGCACGCGCAGCACGTGCCCGACTGGTGGCTTGAAAATTACCACCATAGATATAATAGTTGCTACAGCTTGTATAATTAAGCTAAAACCAACTAAAACTTGTTTTTTTTGCCTCCAGGGGGCAGCACACAGCGCAGAGACAGAAGAACTACGCGAAAGGACCCTGGTCACGACACAGGCAGCCGCCGAAGCCTATAGAGCTTTACTGGCAGCTCTGCTGTCACCATCTGCAAGGTCTCAACTACCGGAGTTGAGTCGGCGCGGCGGTTAGCCCGCGCGGTAGCTGATATTTTGGCTACCGCTGATTTGTTGAAGGGTAGGTTGACTTTTTTAATACGACTTTGTTCTACAAATCTTTTTCTATAGATATAACACCAGAAGCATCACAAGTGCGTTTCCTCTCCTTCCCCCGATAGTAAATTTCCGAAATAAATGATTCATTATTGTTTTCTAATGTTTACGCGAATTTCTCTCATTATAAGTTTAGTACCTGGGTGACCGAGCCTAGCTCGGTATTTTCATTTTATTTTTTTTTTATTTTTTTTTCTCGGTATTTTTATATTTTAATTTTATTTCAATAATAAATCACGAGTGAAATTAAAAAAAAAAAAGAAAAAAAATTAATCTGGAGACTGAGATTCGAACCCGGGTCAACACGATGTGATACCCGCCGATTTCCTAATTACGCTATTACTGCTATGGTAACAGCAGTGAAATTAAGCTTCGTATTCTAATGATATTTTTTCATTGCCTAAAACTGGGATAAAACGACATTTTTTTTTTAATGAATCCTAGCTAGATCAATTTTTCGCCCCCGAAATCCCCTGCATACTAAATTTCACGAAAATCGTTGGAGCCGATTCCGAGATTCAGAAAATATATATATACAAGAATTGCTCGTTTAATAGTCTAAGATAACGAAACAAATTTTTCGGATTTTATCGCAGTTAATTAAGTTTAGATGCCCAACGTTTCGGATACTTTACAGCAACCATGGTCACATAAGAGTATAAGTACCTGAGTGACCGAGCCTAGCTCGGTATTTTTAGTATTTCTTTTTCTCGGTATTTTTATATTTTATTTTTAGTTACAAAAAATCAAGAGTGAAATTAGAAAAAAAAGGAAAAAAATAATAGATTAAAGACGGATTTGAACCATGGTCTTATCGGATGAGACCGAGCTACCGATTTCCCACATCAGAGCTATTACAACGTTATTGTCAATTTCGAAATTGAGCTTAGTATTCTAATGATATTTTTTCATTGCCTAAAAACAGGGATAAAACGATATTTTTTTTAAATGAATCCTAGCCAGATCAATTTTTCGCCCCCGAAATCCCCTGCATACTAAATTTCACGAAAATCGTTGGAGCCGATTCCGAGATTCAGAAAATATATATACATATATAATTATATACAAGAATTGCTCGTTTAATAGTATAAGATAAGATTATGTCCACGGTAATAGGCTAATAAAAAACCTAATAAACCGCGATAATATCCGAAAAAATTGTTTCATTATGCGTTATTATTATAATCCAAATGTTTTCCACCACAGGCTCAGAGTGGGTAGACCCCGCAGACCCCATAGTGATAGCGGAGTAAGAGCTACTGGGTGCCGCTGCCTCTATCGACGACGCCGCTCGCAAGCTGGACACACTGCGCCCATGAGTCGCTCCTAACAAGCAGGTACGGTCTCGTCTCTAATGCGTGTGGAGTCTAGAGAATTGAGGGAACCTTTTAAAATTGTATCACTGCTTAAAGTTCTTGAAATATGATGATAAGACCTTGGAGTAGGGTGTTGTAGACCCCGAATGACCTCATCACATTTGTAAAACTGTCGTTAAGAACTGTGCTTTTATTGACATAAATATCGTCACAGATATTAACAGTGCAGGGGTCGTAAACAATTTTGTTCAGTACTAAAATAAAGACAAATAAAATATAAAATTATTTAGTATTCATTAAATATCTTTTTGTATGCATAAAATTGGACTAAAGCTGAAAGTCGGCGCTCAATATACGTGCCGATGACCATGCAATATATAACATCATAGACGATTGATTTGTCGTTGACGACATATCGGCCGATCGTGATTTGTATCTTTGTATAGAATAAGCTATTAATTTACATTAATATAGGCATATATGTCCTGCTAAAATAAATCTTTTCGACTTTGAGATACTTTAGAAGAATTTTCAGAAGAGTGTCAGAAGATAATGCCGCGTGTCGGTGAAATATGATTGATATTCTTGGTTGTTTTCGTATCACCCAGGAATCAAACATATTACCTATCGACCGCGGCGCTCGCGACGAGTGAAGACATCGCTAGAACTATATGCTACTATATTTACATACAGTGATAATATGTAAAGTTGCAATGTTAATGTTATCTGTTTAATACATAATGTTGGCTTCTTTATTTATGTATAAACTGATCTTGATAATATGTTGCTGATTTGACTCAACTTTATAAAATACTAGCTGTGCCCGCGACTTCGTCCACGTGGAATTTAACAAAAAAGATAAATTGTTCAGGCTACTACTAAGCAATTCTACTTATACAATGCCAGTGTGCCATGCCAGTGCCAGAAACTATCATAAATACTTAAAATATTATCAAAGATCCAGGAAAAGATGGTATTCGGACATTAGGTTTGATAAGAATATAAATAGTGCTATCGCAAATTTAATTAACCAATTTATAATTAGCCATAAATATACCGCATCACTAAAAGTAGGCATTGTTCGACTGATTCATAAAAAAGGAAATCGAAACAACTACGGAAATTACATACCTATAACAATACTACCTGTTATTGACAGGATCGTTAAAAAATAGATAACACATAAAATATATACAGGATGTCACAAAAATCAACGTCAAGCCGAAAACTGGAGACAGAATAAGTAGTGACAGCTACCAGAAAAATATAAAAAAAATCTTAGTATTGTACTTTTCATGTTATTAGCCTTTAGAAGTAAGTGAGGAACAGGGTGTGAAGTCCCTAATCCACCCTCGAAAAGGATCCTCCATCCAGACGGGTGTTATGTCTGGGAGGCTACTGCCCCCGTCAGTTTTTTATCTATTTCATATATCGTAAGATAGGTGTCACCACATCACTCCCCTTCGAGACCGGAGGTCGATAGCAGGTTGAGTTCGTCTATGCTTGCCGGGCCAGTGGAATGATGCCCCAGTGAGACGGGGTGATGCTGCATATGCTTCAGTGAGTCGGAGTGGTGTAGTGCTGCGTAGTGGCTGGCTGCTGCGTCAACCAGGAGAGAAGTGCATCTCTGCTTGCTGACCGGCCGAAATGCAGTGTGCTGTGCCACGGTCGCTGAAAAGGCTCTGGGTGATAACCAGGAATGCGCGTCCGATGCATGCTGGTAGTTAGGATACCCGTAGTATCCATGGATACTGGCTGGCTGTATGACTTGCTGATCGAAAGTGAAGAGAAGTGATGATGACGTAGCTTGACGAAGGCTGCGCTGATGTTCATGCTCGGGGTCACCAGTTTGGGGGGGGTGAAGAACTTAACAGTCTGTCCTTGGCACTTTCCAAACTGGTGACCCCGACTGGTGTCGCCACACGCCTTCAAAAAAACCGAAAAAACTGACATTCTGTGATGAATTTTCAAGTACTGCAACTACAATACTTTTTTTTTTTTTACAAGCTTTTATTTAACTTGCAATGTATGTATGTAAGCTTAAGAGCCATTTCACGTTTTCGCGCGAATATCTAAGATTTTAGTCGCCTAATTTACCATCCTAGGTAATATTCTGATATTGTTGAATACATGTAAAAAATAGACCAATCTTTCGTTTTGACACTGTTCTTAACACATTTACAAAATATTATTTATTTACTTTGTGGTGATTAATCTCCCACAATTAGTTTACTGACAAATCATCGCAGAGTAAATTTCAGACTCCTATATCTATCATTAATATTAATAAATTTGACTAAAAAAATTCATAAAGGATCAGACATATAATGTCGTTAATACGTTTCTTACTAGAATATCGATTATTAATAATGTTAATTAGTAAAAAAATAAAGTCTAAGGACAATTTTTACAAATAAGTACAATTTTAAATGCAATATTTTTCTTAGAAAATTAAGAAATTTTAACGAACTATCTATACCAAAGTAAACTTACATCATTTAGGAACATAAAAAAATAATTGAAATATTTAATTATTTTTAATACCTTTTGTATTAAAAATCAAAAGATAGTATATAATACTACGCATCAAATCCGGTAAATCAGTCGAGCGCCAGCGCTCTTAGAGGTAAGGTCCACGCCAAAATCTGCGCAACTGTCTGCTTCGCTCACACGCGCAAATCGATTGTTGTTATAGTGGACCGCCGCATTTGATACTTTCATAAAAATAAAAAATATGCAAATATTATTATTTAAAATCTTTTTTGTCACATTATCAATACAAATAGGCATTTAAATATGTTTGTCTTGTTATTTGTTAATAAATCTGTTTGTCGGTGTCATTGAGTTTATAAAAGAATTAAAGCCGGCAAAATTTGATGGTCTACTTGCATCCAAAGTTTTTATTGAGCATAATAAAAGGCTATTTTATTTATATCGTAAATATTCGATTCATTAGTAAACTCAAAACACTAAATCAATTTAAAAAAAATGTTTCATAAAATTGATTTTTAATTTCAATGTATTGACTGTTGTTATATAACATACTTGAAATTTTTAACAAATTAATTATGTTAAAAACATTTTACAACATAGTTATTAATTTTTAGTATACATTAAAAAAAGATCAAGATTTTTTTTTGGTTATATAGTGTGATAAACAATAGCACTAGACCGCTCGTACGCTTCGACCATATTTACCTAAACTTGCAGAGCCAAAAATTGTGAAATGGCTCTTAATGTATATATAAGTTTGGGCGAAATCTTGCAACTCAATTTTGAAGCAGATGTCTTCAACCAATTGAGATGAAATTTTGTATACAGGTTCAATTTGGATGACAATGCATGGTATGTATGTATGTATGTATGTTTGTTCGAATGAAATCTTGCAACTCAATTTTGAAGCAGATATCTTCAACCAATTGAGCTGAAATTTTGTATACAGGTTCAATTTTGATGACAATGCATGGTTAACTTTTTGACGTCATTCTAAATCCAATGTGGCGGCATACCCAAGAGTGAAGTCTAGTTAGTTTTAGTGCACTTCTATATATAATATGGGCATCAAATGAAAGGGCTTACTAAGAATAATTCTAATAAAGTGACGTGATAACCGACAAAAAATTCAAAAATAAAATAATAGTAAAAGCCTTTTCAAAAACAAGCTTTTATTTGAATACGCTAAAAAGAAAGAAATAAATTTTTATTTAAAAACTTTTACTATCTTCTTATAAATTCATTAAACATCTTTTTTTATATCATATAGATTATGTGTGAAGTGGGCACGGGTTGGCTAGTTTCTGATAAATATGACTAATATTTTTGGATTTTCTTCCAACGACTGAGTGCGATATATTTATGTACTTTCCATGATAAGGTGTCTCACTAGGGTAAATTGTTAGACCTAAATAGAAACATATTATACATACACACAAGGTGTGACATAATACAACTTATCTCTGTGTAGAATGAAATGTGTTTCTTGCCATATAGAGCTTACTTTAATACTTCAAGTAAAAGGTCATATTATTTGTCATTTTATCGTGGTTTTTCTATGTATGAACTTTGTTGCAAAAAAAATATTAAATTGTTATTACTTTTTATAAAATCATTTTTGGAGTTTACTCCTTAGGGATCGCCCATTATTCGCGTAATGATTTTTAACAACTTTTTGACCCCCCTACCCTCCTTAGTGATATTTGGTAAGGTTTTAAACATTGCATGGGTGAGACATTTTTTACGCGTGTAATTGAAGAGCCGTTTTCGACTCTATTTTACTTATTTTTTGTTTTGCATTGAGTCCATTTTAATAATATTTTTACTGTAACATTAAGGCATCAGTGGCATAATTTAATTTGTATAATTAAATAAATATATTTCATTGCATCTTTACTTTATTTTAGGGAAGTTGAATATCATTTGCCGTACTTCGTTTCTTACAATTTTTATTTATTTATTTAGTGATGGGCGACATTATTCCACGCATACATAAAATATGTAATCTGTTTGTTTATTTATTTTTTCAGCTTGGTATTCTCACAGCAATACCATACTTGGGTTCATGTATCTCGACGTTAGCATTCGGTAATCTGTCCGATTATTTAACTAATAGAAAAGTCATTACCATGAAAATGTCGAGAATAATATTTAATTCTGTTGGTAAGTTCTGTTAGTAAAATAAATAATGTTAGACAATACAACTAACAACAACGTTTATTTGTAGATCGCGGTTATCAAATAGAAATATCTGACAAATATAATATAATCTTGGTGAAGCATAAAAAATTACGAAAAAATATTATCGGTTCAATAATATTATATGTCAGATAACTTAGGAAAAGATTCAAAGACGTGTACATTGAAGAAAGGTTTAATTTTTTTTTTTATTTCAGACTAACCGATACCAGTGGTGCATCTTACTATTATTGATGGCTGGTTGTACTTTTGTTAGTAATGTCATCTTCGTCATATTAGTAAGAGGATGTCGGCAAGAAAAGATAAAAAAGGTAAGTAATACCGACTCCTCTGTCATAACGCCTCATAAAACACCAAACAGCATATTTTGACATTTCTAACAAACTACCGAAAGCGTTGAACCGACCCGGGCGTTAAAGTCACCCAAGATAGAAAGTCTGTCACTAGAACTTACGCCAAGTACCGTCTCAGTGAGTTGGTTGTAAAATTGGTTTTTGGCTTCGTCAGGTGAAACTAGTATTGGGTCATATGCGGAGATTAACCCTAGAAGCCTAATCTACGTCTGCGAGGCGTATACAAATCCAGTACAATACAGTTAAAGCTAGCGCGTCGTGTTTTTTAGCCAATTACTCAGTCCTCGACAAGAGCTAAGGGATCATGTCTATGTCGCTAAGGTATAACCTACCATTTTTGAGTTATCGAAGTATAATACGCCTGCGAGACGTTTGTTTAGGCTTTGTGTAACTTTTAACATTAAGTTTGTTAAAATCTTGTATGTTGTTTTTAGGTTTATGTTTAATAGTCTTTAGGTAAAAATGTGTCTGGTTTTAAAATACTTAAAAGTGACACGATTTTGACAATTTTAAGCCAGAAAGATAATAATTTCTCAGGAAGATTCAGCTTTTGATGTTGAGACTGGGTTTTTGTCTATTGGATTGGTTTCAAGGCGAAGATGAGAGTTATTATATTGAAGATGTTTATTTTTGCTACTTGCTCTAAACAAACCGACTCAACCCCAGTGGCAGAAGTTGATCCATTATCTTATGCTGATTATGTGTAGCAAACTACAAATTTCGAGCGATATTGTATCTGTTATTGGCAATACTCTTCGTTGTAAGAATGGACATGTTTCGTTAACTACTTTAATATCTCAATTATCTCACAAAACTACAGGTACACCTAAACATCATCCGCACCAGAATTAGTAAAGCGACTAGGCTCAGATTTGGCCCTGGCCCCTGAATTCTCTATAGGTATATCCAGAGGCTAGATGCTGCAAGTTTGAAACGATCTTTACAAAAAAATATAAACCAAATTCTTATAAATCCTATTGATTTATATAATGAACATTAAGCAGTAAAACTAGAGTTAAAAAAACGTAAACATAGTACTTTTTGTAACTATAAAACAAAGATAATATACAATTTGTTTGAAAATCAGCCTGTGGCGAGCAGAAAGTTGAGATATGTACAGACTGCTCTAAGGTTTTAGCTAGTTATAATAGTCTTATTATTATTAATATTTGTTTAATTAATAACAAATAAATGTTACAAAATATTGGATCTTCTAAAATAGTATGTTTCTTATAGTCGATTATCGAGAAGATAATTTTTTTGTTTGAATTTATGTCAAAATTTTTATTTCGCTATAATAAATAACTGTGAATGTAGTATTATTTGACAACAGTGTGTTTTATTATTAGCGCACACCCCAATCTTAAATTTCCGTTAAATAATAGTCCTGAAATAGACATACTTTAGCACACAGACTGTTACTTATACATGTACGCCTCGAAGACGTATGTTTAGACTTTGTGTACATCTAGAGAAGATTAGGCTTCGAGGGTTAAAGTAACAAAGCCGCAAATGCTTCGCATCCTCAGCACCATAATGAGCTCCGAGATTCCTCGAGGAGTTTCAATTGAAGTTTCAACGCCATGCTCACGTGCGGCAGTGGAGTCCTTTCCCTTCCAGAAAAATGTATATGAGGCCTTGCGTATTGAGCCTTCGTCCAGTAATCTGGTCTCTTGCAGTGCGGAAATTTAGGGCAGTTTTGCGCAGGTCGTCAGCGCCATTTGAGCTTCCATTGGTGTCCAGGAAGCCTATCCTCATCGTACGGACATTCCATGTCGATAAACGCATGAAAAGTGTAAGGTTTTTATTGTGTGTTTTAGACTGCTGCTTAGATCCAGGTGTGATAGGTAACGATATGGACTTTCTAGGTTTACTAGTGCTTCCTGAACTCTAAAGAAGCAAATCCACGCCGAGACGGATCGGTATCTAATTGGCCGGGGGCTGCTTAAGCGGGCAGCGGGTGGGTGGTAACCGATCAATGGGTCTTCGATGGACACTCCCACTGACGAGAGTGACCCCTGGCGCCTGCACTTGACGCCTATTGTGTGCGGACTTATAACCGGTTACTGCCACTCCCTGTGTTGTTTTCCACGCAGCAGAACTGTCGTAGGCGTAGAGTCCTCCTCACCACAGACACTGCGTCGCCCGGGACACAGATTAAGGAAAATGCAGGGTTGCCGAAGACCCACTCCCACCCTCTCGACCTAGCTGACTTAGTCCGCAGGAACAGCAAGCCGATACCTGCGGAGTCAGTTCGGTTGCAGCAATTATCTGAGCGAACGCCTAACGGAGATCCCTGCCGGGTTTAATATCGGAATTTTCCATTTCCTGGATGGTAAACATCTACGCAAAACTAGAAGGTCTAGTTTGAGTTCCCTTAGTCACGTTACCGTTCTTATAAGCCAGAAACCACACGGCATGAAGAAGAAGGATAAGTGGGAAGGATTTATGTGAGAATAGGATCTGGTGTTAGGGATACCAGTGCCACGGGTAGCCGGGGGGGGGGGGGGGGGGTGAGACTAGCAGCTAGAGCAGTCCGGGGTTGCGTACCTGTAGCGGTTGTAACTAATTATGGGATGGATATCTAGTGGTCCTGCCCTGTGAACGAGTGTGTGCGCATGGAACCTGTTTCCCGCCGGCAGATATGAGCACCACACTATATACATATACCCCCACCACGCACTCATGACGTGGGCCGGCGTGCGCCAAGGGTGCGTGCTCACCGCGCTTAGACACCAGAAGCACGCGCATCACACGCACGCGCAGCACGTGCCAGACTGGTGGCTTGAAAATTACCACCATAGATATAATAGTTGCTACGCAATATACAAGCTGTAGCCAATTAAACTAAAACCAACTAAAACTTGTTTTTTTGCCTCCAGGGGGCAGCACACAGCGCAGAGACAGAAGAACTACGCGAAAGGACCCTGGTCACGACACAGGCAGCTGCCGAAGCCCATAGAGCTTTACTGGCAGCTCTGCTGTCACCATCTGCCAGGTCTCAACTACCGGAGTTGAGTCGGTGGTTAGCCCGCGCGGTAGCTGATTGATTGGTTGAAGGGTAGGTTGACATTTTTAATACGACTTTGTTCTACAAATCTTTTTCTATAGATATAACACCAGAAGCATCACAAGTGCGTTTCCTGTCCTTCCCCCGATAGTAAATTTCCGAAATAAATGATTCATTATTGTTTTCTAATGTTTACGCAAATTTCACTCATTATAAGTTTATAACGAAACAAATTTTTCGGATTTTATTGCGGTTTATTAAGTTTAGATGCCCGACGTTTCGGATACTTTACAGCAACCATGGTCACATAAGAGTATAATTATGTCCACGGCAATGGGCTAATAAAAAACCTAATAAACCGCGACAATATCCGAAAAAAATGTTTCATTATGTGTTATTATTATAATCCAAATGTTTTCCACCACAGGCTCAGAGTGAGTGGACCCCGCAGACCCCACAGTGATAGCGGAGCGAGAGCTACTGGGTGCCGCTACCTCTGTCGACGCCGCCGCTCGCAAGCTGGACGCACTGCGCCCATGAGTCGCTCTTAAGACACAGGTACGGTCTCGTCTCTAATGCGTGTGGAGTCTAGAGAATTGAGGAAACCTTTTAAAATTGTATCACTGCTTAAAGTTCTTGAAATAAGATGATATAAATGATATAAATAAGATACATTGGATTGGGGTGTTGTAGACCCCGAGTGACCTCATCATTTTTGTAAAACTGTCGTTAAGAACTGTGCTTTGATTGACATAAGTATCGTCACAGATATACAGTACAGTAACAGTGCAGGGGTCGTAAACAGTTTTGTCTAAAATAAAGACAGATAAAATGTAAAATTATTTAGTATTCATTAAATATCTTTTTGTATGCATAAAATTGGGGATAGTCTTTATACAATAGTATACCGATTTATGGGGTTTTTGAAAGGGTGGGGGGAGGGGGAGTGGTGGATTACCCTCTGGTGCCAGTCTCATCCCCAGCAATCTCATGATTATAGAGATATTACGGTTAAAATTTTTGAGGTAAAAATTGTTTAGACTTACCGAATACCTAATGTTATTTATACTATTAAAGCTTCGGCGCTCTTGGAAGTGCACTCATGTTCCGCTTCGTAGCTTTAAAGACGCTTTTAAAACACTTTAACACTTTATATGTATTAACGCAAAATAAACTATCTCGGTTCCAAGAGTAACAAATGATACAAACTTATATATATACCTATATAGGTATATATATATCGTTTATTTTACGTAAATACATGTAAAATAAAATGTTAACATGAGAGAATAGGCTATTTTTATATATATATATATATGCGTTTTATGTGTTGCGTTTTTGCGCGTTTATGTTATATATATATATATATATATATAACATAAACGCGCAGATTAGTTTAGATATTATGTATTATACACACGTTTTCGTTTACTATACAGCCTATTCTCTCATGTTAACATTTTATTTTACATGTATTTACGTAAAATAAACGATTTTGATTGCAAGAGTAATTAACGATACGAACTCACATATAACATAAACGCACAGATTAGATATTATAATTTACGTCACTTAACTTCACTTTAAAAGTCTCTCACTTTATTTTAATATTTTTACACATTATTTTAACAAACGATACAATTACGAAACGAAAAGTTTCCCACCTGAATTATTTTTGTTTAAATATCAGCCTGTAAAAGGCAAACTCCATACAGCTTTATTTCATGTTATGTTTTTTACTTAAATATATTTTATTTTTACTTATTTTTTACTCATATACGAAAAATATTCAATATTTCGTTTCATTTTTAATAATTTTTACTAAATATATGACCGTATAAAATAATATATTGAAGTAAAAAACATGACACGTTTTCGTTTACTATATAGCCTATTCAGTCGTGTTTCTTTTCAGTATAATTTTTTTACATTTATTTATTTAATGTCATATACGAAAAATATTCAATATTACGCTTCATTTTTAATAATTGTTATTTATTTATAAATTTATGCCTAAATTACTGTCGAAATATACTGCTTTAACTTTTCTAATTAAATTAGTAAGATTGTGTGCTAGAATATAGATATAGAGATCCGAAAAATACCCAATACCGAATCGGGGCACCCCACTATCCACGTGGTCTTGGTCTGTCTTACCCCTAGAGTGTTTTGTTGAAAGCCCGGAGGCCGAAGGCGACCAGCCTGAGCCGCTCCCTACGCATTCGTTCATGCGCTTTCGCACGGCGGGCGAGGGTTGTCACTTGTCCTCCTTCCGCGCCGGAGCCAAGTGTTATTCTAATTTCAAAGAACATTTAACCTTAAACATTTAACCTACCACAGGTTAAATGTATTTCTTAACGTAATTATGTCAATAAACGGTCTTATTTTGAAGTTAGATAGGTTAGGGTTATTTTTTATTTTATTTTATTTTTTGTGACGAAATTATGTCGATAATCTAATTTATCTAAGCTCAAAATTGAAAAGATTTACGAATAAATAGGTGTTGCCTTCATATAAAAAATTATACTGAAAAGAAACCCGACTGAATAGGCTGTATGGTCTTAGACTTTTGCCTGTTCTGATAAATAAAACGAAAAAGTCTACGTCGTTTGGACCGATTTAAGCAAAAATGATCCAATCAACACAAACCTCATTTTGAGATATTTGACTTTAAAGTTCATTGCAGTATTTCTCTGGCTTTGTAATGCTAAATTTTATTTTTTTAATTTTATGTAACTGAATATGAATGAATCTGTAATATGAACTTTTTATTAAACTTATATATATATTATAATAGTTAAAAAATTTAATTATTTAATAATTTATTAAATAATTAAATTTTTTAACTATTTTACATGCATGTATTTATTGAATATATTATAATAATTGAGTAGATATTAATGAAAATAAACGCTTGGATCATTTTTACAAAAAAAAATGTATGGAATTAGCTATGTAGGCAGCGAAAAGAAAAATTCAAAAATGTTTCAAAGTGAGACAAAAATAGGAACTGAAAACTATTTATTATTCTTGTTTTATCAAAAAATTACAAAAAAAAAAATCCCTACGCCTCATTTAAATCAAAGTCTGGTTCATCACAAAAACCATCTATATCATCTATTACTGCATCAGACGATGCTTTGCGACCTTTCAAGTTTTTATAGTAATCGATGCAGTCATTTGGTATAATATGGAATAATGATTTCAAATCGTTTAACTTTTTTTTTTTTGATCTATTTTCCTGATGGTCATAATTCTTGCAAATCTTCTTCTACGACATCCAACTCGCAAATGGCGATTGTATGCCAAAAATAAAAGAAGAAGAAGAAGACATCCAACTCAACACCTTTAATTTTTTTTACATTGAGTTCTTTGTACTCTTCATTGAAGGTAGATCTTATGAACAAAGAATGTGGAGCCTGCTTTTTAGGGTTCCGTAGCCAAATGTCAAAAAACTGAACCCTTATAGATTCGTCATGCCTGTCTGTCTGTCCTTCCGTATGTCACAGCCACTTTATTCCGAAACTATAAAAACTATATTGTTGAAACTTGGTAAGTAGATGTTTTCTGTAAACCACATTAAGGTTTTCAAACAAAAATACACAAAAAAAAAAAAATTTTGAGGGTTCCCCATACTTAGAACTGAAACTCAAAAAAATTTTTTCATTAAACCCTTACGTGTGGGGTATCTATGGATAGGTATTTAAAAATGATATTGAGGTTTCTCATATCATTTTTTTCTTAACTGAATAGTTTGCGCGAGAGAGACTTCCAAAGTGGTAAAATGTGTGTCCCCCCTTCTGTAACTTCTAAAATAAGAGAACGATAAAACTAAAAAAAAAATTGCGCGCGTACAAAGTACACATGTCAGAAGTGAAACTGCTTTGGCAAACGAATTAAAAAAACTGATTAAAAAAAACGAATTTAAAATACAAAAAAAAAAAAAACTAGTTGAAAATAAAAAACATTTTATGCACCTGTGAAGGGTTTTTGTTTTTACATTGTTTTATAATAACAATATAATCATATACGGAATATATCCTTTCATATTGGTTAAGTCGAGTCTCAATTTTAGCGAAATCGTTGTCATTAGGCACAAATGTGTGTCCTGATTCTAGATAACAGAAACTGGTTGTGTCTAAAGTGGGGTCTCTGTCTAAATTAGCCTTCAAAATTAAAACAATTTTTATATTGAGAATGAATTTTTGAATTGTTAAAATGATTCATGACTTTTGAAACATTTAGGTAATATATTTTTTGTTACATTTTTTATGTTGTATAACAGTTTCAAGTAGGTAGTATGAATCATTATAGCAAAAGTAGTTAATACATGACAAGGCAACCCAAGATAATGCATAAATGATTCAAATAGCTTGAAACACTTATGTATTTTAAAAATTGATCTTCGACATGTATTGTCAGCTGTGGGTTGGATCATAATTATGGACTTTCGCCAATTATTAAGATAGAGTTACGAGTCTTTGATATGTTAAAATATACCTTATTTAGAGACCATAGGCCACAAAATCTCGAAATTGTCAAGGTTGTGGGTTGGATCATTTTTGCTAAAATCGGTCCGTTTAATCGTTTATGTCAGTTCATATTAATCTGTGCTTCGTATCGTACCTATATTACTCTTGGCAATCAAGAGATTGTTTTTACGTAAATACGAACAATATAATGTATAAAAGTGTTACAGATAGTTTTTACGTTATGTACGTGTATTATTATAATGTGTAAGTGTTTAAAAGCTACGCAACGGAATATGAATGCACTTCCCGCAGCATCGGAGCTAAAATAGGTATAAATAACATTAGGTATTCGGTAAGTCTTTTAAAAAAATTTTACCTTAAAAATTTTAAACGTGATATCTCTATAATCATGAGATTGCTTGGGGTGGGAGTGGCACCAGACGGTAATCCACCACTCCCCCTCCCGCCCACCCTTTCAAAAACCCCATAAATCGGAATACAATTGTAAAAAGGCTTACCAAAATTGGACTAAAGCTGAAAGTCGGCGCTCAATATACGTGCCGATGACAATGCAATATATAACATCGTTTGTCGTTGACGACATATCGGCCGATCGTGATTTGTATCTTTGTATAGAATAAGCTATTAATTTACATTAATATAGGCATAAATATCCTGCTGAAATAAATCTCTAAAGAAGCTGAACTTAGAAGACACTTTAGAATAATTTTGGACTTTGAGATATTTTAGAAGAATTTTGAGAGGAGTGTCAGAAGATAATGCCGCGTGTCGGTGAAGTATGCTTGATATTCTTGGTTGTTTTCGTATCACCCAGGAATCAAACATATTACCCATCGACCGCGGCGCTCGCGACGAGTAAAGACATCGCTAGAACTATGCTACCATATTACATAAAGTGATAATATGTAAAGTTGCAATGTTAATGTTATCTGTTATGTTTAATATGTTGCTAATTTGACTCAACTTTATAAAATACTAGCTGTGCCCGCGACTTCGTCCGCGTGTAATTTAACAAAAAAGATATTGTTCAGGCTACTACTAAGCAATTCTACTTCTACAATGCCAGTGTGCCATGCCAGTGCCAGAAACTGTCATAAATACTTTAAATATTATCAAAGATCCAGGAATAGGTGGTATCCGGACATTAGGTTTGATAGGAATATAAATAGTGCTATCGCAAATTTAATTAACCGATATATAATTAGCCATAAATATACCACATCACTATAAGTAGGCATTGTTCGACCGATTCATAAAAAATCGGCCAAGTGCGAGTCGGACTCGCGCACTAAGGGTTCCGTACCACTTAACTAAAGGCTATATTTTATTGTTATTAAACAAAATACACAGTAAATAAGAAACAGATAATAACCATATAAAAATGGAAAATAAACTAGTAAAATACGCCATCTATCTATCTATCCTCTATCGATCCGTGCCGCTATTGGAAAGCTATTATATTGGTCTATCGACGAAGTTTTCTTGGTTTCTGGATAGATGGCGATGGAATTAAATCGCGTCACGTTAAATATTTATTTTACTTTGTTTTTAGTATTTGTTGTTATAGTGGCAACAGAAATACATAATTTGTGAAAATTTCAACTCTATAGCTATCGCCGTTCTTGAGATACAGCCTGGTGACAGACGGACGGACAGACGGACGGACGGACGGACGGACAGCGAAGTCTTAGTAATAGGGTCCCGTTTTTACCTTTGCACGGAACCCTAAAAAAGAAATCGAAACAAGTACGCAAATTACAGACCTATAACAATACTACATGTTAATGACACGATCGTTAAAAAATGGATAACACATAAAATACATACAGGCTGTCCCAAAAATCAACCTCAAGCCGAAAACTGGAGACAGGGTAAGTAGTGACAGCTACCAGAAAAAAAAATCTTAGTATTGTACTTTTCATGTTATTAGCCTTTAGAAGTAAGTGAAGAACAGGGTGTGAAGTCCCTAATCCACCCTCGGATCCTCCATCCAGACGGGTGTTATGTCTGGGAGGCTACTGCCACCGTCAGTTTTTTCTTTATTTCGTATATCGCAAGATAGGTGTCACCACATCACTCCCCTTCGAGACCGGAGGTCAATAGCAGGTTGAGTTCGTCTATGCTTGCCGGGCCAGTGGAATGATGCCCCAGTGAGACAGGGTGATGTAGTGCTGCGTAGTAGCTGGCTGCTGCGTCAACCAGGAGAGAAGTGCGTCTCTGCTTGCTGACCGGCCGAAGTGCAGTGTGCTGTAACACGGTCGCTGAAATGGCTGTGGGTGATAACCAGGAATGCGCGTCCGCTGTATGCTGGTAGTCAGGATGCCCGTAGTATCCGTGGATACTGGCTGGCTGTATGACTTGCTGATCGAAAGTGAAGAGAAGTGATGATGACGTAGCTTGACGAAGGCTGCACTGATGTTCATGCTCGGGGTCACCAGTTTGGGGGTGTCAAAGAACTTAACAGTCTGTCCGTGGTACCTTCCAAACTGGTGACCCCGACTGGTGTCGTCACACGCCTTCAAAAAAAAAACCGAAAAAACTGACATCCTGTGATGAACTTTTAAGTACTGCAACTATAATACTTTATTTTTCTTAATATTTTTTACAAGTTTTTATTTAACTTGCAATGTATGTATGTAAGCTTAATGTATATAAGTTTGGGCGAAATCTCGCAACTCAATTTTGATGCAGATATCTTCAACCAATTGAGCTAAAATTTTGTATATAGGTTCAATTTGGATGACAATGCATGGTTTGTATGTATGTATGTATGTTTGTTCGGGTGAAATCTTGCAACTCAATTTTGAAGCAGATATCTTCAACCAATTGAGCTGAAATTTTGGATACCGGTTCAATTTGGATGACAATGCATGGTTTGTATGTATGTATGTATGTTTGTTCGGGTGAAATCTTGCAACTCAATTTTGAAGCAGATATCTTCAACCATTTGAGCTGAAATTTTGTATACAGGTTCAATTTGGATGACAATTCATGGTTTGTATGTATGTATGTCTGTATATATGTATGTATCTTTGTTCGGGTGAAATCTTGCAACTCAATTTTGAAGCAGATATCTTCAACCATTTGAGCTGAAATTTTGTATACAGGTTCAATTTGGATGACAATTCATGGTTTGTATGTATGTATGTCTGTATATATGTATGTATCTTTGTTCGGGTGAAATCTTGCAACTCAATTTTGAAGCAGATATCTTCAACCAATTTAGCTGAAATTTTGTTTACAGGTTCAATTTGGATGCCAGTACATAGTTAACTTTGTGACGTCATTCTAAATCCAATATGGAGCATATCCAAGAGTGCGGACTAGTTATTTTTAGTGCTCTTCTACAATATCGGTATCAAATGAAAGAGCTTGTTAAGAATAATTCGAATAAAGTGTCGCGGACGTGATAACCGACTAAAAAGTCGAAAATAAATTAAAAGTAAAAAAACCTTTTTAAAAAATAAGCTTTTATTTTAATGCACAATAACGAAAAAAAATAATTTTTACTTTCAAACTTTTACTATCTACTTATAAAGTCATTACACATAATCTATAATATAAAAGCTTGTCGTGAGATATGCTTGTAAACAAGTAAATTAAATAAATTGATGTGATTGATTTCAACTATTAAAATTTTCAAAATAAGGAAACACGAGTACCTACTCATATCTCGCGACAAGCTTTTTTTGTGGTTTTTCTATGTATGAACTATGTTGCAAAAAAAAAATTAAATTGTTATTACTTTTTATAAAATCATTTTTGGCGTTTACTCCTTAGGGATCGTCCATTTATCACGTGATGATTTTTAACAACTTTTTGACCCCTCTACCCCCCCTTAGTGATATTTGGTAAGGTTTTAAACATTGCATCGGTGAGACATTTTTTACGCGTGTAATTGAAGAGCCGTTTTCGACTCTATTTCACTTATTTTTTGTTTTAAATTGAGTCCATTTTAATAATATTTTTACTGTCACTTTAAGGCACCAGTGGCATAATTTAATTTGTATAATTAAGTTCTGTTAGTAAAATAAATAATGTTAGACAATACAACTAACAACAAATATCAATGTTATTCACTGAAATGAAACAAACTTTTTCGGATTTATAATGCGTCATTAAACACCAAACAGCATATTTTCACATTTCTAACTAACTGCCGAAAGCGTTGAACCGACCCGGGCGTTAAAGTCACCCAAGATGGAAAGTCTGTCACTAGAACTTACGCCAAGTACCGTCTCAGTAAGTTGGTTGTAAAATTGGTCTTTGGCTTCGTCAGGTGAAACTAGTATTGGGTCATATGCGGAGATTAAAGTAACAAAGCCGCAAATGCTTCGCCTCAGCACCATAATGCGCTCCGAGATTCCTCGAGGAGTTTCAATTGAAGAAAGTAGATCATTACGGATAACGAAACCAACGCCATGCTCACGTGCGGCAGTGGAGTCCTTTCCCTTCCAGAAAAATGTATATGAGGCCTCTTGTATTGAGCCTTCGTCCAGTAATCTGGTCTCTTGCAGTGCGGAAATTTAGGGCAGTTTTGCGCAGGTCGTCAGCGCCATTTGAGCTTCCATTGGTGTCCAGGAAGCCTATCCTCATCGTACGGACATTCCATGTCGATAAACGCATGAAAAGTGTAAGGTTTTTATTGTGTGTTTTAGACTGCTGCTTACATCCAGGTGTGATAGGTAACGATATGGACTTTCTAGGTTTACTAGTGCTTCCTGAACTCTAAAGAAGCAAATCCACGCCGAGACGGATCGGTATCTAATTGGCCGGGGGCTGCTTAAGCGGGCAGCGGGTGGGTGGTAACCGATCAATGGGTCTTCGATGGACCCTCCCACTGACGAGAGTGACCCCTGGCGCCTGCACTTGATGCCTATTGTGTGCGGACTTATAACCGGTCACTGCCACTCCCCGTGTTGTTTATCACGCAGCAGAGCTGTCGTGGGCAAAGTGACCTCTCTACAGACACTGCGACGCCCGTGACACAGATTAAGGAAATCGCAGGGTTGCCCAAGACCCACGCCAACCCTATCGACGTAGCTGACTTAGTCCTCAGGAACAGCAAGCCGATACGTGCGGAGTCAGTTCAGTTGCAGGAATCAGCTGCGCGAACGACTAACGGAGATCCCTTCCGGGTTTATTCCTGGATGGTAAACATCTACGCAAAACGAAAGGTCTAGTTTGAGTTCCCTTAGTCGCCTTTTATGATTCCCTAGGAAGAAACGTGGTGGAACCGTTCTTATAAGGCGGAAACCACACGGCATGAAGAAGAAGGATAAGTGGAAAGGATTTATGTGAGAATAGGATCTGAGGTTAGGGATACGAGTGCCACGGATTACAGGGGGGGACGGGGGGACGAAACTAGCAGCTAGAACAGTCCGGGGTCGCGTACCCGTAGCGGTTCCAAGTAGTTGTCGGATGGATATCTAGTGGTCCCGCCCTCTGCACGAGTGTGTGCGCGTGGAACCTGTTTCCCGCGCTCCTGTACCGCGCCCGACTGGACTCCGATGCGCCCGCAGATATGAGCACCACTCTATATACATATACCCCCACCATGCACTCATGATGCGGGCCGGCCTGCGCCGGGTCTGCGTGCTCGCCGCGCTCAGAGACCAGCCGCACGCGCACTGACTGACTGGTGGCTTGAAAATTACCACCATAGATATAATAGTTGCTACAGCTTGTATAATTAAGCTAAAACCAACTAAAACTTGTTTTTTTGCCTCCAGGGGGCAGCACACAGCGCAGAGACAGAAGAACTACGATTCATTATTGTTTTCTAATGTTTACGCAAATTTCACTCATTATAAGTTTATAACGAAACAAATTTTTCGGATTTTATTGCGGTTTATTAAGTTTAGATGCCCGACGTTTCGGATACTTTACAGCAACCATGGTCACATAAGAGTATAATTATGTCCACGGCAATGGGCTAATAAAAAACCTAATAAACCGCGACAATATCCGAAAAAAATGTTTCATTATGTGTTATTATTATAATCCAAATGTTTTCCACCACAGGCTCAGAGTGAGTGGACCCCGCAGACCCCACAGTGATAGCGGAGCGAGAGCTACTGGGTGCCGCTACCTCTGTCGACGCCGCCGCTCGCAAGCTGGACGCACTGCGCCCATGAGTCGCTCTTAAGACACAGGTACGGTCTCGTCTCTAATGCGTGTGGAGTCTAGAGAATTGAGGAAACCTTTTAAAATTGTATCACTGCTTAAAGTTCTTGAAATAAGATGATATAAATGATATAAATAAGATACATTGGATTGGGGTGTTGTAGACCCCGAGTGACCTCATCATTTTTGTAAAACTGTCGTTAAGAACTGTGCTTTGATTGACATAAGTATCGTCACAGATATACAGTACAGTAACAGTGCAGGGGTCGTAAACAGTTTTGTCTAAAATAAAGACAGATAAAATGTAAAATTATTTAGTATTCATTAAATATCTTTTTGTATGCATAAAATTGGGGATAGTCTTTATACAATAGTATACCGATTTATGGGGTTTTTGAAAGGGTGGGGGGAGGGGGAGTGGTGGATTACCCTCTGGTGCCAGTCTCATCCCCAGCAATCTCATGATTATAGAGATATTACGGTTAAAATTTTTGAGGTAAAAATTGTTTAGACTTACCGAATACCTAATGTTATTTATACTATTAAAGCTTCGGCGCTCTTGGAAGTGCACTCATGTTCCGCTTCGTAGCTTTAAAGACGCTTTTAAAACACTTTAACACTTTATATGTATTAACGCAAAATAAACTATCTCGGTTCCAAGAGTAACAAATGATACAAACTTATATATATACCTATATAGGTATATATATATCGTTTATTTTACGTAAATACATGTAAAATAAAATGTTAACATGAGAGAATAGGCTATTTTTATATATATATATGCGTTTTATGTGTTGCGTTTTTGCGCGTTTATGTTATATATATATATATATATATATATATATATATATATATATATATATATATATATATATATATATATATATATAACATAAACGCGCAGATTAGTTTAGATATTATGTATTATACACACGTTTTCGTTTACTATACAGCCTATTCTCTCATGTTAACATTTTATTTTACATGTATTTACGTAAAATAAACGATTTTGATTGCAAGAGTAATTAACGATACGAACTCACATATAACATAAACGCACAGATTAGATATTATAATTTACGTCACTTAACTTCACTTTAAAAGTCTCTCACTTTATTTTAATATTTTTACACATTATTTTAACAAACGATACAATTACGAAACGAAAAGTTTCCCACCTGAATTATTTTTGTTTAAATATCAGCCTGTAAAAGGCAAACTCCATACAGCTTTATTTCATGTTATGTTTTTTACTTAAATATATTTTATTTTTACTTATTTTTTACTCATATACGAAAAATATTCAATATTTCGTTTCATTTTTAATAATTTTTACTAAATATATGACCGTATAAAATAATATATTGAAGTAAAAAACATGACACGTTTTCGTTTACTATATAGCCTATTCAGTCGTGTTTCTTTTCAGTATAATTTTTTTACATTTATTTATTTAATGTCATATACGAAAAATATTCAATATTACGCTTCATTTTTAATAATTGTTATTTATTTATAAATTTATGCCTAAATTACTGTCGAAATATACTGCTTTAACTTTTCTAATTAAATTAGTAAGATTGTGTGCTAGAATATAGATATAGAGATCCGAAAAATACCCAATACCGAATCGGGGCACCCCACTATCCACGTGGTCTTGGTCTGTCTTACCCCTAGAGTGTTTTGTTGAAAGCCCGGAGGCCGAAGGCGACCAGCCTGAGCCGCTCCCTACGCATTCGTTCATGCGCTTTCGCACGGCGGGCGAGGGTTGTCACTTGTCCTCCTTCCGCGCCGGAGCCAAGTGTTATTCTAATTTCAAAGAACATTTAACCTTAAACATTTAACCTACCACAGGTTAAATGTATTTCTTAACGTAATTATGTCAATAAACGGTCTTATTTTGAAGTTAGATAGGTTAGGGTTATTTTTTATTTTATTTTATTTTTTGTGACGAAATTATGTCGATAATCTAATTTATCTAAGCTCAAAATTGAAAAGATTTACGAATAAATAGGTGTTGCCTTCATATAAAAAATTATACTGAAAAGAAACCCGACTGAATAGGCTGTATGGTCTTAGACTTTTGCCTGTTCTGATAAATAAAACGAAAAAGTCTACGTCGTTTGGACCGATTTAAGCAAAAATGATCCAATCAACACAAACCTCATTTTGAGATATTTGACTTTAAAGTTCATTGCAGTATTTCTCTGGCTTTGTAATGCTAAATTTTATTTTTTTAATTTTATGTAACTGAATATGAATGAATCTGTAATATGAACTTTTTATTAAACTTATATATATATTATAATAGTTAAAAAATTTAATTATTTAATAATTTATTAAATAATTAAATTTTTTAACTATTTTACATGCATGTATTTATTGAATATATTATAATAATTGAGTAGATATTAATGAAAATAAACGCTTGGATCATTTTTACAAAAAAAAATGTATGGAATTAGCTATGTAGGCAGCGAAAAGAAAAATTCAAAAATGTTTCAAAGTGAGACAAAAATAGGAACTGAAAACTATTTATTATTCTTGTTTTATCAAAAAATTACAAAAAAAAAAATCCCTACGCCTCATTTAAATCAAAGTCTGGTTCATCACAAAAACCATCTATATCATCTATTACTGCATCAGACGATGCTTTGCGACCTTTCAAGTTTTTATAGTAATCGATGCAGTCATTTGGTATAATATGGAATAATGATTTCAAATCGTTTAACTTTTTTTTTTTTTATCTATTTTCCTGATGGTCATAATTCTTGCAAATCTTCTTCTACGACATCCAACTCGCAAATGGCGATTGTATGCCAAAAATAAAAGAAGAAGAAGAAGACATCCAACTCAACACCTTTAATTTTTTTTACATTGAGTTCTTTGTACTCTTCATTGAAGGTAGATCTTATGAACAAAGAATGTGGAGCCTGCTTTTTAGGGTTCCGTAGCCAAATGTCAAAAAACTGAACCCTTATAGATTCGTCATGCCTGTCTGTCTGTCCTTCCGTATGTCACAGCCACTTTATTCCGAAACTATAAAAACTATATTGTTGAAACTTGGTAAGTAGATGTTTTCTGTAAACCACATTAAGGTTTTCAAACAAAAATACACAAAAAAAAATAAATTTTGAGGGTTCCCCATACTTAGAACTGAAACTCAAAAAAATTTTTTCATTAAACCCTTACGTGTGGGGTATCTATGGATAGGTATTTAAAAATGATATTGAGGTTTCTCATATCATTTTTTTCTTAACTGAATAGTTTGCGCGAGAGAGACTTCCAAAGTGGTAAAATGTGTGTCCCCCCTTCTGTAACTTCTAAAATAAGAGAACGATAAAACTAAAAAAAAAATTGCGCGCGTACAAAGTACACATGTCAGAAGTGAAACTGCTTTGGCAAACGAATTAAAAAAACTGATTAAAAAAAACGAATTTAAAATACAAAAAAAAAAAACTAGTTGAAAATAAAAAACATTTTATGCACCTGTGAAGGGTTTTTGTTTTTACATTGTTTTATAATAACAATATAATCATATACGGAATATATCCTTTCATATTGGTTAAGTCGAGTCTCAATTTTAGCGAAATCGTTGTCATTAGGCACAAATGTGTGTCCTGATTCTAGATAACAGAAACTGGTTGTGTCTAAAGTGGGGTCTCTGTCTAAATTAGCCTTCAAAATTAAAACAATTTTTATATTGAGAATGAATTTTTGAATTGTTAAAATGATTCATGACTTTTGAAACATTTAGGTAATATATTTTTTGTTACATTTTTTATGTTGTATAACAGTTTCAAGTAGGTAGTATGAATCATTATAGCAAAAGTAGTTAATACATGACAAGGCAACCCAAGATAATGCATAAATGATTCAAATAGCTTGAAACACTTATGTATTTTAAAAATTGATCTTCGACATGTATTGTCAGCTGTGGGTTGGATCATAATTATGGACTTTCGCCAATTATTAAGATAGAGTTACGAGTCTTTGATATGTTAAAATATACCTTATTTAGAGACCATAGGCCACAAAATCTCGAAATTGTCAAGGTTGTGGGTTGGATCATTTTTGCTAAAATCGGTCCGTTTAATCGTTTATGTCAGTTCATATTAATCTGTGCTTCGTATCGTACCTATATTACTCTTGGCAATCAAGAGATTGTTTTTACGTAAATACGAACAATATAATGTATAAAAGTGTTACAGATAGTTTTTACGTTATGTACGTGTATTATTATAATGTGTAAGTGTTTAAAAGCTACGCAACGGAATATGAATGCACTTCCCGCAGCATCGGAGCTAAAATAGGTATAAATAACATTAGGTATTCGGTAAGTCTTTTAAAAAAATTTTACCTTAAAAATTTTAAACGTGATATCTCTATAATCATGAGATTGCTTGGGGTGGGAGTGGCACCAGACGGTAATCCACCACTCCCCCTCCCGCCCACCCTTTCAAAAACCCCATAAATCGGAATACAATTGTAAAAAGGCTTACCAAAATTGGACTAAAGCTGAAAGTCGGCGCTCAATATACGTGCCGATGACAATGCAATATATAACATCGTTTGTCGTTGACGACATATCGGCCGATCGTGATTTGTATCTTTGTATAGAATAAGCTATTAATTTACATTAATATAGGCATAAATATCCTGCTGAAATAAATCTCTAAAGAAGCTGAACTTAGAAGACACTTTAGAATAATTTTGGACTTTGAGATATTTTAGAAGAATTTTGAGAGGAGTGTCAGAAGATAATGCCGCGTGTCGGTGAAGTATGCTTGATATTCTTGGTTGTTTTCGTATCACCCAGGAATCAAACATATTACCCATCGACCGCGGCGCTCGCGACGAGTAAAGACATCGCTAGAACTATGCTACCATATTACATAAAGTGATAATATGTAAAGTTGCAATGTTAATGTTATCTGTTATGTTTAATATGTTGCTAATTTGACTCAACTTTATAAAATACTAGCTGTGCCCGCGACTTCGTCCGCGTGTAATTTAACAAAAAAGATATTGTTCAGGCTACTACTAAGCAATTCTACTTCTACAATGCCAGTGTGCCATGCCAGTGCCAGAAACTGTCATAAATACTTTAAATATTATCAAAGATCCAGGAATAGGTGGTATCCGGACATTAGGTTTGATAGGAATATAAATAGTGCTATCGCAAATTTAATTAACCGATATATAATTAGCCATAAATATACCACATCACTATAAGTAGGCATTGTTCGACCGATTCATAAAAAATCGGCCAAGTGCGAGTCGGACTCGCGCACTAAGGGTTCCGTACCACTTAACTAAAGGCTATATTTTATTGTTATTAAACAAAATACACAGTAAATAAGAAACAGATAATAACCATATAAAAATGGAAAATAAACTAGTAAAATACGCCATCTATCTATCTATCCTCTATCGATCCGTGCCGCTATTGGAAAGCTATTATATTGGTCTATCGACGAAGTTTTCTTGGTTTCTGGATAGATGGCGATGGAATTAAATCGCGTCACGTTAAATATTTATTTTACTTTGTTTTTAGTATTTGTTGTTATAGTGGCAACAGAAATACATAATTTGTGAAAATTTCAACTCTATAGCTATCGCCGTTCTTGAGATACAGCCTGGTGACAGACGGACGGACAGACGGACGGACGGACGGACGGACAGCGAAGTCTTAGTAATAGGGTCCCGTTTTTACCTTTGCACGGAACCCTAAAAAAGAAATCGAAACAAGTACGCAAATTACAGACCTATAACAATACTACATGTTAATGACACGATCGTTAAAAAATGGATAACACATAAAATACATACAGGCTGTCCCAAAAATCAACCTCAAGCCGAAAACTGGAGACAGGGTAAGTAGTGACAGCTACCAGAAAAAAAAATCTTAGTATTGTACTTTTCATGTTATTAGCCTTTAGAAGTAAGTGAAGAACAGGGTGTGAAGTCCCTAATCCACCCTCGGATCCTCCATCCAGACGGGTGTTATGTCTGGGAGGCTACTGCCACCGTCAGTTTTTTCTTTATTTCGTATATCGCAAGATAGGTGTCACCACATCACTCCCCTTCGAGACCGGAGGTCAATAGCAGGTTGAGTTCGTCTATGCTTGCCGGGCCAGTGGAATGATGCCCCAGTGAGACAGGGTGATGTAGTGCTGCGTAGTAGCTGGCTGCTGCGTCAACCAGGAGAGAAGTGCGTCTCTGCTTGCTGACCGGCCGAAGTGCAGTGTGCTGTAACACGGTCGCTGAAATGGCTGTGGGTGATAACCAGGAATGCGCGTCCGCTGTATGCTGGTAGTCAGGATGCCCGTAGTATCCGTGGATACTGGCTGGCTGTATGACTTGCTGATCGAAAGTGAAGAGAAGTGATGATGACGTAGCTTGACGAAGGCTGCACTGATGTTCATGCTCGGGGTCACCAGTTTGGGGGTGTCAAAGAACTTAACAGTCTGTCCGTGGTACCTTCCAAACTGGTGACCCCGACTGGTGTCGTCACACGCCTTCAAAAAAAAAACCGAAAAAACTGACATCCTGTGATGAACTTTTAAGTACTGCAACTATAATACTTTATTTTTCTTAATATTTTTTACAAGTTTTTATTTAACTTGCAATGTATGTATGTAAGCTTAATGTATATAAGTTTGGGCGAAATCTCGCAACTCAATTTTGATGCAGATATCTTCAACCAATTGAGCTAAAATTTTGTATATAGGTTCAATTTGGATGACAATGCATGGTTTGTATGTATGTATGTATGTTTGTTCGGGTGAAATCTTGCAACTCAATTTTGAAGCAGATATCTTCAACCAATTGAGCTGAAATTTTGGATACCGGTTCAATTTGGATGACAATGCATGGTTTGTATGTATGTATGTATGTTTGTTCGGGTGAAATCTTGCAACTCAATTTTGAAGCAGATATCTTCAACCATTTGAGCTGAAATTTTGTATACAGGTTCAATTTGGATGACAATTCATGGTTTGTATGTATGTATGTCTGTATATATGTATGTATCTTTGTTCGGGTGAAATCTTGCAACTCAATTTTGAAGCAGATATCTTCAACCATTTGAGCTGAAATTTTGTATACAGGTTCAATTTGGATGACAATTCATGGTTTGTATGTATGTATGTCTGTATATATGTATGTATCTTTGTTCGGGTGAAATCTTGCAACTCAATTTTGAAGCAGATATCTTCAACCAATTTAGCTGAAATTTTGTTTACAGGTTCAATTTGGATGCCAGTACATAGTTAACTTTGTGACGTCATTCTAAATCCAATATGGAGCATATCCAAGAGTGCGGACTAGTTATTTTTAGTGCTCTTCTACAATATCGGTATCAAATGAAAGAGCTTGTTAAGAATAATTCGAATAAAGTGTCGCGGACGTGATAACCGACTAAAAAGTCGAAAATAAATTAAAAGTAAAAAAACCTTTTTAAAAAATAAGCTTTTATTTTAATGCACAATAACGAAAAAAAATAATTTTTACTTTCAAACTTTTACTATCTACTTATAAAGTCATTACACATAATCTATAATATAAAAGCTTGTCGTGAGATATGCTTGTAAACAAGTAAATTAAATAAATTGATGTGATTGATTTCAACTATTAAAATTTTCAAAATAAGGAAACACGAGTACCTACTCATATCTCGCGACAAGCTTTTTTTGTGGTTTTTCTATGTATGAACTATGTTGCAAAAAAAAAAATTAAATTGTTATTACTTTTTATAAAATCATTTTTGGCGTTTACTCCTTAGGGATCGTCCATTTATCACGTGATGATTTTTAACAACTTTTTGACCCCTCTACCCCCCCTTAGTGATATTTGGTAAGGTTTTAAACATTGCATCGGTGAGACATTTTTTACGCGTGTAATTGAAGAGCCGTTTTCGACTCTATTTCACTTATTTTTTGTTTTAAATTGAGTCCATTTTAATAATATTTTTACTGTCACTTTAAGGCACCAGTGGCATAATTTAATTTGTATAATTAAGTTCTGTTAGTAAAATAAATAATGTTAGACAATACAACTAACAACAAATATCAATGTTATTCACTGAAATGAAACAAACTTTTTCGGATTTATAATGCGTCATTAAACACCAAACAGCATATTTTCACATTTCTAACTAACTGCCGAAAGCGTTGAACCGACCCGGGCGTTAAAGTCACCCAAGATGGAAAGTCTGTCACTAGAACTTACGCCAAGTACCGTCTCAGTAAGTTGGTTGTAAAATTGGTCTTTGGCTTCGTCAGGTGAAACTAGTATTGGGTCATATGCGGAGATTAAAGTAACAAAGCCGCAAATGCTTCGCCTCAGCACCATAATGCGCTCCGAGATTCCTCGAGGAGTTTCAATTGAAGAAAGTAGATCATTACGGATAACGAAACCAACGCCATGCTCACGTGCGGCAGTGGAGTCCTTTCCCTTCCAGAAAAATGTATATGAGGCCTCTTGTATTGAGCCTTCGTCCAGTAATCTGGTCTCTTGCAGTGCGGAAATTTAGGGCAGTTTTGCGCAGGTCGTCAGCGCCATTTGAGCTTCCATTGGTGTCCAGGAAGCCTATCCTCATCGTACGGACATTCCATGTCGATAAACGCATGAAAAGTGTAAGGTTTTTATTGTGTGTTTTAGACTGCTGCTTACATCCAGGTGTGATAGGTAACGATATGGACTTTCTAGGTTTACTAGTGCTTCCTGAACTCTAAAGAAGCAAATCCACGCCGAGACGGATCGGTATCTAATTGGCCGGGGGCTGCTTAAGCGGGCAGCGGGTGGGTGGTAACCGATCAATGGGTCTTCGATGGACCCTCCCACTGACGAGAGTGACCCCTGGCGCCTGCACTTGATGCCTATTGTGTGCGGACTTATAACCGGTCACTGCCACTCCCCGTGTTGTTTATCACGCAGCAGAGCTGTCGTGGGCAAAGTGACCTCTCTACAGACACTGCGACGCCCGTGACACAGATTAAGGAAATCGCAGGGTTGCCCAAGACCCACGCCAACCCTATCGACGTAGCTGACTTAGTCCTCAGGAACAGCAAGCCGATACGTGCGGAGTCAGTTCAGTTGCAGGAATCAGCTGCGCGAACGACTAACGGAGATCCCTTCCGGGTTTATTCCTGGATGGTAAACATCTACGCAAAACGAAAGGTCTAGTTTGAGTTCCCTTAGTCGCCTTTTATGATTCCCTAGGAAGAAACGTGGTGGAACCGTTCTTATAAGGCGGAAACCACACGGCATGAAGAAGAAGGATAAGTGGAAAGGATTTATGTGAGAATAGGATCTGAGGTTAGGGATACGAGTGCCACGGATTACAGGGGGGGACGGGGGGACGAAACTAGCAGCTAGAACAGTCCGGGGTCGCGTACCCGTAGCGGTTCCAAGTAGTTGTCGGATGGATATCTAGTGGTCCCGCCCTCTGCACGAGTGTGTGCGCGTGGAACCTGTTTCCCGCGCTCCTGTACCGCGCCCGACTGGACTCCGATGCGCCCGCAGATATGAGCACCACTCTATATACATATACCCCCACCATGCACTCATGATGCGGGCCGGCCTGCGCCGGGTCTGCGTGCTCGCCGCGCTCAGAGACCAGCCGCACGCGCACTGACTGACTGGTGGCTTGAAAATTACCACCATAGATATAATAGTTGCTACAGCTTGTATAATTAAGCTAAAACCAACTAAAACTTGTTTTTTTGCCTCCAGGGGGCAGCACACAGCGCAGAGACAGAAGAACTACGCGAAAGAACCCTGGTCACGACACAGGCAGCCGCCGAAGCCTATAGAGCTTTACTGGCAGCTCTGCTGTCACCATCTGCCAGGTATCAACTACCGCAGTTGAGTCGGCGGTTAGCCCGCGCGGTAGCTGATATTTTTGCTACCGCTAATTTGTTGAAGGGTAGATTGACTTTTTAAATACGATTAGATCTACAAATCTTTTTCTATAGATATAACACCAGAAGCATCACAATTGCGTTTCCTCTCCTTCCCCCGATAGTAAATTTCCGAAATAAATGATTCATTATTGTTTTCTAATTTTTTTTTATGTAACTATGTTGGCAAACAAGCGTACGGCTCACCTGATGGTAAGACCGTAGCCTATAGACGCCTGCAACACCAGAAGCATCGAAAGCGCGTTGCCGACCCTATCCACAATCCCCCCCAGGAGCTCGCGTAATGTTTACGCTAATTTCACTCATTATAATGAAACAAATTTTTCGGATTTTAACGCAGTTTATTTAGTTTAGATGCCCGACGTTTCGGATAATTTACAGCAACCATGGTCACATAAGAGTAAATTTATGTCCACGGTAATGGGCTAATAAAAAACCTAATAAACCGCGATAATATCAGAAAAAATTGTTTCATTATGTGTTATTATTATAATCCAAATGTTTTCCACCACAGGCTCAGAGTAGGTGGACCCCGCAGACCCCATAGTGATAGCGGAGCAAGAGCTACTGGGTGCCATTGCCTCTATCGACGCCGCCGCTCACAAGCTGGACGCACTGCGCCCATGAGTCGCTCCTAAGACGCAGGTACGGTCTCGTCTCTAATGCGTGTGGAGTCTAGAGAATTGAGGGAACCTTTTAAAATTGTATCACTGTTCAAAGTTCTTGAAATAGGATGATAAGACCTTGGAGTGGGGTGTTGTAGACCCCGTGACCTCATCACATTTGTAAAACTGTCGTTAAGAACTGTGCTTTGATTGACATATGTATCGTCACAGATCAGACAGTGCAAGGGTCGTAAACAGTTTTGTTCAGTACTAAAATAAAGAAAGATAAAATGTAAAATTATTTAGTATTCATTAAATATCTTTTTGTATGCAAAAATTGGACTAAAGCTGAAAGTCGCCGCTCAATATACGTGCCGATGACCATGCAATATATAACATCATCGACGATCGATTTGTCGTTGACGACATATCGGCCGATCGTGATTTGTATCTTTTTTATGTCCTGCTAAAATAAATCTTTTGGACTTTGAGATATTTTAGAAGAATTTTGAGAGGAGTGTCAGAAGATAATGCCGCGTGTCGGTGAAGTATGCTTGATATTCTTGGTTGTTTTCGTATCACCCAGGAATCAAACATATTACCCATCGACCGCGGCGCTCGCGACGAGTAAAGACATTGCTAGAACTATGCTACCATATTACTTAAAGTGATAATATGTAAAGTTGCAATGTTAATGTTATCTGTTATGTTTAATATGTTGCTGATTTGACTCACTTTTATAAAATACTAGCTGTGCCCGCGACTTCGTCCGCGTGTAATTTAACAAAAAAGATATTGTTCAGGCTACTACTAAGAAATTCTACTTATATAATGCCAGTGTGCCATGCCAGTGCCAGAAACTATCAGAAATACTTTAAATATTATCAAAGATCTAGGAAAAGATTGTATCCGGACATTAGGTTTGATAAGAATATAAATAGTGCTATCGCAAATTTAATTAACCAATTTATAATTAGCCATAAATATACCGCATCACTAAAAGTAGGCATTGATCGACTGATTCATAAAAAAGGAAATCGAAACAAGTACGGAAATTACAGACCTATAACAACCTACCTGTTATTGACACGATCGTTAAAAAATAGATAGCACATAAAATACATACAGGCTGTCCCAAAAATCAACGTCAAGCCGAAAACTGGAGACAGGGTAAGTAGTGACAGCTACCAGAAAAAAAAATCTTAGTATTGTACTTTTCATGCTATTAGCCTTTAGAAGTAAGTGAGGAACAGGGTGTGAACTCCCTAATCCACCCTCGAAAAGGATCCTCCATCCAGACGGGTGTTATATCTGGGAGGCTACTGCCCCCGTCAGTTTTTTCTTTATTTCGTATATCGCGAGATAGGTGTCACCACATCACTCCCCTTCGAAACCGGAGGTCAATAGCAGGTTGAGTTCGTCTATGCTTGCCGGGCCAGTGGAATGATGCCCCAGTGAGACGGGGTGATGTAGTGATGCGTAGTAGCTGGCTGCTGCGTCAACCAGGAGAGAAGTGCGTCTCTGCTTGCTGACCGGCCGAAGTGCAGTGTGCTGTAACACGGTCGCTGAAATGGCTGTGGGTGATAACCAGGAATGCGCGTCCGCTATATGCTGGTAGTCAGGATGCCCGTAGTATCCGTGGATACTGGCTGGCTGTATGACTTGCTGATCGAAAGTGAAGAGAAGTGATGATGACGTAGCTTGACGAAGGCTGCGCTGATGTTCATGCTCGGGGTCACCAGTTTGGGGGTGTCGAAGAACTTAACAGTCTGTTCTTGGTACCTTCCAAACTGGTGACCCCGACTGGTGTCGCCACACGCCTTCAAAAAAAAAACCGAAAAAACTGACATCCTGTGATGAATTTTCAAGTACTGCAACTACAATACTTTATTTTTTTTTTACAAGCTTTTATTTAACTTGCAATATATATATGTAAGCTTAATGTATATATAAGTTTGGGTGAAATCTTGCAACTCAATTTTGAAGCAGATATCTTCAACAAATTGAGCTGAAATTTTGTATATAGGTTCAATTTGGATGACAATGCATGGTTTGTATGTATGTATGTATGTTTGTTCGGGTGAAATCTTGCAACTCAATTTCGAAGCAGATATCTTCAACCAATAGCAGTGCAAACTTAGCACCTCATCGATGGAATTTTGGGTCGAAAATGACCTTAATCGATAGGTCTACGTTAGGTCCGTATAGGTCCACTAAATTTTTCGTTAGGTCCGGTATAGTTTTTTAATAAATAATTTTTTAAATTTAGGTTAAAAAAATGCAATTTTAGCACCCCATCCGAGGATTTTTAAAAGCAAAATGACCTTAATCGATAGGTCTACGTTAGGTCCGTATAGGTCCACAATAATTTTTGTTAGGTCCCCCATAGTTTTTTAGCTGCTAAAATACGAATTTTTTGTCCAAAATTTTAAAAATTATTTATAAAAAAACTAAAAAGGACTTAACGAAAAATTTCGTGGTTCTATACGGACCTAACGTAGACTTATCGATTAAGGTAATTTTGATCAACCAGGAGAGAAGTGCGTCTTTGCTTGCTGACCAGCTGAAGTGCAGTGTGCTGTGCCACGGTCGCTGAAATGGCTGTGGGTGATAAACAGGAATGCGCGTCCGCTGCATGCTGGTAGTCAGGATACCCGTAGTATTCATGGATACTGGCTGGCTGTATAACTTGCTGATCGAAAGTGAAGAGAAGTGATGATGACGTAGCTTGACGAAGGCTGCGCTGATGTTCATGCTCGGGGTCACCAGTTTGGGGGGGGGTATGAGGAACTTAACAGTCTGTCCTCCACGACTTCCAAACTGGTGACCCCGACTGGGCTCGCCACACGCCTTCAAAAAAAAAAACCGAAAAACTGAAATCCTGTGATGAATTTTCAAGTACTGCAACTATAATACTTTATTTTTCTTAATTTTATTTTACAAGCTTTTATTTAACTTGCAATGTATGTATGTAAGCTTAATGTATGTAAGTTTGGGTGAAATCTTGCAACTCAATTTTGAAGCAGATTTCTTCAACCAATTGAGCTGAAATTTTGTATACAGGTTCAATTTGTATGACAATGCATGGTTAACTTTTTAAAGTCATTCTAAATCCAATATAGCGGCATATCCAAGAGTGCGGTCTATTTATTTTTAGTGCACTTCTACAATATGGGTATCAAATGAAAGGGCTTGCTAAGAATAATTAATTATAACCGACTAAAAATTCAAAAATAAATTAGTTAAATAGTTCCTAATAAATATGATGGTCAACCATGGTCACATGAGATGATGAGAGTATAATTATGTCCACGGTAATGGGCTTATGAAAAACCTAATAAACCGCGATAATATCTGAAAAAATTGTTTCATTATGTTTTATTATTATAATCCAAATGTTTTCCACCACAGGCTCAGAGTGGGTGGACCCCGCAGACCCCACAGTGATAGCGGAACGAGAGCTACTGGGTGCCACTACCTCTATCGACGACACCGCTCGCAAGCTGGACGCACTGTGCCGCAGGTACGGTCTCATCTCTACTAATGCGTGTGGAGTCTAGAGAATTGAGGAAACCTTTTAAAATTGTATCACTGCTCAAAGTTCTTGAAATACGATGATAAGACCTTGGATTGGGGTGTTGTAGACCCCATGTAACCTCATCACATTTGTAAAATTGTCGTTAAAAACTGTGCTTAGATTGACATGGGTATCGTCACAGATATTAACAGTGCAAAGGTCGTAAACAGTTTTGTTCAGTACTAAAATAAAGAAAGATAAAATGTTAAATTATTTAGAACTCATTAAATATCTTTTTGTTTGCATAAAATTGGACTAAAGCTAAAAGTCGGCGCTCAATATACGTGCCGATGACAATGCAATATAATACAACATATCGGCCGATCGTGACTTGTATCTTTGTATGAAATAAGCTATTAATTTATATTAATATAGGCATAAATATCCTGCTAAAATAAATCTCCAAAGGAGCTGAACTTAGAAGACACTTTAGAAGAATTTTGGACTTTGAGATACTTTAGAAGAATTTTCAGAAATGTCAGAAGATAATGCCGCGTGTCGGTAGATAGATATGTTTGATATTCTTGGTTGTTTTAGTATCACCCAGGAATCAAACGTATTATCCATCGACCGCGGCGCTCGCAACGAGTGAAGACATCGCTAGAACTATACGCTACTATATTACATAAACTGATAATATGTAAAGTTGCAATGTTAACGTTACCTGCTTAATACATAATGTTAGCTTTTTTATTTTTGTAAAAACTGATGTTGATAATATGTTGCTGATTTGACTCAACTTTATAAAATTCTAGCTGTGCCCGCGACTTCGTCCGCGTGGAATTTAACAAAAAAAATATTGTTCAGGCTACTACTAAGCAAATCTACTTATACAATGCCTGTGTGCCGTGCCAGTGCCAGAAACTATCATAAATACTTTAAATATTATCAAAGATCCAGGAAAAGATGGTATCCGGACATTAGGTATGATAAGAATATAAATAGTGCTATCGCAAATTTAATTAACCGATGTATAATTAGCCATAAATATACCGCATCACTAAAAGTAGGCATTGTTCGACCGATTCATTAAAAAGGAAATTGAAACAAGTACCTACGCAAATTACAGACCTATAACAATACTACCTGTTATTGACACGATCGTTAAAAAATAGATAACACATAAAATACATACAGGCTGTCACAAAAATCAACGTCAAGTCGAAAACTGGAGACAGGATAAGTAGTGACAGCTACCAGAAAAATATAAAAAAAATTTGGTCCTGTACTTTTCATGTTATTAGCCTTTAGGAGTAATAAGTGAGGGACAGGGTGTGAAGTCCCTAAGCCACCCTCGAAAAGGATCCTCCATCCAGACGGGTGTTGTGTCTGGGAGGCTACTGCCCCCGTCAGTTTTTTCTTTATTTCGTATATCGCGAGATAGGTGTCACCACATCACTCCCCTTCGAGACCGGAGGTCGATAGCAGGTTGAGTTCGTCTATGCTTGCCGGGCCAGTGGAATGATGCCCCAGTGAGACGGGGCGGTGCTGCATATGCTTCAGTGAGTCGGAGTGGTGCAGTGCTGCGTAGTGGCTGGCTGCTGCGTCAACCAGGAGAGAAGTGCGTCTCTGCTTGCTGACCGGCCGAAGTGCAGCGTGCTGTGTTACGGTCGGTGAAATGGCTGTGGGTGATAACCAGGAATGCGCGTCCGCTGCTTGCTGGTAGTCAGGATACCCGTAGTATCCGTGGATACTGGCTGGCTGTATGACTTGCTGATCGAAAGTGAAGAGAAGTGATGATGACGTAGCTTGACGAAGGCTGCGCTGATGTTCATGCTCGGGGTCACCAGTTTGGGGGAGGGTGAAGAACTTAATAGTCTGTTCTTGGCACCTTCCAAACTGGTGACCCCGACTGGTGTCGCCACACGTCTTCAAAAAAAAAAACCAAAAAAACGGACATCCTGTGATGAATTTTTAAGTACTGCAACTACAATACTTTTTTTTACAAGCTTTTATTTAACGTGCAATGTATGTAATTATGTAAGCTTAATGTATATAAGTTTGGGTGAAATCTTGCAACTCAATTTTGAAGCAGATATCTTCAACCAATTGAGCTGAAATTTTGTATACAGGTCCAATTTGGATGACAATGCATGGTATGTATGTATGTATGTTTGTTCGGGTGAAATCTCGCAACTCAATTTTGAAGCAGATATCTTCAACCAATTGAGCTGAAATTTTGTATACAGTTTCAATTTTGATGACAATGTATGGTAAAGTTTTTGACGTCATTCTAAATCCAATGTGGCGCCATATCCAAGAGTGAAGTCTAGTTAGTTTTAGTGCACTTCTATATATAATATGGGTATCAAATGAAAGGGCTTGCTAAGAATAATTCTAATAAAGCGACGTGATAACCGACTAAAAATTCAAAAATAAATTAATAGTAAAAACCTTTTCAAAAAACAAGCTTTTATTTGAATGCGCTAAAACGAAAAAAATAAATTTTTACTTTAAAAATTTTACTATCTACCTATAAAGTCATTAAACATCTTTTTTATATCATATAGATTATGTGTGAAGTGGGCACGGGTTGGCTAGTTTCTAATAAATATGACTAATCATTTTGGATTTTTTTCTGAGTGCTATATATTTATGTACTTTCCATGACAAGGTGTCTCACTAGGGTAAATTGTTAGACCTAAATAGAAACAAATACATACACACAAGGTATCTCTGTGTAGAATGAAATGTGTTTCTTGCCATATAGAGCTTACTTTAATACTTCACGTAAAAGAACATATTACTTGACATTTCATTGTGGTTTTTCTATGTATACGTGTAATTGAAGAGCCGTTTTCGACTCTATTTTACTTATTTTTTGTTTTGCATTGAGTCCATTTTAATAATATTTTTACTGTAACATTAAGGCTGCAGTGGTATAATTTAATTTGTATAATTAAATAAATCTATTTCATTGCATATTTACTTTATTTTAGGGTGATTGAATATCATTTGCCGTACTTCGTGTGACAGCAATACCATACTTATTGGGTTCATGTATCGGACGTTAGAATTCGGTAATCTGTCCGATTATTTAACTAATAGAAAAGTCATTACCATGAATATGTCGAGAATAATATTTAATTCTGTTGGTAAGTTCTGTTAGTAAAATAAATAATGTTAGACAATACAACTAACAACAACAAACTTTTTCGGATTTTATCGTGGTTTATTTATATATCGCGGTTAGCAAATAGAAATATCTGACAAATATAATATAATCTCCTGGTGAAGCATAAAAAATTACGAAAAATATTATCGGTTCAATAATTCATATGTCAGATAACTTAAGAAAAGATTCAAAGACGTGTACATTGAAGAAATTTTAATTTTTCTTTATTTCAGACTAACCGATACCAGTGGTGCATCTTACTATTATTGATGGCTGGTTGTACTTTTGTTAGTAATGTCATCTTCGTCATATTAGTCAGAGAATGTCGGCAAGAAAGCTTAAAAAAGGTAAGTTATACCGAATCCTCTGGCATAATGCGTCATTAAACACTAAACAGCATGTTTTCACATATCTAACAAACTACCGAAAGCGTTGAACCGACCCGGGCATTAAAGTCACCCAAGATGTAAAGTCTGTCACTAGAACTTACGCCACGTACCGTCTCAGTGAGTTGGTTGTAAAATTGGTCTTTGGCTTCGTCAGGTGAAACTAGTGTTGGGTCATATGCGGAGATTAAAGTAACAAAGCCGCAAATGCTTCGCATCCTCAGCACCATAATGCGCTCCGAGATTCCTCGAGGAGTTTCAATTGCAGAAAGTAGATCATTACGGATAACGAAACCAACGCCATGCTCACGTGCGGCAGTCGAGTCCTTTCCCTTCCAGAAAAATGTATAGGAGGCCTCGCGTATTGAGCCTTCGTCCGGTAATCTGGTCTCTTGTAGTGCGGAAATTTAGGGCAGTTTTGCGCAGGTCGTCAGCGCCATTTGAGCTTCCATTGGTGTCCAGGAAGCCTGTCCTCATCGTACGGACATTCCATGTCGATAAACGCATGAAAAGTGTAAGGTTTTTATTGTGTGTTTTAGACTGGTGCTTAGATCCAGGTGTGATAGGTAACGATATGGACTTTCTAGGTTTACTAGTGCTTCCTGAACCCTAAAGAAGCAAATCCACGTCGAGACGGATCGGTATCTAATTGGCCGGGGGCTGCCCGGCTTAAGCAGGCATCGGGCGGGTGGTAACCGATCAATGGGTCTTCGATGGACCCTCCCACTGATGAGAGTAACCCCTGGCACCCGCACTTGACGCCTATTGTGTGCGGACTTATAACCAGTCACTGTCACTGCCCGTGTTGTTTTCCACGCAGCAGAGCTGTCGTAGGCAGAGTGACCTCACCACAGACACTGCGTCGCCCGGGACACAGATTAAGGAAAACGCAGGGTTGCCCAAGACCCACGCCCACCCTCTCGACCTAGCTGACTTAGTCTTGTGACTTGAAAATTACCACCATAGATTTAATAGTTGCTACTCAATATACAAGCTGTAGCCAATTAAGCTAAAACCAACTAAAACTTGTTTTTTTTTTGCCTCCAGGGGGTAGCACACAGCGCAGTGACAGAAGAACTACGCGAAAGGACCCTGGTCACGACACAGGCAGCCACCGAAGCCTATAGAGCTTTACTAGCAGGTCTGCTGTCACCATCTGCCAGGTCTCAACTACCAGAGTTGAGTCGGCGGTTAGCCCGCGCGGTAGCTGATATTTTGGCTACCGCTGATTTGTTGAAGGGTAGGTTGACTTTTTTAATACTACTATGTTCTACAAATCTTTTTCTATAGATATAACACCAGAAAAATCACAAGTGCGTATCCTCTCCTTCCCCCGATAGTAAATTTCCGAAATAAGTGATTCATTATTGTTTTTTAATGTTTACGCGAATTTCACTCATTATAACGAAACAAATTTTTTGGATTTTATCACAGCAACCATGGTCACATAAGAGTATAATTATGTCCACGGTAATGGGCTAATAAAAAACCTAATAAACCGCGATAATATCCGAAAAAATTGTTTCATTATGCGTTATTATTATAATCCAAATGTTTTCCACCACAGGCTCAGAGTGGGTAGACCCCGCAGACCCCATAGTGATAGCGGAGTAAGAGCTACTGGGTGCCGCTGCCTCTATCGACGACGCCGCTCGCAAGCTGGACACACTGCGCCCATGAGTCGCTCCTAACAAGCAGGTACGGTCTCGTCTCTAATGCGTGTGGAGTCTAGAGAATTGAGGGAACCTTTTAAAATTGTATCACTGCTTAAAGTTCTTGAAATATGATGATAAGACCTTGGAGTAGGGTGTTGTAGACCCCGAATGACCTCATCACATTTGTAAAACTGTCGTTAAGAACTGTGCTTTTATTGACATAAATATCGTCACAGATATTAACAGTGCAGGGGTCGTAAACAATTTTGTTCAGTACTAAAATAAAGACAAATAAAATATAAAATTATTTAGTATTCATTAAATATCTTTTTATATGCATAAAATTGGACTAAAGCTGAAAGTCGGCGCTCAATATACGTGCCGATGACCATGCAATATATAACATCATAGACGATTGATTTGTCGTTGACGACATATCGGCCGATCGTGATTTGTATCTTTGTATAGAATAAGCTATTAATTTACATTAATATAGGCATATATGTCCTGCTAAAATAAATCTTTTCGACTTTGAGATACTTTAGAAGAATTTTCAGAAGAGTGTCAGAAGATAATGCCGCGTGTCGGTGAAATATGATTGATATTCTTGGTTGTTTTCGTATCACCCAGGAATCAAACATATTACCTATCGACCGCGGCGCTCGCGACGAGTGAAGACATCGCTAGAACTATATGCTACTATATTTACATACAGTGATAATATGTAAAGTTGCAATGTTAATGTTATCTGTTTAATACATAATGTTGGCTTCTTTATTTATGTATAAACTGATCTTGATAATATGTTGCTGATTTGACTCAACTTTATAAAATACTAGCTGTGCCCGCGACTTCGTCCACGTGGAATTTAACAAAAAAGATAAATTGTTCAGGCTACTACTAAGCAATTCTACTTATACAATGCCAGTGTGCCATGCCAGTGCCAGAAACTATCATAAATACTTAAAATATTATCAAAGATCCAGGAAAAGATGGTATTCGGACATTAGGTTTGATAAGAATATAAATAGTGCTATCGCAAATTTAATTAACCAATTTATAATTAGCCATAAATATACCGCATCACTAAAAGTAGGCATTGTTCGACTGATTCATAAAAAAGGAAATCGAAACAACTACGGAAATTACATACCTATAACAATACTACCTGTTATTGACAGGATCGTTAAAAAATAGATAACACATAAAATATATACAGGATGTCACAAAAATCAACGTCAAGCCGAAAACTGGAGACAGAATAAGTAGTGACAGCTACCAGAAAAATATAAAAAAAATCTTAGTATTGTACTTTTCATGTTATTAGCCTTTAGAAGTAAGTGAGGAACAGGGTGTGAAGTCCCTAATCCACCCTCGAAAAGGATCCTCCATCCAGACGGGTGTTATGTCTGGGAGGCTACTGCCCCCGTCAGTTTTTTATCTATTTCATATATCGTAAGATAGGTGTCACCACATCACTCCCCTTCGAGACCGGAGGTCGATAGCAGGTTGAGTTCGTCTATGCTTGCCGGGCCAGTGGAATGATGCCCCAGTGAGACGGGGTGATGCTGCATATGCTTCAGTGAGTCGGAGTGGTGTAGTGCTGCGTAGTGGCTGGCTGCTGCGTCAACCAGGAGAGAAGTGCATCTCTGCTTGCTGACCGGCCGAAATGCAGTGTGCTGTGCCACGGTCGCTGAAAAGGCTCTGGGTGATAACCAGGAATGCGCGTCCGATGCATGCTGGTAGTTAGGATACCCGTAGTATCCATGGATACTGGCTGGCTGTATGACTTGCTGATCGAAAGTGAAGAGAAGTGATGATGACGTAGCTTGACGAAGGCTGCGCTGATGTTCATGCTCGGGGTCACCAGTTTGGGGGGCGTGAAGAACTTAACAGTCTGTCCTTGGCACTTTCCAAACTGGTGACCCCGACTGGTGTCGCCACACGCCTTCAAAAAAACCGAAAAAACTGACATTCTGTGATGAATTTTCAAGTACTGCAACTACAATACTTTTTTTTTTTACAAGCTTTTATTTAACTTGCAATGTATGTATGTAAGCTTAAGAGCCATTTCACGTTTTCGCGCGAATATCTAAGATTTTAGTCGCCTAATTTACCATCCTAGGTAATATTCTGATATTGTTGAATACATGTAAAAAATAGACCAATCTTTCGTTTTGACACTGTTCTTAACACATTTACAAAATATTATTTATTTACTTTGTGGTGATTAATCTCCCACAATTAGTTTACTAACAAATCATCGCAGAGTAAATTTCAGACTCCTATATCTATCATTAATATTAATAAATTTGACTAAAAAAATTCATAAAGGATCAGACATATAATGTCGTTAATACGTTTCTTACTAGAATATCGATTATTAATAATGTTAATTAGTAAAAAAATAAAGTCTAAGGACAATTTTTACAAATAAGTACAATTTTAAATGCAATATTTTTCTTAGAAAATTAAGAAATTTTAACGAACTATCTATACCAAAGTAAACTTACATCATTTAGGAACATAAAAAAATAATTGAAATATTTAATTATTTTTAATACCTTTTGTATTAAAAATCAAAAGATAGTATATAATACTACGCATCAAATCCGGTAAATCAGTCGAGCGCCAGCGCTCTTAGAGGTAAGGTCCACGCCAAAATCTGCGCAACTGTCTGCTTCGCTCACACGCGCAAATCGATTGTTGTTATAGTGGACCGCCGCATTTGATACTTTCATAAAAATAAAAAATATGCAAATATTATTATTTAAAATCTTTTTTGTCACATTATCAATACAAATAGGCATTTAAATATGTTTGTCTTGTTATTTGTTAATAAATCTGTTTGTCGGTGTCATTGAGTTTATAAAAGAATTAAAGCCGGCAAAATTTGATGGTCTACTTGCATCCAAAGTTTTTATTGAGCATAATAAAAGGCTATTTTATTTATATCGTAAATATTCGATTCATTAGTAAACTCAAAACATTAAATCAATTTAAAAAAAATGTTTCATAAAATTGATTTTTAATTTCAATGTATTGACTGTTGTTATATAACATACTTGAAATTTTTAACAAATTAATTATGTTAAAAACATTTTACAACATAGTTATTAATTTTTAGTATACATTAAAAAAAGATCAAGATTTTTTTTTGGTTGTATAGTGTGATAAACAATAGCACTAGACCGCTCGTACGCTTCGACCATATTTACCTAAACTTGCAGAGCCAAAAATTGTGAAATGGCTCTTAATGTATATATAAGTTTGGGCGAAATCTTGCAACTCAATTTTGAAGCAGATGTCTTCAACCAATTGAGATGAAATTTTGTATACAGGTTCAATTTGGATGACAATGCATGGTATGTATGTATGTATGTATGTTTGTTCGAATGAAATCTTGCAACTCAATTTTGAAGCAGATATCTTCAACCAATTGAGCTGAAATTTTGTATACAGGTTCAATTTTGATGACAATGCATGGTTAACTTTTTGACGTCATTCTAAATCCAATGTGGCGGCATACCCAAGAGTGAAGTCTAGTTAGTTTTAGTGCACTTCTATATATAATATGGGCATCAAATGAAAGGGCTTACTAAGAATAATTCTAATAAAGTGACGTGATAACCGACAAAAAATTCAAAAATAAAATAATAGTAAAAGCCTTTTCAAAAACAAGCTTTTATTTGAATACGCTAAAAAGAAAGAAATAAATTTTTATTTAAAAACTTTTACTATCTTCTTATAAATTCATTAAACATCTTTTTTTATATCATATAGATTATGTGTGAAGTGGGCACGGGTTGGCTAGTTTCTGATAAATATGACTAATATTTTTGGATTTTTTTCCAACGACTGAGTGCGATATATTTATGTACTTTCCATGATAAGGTGTCTCACTAGGGTAAATTGTTAGACCTAAATAGAAACATATTATACATACACACAAGGTGTGACATAATACAACTTATCTCTGTGTAGAATGAAATGTGTTTCTTGCCATATAGAGCTTACTTTAATACTTCAAGTAAAAGGTCATATTATTTGTCATTTTATCGTGGTTTTTCTATGTATGAACTTTGTTGCAAAAAAAATATTAAATTGTTATTACTTTTTATAAAATCATTTTTGGAGTTTACTCCTTAGGGATCGCTCATTATTCGCGTAATGATTTTTAACAACTTTTTGACCCCCCTACCCTCCTTAGTGATATTTGGTAAGGTTTTAAACATTGCATGGGTGAGACATTTTTTACGCGTGTAATTGAAGAGCCGTTTTCGACTCTATTTTACTTATTTTTTGTTTTGCATTGAGTCCATTTTAATAATATTTTTACTGTAACATTAAGGCATCAGTGGCATAATTTAATTTGTATAATTAAATAAATATATTTCATTGCATCTTTACTTTATTTTAGGGAAGTTGAATATCATTTGCCGTACTTCGTTTCTTACAATTTTTATTTATTTATTTAGTGATGGGCGACATTATTCCACGCATACATAAAATATGTAATCTGTTTGTTTATTTATTTTTTCAGCTTGGTATTCTCACAGCAATACCATACTTGGGTTCATGTATCTCGACGTTAGCATTCGGTAATCTGTCCGATTATTTAACTAATAGAAAAGTCATTACCATGAAAATGTCGAGAATAATATTTAATTCTGTTGGTAAGTTCTGTTAGTAAAATAAATAATGTTAGACAATACAACTAACAACAACGTTTATTTGTAGATCGCGGTTATCAAATAGAAATATCTGACAAATATAATATAATCTTGGTGAAGCATAAAAAATTACGAAAAAATATTATCGGTTCAATAATATTATATGTCAGATAACTTAGGAAAAGATTCAAAGACGTGTACATTGAAGAAAGGTTTAATTTTTTTTTTATTTCAGACTAACCGATACCAGTGGTGCATCTTACTATTATTGATGGCTGGTTGTACTTTTGTTAGTAATGTCATCTTCGTCATATTAGTAAGAGGATGTCGGCAAGAAAAGATAAAAAAGGTAAGTAATACCGACTCCTCTGTCATAACGCCTCATAAAACACCAAACAGCATATTTTGACATTTCTAACAAACTACCGAAAGCGTTGAACCGACCCGGGCGTTAAAGTCACCCAAGATAGAAAGTCTGTCACTAGAACTTACGCCAAGTACCGTCTCAGTGAGTTGGTTGTAAAATTGGTTTTTGGCTTCGTCAGGTGAAACTAGTATTGGGTCATATGCGGAGATTAACCCTAGAAGCCTAATCTACGTCTGCGAGGCGTATACAAATCCAGTACAATACAGTTAAAGCTAGCGCGTCGTGTTTTTTAGCCAACTCAGTCCTCGACAAGAGCTAAGGGATCATGTCTATGTCGCTAAGGTATAACCTACCATTTTTGAGTTATCGAAGTATAATACGCCTGCGAGACGTTTGTTTAGGCTTTGTGTAACTTTTAACATTAAGTTTGTTAAAATCTTGTATGTTGTTTTTAGGTTTATGTTTAATAGTCTTTAGGTAAAAATGTGTCTGGTTTTAAAATACTTAAAAGTGACACGATTTTGACAATTTTAAGCCAGAAAGATAATAATTTCTCAGGAAGATTCAGCTTTTGATGTTGAGACTGGGTTTTTGTCTATTGGATTGGTTTCAAGGCGAAGATGAGAGTTATTATATTGAAGATGTTTATTTTTGCTACTTGCTCTAAACAAACCGACTCAACCCCAGTGGCAGAAGTTGATCCATTATCTTATGCTGATTATGTGTAGCAAACTACAAATTTCGAGCGATATTGTATCTGTTATTGGCAATACTCTTCGTTGTAAGAATGGACATGTTTCGTTAACTACTTTAATATCTCAATTATCTCACAAAACTACAGGTACACCTAAACATCATCCGCACCAGAATTAGTAAAGCGACTAGGCTCAGATTTGGCCCTGGCCCCTGAATTCTCTATAGGTATATCCAGAGGCTAGATGCTGCAAGTTTGAAACGATCTTTACAAAAAAATATAAACCAAATTCTTATAAATCCTATTGATTTATATAATGAACATTAAGCAGTAAAACTAGAGTTAAAAAAACGTAAACATAGTACTTTTTGTAACTATAAAACAAAGAGAATATACAATTTGTTTGAAAATCAGCCTGTGGCGAGCAGAAAGTTGAGATATGTACAGACTGCTCTAAGGTTTTAGCTAGTTATAATAGTCTTATTATTATTAATATTTGTTTAATTAATAACAAATAAATGTTACAAAATATTGGATCTTCTAAAATAGTATGTTTCTTATAGTCGATTATCGAGAAGATAATTTTTTTGTTTGAATTTATGTCAAAATTTTTATTTCGCTATAATAAATAACTGTGAATGTAGTATTATTTGACAACAGTGTGTTTTATTATTAGCGCACACCCCAATCTTAAATTTCCGTTAAATAATAGTCCTGAAATAGACATACTTTAGCACACAGACTGTTACTTATACATGTACGCCTCGAAGACGTATGTTTAGACTTTGTGTACATCTAGAGAAGATTAGGCTTCGAGGGTTAAAGTAACAAAGCCGCAAATGCTTCGCATCCTCAGCACCATAATGAGCTCCGAGATTCCTCGAGGAGTTTCAATTGAAGTTTCAACGCCATGCTCACGTGCGGCAGTGGAGTCCTTTCCCTTCCAGAAAAATGTATATGAGGCCTTGCGTATTGAGCCTTCGTCCAGTAATCTGGTCTCTTGCAGTGCGGAAATTTAGGGCAGTTTTGCGCAGGTCGTCAGCGCCATTTGAGCTTCCATTGGTGTCCAGGAAGCCTATCCTCATCGTACGGACATTCCATGTCGATAAACGCATGAAAAGTGTAAGGTTTTTATTGTGTGTTTTAGACTGCTGCTTAGATCCAGGTGTGATAGGTAACGATATGGACTTTCTAGGTTTACTAGTGCTTCCTGAACTCTAAAGAAGCAAATCCACGCCGAGACGGATCGGTATCTAATTGGCCGGGGGCTGCTTAAGCGGGCAGCGGGTGGGTGGTAACCGATCAATGGGTTTTCGATGGACACTCCCACTGACGAGAGTGACCCCTGGCGCCTGCACTTGACGCCTATTGTGTGCGGACTTATAACCGGTCACTGCCACTCCCTGTGTTGTTTTCCACGCAGCAGAACTGTCGTAGGCAGAGTCCTCCTCACCACAGACACTGCGTCGCCCGGGACACAGATTAAGGAAAATGCAGGGTTGCCGAAGACCCACTCCCACCCTCTCGACCTAGCTGACTTAGTCCGCAGGAACAGCAAGCCGATACCTGCGGAGTCAGTTCGGTTGCAGCAATTATCTGAGCGAACGCCTAACGGAGATCCCTGCCGGGTTTAATATCGGAATTTTCCATTTCCTGGATGGTAAACATCTACGCAAAACTAGAAGGTCTAGTTTGAGTTCCCTTAGTCACGTTACCGTTCTTATAAGCCAGAAACCACACGGCATGAAGAAGAAGGATAAGTGGGAAGGATTTATGTGAGAATAGGATCTGGTGTTAGGGATACCAGTGCCACGGGTAGCCGGGGGGGGGGGGTGAGACTAGCAGCTAGAGCAGTCCGGGGTTGCGTACCTGTAGCGGTTGTAACTAATTATGGGATGGATATCTAGTGGTCCTGCCCTGTGAACGAGTGTGTGCGCATGGAACCTGTTTCCCGCCGGCAGATATGAGCACCACACTATATACATATACCCCCACCACGCACTCATGACGTGGGCCGGCGTGCGCCAAGGGTGCGTGCTCACCGCGCTTAGACACCAGAAGCACGCGCATCACACGCACGCGCAGCACGTGCCAGACTGGTGGCTTGAAAATTACCACCATAGATATAATAGTTGCTACGCAATATACAAGCTGTAGCCAATTAAACTAAAACCAACTAAAACTTGTTTTTTTGCCTCCAGGGGGCAGCACACAGCGCAGAGACAGAAGAACTACGCGAAAGGACCCTGGTCACGACACAGGCAGCTGCCGAAGCCCATAGAGCTTTACTGGCAGCTCTGCTGTCACCATCTGCCAGGTCTCAACTACCGGAGTTGAGTCGGTGGTTAGCCCGCGCGGTAGCTGATTGATTGGTTGAAGGGTAGGTTGACATTTTTAATACGACTTTGTTCTACAAATCTTTTTCTATAGATATAACACCAGAAGCATCACAAGTGCGTTTCCTGTCCTTCCCCCGATAGTAAATTTCCGAAATAAATGATTCATTATTGTTTTCTAATGTTTACGCAAATTTCACTCATTATAAGTTTATAACGAAACAAATTTTTCGGATTTTATTGCGGTTTATTAAGTTTAGATGCCCGACGTTTCGGATACTTTACAGCAACCATGGTCACATAAGAGTATAATTATGTCCACGGCAATGGGCTAATAAAAAACCTAATAAACCGCGACAATATCCGAAAAAAATGTTTCATTATGTGTTATTATTATAATCCAAATGTTTTCCACCACAGGCTCAGAGTGAGTGGACCCCGCAGACCCCACAGTGATAGCGGAGCGAGAGCTACTGGGTGCCGCTACCTCTGTCGACGCCGCCGCTCGCAAGCTGGACGCACTGCGCCCATGAGTCGCTCTTAAGACACAGGTACGGTCTCGTCTCTAATGCGTGTGGAGTCTAGAGAATTGAGGAAACCTTTTAAAATTGTATCACTGCTTAAAGTTCTTGAAATAAGATGATATAAATGATATAAATAAGATACATTGGATTGGGGTGTTGTAGACCCCGAGTGACCTCATCATTTTTGTAAAACTGTCGTTAAGAACTGTGCTTTGATTGACATAAGTATCGTCACAGATATACAGTACAGTAACAGTGCAGGGGTCGTAAACAGTTTTGTCTAAAATAAAGACAGATAAAATGTAAAATTATTTAGTATTCATTAAATATCTTTTTGTATGCATAAAATTGGGGATAGTCTTTATACAATAGTATACCGATTTATGGGGTTTTTGAAAGGGTGGGGGGAGGGGGAGTGGTGGATTACCCTCTGGTGCCAGTCTCATCCCCAGCAATCTCATGATTATAGAGATATTACGGTTAAAATTTTTGAGGTAAAAATTGTTTAGACTTACCGAATACCTAATGTTATTTATACTATTAAAGCTTCGGCGCTCTTGGAAGTGCACTCATGTTCCGCTTCGTAGCTTTAAAGACGCTTTTAAAACACTTTAACACTTTATATGTATTTACGCAAAATAAACTATCTCGGTTCCAAGAGTAACAAATGATACAAACTTATATATATATACCTATATAGGTATATATATATCGTTTATTTTACGTAAATACATGTAAAATAAAATGTTAACATGAGAGAATAGGCTATTTTTATATATATATATATGCGTTTTATGTGTTGCGTTTTTGCGCGTTTATGTTATATATATATATAACATAAACGCGCAGATTAGTTTAGATATTATGTATTATACACACGTTTTCGTTTACTATACAGCCTATTCTCTCATGTTAACATTTTATTTTACATGTATTTACGTAAAATAAACGATTTTGATTGCAAGAGTAATTAACGATACGAACTCACATATAACATAAACGCACAGATTAGATATTATAATTTACGTCACTTAACTTCACTTTAAAAGTCTCTCACTTTATTTTAATATTTTTACACATTATTTTAACAAACGATACAATTACGAAACGAAAAGTTTCCCACCTGAATTATTTTTGTTTAAATATCAGCCTGTAAAAGGTAAACTCCATACAGCTTTATTTCATGTTATGTTTTTTACTTAAATATATTTGTATGGTACAGTTATAGTTGAGTGAGAGATGACGTATGTGAGGGAAGGTTATGAGGTAAACCAAACCCAATGAAAGTCGATCCAACACTAAGTTTATTATGATAAATTTACAGTATATATAGGCAGAAGTACAGACGTCATACGTTTCATACAAATAACAATTTCATTAGAAATCTGTATTAGGCAAATAATTATGTTGTGAAAAATAAGCTAATTTAAGTAGGTGATTACCTTGCATCCGTTTTAGTCAATAACAATTTCGTAATAAATAAGCTAAATTAAAGAGGTTGCAAGACAATCATATTGCTCAATGTCCGTTGACCCGTACATCCTGCCGACTCAAAGAAATGTGCGTTAACCCGTACATCCTGCCGACTCAAATAAGGAAGATAACCTATATTAAAGTTTACAATAATAAAATACAATTAAGACTGAAGTAAGTAGATTTAAATAACTTCTAACTATATACTAATCATCACTGCACTACACTTTTAGTGGAATGTCCAGTCGAACGAATCGCGGTCGCGCTCTCGGGGGAGCAGGGGCCTCCTGGGCTTCGTCCGTATCTGCTGCCACTGGAACTGAGGTCGAGGAGGCATCTGTCACAGCCGTACTCCGTATATTTTGGTTTCTGCGACATCGCATGGTTCCGTACAGACATCCCGCAACAATGATAAATCCCAAAATTATGTACAAAACAGAGTACTGGTGTATATCGTGTATGCTAAGTGATGCGGTTTCCTGATCTTTGAGGTTAATGATTTGTGACTTCATCCGCTGCCACAAGTCTTCATGATCCTCGGGTGTGAACAGTTGGAAATCTGAAGTATTTATTATAGAATTTAATATTGAAAAATCTGTTGGGATTGGTATGTTTTCTTGGACCTTAACTTGGCTCATGTAGCTATTTTGCCCGAATATAGAAAACATGTCGCCTTTTATTGTACAACCTTGACCGATTTCTAAAAGGCCATTCCCGGTCAGTGTCGTCATTATAACTCCAGTGTCAATGCAAAATATGCGCACTGTGCATTTCCCACAGCAAGAATAAAGCCACATGTTATTGTTATGTAATTTAACCCAGCGCACGCGACACGGAGTCTCCTTTGTCTTGCATATGGTTGTATTATGTATACTCAAATTACAAATTCCGCTGGTTAATTGTAATTCGTATATCGGTTTATCGAGAGCGCATAATATTTTGTTTGTTTGTATATGGACACAACTTTCTACATCAGAGTCTGTCAGGACGAGTAGTAGATCCTTTTGTAGGTTGAATGCAATGTATGGTGCGATAAATTCAATGTTATAATGCTGCTGAGGAAGGGTTATTACTCTATCCAGTTCAAAATTTTCTTTAATAACCAAAGGAATCTTGATTTCGATTATCAAGTAAGAAGAGCCGATGTCGCCGTTTACCTTCATTAATTTATAAAGTTCCTTAAAATCGTTTTTATCGGCAGGCAAAGTCAGGTCATTCGGTATATGTCGATATATGATATTTAATTGTTCTTCCAATTGTTCAGGAGGTAACAAATGTGCGTCTAAATGACCGTTTGCGAGGCTTGTTAAAGTGTTTATAACGGTTTCTTGCAGGTGTTGAAGGTTAGATATAATAATCATGGCTGAAACTGAAGATGATAAAATTTGTAATTCATTGTTAGTCACCTTCTCAATTCGATTAGTAATAGAAGTACGATTCTTTAGATATTGCTGTATTATTCCGAATTGCTTATTCATGATTTCTTCATTTCGCTGGAGAATGTTATATTGCGCTTCTATAACACTTGTTTGATTTTTTAATAAGAGTCGTAAATGGTTTTCATTTACAGAAATTTTCTCTATATCCTTTTCGTATTTTTTGGCGAAACGCTCATCCAAGACACCAAATAATGAGTTCGCTAAATAGCCTACACCATTAATCAGTCCTCGTTTTTGTCTTTTATAAATATGTTTTTTTGAAAATCGTGTTATAATGTTCGATTTCCGATATTTCGTGTTGTAATTGATATATGATACTCTTGTATTGTGTTGGAAGTAGATCGCTGCTTAAGTATGACTCCTCCAGATGACCGACATAATTTTTCACATGACGTAATGCTGACCAATAGGTACTCATATTGTAATAAGCGATTAGTTTCCATTCATCGCGTATGATGTGTACGTCATACATTTTATCGAAATAAATTTTTTGATGACTGTTTAGAGATGTTATGTTGTAGGAACATTCAGTTGGTTTGAAAAATAAAATTAGCATCAATAGCATAGTAAAGAATGTTCCGACTGGCTTTCTTATTCGTCGACAGCGAGGTTGCGAGTCGGCTCTTGTGACGTCATCTCTACTTTCTTCTCTTACGGGTAGCACTGACAGTTTTAAAATGGGTCTTTGTATGACGCCATTCTTAGTTCTGACGGATACAACTCGTACGTATCCATCCTTGCCTGGGTGAACTTTAACCACTCTACCCATGGACCACTTGCCGGGACTCAAGTTTTCGTCCTTGATTAGAACAATATCGTCAACCTCGATGTTTTTAGAGGGTGTTCTCCACTTGGTACGAACTTGTAATTGTTGTAAGTAGTCAGACGACCACCTTTTCCAGAACTGTTTGTTCATGGCTTGTATAGTCTGCCATCTTGTTCGTAAGTCCATGTGGTTAGGGTCGGTTTGTGGTCTTGCTATTAGTGATCCTCCAACCAAGAAATGCCCAGGCGTTAGGTACTCGTCTTCTGGATTTTCAGTTAAGGCGACTAAAGGTCTGGAGTTAAGACATGCTTCGATCTGGTACAAGAGCGTGGTGAATTCTTCATAAGTTAACTTTTGCTCACCTATTACACGACGCAAGTGATGTTTGAAACTTTTGACGGCAGCTTCCCATAGCCCGCCGGCTGAGGGATAGGCCGGTGCATTGAAATGCCATAGAATGTCATACTCATTGATCATGTTCATCACGTCCGTGTTCATAGCAACAAGAATGTTATACTCCTTCTTCAGTTCTTTGGATGCCCCAATAAAGTTCCTTCCTTGATCGCTATACATGTGTTTCGGGGTGCATCTTCTTGCGCAAAAACGTCGAAATGCTGCCAAAAATCCTGGTGTACTTATATCCGACACTAGTTCTAGATGAACGGCCTTCGTCGAGAGACAAACGAAGACTGCAACATAGCCCTTCTGTGTTCGGATTCCACGGCCTTTGTTTGATTTGATGTCAAAGGATCCAGTGAAATCAACGCCACAATGATAAAACGCGCGTGAAGGAGTAACTCGAGGCTCGGGTAAATCGGCCATAATCTGCGTTATCTTCTCTGCTTTGAAACGGCGACATTTTACACACTTGCGAAGTTCTCTTTTTACGGTTCTAAGCCCACTGATGACCCAATAGTTTTCTCGTACATAAGACAAAGTCAAGCTAGGTCCACCGTGAAGCGTGGTGTAGTGAGCGTGTCGTATAACAAGCTCAGTGAGTTTGCCATGACTGGGTAGTATTGCGGGGTGCTTAGCTGACTGACTAAGAAAGGAGTTATTTAATCTCCCCCCAACTCTAAGTAGCCCATCACTGGGGTCTAGATACGGAAGTAAGCTTAGCAGCTTACTAGATTTATTTAAACCTTGTTGTTTTTGTAGTCGTTCAATTTCATCCTCAAATTCAATTGTTTGTATTGTTTTAATAATTAAGTTCATTGCGTTTTTCCTTTCTGATGACGAAAGATAATTTTGTTGAGGAATTTGTTTACGTTGCAGCCATTGTGTATAACGTGTGAGCCAGCCGATTGTAGTGGTTAAGCGCTCTATTGAGCTACATTCATTCAATAATTGCAATACTAAATCATTTTTATAAGATAAGGCTGCAGTCACACTGGATGCTTTTATTTCTAAACGTGGCGGTTGATATTTTTCTTCTTTCAAAGTACTTGAATCAAATGTTAACAACCACTGCGGGCCTTGCCACCATAAATGGTGTTCCAATAACTGCTGTGTCGACAGTCCTCTCGAGGCGCAATCTGCAGGGTTATCTTCAGATTTAACATGATGCCAAGACGATGACGGAATTATATTGAGTATCGTACGAACTCGGTTAGCCACGAACTGTTTCCATCTATTGACATCTCCATGTAACCAACCAAGAACCACCATGGAGTCGGTCCAGGCATATACCTGTAGGTTCTCAGGCATAGTTTGGGTTACCTTTTTTATGAGCCGTGATAGAAGTAGTGCTCCACATAGCTCAAGCTTTGGCAAAGATAGTTTTTTCTTCAAGGGCGCTAATTTTGTCTTAGCAGTCACAAGCGTCGATGTGAACTTGCCCTTAGAATTTATCGTGACGGCATAAATAGCGCAAGCGTATGCTTTTTCGGATGCGTCACAAAATCCGTGAATTGTATAATGATTTTTATCGCCTATATATCTAGGGATTTTAAAATGGTCTATTTTTTGATAGTCATGCTTCAGCTTTATCCATTCATTCGTTATGGATTTTGATAAGTGTGTATCCCAATCAGTGGTTTCTTCAGACCAAGTTCGTTGGAATAAAAGCTTTGATCGAACAGAAAGAGGACTGAGAAATCCCATGGGATCATATACCTTTGAGATGTTCGAAAGGAGTTGTCTTTTAGTTATGACGTCATCACTGTTCTCATTTTCGAATATATTTTTGAATACAAATATATCTGACGACGGGATCCAGCGTAAGCCTAAGGTTTTTCGGTTTTCTAGACCCTTAAAATCCAACGGAGTGTCTAGTTGATTAGCGGATAACCTTTCAATCAGTTCCCTTGTGTTGCTGGACCACTTCCGAATATTCATGCCGGCTCCCTTCAGGATATCGATGACCTCTCTTTGTAACTGTTTAGCTTGAGCGATATTATCACAACCTTCGAGTAGGTCATCCATGTATAGTGACGTCATTAGCGCCTTAGCTGCCAGGGGAAACTTGTGCGCGTCATCCATAGCTAGCTGCCTTATAGTACGCATAGCGAGATAGGGGGCCGCCTTTGTACCATACGTGACCGTAGTTAACTGGTACTCCCTTAAGGGGGCCTCTTGTACGTCTCTCCAGACAATACGTTGAAGATGTTGATCGGGTTCTCGAATCATAATTTGACGAAACATTTTCTCTATGTCAGCGGTAACGACGTACTTGTGTTGTCGCCATACTAAGATGAGATGCTGTAAGTCCTTTTGCAAATTTGGACCACGCTCCATTAAGTCATTTAAGCTGAATCCACTCGATGTTTTTGATGATCCATTGAATACTGTTCGTAGTTTAGTTGTTGTAGAGTCGGTTTTTTGTACACCGTGATGAGGAAGATAGTGTACTATCGAATTACGTTTTGTAACTGGAGACATGTGACCACTTTGTTCGTATTCTTGCATAAAATTTTTGTAGCTTTCCGAGAAGCAATCATTTTTATTCATCCTTTTTTCTAAGTTGTAGAACTGAGCAATTGCCTTTGTTTTTGATTCACCGAGGTTTTGTTCAAATCCCGGTTTCATTGGGAGGGCAACTTCATATCGTCCGTTTGATAAACGTTTTGTCGTGGACTGATAGAATTGCTCACAATACTCTTCGTCTGGTGTCATTTCGATAGAAGAATCATTGACTTCCTCTAGTTCCCAATATTGAGAAATCGCTGATAAGTCTGTAGTAACCACGTGACATTTAAACGTTTTCACGCTACCCGATAGTATCCAGCCTAATTTCGTTTGTTGAGCTATTGGAGCCATGTTCGGGCCCTTGATCAGGCCGCTCATTATAATCTCAGAATATATACTTGCGTCTAGTAATAGATCGATAGGCCTAGATACATTGTATTCCGGGTCGGCTAGTTGTATGTGTTGTATATGAGGCCACGATTCTTTCTTGAAAGATATGTTGGGTAAATTGTTGATGACGTGATTGATGACTAATGCTTGCGTCGTAAACGCGTAGTCTTGGTAAATAGATTGACATTCGAGCTTGACGACTCCTTTGCTATGTTTCGATCCGTTACCAATACCAGATACCGAAGCGTGGTATCGTTGCCGAGGCAAGCCCAGCATCTGGGCGGCGTTTTCCGATATTAGGGAAATCTGAGAGCCTTGGTCGAGCAGACATCTCAATGTCATATATGTTCCATCAAAGGCCTTAACTCGGATAGACAGGGTAATCAGTAAAATCTCTTCTTCATCCGTAGCGACGTGATTAACGCTATGTTGCTTAGTATTTTGTTGCATCGAAACTTGATATTTTTGCGGAGTTTCAATATTCGTCTGGGTTGATGACCCACTGGATATGTCAGTCAGCGTATTTGTAGACTGTTTATTAAAGTTCATTGTATAGGCGTCATGTAACATTGTATTATGACTCCTTTTACAAACTTTGCATTTTTTAGTTGACGCGCATAAATTCTTGTTATGTGCGTACAAACAATTATTACAGTAGTGAAGATCTTCGATAATTCGTAATCGCTCGCCCGGTGTATATTTGATAAACTTGGCGCACTTGTATAAGGGATGTTTCTCGTCACAAATCGGACAACTTGACATGTATGTCGCAACACTATGGAATTCCTTATTTATTAATTTGCCATAGCGAGGTTCCTTTTGATATTGAGGCTTGTAAGTCTTGTTATTCAATGATTTTTGTTGATTATATTTTTTGAATGATGACGACGTTTCTCTATCTTTTGTGCCGATTGGTTCTAAAGCGATGAATTTGCTCTCTAAGAAGTCCATTAGCTCCGAGAGTGAAGGTAACTCTCGTGGCATTTTCCGGGCTTCTTTGTAGTCGCTATAGGTGACTGTATCTAGTTTCTTTGTAATAATATGAACTAGTAATGGGTCCCAGGTACTTGTATCGATACCCAGGTTTTTTATAGCGTATATACATTCCATGGACGTGTCATAAATACGCCTAATCTCGTACGCTGATTGTTTTTGAGCGGCTGGCAGATTGAGAAAGATTTCTATGTGTTTAGTAAATAATAAATGTGGATTGTTGTATCTATGTGTTAACAATTCCCACGCTGTATCGTAGTTTTCTGCTGAGATGTTTAGATGCTGTATGAGTCGTTCAGCATCTCCTCGTAATTTGCTCTTTAGATGTTGCATCTTCTGAGTTTTCGTAAGCAAATTATTATTGTGGATACTTTCTACATATAGATCGTAAAAAGTAGGCCATTGTGTATATTTGCCTGTAAATGTAGGCAAGTCGATCTGTGGAGTCGATTTTTGCTGATGAACTGTCGATGTGAGTTTGAGATTCAAAGCCTTCTTGATTGATTTGTATGAGTCTTCGTAGTCGTTAAACTCACTATCGTACTGGGTATCCGATCCTTGTAGGATATTGTCTATTTGTAAATGCAAAGCGTCGATTGCATTCCAGCGCGTTTGTAAGTTGCGTAATTCGTCTTCCAGCTCCCACTTGTCCTGGATTTCATCTACTTTTAAGCGATTTACTTGTCGATGAAAAGCTCGGAAGTTTGTTCTTTGGAGTGACATTAATGATAATGCCTGACCTTGATCTGTCGGCGAGGTCGTAGCGGCATTTGAAATTTGTAGAGATCCCTCCATTTTCATCATTTTTTTAAATTATGATGTTGATTTAATTGATAAGACCGTCTTCAGAGGTCCGGGCCAGTCTCAGTGGATAGTGCGACCTTGTTTGCGCCTTCTCAATTAAACTGGTGGAACCCGCTTCTGGGAAGCCAGTCAACCGATTCGCAGTCACACAAATCTCACGTGAGCGGTATGGCCTTTGTATATAGATGCTTCAGAGGTGTGTATATATCCTCGAAGAAAGACTGTTGTCTTATAAAACGCTTGAAGGTTGCTCGTAGAACCAACTGTTGTAGGTGTCCTCGAAGAAAGACTGTTGTCTTGTAAAATGCTTGAAGGTTGCTTCGAAGAACCAAACTGTTGTAGGTGTCCTCGAAGAAAGACTGTTGTCTTGTATAAAGGCCGAAGGACCAAAATAACTGTATGGTACAGTTATAGTTGAGTGAGAGATGACGTATGTGAGGGAAGGTTATGAGGTAAACCAAACCCAATGAAAGTCGATCCAACACTAAGTTTATTATGATAAATTTACAGTATATATAGGCAGAAGTACAGACGTCATACGTTTCATACAAATAACAATTTCATTAGAAATCTGTATTAGGCAAATAATTATGTTGTGAAAAATAAGCTAATTTAAGTAGGTGATTACCTTGCATCCGTTTTAGTCAATAACAATTTCGTAATAAATAAGCTAAATTAAAGAGGTTGCAAGACAATCATATTGCTCAATGTCCGTTGACCCGTACATCCTGCCGACTCAAAGAAATGTGCGTTAACCCGTACAATATTTTATTTTTACTTATTTTTTACTCATATACGAAAAATATTCAATATTTCGTTTCATTTTTAATAATTTTTACTAAATATATGACCGTATAAAATAATATATTGAAGTAAAAAACATGACACGTTTTCGTTTACTATATAGCCTATTCAGTCGTGTTTCTTTTCAGTATAATTTTTTTACATTTATTTATTTAATGTCATATACGAAAAATATTCAATATTACGCTTCATTTTTAATAATTGTTATTTATTTATAAATTTATGCCTAAATTACTGTCGAAATATACTGCTTTAACTTTTCTAATTAAATTAGTAAGATTGTGTGCTAGAATATAGATATAGAGATCCGAAAAATACCCAATACCGAATCGGGGCACCCCACTATCCACGTGGTCTTGGTCTGTCTTACCCCTAGAGTGTTTTGTTGAAAGCCCGGAGGCCGAAGGCGACCAGCCTGAGCCGCTCCCTACGCATTCGTTCATGCGCTTTCGCACGGCGGGCGAGGGTTGTCACTTGTCCTCCTTCCGCGCCGGAGCCAAGTGTTATTCTAATTTCAAAGAACATTTAACCTTAAACATTTAACCTACCACAGGTTAAATGTATTTCTTAACGTAATTATGTCGATAAACGGTCTTATTTTGAAGTTAGATAGGTTAGGGTTATTTTTTATTTTATTTTATTTTTTGTGACGAAATTATGTCGATAATCTAATTTATCTAAGCTCAAAATTGAAAAGATTTACGAATAAATAGGTGTTGCCTTCATATAAAAAATTATACTGAAAAGAAACCCGACTGAATAGGCTGTATGGTCTTAGACTTTTGCCTGTTCTGATAAATAAAACGAAAAAGTCTACGTCGTTTGGACCGATTTAAGCAAAAATGATCCAATCAACACAAACCTCATTTTGAGATATTTGACTTTAAAGTTCATTGCAGTATTTCTCTGGCTTTGTAATGCTAAATTTTATTTTTTTAATTTTATGTAACTGAATATGAATGAATCTGTAATATGAACTTTTTATTAAACTTATATATATATATTATAATAGTTAAAAAATTTAATTATTTAATAATTTATAAAATTTAATAATTATTTAATAATTTATTAAATAATTAAATTTTTTAACTATTTTACATGCATGTATTTATTGAATATATTATAATAATTGAGTAGATATTAATGAAAATAAACGCTTGGATCATTTTTACAAAAAAAATGTATGGAATTAGCTATGTAGGCAGCGAAAAGAAAAATTCAAAAATGTTTCAAAGTGAGACAAAAATAGGAACTGAAAACTATTTATTATTCTTGTTTTATCAAAAAATTACAAAAAAAAAATCCCTACGCCTCATTTAAATCAAAGTCTGGTTCATCACAAAAACCATCTATATCATCTATTACTGCATCAGACGATGCTTTGCGACCTTTCAAGTTTTTATAGTAATCGATGCAGTCATTTGGTATAATATGGAATAATGATTTCAAATCGTTTAACTTTTTTTTTATTGATCTATTTTCCTGATGGTCATAATTCTTGCAAATCTTCTTCTACGACATCCAACTCGCAAATGGCGATTGTATGCCAAAAATAAAAGAAGAAGAAGAAGACATCCAACTCAACACCTTTAATTTTTTTTACATTGAGTTCTTTGTACTCTTCATTGAAGGTAGATCTTATGAACAAAGAATGTGGAGCCTGCTTTTTAGGGTTCCGTAGCCAAATGTCAAAAAACTGAACCCTTATAGATTCGTCATGCCTGTCTGTCTGTCCTTCCGTATGTCACAGCCACTTTATTCCGAAACTATAAAAACTATATTGTTGAAACTTGGTAAGTAGATGTTTTCTGTAAACCACATTAAGGTTTTCAAACAAAAATACACAAAAAAAAAAAAATTTTGAGGGTTCCCCATACTTAGAACTGAAACTCAAAAAAATTTTTTCATTAAACCCTTACGTGTGGGGTATCTATGGATAGGTATTTAAAAATGATATTGAGGTTTCTCATATCATTTTTTTCTTAACTGAATAGTTTGCGCGAGAGAGACTTCCAAAGTGGTAAAATGTGTGTCCCCCCTTCTGTAACTTCTAAAATAAGAGAACGATAAAACTAAAAAAAAAATTGCGCGCGTACAAAGTACACATGTCAGAAGTGAAACTGCTTTGGCAAACGAATTAAAAAAACTGATTAAAAAAAACGAATTTAAAATACAAAAAAAAAAAAAACTAGTTGAAAATAAAAAACATTTTATGCACCTGTGAAGGGTTTTTGTTTTTACATTGTTTTATAATAACAATATAATCATATACGGAATATATCCTTTCATATTGGTTAAGTCGAGTCTCAATTTTAGCGAAATCGTTGTCATTAGGCACAAATGTGTGTCCTGATTCTAGATAACAGAAACTGGTTGTGTCTAAAGTGGGGTCTCTGTCTAAATTAGCCTTCAAAATTAAAACAATTTTTATATTGAGAATGAATTTTTGAATTGTTAAAATGATTCATGACTTTTGAAACATTTAGGTAATATATTTTTTGTTACATTTTTTATGTTGTATAACAGTTTCAAGTAGGTAGTATGAATCATTATAGCAAAAGTAGTTAATACATGACAAGGCAACCCAAGATAATGCATAAATGATTCAAATAGCTTGAAACACTTATGTATTTTAAAAATTGATCTTCGACATGTATTGTCAGCTGTGGGTTGGATCATAATTATGGACTTTCGCCAATTATTAAGATAGAGTTACGAGTCTTTGATATGTTAAAATATACCTTATTTAGAGACCATAGGCCACAAAATCTCGAAATTGTCAAGGTTGTGGGTTGGATCATTTTTGCTAAAATCGGTCCGTTTAATCGTTTATGTCAGTTCATATTAATCTGTGCTTCGTATCGTACCTATATTACTCTTGGCAATCAAGAGATTGTTTTTACGTAAATACGAACAATATAATGTATAAAAGTGTTACAGATAGTTTTTACGTTATGTACGTGTATTATTATAATGTGTAAGTGTTTAAAAGCTACGCAACGGAATATGAATGCACTTCCCGCAGCATCGGAGCTAAAATAGGTATAAATAACATTAGGTATTCGGTAAGTCTTTTAAAAAAATTTTACCTTAAAAATTTTAAACGTGATATCTCTATAATCATGAGATTGCTTGGGGTGGGAGTGGCACCAGACGGTAATCCACCACTCCCCCTCCCGCCCACCCTTTCAAAAACCCCATAAATCGGAATACAATTGTAAAAAGGCTTACCAAAATTGGACTAAAGCTGAAAGTCGGCGCTCAATATACGTGCCGATGACAATGCAATATATAACATCGTTTGTCGTTGACGACATATCGGCCGATCGTGATTTGTATCTTTGTATAGAATAAGCTATTAATTTACATTAATATAGGCATAAATATCCTGCTGAAATAAATCTCTAAAGAAGCTGAACTTAGAAGACACTTTAGAATAATTTTGGACTTTGAGATATTTTAGAAGAATTTTGAGAGGAGTGTCAGAAGATAATGCCGCGTGTCGGTGAAGTATGCTTGATATTCTTGGTTGTTTTCGTATCACCCAGGAATCAAACATATTACCCATCGACCGCGGCGCTCGCGACGAGTAAAGACATCGCTAGAACTATGCTACCATATTACATAAAGTGATAATATGTAAAGTTGCAATGTTAATGTTATCTGTTATGTTTAATATGTTGCTAATTTGACTCAACTTTATAAAATACTAGCTGTGCCCGCGACTTCGTCCGCGTGTAATTTAACAAAAAAGATATTGTTCAGGCTACTACTAAGCAATTCTACTTCTACAATGCCAGTGTGCCATGCCAGTGCCAGAAACTGTCATAAATACTTTAAATATTATCAAAGATCCAGGAATAGGTGGTATCCGGACATTAGGTTTGATAGGAATATAAATAGTGCTATCGCAAATTTAATTAACCGATATATAATTAGCCATAAATATACCACATCACTATAAGTAGGCATTGTTCGACCGATTCATAAAAAATCGGCCAAGTGCGAGTCGGACTCGCGCACTAAGGGTTCCGTACCACTTAACTAAAGGCTATATTTTATTGTTATTAAACAAAATACACAGTAAATAAGAAACAGATAATAACCATATAAAAATGGAAAATAAACTAGTAAAATACGCCATCTATCTATCTATCCTCTATCGATCCGTGCCGCTATTGGAAAGCTATTATATTGGTCTATCGACGAAGTTTTCTTGGTTTCTGGATAGATGGCGATGGAATTAAATCGCGTCACGTTAAATATTTATTTTACTTTGTTTTTAGTATTTGTTGTTATAGTGGCAACAGAAATACATAATTTGTGAAAATTTCAACTCTATAGCTATCGCCGTTCTTGAGATACAGCCTGGTGACAGACGGACGGACAGACGGACGGACGGACGGACGGACAGCGAAGTCTTAGTAATAGGGTCCCGTTTTTACCTTTGCACGGAACCCTAAAAAAGAAATCGAAACAAGTACGCAAATTACAGACCTATAACAATACTACATGTTAATGACACGATCGTTAAAAAATGGATAACACATAAAATACATACAGGCTGTCCCAAAAATCAACCTCAAGCCGAAAACTGGAGACAGGGTAAGTAGTGACAGCTACCAGAAAAAAAAATCTTAGTATTGTACTTTTCATGTTATTAGCCTTTAGAAGTAACTGAAGAACAGGGTGTGAAGTCCCTAATCCACCCTCGGATCCTCCATCCAGACGGGTGTTATGTCTGGGAGGCTACTGCCACCGTCAGTTTTTTCTTTATTTCGTATATCGCAAGATAGGTGTCACCACATCACTCCCCTTCGAGACCGGAGGTCAATAGCAGGTTGAGTTCGTCTATGCTTGCCGGGCCAGTGGAATGATGCCCCAGTGAGACAGGGTGATGTAGTGCTGCGTAGTAGCTGGCTGCTGCGTCAACCAGGAGAGAAGTGCGTCTCTGCTTGCTGACCGGCCGAAGTGCAGTGTGCTGTAACACGGTCGCTGAAATGGCTGTGGGTGATAACCAGGAATGCGCGTCCGCTGTATGCTGGTAGTCAGGATGCCCGTAGTATCCGTGGATACTGGCTGGCTGTATGACTTGCTGATCGAAAGTGAAGAGAAGTGATGATGACGTAGCTTGACGAAGGCTGCACTGATGTTCATGCTCGGGGTCACCAGTTTGGGGGTGTCAAAGAACTTAACAGTCTGTCCGTGGTACCTTCCAAACTGGTGACCCCGACTGGTGTCGTCACACGCCTTCAAAAAAAAAAACCGAAAAAACTGACATCCTGTGATGAACTTTTAAGTACTGCAACTATAATACTTTATTTTTCTTAATATTTTTTACAAGTTTTTATTTAACTTGCAATGTATGTATGTAAGCTTAATGTATATAAGTTTGGGCGAAATCTCGCAACTCAATTTTGATGCAGATATCTTCAACCAATTGAGCTAAAATTTTGTATATAGGTTCAATTTGGATGACAATGCATGGTTTGTATGTATGTATGTATGTTTGTTCGGGTGAAATCTTGCAACTCAATTTTGAAGCAGATATCTTCAACCAATTGAGCTGAAATTTTGGATACCGGTTCAATTTGGATGACAATGCATGGTTTGTATGTATGTATGTATGTTTGTTCGGGTGAAATCTTGCAACTCAATTTTGAAGCAGATATCTTCAACCATTTGAGCTGAAAGTTTGTATACAGGTTCAATTTGGATGACAATTCATGGTTTGTATGTATGTATGTCTGTATATATGTATGTATCTTTGTTCGGGTGAAATCTTGCAACTCAATTTTGAAGCAGATATCTTCAACCATTTGAGCTGAAATTTTGTATACAGGTTCAATTTGGATGACAATTCATGGTTTGTATGTATGTATGTCTGTATATATGTATGTATCTTTGTTCGGGTGAAATCTTGCAACTCAATTTTGAAGCAGATATCTTCAACCAATTTAGCTGAAATTTTGTTTACAGGTTCAATTTGGATGCCAGTACATAGTTAACTTTGTGACGTCATTCTAAATCCAATATGGAGCATATCCAAGAGTGCGGACTAGTTATTTTTAGTGCTCTTCTACAATATCGGTATCAAATGAAAGAGCTTGTTAAGAATAATTCGAATAAAGTGTCGCGGACGTGATAACCGACTAAAAAGTCGAAAATAAATTAAAAGTAAAAAAACCTTTTTAAAAAATAAGCTTTTATTTTAATGCACAATAACGAAAAAAAATAATTTTTACTTTCAAACTTTTACTATCTACTTATAAAGTCATTACACATAATCTATAATATAAAAGCTTGTCGTGAGATATGCTTGTAAACAAGTAAATTAAATAAATTGATGTGATTGATTTCAACTATTAAAATTTTCAAAATAAGGAAACACGAGTACCTACTCATATCTCGCGACAAGCTTTTTTTGTGGTTTTTCTATGTATGAACTATGTTGCAAAAAAAAAAATTAAATTGTTATTACTTTTTATAAAATCATTTTTGGCGTTTACTCTTTAGGGATCGTCCATTTATCACGTGATGATTTTTAACAACTTTTTGACCCCTCTACCCCCCCTTAGTGATATTTGGTAAGGTTTTAAACATTGCATCGGTGAGACATTTTTTACGCGTGTAATTGAAGAGCCGTTTTCGACTCTATTTCACTTATTTTTTGTTTTGAATTGAGTCCATTTTAATAATATTTTTACTGTCACTTTAAGGCACCAGTGGCATAATTTAATTTGTATAATTAAGTTCTGTTAGTAAAATAAATAATGTTAGACAATACAACTAACAACAAATATCAATGTTATTCACTGAAATGAAACAAACTTTTTCGGATTTATAATGCGTCATTAAACACCAAACAGCATATTTTCACATTTCTAACTAACTGCCGAAAGCGTTGAACCGACCCGGGCGTTAAAGTCACCCAAGATGGAAAGTCTGTCACTAGAACTTACGCCAAGTACCGTCTCAGTAAGTTGGTTGTAAAATTGGTCTTTGGCTTCGTCAGGTGAAACTAGTATTGGGTCATATGCGGAGATTAAAGTAACAAAGCCGCAAATGCTTCGCCTCAGCACCATAATGCGCTCCGAGATTCCTCGAGGAGTTTCAATTGAAGAAAGTAGATCATTACGGATAACGAAACCAACGCCATGCTCACGTGCGGCAGTGGAGTCCTTTCCCTTCCAGAAAAATGTATATGAGGCCTCTTGTATTGAGCCTTCGTCCAGTAATCTGGTCTCTTGCAGTGCGGAAATTTAGGGCAGTTTTGCGCAGGTCGTCAGCGCCATTTGAGCTTCCATTGGTGTCCAGGAAGCCTATCCTCATCGTACGGACATTCCATGTCGATAAACGCATGAAAAGTGTAAGGTTTTTATTGTGTGTTTTAGACTGCTGCTTACATCCAGGTGTGATAGGTAACGATATGGACTTTCTAGGTTTACTAGTGCTTCCTGAACTCTAAAGAAGCAAATCCACGCCGAGACGGATCGGTATCTAATTGGCCGGGGGCTGCTTAAGCGGGCAGCGGGTGGGTGGTAACCGATCAATGGGTCTTCGATGGACCCTCCCACTGACGAGAGTGACCCCTGGCGCCTGCACTTGATGCCTATTGTGTGCGGACTTATAACCGGTCACTGCCACTCCCCGTGTTGTTTATCACGCAGCAGAGCTGTCGTGGGCAAAGTGACCTCTCTACAGACACTGCGACGCCCGTGACACAGATTAAGGAAATCGCAGGGTTGCCCAAGACCCACGCCAACCCTATCGACGTAGCTGACTTAGTCCTCAGGAACAGCAAGCCGATACGTGCGGAGTCAGTTCAGTTGCAGGAATCAGCTGCGCGAACGACTAACGGAGATCCCTTCCGGGTTTATTCCTGGATGGTAAACATCTACGCAAAACGAAAGGTCTAGTTTGAGTTCCCTTAGTCGCCTTTTATGATTCCCTAGGAAGAAACGTGGTGGAACCGTTCTTATAAGGCGGAAACCACACGGCATGAAGAAGAAGGATAAGTGGAAAGGATTTATGTGAGAATAGGATCTGAGGTTAGGGATACGAGTGCCACGGATTACAGGGGGGGACGGGGGGACGAAACTAGCAGCTAGAACAGTCCGGGGTCGCGTACCCGTAGCGGTTCCAAGTAGTTGTCGGATGGATATCTAGTGGTCCCGCCCTCTGCACGAGTGTGTGCGCGTGGAACCTGTTTCCCGCGCTCCTGTACCGCGCCCGACTGGACTCCGATGCGCCCGCAGATATGAGCACCACTCTATATACATATACCCCCACCATGCACTCATGATGCGGGCCGGCCTGCGCCGGGTCTGCGTGCTCGCCGCGCTCAGAGACCAGCCGCACGCGCACTGACTGACTGGTGGCTTGAAAATTACCACCATAGATATAATAGTTGCTACAGCTTGTATAATTAAGCTAAAACCAACTAAAACTTGTTTTTTTGCCTCCAGGGGGCAGCACACAGCGCAGAGACAGAAGAACTACGCGAAAGAACCCTGGTCACGACACAGGCAGCCGCCGAAGCCTATAGAGCTTTACTGGCAGCTCTGCTGTCACCATCTGCCAGGTATCAACTACCGCAGTTGAGTCGGCGGTTAGCCCGCGCGGTAGCTGATATTTTTGCTACCGCTAATTTGTTGAAGGGTAGATTGACTTTTTAAATACGATTAGATCTACAAATCTTTTTCTATAGATATAACACCAGAAGCATCACAATTGCGTTTCCTCTCCTTCCCCCGATAGTAAATTTCCGAAATAAATGATTCATTATTGTTTTCTAATTTTTTTTTATGTAACTATGTTGGCAAACAAGCGTACGGCTCACCTGATGGTAAGACCGTAGCCTATAGACGCCTGCAACACCAGAAGCATCGAAAGCGCGTTGCCGACCCTATCCACAATCCCCCCCAGGAGCTCGCGTAATGTTTACGCTAATTTCACTCATTATAATGAAACAAATTTTTCGGATTTTAACGCAGTTTATTTAGTTTAGATGCCCGACGTTTCGGATAATTTACAGCAACCATGGTCACATAAGAGTAAATTTATGTCCACGGTAATGGGCTAATAAAAAACCTAATAAACCGCGATAATATCAGAAAAAATTGTTTCATTATGTGTTATTATTATAATCCAAATGTTTTCCACCACAGGCTCAGAGTAGGTGGACCCCGCAGACCCCATAGTGATAGCGGAGCAAGAGCTACTGGGTGCCATTGCCTCTATCGACGCCGCCGCTCACAAGCTGGACGCACTGCGCCCATGAGTCGCTCCTAAGACGCAGGTACGGTCTCGTCTCTAATGCGTGTGGAGTCTAGAGAATTGAGGGAACCTTTTAAAATTGTATCACTGTTCAAAGTTCTTGAAATAGGATGATAAGACCTTGGAGTGGGGTGTTGTAGACCCCGTGACCTCATCACATTTGTAAAACTGTCGTTAAGAACTGTGCTTTGATTGACATATGTATCGTCACAGATCAGACAGTGCAAGGGTCGTAAACAGTTTTGTTCAGTACTAAAATAAAGAAAGATAAAATGTAAAATTATTTAGTATTCATTAAATATCTTTTTGTATGCAAAAATTGGACTAAAGCTGAAAGTCGCCGCTCAATATACGTGCCGATGACCATGCAATATATAACATCATCGACGATCGATTTGTCGTTGACGACATATCGGCCGATCGTGATTTGTATCTTTTTTATGTCCTGCTAAAATAAATCTTTTGGACTTTGAGATATTTTAGAAGAATTTTGAGAGGAGTGTCAGAAGATAATGCCGCGTGTCGGTGAAGTATGCTTGATATTCTTGGTTGTTTTCGTATCACCCAGGAATCAAACATATTACCCATCGACCGCGGCGCTCGCGACGAGTAAAGACATTGCTAGAACTATGCTACCATATTACTTAAAGTGATAATATGTAAAGTTGCAATGTTAATGTTATCTGTTATGTTTAATATGTTGCTGATTTGACTCACTTTTATAAAATACTAGCTGTGCCCGCGACTTCGTCCGCGTGTAATTTAACAAAAAAGATATTGTTTAGGCTACTACTAAGAAATTCTACTTATATAATGCCAGTGTGCCATGCCAGTGCCAGAAACTATCAGAAATACTTTAAATATTATCAAAGATCTAGGAAAAGATTGTATCCGGACATTAGGTTTGATAAGAATATAAATAGTGCTATCGCAAATTTAATTAACCAATTTATAATTAGCCATAAATATACCGCATCACTAAAAGTAGGCATTGATCGACTGATTCATAAAAAAGGAAATCGAAACAAGTACGGAAATTACAGACCTATAACAACCTACCTGTTATTGACACGATCGTTAAAAAATAGATAGCACATAAAATACATACAGGCTGTCCCAAAAATCAACGTCAAGCCGAAAACTGGAGACAGGGTAAGTAGTGACAGCTACCAGAAAAAAAAATCTTAGTATTGTACTTTTCATGCTATTAGCCTTTAGAAGTAAGTGAGGAACAGGGTGTGAACTCCCTAATCCACCCTCGAAAAGGATCCTCCATCCAGACGGGTGTTATATCTGGGAGGCTACTGCCCCCGTCAGTTTTTTCTTTATTTCGTATATCGCGAGATAGGTGTCACCACATCACTCCCCTTCGAAACCGGAGGTGTTCTGGCTGGATTGCATGATGATATCGCGTAACCGGTTGACCCCCCTCACCGATGTCTGCGCCCGCGCGTCGGCGCCGCGACCCTGCGCTTGACCGGCAATCAGTCGCATTTTGAGAGCCGGCAGGAAGGCCGTGCGCGCGCTTGTTGACGAAGCCGATACTAGCTTCCGCGATTTAATTACGTGTAGTAATTCCTGCATTTGAGCTTCGATAAACTTTCTTGTATGTTTGTGTAATTTGTGCTAAAGTGAAACTATTCAATTGACCTCGTGTATGCTTTACGGCGCGGTTGTGTCGATGTGCGAACCCCGAAAATGAGATTAAAGTGTATATGTATTTAAAAACCTGCTGTAAACCGTTCTGTGTTATATGGATTTTGCATTTAACGATTAATTGTGCGTGTTAATATTTCTGTCTCTTAACCCTTGTGAAACGTGAGTGTGTGTGGAGTGATCGTCGAGCCTGATTTGACGTCGAGTAGTGGCGCTGTAGCCGGCCGTCGAAAAGTCAGTCCACTTTCTTACACACACAACCTCATTACACACCCACAGACCTACACACCGCCCTGACTTTTCTTGAACCGGTTTACCAGAGCCCCCTTCTTAAGGTAAGGTTTAGATATAATAAAATTTATTACCGGCTCGCACAGCCGTTTAATATCATAGGTAATTTGTACCCGACGTCAGTCAGAGGATGTCGGCAAGAAAGCTTAAAAAAGGTAAGTTATACCGAATCCTCTGGCATAATGCGTCATTAAACACTAAACAGCATGTTTTCACATATCTAACAAACTACCGAAAGCGTTGAACCGACCCGGGCGTTAAAGTCACCCAAGATGTAAAGTCTGTCACTAGAACTTACGCCACGTACCGTCTCAGTGAGTTGGTTGTAAAATTGGTCTTTGGCTTCGTCAGGTGAAACTAGTGTTGGGTCATATGCGGAGATTAAAGTAACAAAGCCGCAGTTGCTTCGCATCCTCAGCACCATAATGCGCTCCGAGATTCCTCGAGGAGTTTCAATTGCAGAAAGTAGATCATTACGGATAACGAAACCAACGCCATGCTAACGTGCGGCAGTGGAGTCCTTTCCCTTCCAGAAAAATGTATATGAGGCCTCGCGTATTGAGCCTTCGTCAGGTAATCTGGTCTCTTGCAATGCGGAAATCGCTATATTGAGTCTTTTTGAGCCTCCATTGGTGCCGGTAAGGTAAATTGTTAGACCTAAATAGAAACATATACATACACACAAGGTGTGATATAATACAACTTATCTCTGTGTAGAATGAAATGTGTTTCTTGCCATATAGAGTTTATATTTCACGTATAAGGTCATATTATTTGACATTTTATTGTTTTTTCTATGTATGAACTTTGTTGCAAAAAAAAAAATATTAAATTGTTATTACTTTTTGTAAAAACATTTTTGGAGTTTACTCCTTAGGGATCGTCCATTAATCATGTGATGATTTGTAACAACTTTTTGACCCCTCTACCCCGCCTTAGTGATATTTCGTAAGGTTTTAAACATTGCATGGGTGAGATATTTTTTACGCGTGTAATTGAAGAGCCATTTTCGACTCTATTTTACTTATTTTTTGTTTTACATTGAGTCCATTTTAAGAATATTTTTACTGTCACTTTGTGGTCTAAGATCCGAGATAGCTAAATATTCCCTCATCTGTTAATTAGATGAAACAATTTTTTATAGGCTGATTTCAATATTGTGAATTTATGAAAACAACCTCTGCCACCATAAGCCTGCTGCAATTTTTTTTTGTTTTTTCCCTCTCATGTTAATTACATGTAATAAGCTAAAACCGTTAGTATTTTACATTATATTATATACCTGACTGTAGTAGGCACCCATCTCTATGATTGCTATACTTACCTGCAGCCAGGTTACTGCTGACTGAGGTTACTGACCAAGCTGCAGGTAAGTGTAGCAATCATAGAGATGGGTGCCTACTACAGTCAGGTATTTATTATAATGTAAAATATTAACGGTTTTAGCTTACACACTACACACTACAGCCTATCACAGTCCACTGTTGGACATAGGCCTCCACAAGTTCGCACCCGACATTATGACGCGAACTCATGTGTTTTGCCCATAGTCACCACGCTGGGCAGGCGGGTTGGTGACCGCAGGGCCGGCTTTGTCGCACCGAAGACGCTGCTGCCCGTCTTTGGCCTGTGTATTTCAAAGCCAGCATGGATGGTTATCCCGCCATCCGTCGGCTTTTTAAGTTCCAAGGTGGTAGTGGAACTGTGTTATCCCTTAGTCGCCTCTTACGACACCCACGGGAAGAGAGGGGGTGGCTACATTCTTTAGTGCCGTAACCACACAGCACAGGTATTAGCTTATTACATGTAATTAACCTGAGAGGGAAAAGATAAAAAAAAAATTGCAGCAGGCTTATGGTGGCAGAGGTTTTTTTTTCATAAATTCACAATATTGAAATCAGACCATAAATAATTGTTTCATCTAATTAACAGATGAGGGAATATTTTGTTATATATCGGATCTTAGACCATAGGGCATCAGTGGCAAAATTTAATTTGTATAATTAAATAAATTTATTTCATTGCATTTACTTTATTTTAGGGTGGTTGGATATCATTTGCCGTACTTCGCTTCATACAATTTTTATTTATTTATTTAGTGATAGGCGACATTATTCCACGCATACATAAAATATGTAATCTGTTTGTTTAATTTTTGAGAGAGAAGTGCGTCTCTGCTTGCTGACCGGCCGAAGTGCAGTGTGCTGTGCCACGGCCGCTGAAATGGCTGTGGGTGATAACCAGGAATACACGTCCGCTGCATGCTGGTAGTCAGGATACCCGTAGTATCCGTCGATACTGGCTGGCTGTATGACTTGCTGATCGAAAGTGAAGAGAAGTGATGATGACGTAGCTTGACGAAGCCTGCGCTGATGTTCATGCTCGGGGTCACCAATTTGGGGGGGATGAGGAACTTAACAGTCTGTCCTTCGCACCTTCCAAACTGGTGGCCCCGACTGGTGTCGCCACACGCCTTCAAAAAAAACCGAAAAAACTGACATCCTGTGATGAACTTTCAAGTACTGCAACTATAATACTTTATTTTTCTTAATTTTTTTACAAGCTTTTATTTAACTTGCAATGTATGTATGTAAGCTTAATGTATGTAAGTTCGGCTAAAATCTTGCAACTCAATTTTGAAGCAGATATCTTCAACCAATTGAGCGATTCAATTTGGATGACAATGCATGGTTTCTATGTATGTATGTATGTTTGTACGGGTGAAATCTTGCAACTCAATTTTGAAGCAGATATCTTCAACCAATTGAGCTGAAATGTTGTATACAGGTTCAATTTGTATGACAATGCATGGTGAACTTTTTGACGTCATTCTAAATCCAATATAGCGGCATATCCAAGAGTGCGGTCTAGTTATTTTTAGTGCACTTCTAGAATATGGGTATCAAATGAAAGGGCTTGCTAAGAATAATTCGAATAAAGTGACGTAATAACCGACTAAAAATTCAAAAATAAATTAAAAGTAAAAAACCTTTTTAAAAAACAAGCTTTTATTTGAATGCGCTAAAACGAAAAAAATAAATTTTAACTTTAAAACTTTTACTATATACTTATAAATTCATTAAATATTAGAGCTAAATAGAAACAAATACATACACACAAGGTGTGACATAATACAACTTATCTCTGTGTAGAATGAAATGTGTTTCTTGCCATATAGAGCTTACTTTAATACTTCACGTAAAAGAACATAATTATTACTTGACATTTTACTGTGGTTTTTCTATGTATGAACTTTGTTGCAAAAAAAAACCGGTCAAGTGCGAGTCGGACTCGCGCACCGAGGGTTCCGTACAAACCTGCAGGTATATAAGTAAAAGTTATGGTATTTTGCTGCTAAATGAAATCCGTAACATTAAAATATGGAAAGTTGGAGGAGCATAAATTTAAGACAAAGGTATCTTTATCTTTTCATTAATCCTTTAATTTATATAAAATAAAATAAATAAATAAAATAAAAATCGCCTTTATTTCTATTACTATTAAAATTTCAATTAATACTAGCGTAAGTATTCTTAGTTTAAACATATGTATATTAACCTATGTATATATTTATTCTATACTCGTATAATTAACTCGTCTACATGTTTATAACATCACTTAATTAATATTGGTAATAGTAATAGTCGCCTCTGCGGCGTAGGCCTCTCCTAAACATTTCCATGTATCCATTTCCCGTGCTTTCTGTATACACAGCGGTCCACATAATTATCTGGTTGAAGATATCTCTCCACCTTTTAATTGGTCTCCCTTTTTTCCTTGACCTGTCTCTTGGAACTACTTCTTCTTCTTCTAACTTCTTCTTCCTACTTCGTAGGAAAGTTCTTTTATCGAAGTTATTTATTTACAAATTTTTTAGTCACTATTTAGAAATCTGGTTCAAAAATACTTTATTACTATTAAGTATTAAATTTGAACCATATTATATATTTATTTATTATTTATTTAAATAGTCCCACAGATGATGTAACATTTATTTTGTAATTTAATTCGAGCCTTTTTGACCTTTGTACCTGTTTTCAAGTTTGTATAAAACATGTTTTCCTAAATTTATTTTTATTATTGTCTGCTATTGTTTAAACATATATATTTTTTAATGTCTAGAATTCTCATTACAGTGTTAATATTACTTGATTTCATTAATCATTTCAATACTGTTGATTTTGACTTACTACTAGCTATACTTGATTCTCTTAACATATCTCCTAAGGTGTCTGACTGGTTTCATAGTTACTTGCATGGTCGCCGGCTACGAATACATATTGAAGAACTTTCTTCATTCTGGTCTAGAATCAACGCTGGCGTTAAAGATAAATATATAATATGTACCTCTTCGCTTAAATGATAGCCTAACTTTGAAGATACCTTCACATTCGTCTTCCTTTTATTCTAAATCTTTCACTATTGAAGCTTATCGTCTTTGGAACTTATTGCCACTGTCTAACGCGCTCAATCTTTAATGACATTTGAAAAACTTGTTAAGAAAATGTACTTATCATATTAAATTATGTTAAGCAACTTTATTTTATTATTTATTATTTTTTATGAAGTTACGTTATGTTGTTATGTCATTCGTCTTAATCTATCAATTTGCTTATAGTGTATATACGTATGTATGTATGTATTTATATATTTGTGTATACATATGAGTAAACTTATATGTACATATGTGTCATTAAATATAGCACCTATTGTTATATAGTTATTTATTTATATCTGATTTTTATTTTATATTGTTCCTTTTTTTACAAAATTTTGCGCCCTTCCCCTAGTTTATATGCAAGTCCTCTGCCCAAAGGTTGCCTGGAAGAGATCGCTGTGTTAGCGATAAGGCCGCCTGTTGCAATTGATGCAAGTTTATTGTTATAAATTCTATGTATTGTTCTTTTGTGTATTGGTGTGCAAAAAGAGTTAGTAAATAAATATTACTTTGCAAAGTTTTATACCTAATTGAAAAACAAAGCAGAAATAAACAACATTACGCATACTATTTCTGTGGTTGCGATGTAACTATACATTTAAGGTTTTCGTAATTTTTCCTGTATCTGTGCTATAATACGTTGCTTCATACCTGAAGATTTTAGGTCGACGGGAAGTATTCTTTAGATTTTTATTCCCTTGTCAGTTGTTTGCTAGTTTCAATATATGCGGTTTAAATTGCCGTTTCATTTGATATCGTGGACATAAAGGTTTGATTTTGTTACAGCTTAAAGTTATTATAGACGTGAGTATTTGATATGAATTTCAATTTAATACTTTTACGCGTTCAAGAGAAAAGTGGTATTAAGTGTAAAATTATTAAAATATATTTTTTTATATCTAGTAACTAAAAATTTACACTTTTCGCAATTTTTCCTGTATCTGTGCTATAAAACGTTGCTTTGTACCAAATTTCAAGATTCTGACTTCACGGAAAGTACCCTGTAGGTTTTGATTCCTTTGCGACTATTTTCGATGAAAATATGCGGCTTAAATTGGTTTTTCTTTTGATACCGTTGACATAGAAGTTTGATTTTGTTACAGCATAAAGGTATTATAGACCTGAGTATTTGATATGAATTTTAATTTGATACTTTTACGCGTTCATGAGAAAAGTGGTATTAAGTGTAAAATTATTAAAATATTTTTTTTATATGTAGTAACTAAAAATTTACACTTTTCCCAATTTTTCCTGTATTTGTGCTATAAGACGTTGCTTCGTACCAAATTTCAAGATTCTGACTTCACGGGAAGTACCCTGTAGGTTTTGATTCCTTTGGGACTATTTTCGATGAAAATATGCGGCTTAACTTGGTTTTTCTTTTGATACCGTTGACATAGAAGTTTGATTTTGTTACAGCTTAAAGGTATTATAGACTTGAGTATTTGATATAAATTTCAATTTAATACTTTTACGCGTTTATGAGAAAAGTGGTATTAAGTGTAAAATTATTAAAATATTTTTTTTTTATATGTAGTAACTAAAAATTTACACTTTTCGCAATTTTTCCTGTATCTGTGCTATAAGACGTTGCTTCGTACCAAATTTCAAGATTCTTAGTTCACGGGAAGTACCCTGTAGGTTTTGATTCCCTTGAGAGTGTCGAAAATTTGCAGCATAAACGGCTGTATCTTTTGATTGCCTTGGCTTAGAAGTTTCATTTTTTCACAGCTTTAAGAGGCAGCAGATCTGAGTATTTAATATAAATTTCAGCTTGATGCCTCCACGCGTTTCTGAGAAAAAGGGTCTTGACAGACAGACGGACAACAAAGTGATCCTATAAGGGTTCCGTTTTTACCTTTTGAGGTACGGAACCCTAAAAATAAATAAATTGTTATTACTTTTTATAAAATCATTTTTGGAGTTTACTCCTTAGGGATCGTCCATTAATCACGTGATGATTTAGAACAACTATTTTTTTGCCTCCAGGGGGCAGCACACAGCGCAGAGACAGAAGAACTACGCGAAAGGACCCTGGTCACGACACAGACAGCCGCCGAAGCCTATAGAGCTTTACTGACTGAGCTGTACTAAAATAAAAACAGATAAAATGTAAAATTATTTAGTATTCATTAAATATCTTTTTGTATGCATAAAATTGGGGATAGTCTTTATACATTAGTATTCCGATTTATGGGGTTTTTAAAAGGGCGGGGGGAGGGGGAGTGGTGGATTACCCTCTGGTGCCACTCTCATCCCCAGAAATCTCATGATTGTAGAGATATTACGGTTAAAATTTTTAAGGTAAAAATTGTTTAGACTTACCGAATACCTAATATTATTTATACTATTAAAGCTTCGGCGCTGTTGGTAGTGCACTCATGTTCCGCTTCGTAGCTTTAAAGACGCTTTTAAAACACTTTAACACTTTATTTTATATGTATTTACGCAAAATAAACTATCTCGATTCCAAGAGTAACAAATGATACAAACTTAGATATATAACATAAACGCGCAGATTAGTTTAGATATTCTGTATTATAGACACGTTTTCGTTTACTACTGTTTGTGCACTTCTTGTGGGTCTCCCCACCGTGCCTCGGAGAGTACGTTAGGCCGTCAGTCCCGGTTGTTATCATGTACATCTGATAGCGATCGTTACTCATAGTAATATCCGCCTATGCGTATAGGGAATATCCGCCAACCCGCATTGGAGCAGCGTGGTGGATTAAGCTCCGATCCTTCTCCTACATGGGGAAGAGGCCTATGCCCAACAGTGGGATATTACAGGCTGAATCGTTCGTTTACTATACAGCCTATTCTCTCATGTTAACACTTTATTTTACATGTATTTACGTAAAATAAATGATTTTGATTGCAAGAGTAATTAACAATACGAACTCACATATAACATAAACGCACAGATTAGATATTATAATTTACGTCACTTAACTTCACTTTAAAAGTGTCTCACTTTAATTTAATATTTTTACACATTATTTTAACAAACGATACAATTACTTATGTTTAACGATGCGAAAATTGAAAAGTTGATTAACTGGCCTGTAAAAGGCAAACTCCATACAGCTTTATTTCGTGTTACCTATGTTTTTTACTTAAATATATTTTATTTTTACTTATTTTTTACTCATAAACGAAAAATACTCAATACTTCGTTTCATTTTTAATAATTTTTACTAAATATATGACCGTATAAAATAATATATTGAAGTAAAAAACATGACACGTTTTCGTTTACTATACAGCCTATTCAGTCGTGTTTCTTTTCAGTATAATTTTTTTTACATTTATTTATTTCCTGTCATATACGAAAAATATTCAATATTTCGCTTCATCTATACTAATATATAAAGCTGAAGAGTTTGTTTGTTTGGTCGTTTGTTTGTTTTTTTGTTTGTTTGTTTGTTTGAACGCGGTAATCTCTGGAACTACTGGGCCGATTGAAAAATTCTTTCAGTGTTAGATAGTCCATTTATCGAGGAAGGCTATAGGCTATGTATCATCACACTAAGACCAATAGGTGCGGAGTCGCGCGCAGAAGCTAGTTTTTAATAATTTTTTAAATTTATTTATAAATTTATGACTAAATTACTGTCGAAATATAGTGCTTTAACTTTTCTAATTAAATTAGTAAGATTGTGTGCTAGAATATAGATATAGAGATCCGAAAAATACCCAAAACCGAATCGGGGCACCCCACTATCCACGTGGTCTTGGTCTGTCTTACCCCTAGAGTGTTTTTTTGAGATCCCGGAGCGGATAAGGCTGGTCGCCTTTGGCGACCAGCCTCAGCCGCTCCCTACGCATTCGTTTATGCGCTTTCGAACGGCGGGCGAGGGTTGTCCTCCTTCCGCGGCGGAGTCAAGTGTTATTCTAATTTCAAAGAATATTTAACCTAAAACATTTAACCTACCACAGGTTAAATGTTTTTCTTAATGTAATTATGTCGATAAACGGTCTTATTTTGAAGTTAGATAGGTTAGGGTTTTTTTTTAAGAAATTATGACGATAATCTAATTTATCTAAGCTCAAAATTGAAAAGATTTACGATTAAATAGGTGTTGCCTTCATATAAAAAATTATACTGAAAAGAAACCCGACTGAATAATCTGTATGGTCTTAGACTTTTGCCTGTTCTGATAAATAAAACGAAAAAGTCTACGTCGTTTAATCGTTTATGTCAGTTCATATTAATCTGTGCTTCGTATCGTACCTATATTACTCTTGGCAATCAAGAGATAGTTTTTACGTAAATACGAACAATATAATGTATAAAAGTGTTACAGATAGTTTTTACGTACATAGGTGTATTATTATAATGTGTAAGTGTTTTAAAAGCTACGGAACGGAATATGAATGCACTTCCCGCAGCATCGGAGCTAAAATAGGTATGAATAACATTAGGTATTTGGTAAGTCTTTTAAAAAAATTTTACCTTAAAAATTTTAAACGTGATATCTCTATAATCATAAGATCGCTGGGGGTGGGAGTGGCACCAGAGGGTAATCCACCACTCCCCCTCCCGCCCACCTTTTCAAAAACCTCATAAATCGGAATACTGTTGTATAAAGGCTTACCAAAATTGGACTAAAGCTGAAAGTCGGCGCTCAGTATACGTGCCGATGACAATGCAATATATAACATCGTCGACGATCGATTTGTCGTTGACGACATATCGGCCGATCGTGATTTGTATCTTTGTATAGAATAAGCTATTAATTTACATTAATATAGGCATAAATATCCTGCTGAAATAAATCTCCAAAGAAGCTGAACTTAGAAGACACTTTAGCATAATTTTGGACTTTGAGATACTTTAGAAGAATTTTCAGAAGAGTGTCAGAAGATAATGCCGCGTGTCGGTGAAGATATGTTTGATATTCTTGGTTGTTTTCGTATCACCCAGGAATCAAACATATTATCCATCGACCGCGGCGCTCGCGACGAGTAAAGACATCGCTAGAACTATGCTACCATATTACATAAAGTGATAATATGTAAAGTTGCAATGTTAATGTTATCTGTTATGTTTAATATGTTGCTGATTTGACTCAACTTTATAAAATACTAGCTGTGCCCGCGTGTAATTTAACAAAAAAGATATTGTTCAGGCTACTACTAAGCAATTCTACTTATACAATGCCAGTGTGCCATGCCAGTGCCAGAAACTATCATAAATACTTTAAATATTATCAAAGATCCAGGAAAAGATGGTATCCGGACATTAGGTTTGATAAGAATATAAATAGTGCTATCGCAAATTTAATTAACCGATATATAATTAGCCATAAATCCGGTTAGGCGTGAAAAAGTAGTTGGTGAGTACCTCGAAGCAAAGGAAAGGTATGAGACCGAGGCCAGGAGTGCACAGACGCGCAGCTGGGTCGCCTTCTGCGAACGACAGAACGGGGAATCCGTTTTGGGGGGTATCTATAGGGTCCTCAGCAGAACTTCCAGAAGAGACGTAGATCCACCGCTGGTGGTAAACAATATGGAGTTAGATGCCAGGGGCTCGGCCCGACTCCTGGCTGAGACCTTCTACCCGGAGGACTCCGAAGAGGATGACTCCGAGGAGCACCGCCGGGTGAGGGTCTTAGCCGAGCGGGCACACATCGAGACCTCTTCGGGCCAAGGCAACCCTCCCTTCACTCATTTCGAGTTGAAGTTGGCTAGTCGGTCCTTTGACCCGAAGAAGGCCCCAGGTGCGGACGGTTTTACCGCCGATATATGTCTGCACGCTATTGAACTGGACCCGGATCTCTATTTGTGCATCTTCAACAAGTGCCTCGAGCTCCACTATTTTCCTAGGCCCTGGAAGGAAGCCACGGTGATCTTCCTCCGCAAGCCGGGGAAGGCCACCTACACGACTCCTAAGTCGTATCGTCCTATCGGGCTCCTTCCGGTGCTTGGGAAAATCTTAGAGAAGATGCTCGTCGCCAGGCTACAATACCATCTCGTGCCCAAGTTCAGTACTCGCCAGTTTGGCTTCACGCCCCAGCGAAGCACCGAGGACGCCCTCTATACCCTAGTGAAATACATCAGACACAATCTGGATAGGAGGAAGATTGTTGTTTTGGTTTCGCTGGATATAGAGGGCGCCTTCGACAACGCTTGGTGGCCCAAGATTAGGGTCAGGCTGGCTGAGGAAAAGTGCCCCAAGAACCTCCGGTGGCTCTTGGGCAGTTACCTGAGTGATAGGCGTGCCAGGGTGAGGTACTTGGGTGAGGAGCACATAAGAGACACCGGGAAGGGCTGCGTGCAGGGGTCTATCGGTGGGCCGATATTGTGGAATCTGCTCTTGGACCCACTACTTCAGGAGTTGGAGACCAGAGGTGACTACGCACAGGCGTTCGCCGACGATGTGGTGTTGGTGTTCGAGGGTGAGACGGCCCTCGAGATCGAACGTCGGGCCAATGCCGCCCTCGAACGTGTGAGGGCGTGGGGTGCATCTAATAAACTTCGGTTTGCGCCTCACAAGACCAATGCTATGGTTGTGACGCGTAAACTGAAGTATGACACCCCGCGCCTTCATATGGGCGGGGTTGACATTGTCTTGGCGAACGAGATCAAGCTGCTGGGCTCGTCATAGACCGAAAACTCACCTTCAACACCCACGTCGCGAAAGTCTGCAAGCGCGCACTCGCCTTCTATCACAAGCTGGCCCGAGTGGCTAAGACCAGCTGGGGTCTCCATCCTGAAGTTATCCGCACTATTTACAGAGCGGTGGTTGAGCCCGTGATCTTGTATGCGGCTGCCGTGTGGGCGCCGGCCGTGAACAAGCTCGGTATCTGCAAGCAGCTGAACGTGGTCCAGCGGGGCTTCACGCTGAAGCTATGCAGGGCATACCGAACTACCTCTCTGAACTCGGCACTGTTGCTCGCTGGGATACTCATAATTTTGTGCATAAAGTGCTTAGACGGCTCAGAATGCGCCCGTACAAAATGCACAGTGTGCAAGCACTTGTACCTGGTGATCTAGATCGGCGCAGAGATTTTTGCCAATGGCTTATTAACAAACAGGGCCAAACAGACAATACTTTCATCCAACATGTAATCTGGACCGATGAATCCACCTTCACGAGAAATGGCCTGTGGAATAGGCGGAACCTTCATTTGTGGTCAGATGAAAATCCACACGCCTATCAGGTAACAGGGCATCAAACCAGATGGTCTGTGAACGTGTGGGCTGGAATATTTAACAACCAGGTACTGGGACCAGTGTTCTTGCCGGAGCGATTAAATGGACAACGTTATCTCGAGTTTTTAAATGATCACATCGAAACATTTTAAGACAATATTCCACTGTCAGAGTATCGGATAACGTGGTTCCAGCATGATGATGCACCGCCACACGTCGTTAGATCGGTAAGAGAGCGTCTAACGGAGTTGTTTGGCGATCGCTGGATTGGCAGACTAGAGCCTCATGCCTGGCCGCCTCGTTCACCTGATCCAATCCCATTAGATTTTTTTTTGTGGGGTTACGTAAAGGATAGGGTGTTTGATCGGGAGTGTAATACCGCCATCGAAATGCGTGATCGGATTTGCAGTGTTTTTGCCAAGTTGCGAGAAGATTGTGTAGATGATCCGTCATTATTGCCCCGACTTCACGAAGAGACCCCATAGACGAGCCCAGATTTGCATCGATAGAAATGGAGCACAATTCGAACCCTTCCTCATTCGAACCCGAAGAATGTAAAAAGGTAAGTGGTTAGTGGTTCTGTAATTTTCGTTCTGCCGCCTCCCGCGCCCCGCGCGGCTCGCGGTCAATGAGTAATTCACAATGTGTATGATACATTGCTGCCTCACATAATACATAAGTCCTAAAATGTTCTTAAAAAAACGTTTCTGGGATAAATTGTTATATGCATTATATAGTATATAAATAGTATATTACGTGGTTTAAATCTTTCAAAGCGTTCCAAATACACCCGGTATAACATCGTCGACGACCGATTTGTCTTTGACGACATATCGGCCGATCGTGATTTGTATCTTTTTATAAGCTATTGAGCTAATAAGCTATTAATTTAAATTAATATAGGCATAAATATCCTGCTAAAATAAATCTCCAAAGAAGTTGAACTTAGAAGACACTTTAGAAGAATTTTGGATTTTGAGATACTTTAGAAGAATTTTCAGAAGAGTGTCAGAAGATAATGCCGCGTGTCGGTGAAATATGTTTGATATTCTTGGTTGTTTTCGTATCACCCAGGAATCAAACATATTACCCATCGACCACGGCGCTAGCGACGAGTGAAGACATTGCTAGAATTATATACTACTATACTACATAAAGTGATAATATGTAAAGTTGCAATGTTAATGTTATCTGTTTAACACATAATGTTAGCTTTTTATTTTTGTAAAACTGATATTGATAATATGTTGCTCATTTGACTCAACTTTATAAAATACTAGCTGTGCCCGCGACTTCGTCCGCGTGGAATTTGACAAAAAAGATAAATTGTTCCGGCTACTACTAAGCAATTCTACTTATACAATGCCAGTGTGCCATGCCAGTGCCAGAAACTATCATAAATACTTTAAATATTATCACAGATCCAGGAAAAGATGGTATTCGGACATTAGGTTTGATAAGAATATAAATAGTGCTATCGCAAATTTAAGTAACCAATTTATAATTAGCCATAAATATACCGCATCACTAAAAGTAGGCATTGTTCGACTAATTCATAAAAAAGGAAATCGAAACAAGTACGCAAATTACAGACCTATAACAATACTACCTGTTATTGACACGATCATTAAAAAATAGATAACACATAAAATACACACAGGTTGTCCCAAAAATCAACGTCAAGCCGAAAACTGGAGACAGGGTAAGTAGTGACAGCTACCAGAAAATAAAATCTTAGTACTGTACTTTTCACGTTATTAGCCTTTGGAAGTAAGTGAGGAACAGGGTGTGAAGTCCGTAATCCACCTTCGAAAAGGATCCTCCATCCAGAAGGGTGTTGTGTCTGGGAGGCTACTGCCCCCGTCAGTTTTTTCTTTATTTCGTATATCGCGAGATAGGTGTCACCACATCACTCCCCTTCGAGACCGGAGGTCGATAGCAGGTTGAGTTCGTCTATGCTTGCCGGGCCAGTGGAATGATGCCCCAGTGAGACTGGGTGATGCTGCCTATGCTTCAGTGAGTCGAAGTGTAGTGCTGCGTAGTGGCTGGCTGCTGCGTCAACCAGGAGAGAAGTGCGTCTCTGCTTGCTGACCGGCCGAAGTGCAGTGTGCTGTGACACGGTCGCTGAAATGGCTGTGGGTGATAACCAGGAATGCGCGTCCGCTGCATGCTGGTAGTCAGGATACCCGTAGTATCCGTGGATACTGGCTGGCTGTATGACTTGCTGATCGAAAGTGAAGAGAAGTGATGATGACGTAGCTTAACGAAGGCTGCGCTGATGTTCATGCTCGGGGTCACCAGTTTGGGGGGTATGAGGAATTTAACAGTCTGTCCTTCGCACCTTCCAAACTGGTGACCCCGACTGGTGTCGCCACACGCCTTCAAAAAAAAAAAAACGAAAAAACTGACATCCTGTGATGAATTTTCAAGTACTGCAACTATAATACTTAATTTTCTTAATTTTTTTTACAAGCTTTTATTTAACTTGCAACGTATGTATGTATGTAAGCTTAATATATATAATTTTTGATATGATTTTATTCGGTTTTAAGCAACCGTGGTGCCATCTATAGCGAGACCTTTACAGCACTCACTATTCAAAGTTTCATATTACAATAAATTCTTTTGACAAGAGACGACACTAAGCTATTTTTAATTCGTATTATTTTTATTTTTGTGTTTCCCACACATGAGGAAATTCGAAAATGTTTTTTATTATCATATCAAAATTTTCGATTCAGCGGGATTCGAACCCGCACCTCCCGACAACCCGTGTCCGGTGCTCTAGCCGTTAAGCTATGGATCTATATACCCAGCGGAATCGAAATTCTTGATATGATTTTATTCGGTTTTAAGCGCTTAGCAATCATCATTATGACATCATTAATGAGATTGGTCGAAATTTTTCTGGTACACCTGGTTCATTATTTATCTTAGGAATTGCTATAACACTAATATCTCGCCATTGTTTCGGAACTATACCCGTTCTAAAAATACAATAATACATTTCCAATACATATACCTTCGCACACTCAGGTAAATTCCATATCATTGAATATGTGATGCCGTCACTGCCAGGTGCGGAATCTTTGCTTTTAATGCAGCTATTTAATTCAGTTAAACTGAACTCTTTATCTAAAACGGGGTTTGAAGATTTAATTTCTGGTACTGGTGACATCACATAATCAGGAGCCAAATCTCATAAAAGTTTATATTTCTGTCCTTCAGAAGCCTGTATTTTTTTAGTTTTAAAACCCTTCATCCACTTCATTCGGGACCACATCTCTATCGGGGAAGCTGATTCGTTAACATTATCACAAAACTTATGCCAATCACTTACCCTAGCTTTTAAAATAGCAGATTTTGCATTTGATATTTTATCTTTTAATTTTTTTAAATTATCTGGTGTAGGGTTTTTTCTAAATGTACTTAACGCTAATCTGCGCTGAGCTAAGGCATGAGAGAGTGAAGTCTTTCAAAACGATCTAGGCAAAAATTTCCTACTTGGGTGAAGAGGTACTTTAGTTATTGGAATACTTACATTGGCTGCATCATTAATTAAATTAATTAAATTATCATATATTTGTGGATTTTCTGAGACATAGAGATTCTTTGTGTAAATCTTAAGATATTCAATGTATTCTGCCCAATTAGCCTGTTTAATGTTACGTTTACTCGCAAACTTAACACTGTCCCGGTAATTAACAATCATTTTAATACAGAGATGGTCACTTCCTAAATTTTCATGGAGAACTCTCCAATCTACTTTAATTACAATGTCTGAAGAAGCAAATGAAATATCTGGTGAGTTTTTCTGTAAATTGTTACTTACTAATTTAATTCTTGTATATTCTTGACTATTGAATGACGTAAAACCCCCTTCTAAAGCAGTGTCATAAATTTGTGTACCGCGATTATCAGATTTGTTTTACCAACTAGTGTGGTGAGCGTTAAAGTCCCCACATATTATGGTTTTACTTTTAAATTTTGAAAACAATGACTCCCAATCTGATGACAATGTGCGGATTGTTGATGGACAATACAGAAATACAATGTATTCAATATCTTTACAATTAAGGACTTTTTAGCAAATTAATTCTATACCAGCATTATGAAGGTTAATATGGAAATCCTGTACGACTAGTGATTTATGAACTACTATAGCTACACCACCATAAGAATCAATTCTATCATTTCGAAAAACGTTATAATTACTTACATTAAAAAAGGAATTAGTTTCTAGCCACGTTTCTGAAATCAATGCTACATGAATTTTCTCTTGAAATAATAAGGATTCGAATTCTTTTAATTTGTGTCTTAAACTTTGTGCATTCCATTGTAGTATATTCAATACGTGATCAATTTGTTGACTATCCATAATTAAATAATGTAGAAATTACAGCACAAATATTATTATCTCTAATGAAAGTCGATATAAACTTAACAAATTCTTTCAAACTTACTTACTTATTTTCAAAGTCAGATTCAGAAAATATAATACATTTTGCTTTTTCAAATAAACGTTTGAAACTAATTTTTTTTTCTAAATCTTGATTAATATTTTCCTCAATTATTTTATCACATGAATTATTATCTATATCTGAATTCCTTTCCAAACTACTATTTCTATTTCTACTTCTTTGTCTTCCTTTCTTTCGAAGAATCTAATTTATCACAAAATAAGAGTATTTTGTGATAAATTAGATTCTTCGCTAGTAATTCTGTTGAAATAAATTTAAAATTGCAGCCTTCACCTAAAATTGTATGACAGATCAACGAGTTATTTAAATATATTTTGTGTCTATGCTTTTTGTACTCTTTGTTTCTCTTTTTGAAAAATATTGTCTCTTCTTGTCAAGTTGTAAAAAGTCTCAGTGTTCGTATAATTAATAAAACTTGCAAATAAAATAATCTGTTTTAATCTCATCAGGTTATGGGCCCAGGATGCTCTAAATTATCTAATAATATCGTGCAAGTTAAAAGTAGATCGACATATAATATATATTCGGTAATAGCAGCAAAACCGTGAATAATATACCACGTACATAACCTAAGTTACCGGTACGCGGATTTTTAAAATTTTATTTTGCTGTTACAAATATTAAACAGAAGAAAATGAATAATAACAATGCAATGATGTCAATCCCTAAACTCACGGGTCGAGAAAACTGGTCAAGCTGGAGTTTTGCGGTCAAAGCCTATTTGCAACACGAGGAATTGTATGACTGCATATTAACCGAACCAACAACCGATGATCCAAAATCAATGAAGAGGGACGTTAAAGCTAAGTCAAAACTAATATTATTAGTAGATCCAATTATATATATACACATTCAAGATGCTAAAAACGCAAAACAACTTTGGGAAAATCTAACCAAATCATTTGAAGACAGTGGATTGACTAGAAAAGTAGGATTGCTAAAAGATTTGATTAATACAACACTAGAGACAAGTGAAAGTGTAGAAGCATACGTAAATAAGATAATGTCATCTGCCCACAAGCTAAGAAATATCAATTTTAACGTTGATGAAGAGTGGTTGGGAACACTGATGCTTGCTGGCTTACCGGATACTTACAAGCCTATGATTATGGGTATAGAAAGCTCTGGTGTGAAGATTAGTGCTGATATGATTAAAACCAAACTGCTTCAGGAAATAAAATCAATTGATTCAGACACTACCGTACTTTACACAAAGCATAGTAAGTTTAATAAGCCTAATAATAATAAAAGTCAAAAGAAAGGCCCGAGATGTTTTAACTGCAACCGCTATAACCATTTAAGTAAGGACTGCTGGTTTAAGAAAAATAAAAAGGAACAAAGTAATAATAATTCTGGCTATGTAGCTGTGTTCTCGGCAACAGCTCATAATGATAATGGGTGGTATATTGATTCTGGAGCATCTATGCACATGACGATGAGGCAAGACTGGCTTTATGATGATGTACCCCCACCGATCACAAATATTAAAATAGCGAATGACAAAATGCTTCCAGTTAAAAGGTGTGGCAAGGTAGACTTACAAGTTATTACAAAAGAAGGTAAACAAACTATTCAAATTAAAAATGTTATGTATGTACCAGAGTTAGCAACAAATTTATTGTCTGTGAGCCAAATAATTAAAAATGGTTGTTCCGTAGAGTTTACTAATAATGGCTGTAAAATATTTAATAATAAGAAAACTGAAGTAGCATCCGCACATCTTATAAATAATATGTACCGGCTGAATACTAATACTATTTCAGCATACAATTGCAAAGCTGAAAACTCAGATTTCTTATTGTCGCATCAAAGGATGGCTCTTTTAAATTTCAAAGACTTAAATAGAATGACAGACAGTACTGATGGAGTGAAATTAGTTAAAAATACAAACAAAATAATATGTGAACTCTGTCAACAAGGAAAACAGTCAAGACTGCCGTTTCCAGCTGAAGGTGCCCGAGCCGAGAAACCTCTAGAGCTAGTACATTCTGACATATGTGGACCGCTGGAAGTAAAATCACTAGGAGGGGCCAGGTACTTCCTTACATTAACTGATGATTATACCAGAAAAGTTTTTGTTTATTTTTTAAATAACAAATCAGATGTTTTTGTAAAGTTTAAAGAATATAAAGCTTTAGTAGAGAATCAACTTAATTTAAATATAAAATGTCTACGAACTGATAATGGAAGAGAGTACATAAATAAGGAATTCTCAGATTATTTAAAAAAATCAGGCATAATTCATCAAACTTCTAATCCATATACTCCTCAACAAAACGGTTTGGCAGAAAGAATGAATCGCACACTCATGGAAAGAGCACGCTGTATGCTAATCAATTCAAATTTACAGAAACACTACTGGGCAGAGGCAGTATCTACAGCTGCCTATATTACTAACCGTTGTCCAACACGTGCACTGTCATATGCTACACCTGAGGAGATGTGGTCTGGAAAGAAACCTGATGTAAGTAATTTAAAAGTATTTGGTTGTGAAGCTATGGTTAAAGTGCCTAAAGAAATACTACAAAAACTGGATCCTAAGGCAATCAAGTTAATATTTATTGGTTATTGTGAAACTACCAAAGGTTACAGGTTCATAAATCCAAAAACTCGAAAAATTACCATAAGTAGAGATGTAGTATTTATGGAAAACTCAATAAGACAAAACCATGTAGTAGTACCTTTAAATTCAGAAGAAAATAATAAAACAAGTAATGAAACAGAGCCTTTAATGGACAGTACAGATATACATGAAACTTCATTGGATAGTTCTCAATCAAATGATATAGTTACAGTAACAAGCAGTGATGATTCATTTCATTCTGATGAAAGCTCTATATATATTCCTGAAAAAAATTATAATTTAGAACAATACAGTAATATTAAAACCAGATCAATGAAAACTAAACAAGAAAATAATACTTACCTCTGTACAGGTGAAGTTCCCGATAATGAAAACTTACCACAGACTTACTCTGAAGCTATATCATCAAGAAATAAAGATAAATGGCAACGTTCAATAGAAGAGGAACTAAAAGCGCATGAGCAAAATGAGACATGGATATTGGTAGAGAAACCACAAGGTTCAAAGGTAATTGGCTGTAAATGGATTTTTCGTATAAAGGACGAACCATCTGGTGTGGTCTATAAATCTAGACTCTGTGCAAAAGGATGTTCACAGAATTATCTAATTGATTATACAGAAACATTTTCTCCGACTGTCAGATATGATTCCTTGCGAATTCTACTTTCAGAAGTATGTCAACATGAACTAGAAATGTTACAGTTTGATGTCAAAACTGCTTTTCTGTATGGGGACATCACAGAAGATATATATATGTATCCACCTGAAGGAATAAATGCTCCACCTAACTATGTATGTAAATTAAAAAGGTCTCTATATGGCTTAAAACAAGCGCCACACTGTTGGAATAATAAATTTAAAACTGTACTAAACAAATTTGGTTTTGAAAACAGTCATTCTGATCAAAGTGTCTATGTAGGATCTATCGAAGGAACAAAAGTTTATCTCTTGCTCTATGTTGATGACGGATTAATTATATCTTAGAAGAAAGATGTTATAAATAAGGTAGTTAATGACCTTAAAGCAAATTTTGAAATAAGAACTATGGAGGCAAAAAATTTTGTAGGTCTTCAAATAGAACGGTTTGACAAGCAAATATTCATTCACCAGAAGAAGTATATAGAAAAATTACTTATAAAATTCAATATGAATGATGCTAATGGAAATAGTATTCCTGTAGATCCTCATACAATCTTGGAAAAGGTAGAAACAGCGGCTGAAGAGAATATACCGTACAGAGAGGCAGTAGGGTCTCTCATGCACCTTGCAATTGTCAGTAGACCAGATATTATGTTTGGCGTAAGCTTAGTAAGTCGTTTTATGAACTGCTATAATAATACTCATTGGGCTGGTATAAAAAGGATATTTCGATATTTAAAAGAAACCAAAGAATACGGGTTACTTTATTCTTCGATGAATAACAATATAGTAGAAGGCTATAGTGACTCTGACTATGCTGCCGACACTGACACAAGGCGATCTACTACGGGATATGTATTTATCAAAAATGGAGGAGCTGTCACATGGGCAAGTCAACGACAGCAATGCATAGCCCTCTCCACTACAGAAGCAGAATTCATGGCTGCATGTTCCGCTACAAAGGAAGCATTGTGGATCAAAAGACTACTACTTGATATTGGTGCCTATAATCAGGACACAATTTGTTTAAGTGTGGACAATCAAAGTGCAATATCAGTGATTAAAAACATAGACTTTCACAAAAGGTGTAAACATATTGATATTAAATATAAGTTTGTTAAAGAGAAGTTTCAAGAAAAAGATATAAATGTAAAATACTTATGTACAAGTGAGCAATGTGCTGATATATTCACAAAAGCTCTTCCTCGAGTAAGATTTCAATATCTTAGAGAAAAGTTAGGAATTTGTTGTTATCAATTTGCAAATAATAATTAATCCTTTGATATTGTAGAATACTACATGTTTATGTTTGTTTGTACTATTATGCTATTTTTGTAGTGTTTAATAATGTTGTTGTTAATTGTTAATTACAAAAGGTTAGATTAGGGAAGGCTTTAATTTGGTGGGTGTGTTGAAATAAATTTAAAATTGCAGCCTTCACCTAAAATTGTATGACAGATCAACGAGTTATTTAAATATATTTTGTGTCTATGCTTTTTGTACCCTTTGTTCCTCTTTTTGAAAAATATTGTCTCTTCTTGTCAAGTTGTAAAAAGTCTCAGTGTTCGTATAATTAATAAAACTTGCAAATAAAATAATCTGTTTTAATCTCATCAAATTCGTTTTTCGTTTCTGAGTATTCTTCTGCGTAATCAATATATCTCTGTATGATTTTCCAGTTGTTTTCTTATGTACCGCTTGGTTTGTAGTATAGCTTTCTATCTGTTGATCTTTTTCCTTTTTCTCTGACTCATTTTTCTCAAGATAAGTTGCAAGGGCTTTTCGATACGTACAGTTCATATCCCGCATTATGCATCTATTCTTTTTTTCTTTAATGAATACTGGGCACGATTTATTTAAAGCCATATGTTTACCTTTACAGTTGATACATATATATCTAGTTATATCACAATTGGAATGGTTCTCGCCACATTTAGGGCAGACTTTTTTTCCAGGTTGTCAAGTTCGAATAATATGACCAAATTTCCAGCACCCCGAGCACTGAGTTACTGGGAACATATAAGGTTCCACTTTAAATCTGCATCCGTAAATACTAAAGTACTGTGGTAAAGTCGACGCTTTGAAACTAATGCGGATGGTTTTACTGTCTATCCATTTCCCAGAGCTATTAATACGTTTTAGTCTTTTAATGGATACAATCTCTAAATCGCTTTCTATATTTTTCCTAATCTCCTCATCATCTACATCAAAATCTACATTTTTAATTACGCCATATGATACACTAATTTCATTTACATAGTGACATCTTATATCTAGATTCAATATTTTTTTACATTCAATCAACTTTTGTGCACTCTTTTTGTCTTCAAATTGAATAAGAATTTTATAAGGACTTTTATACTGTACACTGCTTATATTTAAGATATTTTCGGATTCCAATAACTTAGCCATTTTAAACTGCTTTGGTAAAACTTCTTTACCTGAAACACATACAATACTCTTTTCCTCCAATTATGGCAAAATTTCGTTCACACGGCTATCTGAACCACTTAGATTCCTAGAAAAGCTTCTGGCAACTATTTTCCTTCCAACTGTAGTAAATCCCTCCTCATCTCCCATGTCATCTGAAGAACCTCTTTCCTTCCTTTTTTCATAACTTCGCGTTCCATTTTCCGCAATAACTTCAACTTCTTCTCGCCTCATTATTACTCTTTGCTCACTCTCCAATGAATTATCTTCTTCCATAATATCACTTCCACTCGAATCCCAAAATATATTATTGTCATTATTCACACTCATATTGACATTTTACTATGTGGGTAGTTAAAACAAAATTCACACGATGAGTAAGCGAATAGCCGTTTCGATCGCAAAGCGTGTGCTCAACTCACGTCGAGCGCGTAACTCGTCATTAGTGATAAAGGTTGGTGATGTAGAAAGTAACTCAAATAGCGTCACAGATGGAACACCCTCAGGCTTTGTGCTAGTGCCCTTGCATTACATAACCTACGTAAATGACCTTCCAAATGTTATACAACACTCCGAAATATATCATTTTCGATAATAAATTTGATAATAAATGTACAAAACGCACTTATATAGATAAAATTTAATTACAATTACGAATTTTTAAAGAAATTTTCCCTATTAAAATTAAAAATAAAGTCAAAAATAATTATCACTAATTATTTGACTATTGTAAAATAATACCCATGATAATATTAAGCTCACCTTATTAGGTGAAGAATGTTTTAACGACTCTTTAAAAGTATTTAAAAATTTAGACCCCAGTAGTATAGTCGCCCGACAAAAAAGTAACTATAATTATGTTACTGTGGGAAACTCATAACCTATTTATTTATGTATATTATATTATTTTACATATATTACAGATACAGCAATCACACATATCACATATATTATCTATTAATATTTAATTTATAAAATATTATGATATGTATATTTATTCAACAAGCATATCCGCACGATACCCGTAGTATATGGCCGGTTTGACATTAGCTCTTTCTCTCGCGATTTGAATATGGACAATTATTAAAGGAACGATCGAGAATGTCTTCACCGCGCATGATCGAGGATTTTGACAAGACAATTTATAGATGTCGCAAAAACAGTCTCTGTTAATAATTAAAAATACTATAAAATATATTTAATAGCGCATTCGCCAAACTGGTGACCCCGAGTTGAACAGCAGCGCAGCCTTCTCAAGCAGAGACGCACTCCTTTCTGGGCCGACGCAGCAGCCAGCCGCTACGCAGCATCACCCCGACTCACTGGAGCGCAGCATCACCTCGACTCACTGAGGCATCGGCGGCAACACCCCGACTCACTGGGGCATCGGCAGCATCACCTCGACTCACTGAGGCGTTGGCGGCAACATCTCAACTCACTGAGGTATCGGCAGCACCACTCCGACTCACCGGAGCATTTGTCCTGCCAGCCTGCTATCGACCATCGGTCTCGGAGGGGAGTGATGTGGCGTCTCCACATATATACTTTTTAGTGTGAATAATAATAAAACCTACTTTTATAATTTTTAGAAAAATATTTTTTGATAGATGCCAATTAATTTATATTTGAATTTTTCTTTATAATTTATGTTACAATTTTTAGTTAGTTCTTTACTACATGTTTAACGTGCACGTAATTAGGGATTGCAATCCGGAAAACCGGATCCGGTAATCCGGCGGATCCGGCATCATTTTACAGTTACCGGATCCGGTAAAAAAATGCCGGATCCGGTGACCGGATCCGGTGTTGGCGTTTTTTGAGAAAATGACCTCTTTTTTAAAAGAAAGAGCGTGGTTCTTAAATACACGAGTCCTTTGACGCTAAGACTAAAGACTTGATTGATAGATTTGCCATTTAAATTAGTTATAGGTGCATTATAGTGAATGTATTCAACTCTATTTACAGCTGAAAAAACACTGAAGTTGCTTGACTTATTGTGTGAATATTAAATAACTTCACATTACCGTTACTTGCAGAATACCTAGAAATATTAAGATTCAAACTAGGGATGTTATTTTATCGAAACCAAACTATTGGATATACGTATCTATTAAAAATGTATCTGTAACCATATCATAAACCGATATTAAAGTTTCGGATGATTTCGCAGGGATCTATTGCAGAAGTAATTTAAATACTAAATTTTTTGCTATGTTTTTACATTTTTCTGGTCAAATAACATTAGCTGAGCGCGTTCTTCATTATCATAAAGTCAGTCAATTTTGCAAATAAATCATCGTGGGAGTCATCGCTGTTTAACATAGAGTACTCAGAATTTGTAACAGTAACTAATACAATAAACGTTAATTATTAACTTATCATAGGAAGTAAAATAAAGTATTGTAGCATTTCCTCTAAAATCGAATATCTGTAACCGAAACTAAAGGACAATCCAAACAAATTTAATATTTGTAACCATAATATCATAACATCGACGGTTTGCTGTTTGGATTCCCGCTTAGGATGGATATTTGTATTTGTACAAATATTTCTTTCCAGGGTGGATATCTGTCCTTGTGGGTCCGTGCCTCGGAGATCACGTTAAGCTGTCGGTTCCGATTGTTATCATAAATACCTGATAGCTATCGTTACTCATAGTAGGGAACATATCCACTGATTAAGCTACAATCCTTCTCCTACATGGAGAAAGAGGAATATGCCCAGCAGTGAGATGTTACGGGCTAAATCTTATATTTGGAACCATATCATATCTACAAATATTCGTACCTATATATATCCGTAACCGAAGCCTTAACCAAGTAATAGCTTGATAGATAGCGAGAAAATTGTGAAAGGAAAAGTAGAGACGAAGATCTACAATCACTAAAAAAATTTATATTACTAGACTAATTAAAATTACAAATCTAGCTCTTTGATCCGTCTCACCACGTGTTATAAATACGACGTGGTCGAAATTGGAACTCGGCTTAGTTCAATTTGTATCAATAAATTCGACATATATGAATACTGAGAAATAACTCCCACGGCTACATTTTTAGCTCTTTAAAGTTGATTTAAACATTTTTATCTTTTCGTTTGATAGATATATAATTTGTTTTGAAACTGAGATTTAATAAAAAAAAATATTTAATTAAAATGTACAATTTTTTCACTTCATTAACAGTCAACATACGTTTGAATTAAAAAGAAAAGTTAGGTTATTATGGTTTGATAAATCCAGCCCGGATCCGGGCCGGATCCGGCCGGATTGATAAAAATTCGAACGGATCCGGCCGGATTGAAAACGACACCGGATTGCAATCCCTATGCACGTTGTTTTATAATTATATTGTATATTTTGCTATTAGTTGTTTTTTATATAATCTTTATTATTCATCATTAAAAGTCTACGGAGATTGCGAATATATTATTTCAAGCACGTTTCGTTCATCATCGCTAAATTACTGTTAACAAAATACAAAAAGTTGTACGGTAAAAGAAAATTAAGCTATAAAATACCAAATGTTATAAAAGAACTTGCTTTAGCCTTACGGGAGGGAGTCTTTAAAAACAAAAAACAAAAAATTACATAAAAAAATATTTTATTAATAATAATATACAATTACACCAAATGTCAAATGTAAATAAAAAAATATAACTGAATTAACCCTAGAAGCCTAATCTTCTCTAGAGGTACACAAAGCCTAAACATACGTCTACGAGGCGTACATGTACCTATATATAGAGAATTCAGGGGCCAGGGCCAAATCTGAGCCTAGTTGCTTCACTAAATCGGGTGAGGATTATGTTTAGGTATACCTGGAGTTTTATGAGATAACTGAGATAATAAAGTAGTTAACGAAACATGTCCATTTTTACCGCGAAGAGTATTGCCAACAACAGATACAATATCGCTCGATATTTGTAGTTTGCTAAACATAATCAGAACAAGATAATGGATCAACTTCTGCCACTGGGGTTGAGTCGGTTTGTTTAAACCAAGTAGCAGTTAAAAATAAACATCTTCAATAATATAATAAGTCTCATCTTCGCTTTGAAACCAACCCAATAGACAAAAACCCAGTCTCAACATCAAAAGCTGAATCTTTCTGAGAAATTATTATCTTTCTGGCTTAAAATTGTCAAAATCGCGTCACTTTTAAATATTTTAGAACCAGACACATTTTTACCTAAAGAATATTAAAAATAAACCTGAAAACAACAAACAAGATCTTAACAAACTTATTGTTAAAAGTTACACAAAGCCTAAACATACGTCTCGCAGGCGTATTATACTTCGATAAGTCAAAAATGGCAGGTTTTATCTTAGCGACATAGTCATCATCCCTTAGCTCCTGTCGAGCACTGAGTTGGCTAAAGAACACGACGCGCTAGCTTTAACCGTTATAAAGAGACAATCAATTTTCGGATTTGTATACGCCTCGCAGGCGTAGATTAGGCTTCTAGGGTTAAGTTAAATTGGTTGGTCGGTCTATCATACAGCGTTTAACCGATTGATGTGTGACAATTATTATATATCTATCGGAAATCTCTTTTATATATATATATATATATATATATAAAAGAGATTTCCACCTTGACTCATCACGATATCTCTGGAACCAAAAGGCGTAGAGACTTGAAATTTGGTAGGAATATTCCTTTCGCCGAGTAGAGGTCAGCTAAGAACGGATTTTACAAAATTCCACCCACAAGAAGGAGTTGCGGGGGTTAATAACATATAATATGGCAAAACAACGTTTGCGGGGTCAGCTAGTTTAACTAATAAATCTTCAACATAAAGTCGAATATATTATGTACCTAGTTACCTACTGATAATGTCGACTATACTGATGTCCGTTAAAACTCGAATGAGTTTATGTGGCATTTTATTATTAGTTGAATGTGTATTGTATGTATTTGACACACACACGCATAATATTATAGGTATCTACTCTTTTGTTAATCATTATAGAATATCTGTAACACACACTGTAGCACACTATTGTAATCACTCTACTGTTTTCTACAGCAAGTCTTTCTCCATTGAGGCTGCACGGTTATGGAATACCTTACCATTACACATTAGACGTGCAACATCACTGGAATCTTTTAAAAAGATGATTAAGAAACACTACTTGACGCTTTGAAATTGCTGTCGTCCACTTTGTCATTAGTCACTGCTATTTGTACATAATTATTTAGGTATATCCACTTATTAGTTCTACTACTGTTGCTATATATAATCTTATATAATATATTATATTATGTTGTATATATATATATATATGTGTGTGTGTGCGTGTGTGTGTGTGTGTGTGTATATATAATTTATGTATGTATATCTATATGTATTTATATGTGTAGTGTATTTATATCTTTTAATTTAATACGTTCTTTGATATTTAGTATGGTTAATATTTCTTATAATATATGCATGTATGTTTGTGTGTGTATTTGGTTTTCTTCCTGTTTTATTTCTTTTTAATTATGTACACCTTTCCGCTTTTTTTCACATTATCTCCTCCACGCAGGTTGTCTGGAAGAAATCGCCGTTTAGCGATAAGACCGCCCGTTGTACATTTCTTTTTCTACATTGTTCTATAAATTGTAAACTATTTCTTTTTATGTGTACAATAAAGAGTATATAAATAAATATAGAAGTATAGTCTTCGACAACAGAAACTTAATAATGTTCAAACTTATCACTTCAGCCTATCACAGTCCACTGCTGAAAATAGGCCTCCCAAAGTTCGCGCCAAAAATGGCGCGAACTCATGTGTTTTGCCCATAGTCACCAAGCTGGGCAGGCGGGTTGGTGACCGCAGGGCTGGCTTTTACGCACCGAAGTTGCTGCTGCACGTTCAAACTTATAATTTAAAATAATTATGGTCCAATTTCAACTACTGGGCAACCACTAGTAATAACTGATTATCCAAAATAAAAAATATATCGTTTTTCACTAAGACTGCTGCACGATTCGTAAAGAAATCCTTACTCTTTTGCTGAGCTCCCAATACTTCACATACCTATATGATGTAAAATGTATTAAATTATTAAATTTCATCAAATCTCCGTACTTAAACACTGTTCCTTTTTTACAGATCTCTAAGACGTAAAGCAAGAAACTTAAGGTCATTAGAGGCCACCTGGCACCAGCACCGCCTCGCCTCGAGCGGTTAGTATTATTTCAATGGACTTCTATGGATATGCGCTCACTACATCAACGCCGCGTCGTATCGTCACCGGATCGCCTCGCACGCAAGCTGCTGTCCACGCGCGGAAAATTTTTTTTGCACTTAACGCTCTCTTCACCAGTCATGATATTAAAATTATAATTATTATATTTAAGTAGAGCTTTTAATTAGATTTATATAATGTTACATAAAGTATTTTGTAAGTCAATATATATATTTAAGTAAAGTTTTCAATTACATTTATATAATGTTACTAAGTAAATAAAGTATTTTGTATGTGAAGTTTTCTTTATATTTTTTCAATATTTTATTATAATTAAACAACTTTTTCGGATTTTGTCGCGGTTTATTAGGTTTTTTAAATGCCCGACGTTTCGGATACTTTACAGTGTACAGCAACCATGGTCACGGGAGGACTTGGCATTTAAATAACCCAATAAACCGCGATACAATCCAAAAAAGTTGTTTCATTACATAATGAGTGAAATGCGCGTAAACATTAGAAAACAATACAAGGTTTTATTTTTAAGTAAATTATATTATTAGAAAAATAAGATAAAATTCAACGTTGACTTGTGATAGTCTTATTTCGAAACTAAAAAAATAATTGAGTTATATGATGCTGTTATGTATCTTGACGTATAACTATTAAATAAAATCGAAATCAAAAATAACTTTATCAAAATAGGCTTTAAAAGTACCTTCTAATCATCATTTGGGTGTAGTTCCGATAAGCCCGTACCGCTTTTTTTTCTTGAAATTCGTATACTTATCTATACTAATATATAAAGCTGAAGAGTTTGCTTGTTTGTTTGAACGCGGTAATCTCTGGAACTACTGGGCCGATTTGAAAAATTCTTTCAGTATTAGATAGCCCATTTATTGAGGAAGGCTATAGGCTATGTATCATCGCGCTAAGACCAATACAAGACGAATTATTAACGACAGACCTGTATATATATATACAGGATGTCCCGCGATAAAGTGCAACCCCGAAAGAGGGTGAAACTAGACCATAAATTATCGACAAAAACATAGAAAAAACTTTTTAAAAAAAATATTTTACTTCTTATTGACGAATTAAGATTTTTATATCTTACGTAGACTCTATGTACAAAAAATGATGATTTCTTCCAAAGTAAAGTAATAATAAATATAGTATGTAAATATAATATTCCAAAGTATAGTAAGTAATAAAATATTACGCCACGTACTTGGCGGTAGGGATAAAATAAAAATTAGCTCGCAAAAAAGTGGCATTATGTCTTTAACTATGCTTCTTGTGAAAAAAAAATCCATGTTTTATGACTGTTTTTTTCAATAATCTCTAATTTTCTCAGAATTATGCCCCCAATACCAGGAAATTTTATAATTTATTATTATTTCTTATCATATTGCCATTCAAATAAAAAAAAATTTACGCCTGTATCCCAAAAAACACGTACACAAATCATAATTTTTTGTACAGAGGCTACGTAAGCTATATAAAAATCTCAATTCGTCAATAAAAAAAATAAAAATTTTTTTTTATTTTTTTTAATTTTTTTCTGTTTTTTGTCGATAATTTATGGTCTAGTTTCACCCCCTTTCGGGGTTGCACTTTATCGCTGGACACCCTGTATACAGGGTGGTCCAAAGGGTGACGTCCAAAAATTTTTTTTGGATTGCTGACATCTGGGGGTACTCGAAAATACCCCATGTATGTTCTACGATTTTTTGTAGTTTAGGAGATATGAATTTTTTTTCATATTTTTTAAAATTTTCGACCTAACTACTAAAAAAATTTTTTCTTTGTGAATTAAGCCATTATTTTTATTTTTATTTTTTGTGTCTTAGTCCTTATTAGTTGTTCTCTCACAGATAAAATACCTAGCTTCCTACTATTAATAAAAGTTATTAAAAATGTAGATCGAAAATAAATAATTTGGTTTGAGCAAGTCAGAGTTCAATTTTGAAATTTTAATTAAAAAAAAATTAAAAAGTTTTATGACTTTTAAGTATTTTCAAAAATTTTCTGAAACCCTTAGCTTTGATTATAATACAAAGAAAGTGGTACTTAATAGGCCTATTTTAGCCGTAAACTGCCTTCAAATGTACGGGGGCTTAAAATGTCCTAAATTAATTAATTATTTTAAAAGCACCTATTGTTCATTTCTAAGGTAAATTAGGTTGGTTATGTGTGATATAATTACCATTTTTAATAAATAAAACAATTAAAGCAGTTATGACTGATTTTTATTGATAGCAAATTTTCAGTGTCTTCCTTCCGCTTCTATACACAATCTACAACGTCTTAAAAATTCTGTTTTAGTCTCCTAAAACTACTGGTATGTTCTCTGATTTTCGTTACGGCCTGCCTTAGGTTTTCACGCAGCTCTACTTCCGTGTTTATTTCGCATGCGTAAACCATCTCTTTATTATATCCACAGAGAAAAAAGTCGATGGGGTTAAGATCTGGTGAACGTAAAACGTGAACGTGAACACATCCATAATTATCATAGTTGGGCCATTGAAAACCCACACATGGCAAGATCATCAAACTTTCAAGCACGATTTAGTATAAATTTGGGGTTGGGAATTGTAAACGGGACACTTATAGGACCTTTCGAATTGCCAAGTAGATTAAATGGAGCCCAATATTTACAGTTTTTACAAAACAATTTAGACGATTTGTTGGAGGACGTACACTTATCAAATAGAAGAAGAACAATTTTTCAAAATCATGGGGCTCCTTGCCACTACACAAGGATGGTACGAGCACACCTGGATCAACGATTCCCCAGAAGGTGGATTGGGTGTGGCGGGCCGATTCGTTGGCCTGCACGTTCACCAGATCTTAACCCCATCGACTTTTTTCTTTGCGAATATTATAAAGAGATGGTTTACAGTTTAGTTCAGTTCAGCCTATTGCAGTCCACTGCTGGACTTAGGACTCCCTATATTCGCGCCAAACATCCCGGTTTACCGCAACCCTTATCCAGCCTACACTGAAAATCTTACGTTGATCGCCGGTCCAACGGGCCGGAGGACGTCCCACACTGCGTTTGCCAAGACGCGGTTTCCACTCTAGGACACGTCTGCTCCAACGGCCATCGGTCCTGCGACACAGATGACCAGCCCACTGCCACTTCAACTTGCTAATTCTGTGGGCTATGTCGGTTACTTTCGTTCTCTCGCGGATAGTCTCATTTCAAATCTAAGATGGTTTACGCATGCGAAATAAATACGGAAGTAGAGCTGCGTGAAGACCTAAGGCAGGCCGCAACGAAAATCAGAGAACATACCAGTAGTTTTAGGAGACTAAAACAGAATTTTTAAGACGTTGTAGATTGTGTATAAAAGCGGAAGGAAGACACTGAAAATTTGCTATCAATAAAAATCAGTCATAATTGCTTTAATTGTTTTATTTATTACAAATCGCCTCTTTGCTTCAACAATGTGGTAAGTCCGAAAATTCAAAAAAAATTTTATTTAATAATTGAAACCGCCGTGGCCGATTTTATTTTTCCAAAAAATGTGGTAATTTTTGAGTGTATAATAGCGAATCTATGAGTGAAAAAGACAGCGTGACTGTGTCAGATCGCGATATCACGTTGTTTCTTTCGGCGCGGAGATTTGTTTCGACAACGTAACAAAACAGTTGTTACTAAGCACGTATTGAGGAAGGTGCTTTCAAATTGCAGCGAAAACGAGACATCACGACGATATCGCTGTTTGGTTGCAAAGGTATGTTTTAATTCAATAATATTATTATTTATTTTAATGTGATATAGTGGGTTAACACAGCGTTGTTGAAAAAAATGTGTGATGTGTTGATTGTTGTACATGCTCATGTCACACTGTTGCCGAAAGAATGAGAATTTTGCTTTGTGTTATCCTATGATACAACATTGTAATTTATGAAACTTTTTGTAATACAAAAATCGAAGTATATTATTTTATCTCCCGATGTTCCGTTATTGAACAAAAAAAATAATAATTTTACCAGTAATATTCATAAATATTACTTTGTTATTGCTAAAACAAAGTAACTTATTATACTTATTTTATTTTTTCTAGATGGAATCGCGAATTAAAAGACTTGTTAATCTTGAATTTACAACAGAAAAATCAAATATTCCTGTTGTAGGGATAAGTGCAGGTACCTGTTTGTGTATTGAACCATTAAAGAACTACTTAGTAGGGAAATTCCTCCGCCACCGAATGGCTGAGTTAAATACCTATCTACAAACTCTTTAACGCGTAGTAAGTACTTGTACTATTAACTATTCCGTGTGCGAGTTAATGTAGGTACTAAGTTTGGATTACATTTTTTTCTGTCGTACTATAATTAAATATTTAAACTTTTTTTAGACGACGACGCAACGTTAAGCTCAGGGGATGCAAGGTCAAACACAGAGGAAGCAAATTTAAATGTGGATAACGCAGCAAAAAAAGCTGATTTGTCTAAGAAAAAAAATAAAGACTGCAACATTTCTTCTATGAAAGATGATCGGGGACATCATGGAAATCAATATAAAGTGGATGAAAATATAAAGAATGGTGTAAAAACATTTATAGAAGTAGTACCAAAAATTGAATCACATTACATAAGAGCCAACTCAATAAGACATTATATCGACGGCAGCAAAGCCGATCATTATAGAGACTATTGACTATGTTGCAGAATGTAAGTCGAAAAATGTACCTTTCGCTAATTACTTAATGTTTTACCGTATAGGTATTTATGCAAGATTACAACATATCCTTCTGTGTTCCTAAAAAGATTTATGTGATGTATGTGGAGCTCACAAAAATCGCATCGATGAAGACAAAGAACGACTAAAAGAAAACTGAAACACATCAAAATGAAAGAGTTCTCTCACGTGTAGGGAAGGAGAACGATAAAAAGAATAGTGAAGTTCTCGTTGCTGTGTACGACCTTCAAGTAGTTTTCCAATGTCCCAAAGGGGACATCTCTGTCTTCCATTACAAGTCCAAATTGAATGTATTCAATTTAACTATATTCAACATTCAGAGTGACTGTGTTGAAAGCTATGTTTGGGATGAGTCAAACGCTCACAGAGGTTTAAATGAAATCGGTAATTACTACTTCGGTAATACCTCGTTAAAATTTCAGAAACAGTCGAAAATCTGGATGTTAAATTCTATTCGGATAATTGTGGGGGTCAACAAAAAAAAACAAATTTATGATCTGCATGTAGCTATGTACATGCTACATATGCAGTAAAGACAATACTTAATCTTAATTCAGTAACTCATAAATATTTGATAAAAGGACATACCCAGAATGCGGGTGATTCCGCCCATTCTTAAATTGAGAGAAATTAAGCGGCAATTATGATCTGGACCTATGTATGCACCTATAAAGGCTACCCGGAAGAAAAGTGAGCTCTTCCATGTGAATGAAATGTGCTTCGCAGATTTCTATACTTGGAAAAGCTTAACTAATCAAATGAACTTTTTGTTGCTAAAAGATGAAAATAATGATTTAATCAAACTATCAGGTTTAAAGGTGATTCGAGTTCAAAAAAGCGATCCTGAAGCTATACTTATTTTTTTTTTTTTATTATAACTTTATTGCATATAGTCAAAAAATTTACATAGTAAAAGAAAATAAAAGAAACAGCAGTACAAAGATAAAATTGAACAAAAGGTATTGTAAATACACTGACAACATGCAAGGGCGGTCTTATTGCTTAAAGCAATCTCTTCCAGACAACCCCACTTATTAAAAACATTAGTTATATTATTATTAACTTTATAGTTTATTTATTTTTATTTGAGAATGTTATATTATTGTTTTGTCTAAGATTAGTTAGATATAAATGTTAGTTCTTTTAATTGTATTATATTATATAGTATTGTATTCATGATATACATTAATCAGAGCGCTATTTAATAGCCAAGATCTTCCCAATAAGTTATAATTAGGTAAGTATACCTATTATTAAAATCTAACTGTTCAGAAGCATAGATATTCTTTTACTTAATCTTAGCCTTCAATTTCCCTAGTAAAATGTGATTCTCATTAAGTAATGAACAATAAAAATTGTGATTATTCGTAATGTCAGTCTAATTTTTTAATATTTTTATAGAAATTACAATAAGTGTATTTTGCTATTGCAGTGTTTCAAATAAATATTGGTTCTGAAATCTAAAAGTAATATCAACAAAATCGCGATAATTTCGTTTGTAACACCTATGTTACTATATATTTGCAAGAACAACGTGACATGTTTTCCCCCTTTTTTTTAAATAAGGCCAATTTCTTACTAAACTTTTAAATTATCAGTATTTTGATAACTTTTCACATAATTTATTAGTTATAATCTACAATACATCGAAGGTTTACAGTAAAAAAGTATTTGTTCCGACACAATAATTTTTTGAAAGTTAAAAAACGCTCTCCTGTAAAATTGCGTTTTTCAAGATAACACATTATTGAAGCAAAGAGGCGAAATGGTAATTATATCACATATAACTAACCTAATTTACCTAAGAAATGAACAATAGGTGCTTTTAAAATAATTAATTAATTTAGGACATTTTACGCCCCCGTACATTTAAAGGTAGTTTACGGCTAAAATAGGCCTATTAAGTACCACTTTCTTTGTATTATAATCAAAGCTGAGGGTCTCAGAAAGTTTTTGAAAATACGTAAAAGTCATAAAACTTTTTAATTTTTTTTTAATTAAAATTTCAAAATTGAACTCTGACTCGCTCAAACCAAATTATTTATTTTCGATCTACATTTTTAATAACTTTTATTAATAGTAGGAAGCTAGGTATTTTATCTGTGAGAGAACAACTAATAAGGACTAAGACACAAAAAATAAAAATAAAAATAATGGCTTAATTCACAAAGAAAAAATTTTTTTAGTAGTTAGGTCGAAAATTTTAAAAAATATGAAAAAAAATTCATATCTCCTAAACTACAAAAAATCGTAGAACATACATGGGGTATTTTCGAGTACCCCCAGATGTCAGCAATCCAAAAAAAAATTTTGGACGTCACCGGTTGGACCATCCTGTATATATATATTTCTGAATCTCGGAATCGGCTTCAATGATTTTCGTGAAATTTAGTATGCATGGGATTTCGGGGGCGAAAAATTGATCTAGCTAGCTAAAAAAATATCGTTTTATCCCTGTTTTTAGGCAATGAAAAAATATCATTAGAATACGAAGCTTAATTTCGCAATTGACATTAACGGTGTAATAGCTCAGGTGGGAAATCGGTAGCTCGGGCTCAACCGATAAGACCATGGTTCAAATCCGTCTCCAATCTAATATTTCTTTTCTTTTTTTTCAATTTCACCCATGATTTTTTATGTAAATAAAAATAAAATATAAAAATACCGAGTAAAAAAAAACGGATACTTGTGATGAATAACGTATTTATTTGGATAAAAATTAATATGATGTTTATAAAAACACGTTTTAAAGTTTAAAAGGGGAACAATTCTGATATACGTGATTTTTGCGAAACTTTAACTGTTTACGCAGTGCTCGCAGCGGAAGATCAAAATGGAAAAAACCTCCCGATTTTGAAATATTCTTCTTTATCGGTGTTCCACTACTATTTGACCTTAACGTGATGATGTATAGCCTATAGCCTTCCTCCATAAATGGGCTATCTAACGCTGAAAGAATTTTTCACATCGGACCAGAAGTTCTTGAGATTAGCGCGTTCAAACAAACAAACAAACTCTTCAGCTTTTCATACACACTAGCTTCTGCGCGCGACTCAATCAATTCAATAAGATGAGGTGGTTCGTGAATGATGGCATAGCCGCATAATATAGATAGGTAATCGCGTCCGTCAATTCCTTTGTACGTGATGAAGTCAGCGCGACAACCGTGGACGTCCCGTGACGAACAGTACCACTGCTTCTCCCCGTGCGCTTGATGTGTTTATTTATAACAGTATTTTTCAGCTGTGAACTACTGTAAGGTTGAGGTACGTCCCTAGTCGGGCTGCTCCAAACATTTTCTGCTGTGCTCTACCACTATGGTGGTCTTTCAGGCCTCACAGATTCCAGCCATTGATTTAATTTAATTTATATTAAAAGTATAACGTATATACGTCCGCGGCAATCGAATAAGTGGGTATGTAGGGACCACTATACACAACACAGAATTAATACCTTATTATTGAATAACTAGCCGACCCGTGCCCACTTCGTTGGGCGTTATAATCCATTTCACATAAGAAGGGTACGGTGAAATTTGATATGTTCCAATACACTCTCACTATTTTCAGAAAATCAGATAAAAAATATAAATGTTTTAAAATCACCAATTAATTTCTAAGGCAAATAATAATGCTTGATTAGATTGAATTGTTGACACGGCACGTCAGAGGGCGCAGGTTCAAATCCTGCTGATTTAAAATCTTTATATATTTTTATCTTTTACCTTTTATCTTGTCACTCCTGAATAGTGTAGCTTTCTGTTAGCGAAAGAATTTTCATGATCGGATCAGTATTTGCGAAGATTACCCCGTATATACAAACAAAGTTATAAACTTTACCTCTTTATAATATTAGTTGAATAATAAACACAACCGTTCACTTTTTGATATTTTGATGATTTTGATAATAGTTATTATACCTATTTATATTTTAATTTTATATTTTAAGTAAATCTCTTTATAATAATTATTTATTGTGTAGTAATAATTTAATTCAATGATTGTGATATCAAATGTAATGTAATATTGAGTACGTAAAACGATAACTACACTAACTCATTAGGATAATCCTGTAATGTATGGTATTAATATTTATACTATATATATACTTTATTTTGTGAGGTGCCAGAACAAACTACGAAGCCAATTTCACGTCTCTTTATTATGATTTCTATAGAATGACTGAAGGTACAAAGATCTTACATTATAAACACACTTATCTTATTACAAAATAATGTTACCAACTTTGAATATAATTAAATAGGTTGCTGTGCACAGTATACACCCTTAAAAAATGCTTACTATTACACTACACATTAAAAGAAAACATAAAAATGAAAAGGTGTCGTAAAAACAGGATTTTTTTTACTAAATATTCAATTTATAAAATAGTTGAAATATATAAAGCAAATACATAGTATTAAAGAAATAATCTATACTAATATAATAAAGCTGAAGAGTTTGTTTGTTTGATTGTTTGTTTGTTTGTTTGTTTGTTTGTTTGTTTGTTTGTTTGAACGCGCTAATCTCAGGATCTACTGGTCCGATTTGAAAAAATCTTTCAGTGTTAGATAGCCCATTTATCGAGGAAGGCTATAGGCTATATATCTTCACGCTAAGACCAATAGGAGTGGAGTCCACGCCGACGAAGTCGCGCGCAGAAGCTAGTATAAAAATAAATGTTTAAGAGTGTAAAGATGCAGCCAATATAATTAATTCGATGACAGGTGTTTAGAAACTTGGAAAGTCTCACACTCTCAGTGTTTATATTACAGCGTATCATATTCGGCGAACTTGCATTGTCTATTTATTTATTTATTAATGTTTAATAAGAAGACATACAGTTTGATATACATTAAAAATAAAATTTAAGTGACATACATTTACCAGTTTTAGGAAATCAGAAAATACCATAGCTATTTTGGTGGGCGGGATGTTCCGTCATCATACTTTATTTATTTATTTAACAGGTTTACCTACAGTTATTTACATTAACATAACTTAAAAATAATTACAAATATTAAAAAATTAAATGTAATAACTACTTACAGGTAAACACCACATGTATAACAATAAAGACATAAACATAAAAATTACTCAATTAGCAAACTTAAATAACTAAAGATAATCAAAACTAGAGACAGAAAAAAAAAACAAAAAAAAAAAGACATTTGACGGTACTAGACAATAATAAAATTACAAAAACGGTGTCAAAGACTGTTTATATATTTTAACACATTTCCACGATAGGAATAGATGGAGTCAGCTTGAAGGTCAACCAAGCCACTACAGCCGTTTATAAATTTAGATATTCGAGGCACAAGGGAACTAGAGCCTAGAACAGTTCTTCTAAGAGGGGGGCATAGAGGGGTAATTGGTCTCCTAGGGGTACGTTTGGGAGCACGGAGGCTAAAAGAGTATAGCAAATGTGGACAATCAACCTTGTTGTTAAAAATTTTGTAGACAAACATTGCATCTAATAGTTCTCTCCGTTTTTCAAATGAGAGCAGACCAAAATACTGTAAGAAATTATTTTACTTGTCTTTCCTCCGGAGAACGCAAGATGCCACACAAATCGTTTTTGTATTCGCTCCAAACGTAAAGAGTGTACACAGTAATGAGGACGCCACACCACACTTTTTTTTTTTTGGTATCGCAGGGTAACCCATTTACGGGTGATATCCAGGACGCCCGGGTAGGCAGTCCTAGACCGTATGTCGGACTCAGCATTTGGGGTGCCCCTACCGCACTAAACCCCCTGCGGGAGCCTTCAGCCGCTATACTTGGAGGGTCCCGGATCTGCAGGCAACAGGATCCCTCCAGCGACAGGCTGGCCTCGGCGAAAAGGCCAGACTTCTCCTCCATGGGGACTGTCCGGCTCACCTCTGAACAGTCCCGACGACGCCGTGTCTAGCAGGACCGGGTTCCCATCCCGGCCCGACACGGCACAGGGGCGTTACTGGAAGCGCATTAAGTAGCGCCTCCTACGCACCCCCATTCGTCGCCCGCGGGTGGAAGCCACGTCGGCGGCCTCCTCTCTCACCCGCTCGTCGGCCTCCTTCTGGGACATTACTGTCTCGCAGAAGGAGACCATCGCCTCCCAGGACTCGTCGTCGCCGAGCATCGCGGTGATGACGCTCGGGAGTGACAAGTCCCCTCCGAGGACCGATTTCAGACCCTGACGCAGTGCCGCCCATCTCGGGCACACCTCGACGCCACACCACACTGCAATATTCTAAAATACTGCGAACCAGAGAGTTGAATAATAATATTTTAGACTTTCTATGTTTGAGGTCTTTAGTGTACCTGACTACCTGATCACAAATCCTAACATTTTAGAAGCTTTGTTGCAAATATTCTCAATATGAGGAACAAAAGTAATTTTCCTGTCAAACAAAACACCAAGATCTCTAATAGTATGCACCTCCTGAATCAAATGGTCATGAATATGGTATTCAAATGTATGATTATACTGCTTTCTAGAGAACGACAAGAAGAAACATTTTTTATAGTTCAGTTGCATATTATTTAAACTGCACCATTCGATGAGCTTGTCAATATCGATTTGCAACAACGTAGCGTCTGAAACTAATTCTATAATTCTCAAAAATTTTAAATCGTCAGCAAACAAATAGGGTACAGAAAGCTGAAGGTAAATGGGTACATCATTTATAAACATGTTAAACAAGATAGGACCTAAATGAAAACCCTGAGCCACACCTGAAGCTATACTACGAGTGCTAGAGCTAAATCCGTTTACTACTACATAGAAACCTCTGTTAGACAAATAAGATGATATCCAAGACAAAAATGACCCTGTAATCCCGTAATGTGACAACTTATCGATTAATATTTCATGTTGAACGTTGAAAAGTTTCATGTTTTTTTTTTAGCCAATAAGTATGCACAATGCTATATATGAGGTATCGGATATCTATCCGGCTTAGTTATATAGTTTAAGCGCCGATAGTCTCCGCACGGTCTCAATTCTCCATTTTTCTTGACTACTACATGAAGTGGAGAAGACCAGCTGCTCTTGCTTGGTATACATATTCCCATATCTTGCATCCTATGGAATTCAGCCTTTACTTTTTCGAATTTATCCGGCGGTAAAGGACGCGGGCGTGCGCTAACAGGCGGCCCGTTAGTTTCTATATAATGGACTACAGAGTGGCGTGGAGTATCCTTAAAACACATTAGCCTAGTGATATCGGGATATAACGCTAATAGATATACGGATATAGATATACGGATGGTTTGAGTTTATTGTCGTTATTGATCCTTGACCATCTAATCTCACCGACGTTATAACAGATAAATTCGTCACTTCGTTTATTAGTTTCTTCCGATATACGTCTACTATTAATTTATGGTAGCTTAAAAAGTCTGTACCTATCTGCTATAATAAATATTATATATTATATAATAAATTGGCTGATTCACATCTGCTATAATAAAAGACCAACGGTAAGGTCGCCGTAAATTTAAATCTAAAATAAGAGTTTTTATACCATAGGTTTTTATTTCTGTCCCATTAGCTGCATAAAGTCTATACTTACTATACTTGTTGCTACAATAAGGTCTCTTAGTCGCTCGAATAACTGGGCGTTTAGAAGCAGTCGTAATGGTGCTAATCTCCGCCTCCGACTGCACCATATATTTTAGTTTTCCTGATTATACTTGTTCCGAGCACACGGCTCCATACATTTCTTTGCTCTATTCCGATAGCGAAAATGATACGAACAAAGCCAATCCGCACTATCGGGCGTGCGCCGGCTCATATTACGCTGTCGCGATGTAGTCCGGGAGCGTGCGCGACGAACGCTATGTCTATTATTTTGTAAATGTAGATTTTTTTGATTCCAAATCATTAATTCGCAGACTTAATTTGGCTATTTCTGCCAAAATTAAAGCTGTATCATTAGAACTCGAAGTATTAGCCCTTATTTCCGAAATTTGTTGTAACCTTGATGTCTCCATTATCTTGTCAGCGATAGCTGCCAAATTTTCTAAATTCTTTACATTTGTAACCGCTAGAACAGCTCGAACTGAAGCAGGAAGGTGTCCTTGCCACATAATGGACAGGGTTTCATCCGGAATTTTATCTTTTTTTTTTTTTTTTTTATGTAACTAGGTCAGCAAACAAGCGTACGGCTCACCTGATGGTAAGACCGTAGCCTATAGACGCCTCCAACACCAGAAGCATCGCAAGCGCGTCGCCGACCCTATCCCCAATCCCCCCCAGGAGCTCTGGTCACCTTACTCACCAACAGGAACACAACACTGCTTGAAAACAGTATTATTTAGCTGTGGTCTTCTGTAAGGTCGAGGTACTACCCCAGTCGGGCTGCTCCATATTTTGAGCAGGAAATTTCCTGCTGTGCCCTACCTCAGTTAAATCTATCTCTCGCCAAATCCTTACTTTTACGCAGTAATTGAGACGGTTTTTGATCTCCTAATTCCATTTCGCTTAGTAATTTTTGGAATTGGCGAATTTCAGACTCTTCGTAAACTTGTAATAAGCGTGATTTTAGAGCTTCAAATTTCTTAGCCTCGGGTGGCTTTAATAGGATATCACTTGTTGAATCCCTCCTTGCCTAATTTAGCGATAACCAAATTGTATTTTGATTCATCGCTCAGCTTCTGAGGTCCAAGGATTGCATCAGCTTGTACAAACTACAATCTTGGTTTATCGCACCTCTTGGTTTAGGTTCTTGCGTCGGAGTCACCAACAACTTTTAATATAATTAAATAAATATGTGCACACGGCACAGATGTAAGACCATAAAATAAAAAAAAGTAAAGATAAAAATAAAATAAAAAATAATAAAAATAAAAAATAATAATTAGCGGTTGTATTTTCGAAATCCAATGAGCGATGCTTTATCACTTTGGTGTAATATTGTGCAGAAGTTCGAGGCGTGTGCTTGAGATTTGGATCCTTGAAGTCCATTTGGTACAACCCAAACATTAAGCTGAAATAAGTTGAAACTAATGATTGTCCAGTTATTGATTTTTGACAAAACGTAGTGAATTTATCCATCAACTCGCAGTTGAGTATTACGGTAAAAGTTCTAAGCTCTCTCTTATTTGGAAAGTGGCATTTCTCAGCGGTGAAATATTATAATTTTTATGATACCTAAATTAATATTACAAAAAAAAATACCTGTAACCATCACACCACTCGAAGTTGTCCATCAGGCTCCAAACGGTATAGCCATTTATTTTGATTTTATCTTCTTTAATCGTAAAAATAACCTAGAAAAATCCGAAATCAAATTTTAGTCTAAAGAGAATGTAAAAAGGAATAAAATTGATTAGCACGGCACAGCTTCCAGCGAGATTGCTTTTTGTTCCAGCAGCTGGTTCAAATGCCACCTCAGAGCGGGAGAAGAGTATTAATTTTTATCAAAAAAAAAAAAAAAGAACTATATCACTTGGCTACCTACAATAGAAGCATTAAGTTGCTGTTTAGTTGCTGCTGTTAAGCCTGTCTTAGGAACAGACAGTATGCGTGCGTTAAGATATTTATTGCAGTGACTAGTATTGACTACTTGTCAGATGGTAACTATACTACCTGTTCCAAATGTTTCTCGATATATTGAACTCGATCCTGGTCATCAATTATGCTTTTATTATGAGCGAGACCATTTTCAGTGATCATAATATCAATGTCTCCATACTCATGTTTCAGCCAGTTTAACAGTCGGCGAAGGCCCTCAGGATATTCCTGCAATAATTTTCACGCAATGTCATGTTTTAAGGCTTTTAAGTCAAAATCAAGTTGATGTTAAAAAGTATTAATTTTAAAATTAATATTATAAAGCTGATAAAGGGGGTGATAGACGTGCGAGTAAGTACGCTAACTTGTGGCTCGACGAGCTTTTTTGCCTGTGTGTCACCCTAAGTACGCGTACTTTAAAACCGCCGAGTAAGTTCGTTGGCGATCCGACAAGTTTGAAATTTTGCTCGTAACCTGCCTCCGCTCGCACGTGTGGCAGCACTGCGAGCCTTTACTACCATACTTTTCAAGTTGTATGTATCTACTAATGCGTATTTACTTGACTATTTTTTCGTCGACTTACGTTGTCCTATACTAAAAGTTATGCACTTTTCAGGGTGTACCGACTTTAATGATTCTTATTTTAGTCAAAATATTATGCTTATCATGTGGTTCCATTTAAATTTAATCGAGATTTTACAAGTACTTTTTAAGTTATATCTAATAATGCGTTTTACTTGACTGTGGTTTCGTCACCCTACGTTGTATTATACCTTATAACTCTTTGCTGGGTGCATCGATTTTGATGTTTGTTGTATAAATCAAAAGCTAATGGAGTAGTAAAGTTGTCATGTGGTCCCATTTAAATATAACTAATAATAACATATAATAAGTACTTTTTTAAGTGAACTTTGATAACGCGTATTAACTTAACTACGAGTATTTTTTCGTCTATGTGTTACTTGTCGATGTAATTGAAGTCGGTTTTTTTTCTTTTATGTGAGAAAACACAATTTTGTTTCGCCAGTCAGTGGACGCGCAACGCTTGTATCGTAGGTATTTGCAGTTTTTGTTACTTTTGATTGAAAAATTTCTGAAAATGAATGTTTTTAAAATGTAATACGATACAATTTCCAAATATTACAAAGCTTCTGCTGTCGACGACATCGCAATACAGAATGAGTAAGCTCCACGTGTGTCACCGACGTCGAGCCGAGTAAGTTCGCGAGCTTAAAAACCGCGTACTTTAAGTTCGTACGTCTATTATTTATTGACAGCTGTCATTACGTGTTATTCTGTAGCTCTTAGATTTTTATTTGAAATTAAATTTAAATTCGCTAATTTTAATGAAAATATAGTATTAAAATTGTAATAAGTACTAAGTTATTGAGTCGGAGTGTTTTGTTTTCATTTTCAACTCATATTAGAAGTGAATAATTCAAATTTTATAATTCGGCGATTCAGCTGTCAAGATCAACGCCCGCTTTTTGACCATAAGTTCAAATTTTCCTTGAAAACCCGGGGAGTATATTTGTTCTTTCTCGTAATTTCTTATAACACTATTATAAGTTTATTAATTATCTTGTATCTTGTTTATTAATTATCTTGTAATTTTAACATATTGGTCTCACTTTGCTTTTTTTATGAGAAGCAAGTAGGTAGACTAAAATATTTGCCTAACGTATTTGTCTTATAATCCATACTAATATTATAAATGCGAAAGTAACTCTGTCTGTCTGTCTGTCTGTCTGTCTGTCTGTCTGTCTGTCTCGCAATCACGGCAAAACTACTGAACAGATTTAAATCAAATTTGGTATACAGATAGTCTAGAGTCTGAGAAAGGACATAGGCTACTTTTTAATGCGAATAAAAGGGTGTAAGGGTTTGAAAGGTGGGAATGAAAATTTGTATGGAACTATGTTCGTGTTTCGTAACTGTCAAACATTTAATGTTCATCCCGTCGATATGGTAAACTCTCCGATAAAATTAAAGAACGTATTTAAATAAAGGTTTTGAATCGACAACATATATCCACAATATACGGATAGTGGCGTATTTTACATTTTAAAAATGTATAATAATGTCAGTAATGAAAACGGATTGACATAATATATATATTGGTTGTCAAATACAAAACGTATAATAGTGGTTATAATATACTCTTTGGTCAAATATATATGCGTGGGTTCAGAAATTTATTTAGTGTAAACTAAGAAAAATATATCAAACTAATTAAATCTTATAGTATTGAAAAAAGGAAAGCATTTTTTCCCTCAAATCAACGCAGGTGAAACCGCGGGGCACAGCTAGTTATAATATAAAAATACTTAATTTCAACAAATATTATATACTTTAATATAAATATAACTTTAGAAGTTCTATTAAATTCTATCTTTTCAACCGACTTCCAAAAAAGGAGGAGGTTCTCAATTCGACACGTATGTTTTTTTTTTTTTTTTTTTTTGTATGTTAGCTCGGAACTTTTGACTGGGTGGACCGATTTCGATCAATTTTGTTTTAATTGAAAGGTGTTGCGTGTCATGTGGTCCCATTTTAATTTAATTGAGATCTGACAAGTACTTTTAGAGTTATATCTAATAATGCGTATTTACGTGACTACTTTTTTGTCGACCTACGTTATATTATACCGCATAACTTTTTACTCGGTGTACCGATTTCGATGATTCTTACTTTAATTGAAAGCTAATACTTGTCTTGTAGTCTTGTGTAAATTAGATTGAAAACTGATCACAACTTTTTGAGTAATCTTTAATAGCGCGTATTTACTTGACTATTTTTTCGTCTTATTACGTTGTATTACTTGTCGATGTAATTGAAGTCGGTTTTTTTTCGTTTGCGAGCAAACACAATTATTACACTTAAATCCCTTAAGTGAAGTAATAGATAGTAATTTCATAAAAATATTAACTTTACTAATTACATATAATAAAGGTATATAGGATTTTAACAAATATTACATATATAAATATTTTATTTCAGCTTGGAATTTCTGCAAATTTATCTTTCTTTACTTATAAGCCTTGGGTGAAGTAGTGGATGGTCTTTTGCGAAATTACCCACTTTTATTTATTAATCATTAATCTTTAATCTGCTAATACTGGTTTTATTAGTTATATATATTTAAAATAACTAAATATAATTTTTAAATACATAAATCCATACATATTGATATATATTTAAATACCTGAGACAGCTGTCAGTGTTAGTTTAGTCTCCCTATTAAAATTTCTGTTATTAACTAAAAAACTATTATAACTAATATAAAATAAGATTAAAAGTATTGTTTGTAACTAGTATTGTTATCTAAGATTAACAATAAGACTACATATTTAATTAAAATACATAATTAAATAATATACATATTATTATAAATTAGTTTAATGTTAGTATAAATTACATATTTATTTATTTTAATATATTTAATTAATAGGGAGACAAATTACAAATTTGATATATTTTTTCATTGACTTTAGTTTTTATTTTTAAGACTTTTTTCAAGTCTATAGATTTACACTTATCCATTATTTCACAACTCACCTTTGCTTCTGTTTGAAATTATTTAATTATCTTAAGTATTATAATAGTTTAATTTTAAAATGAATACACGCAGCACAATGGCCCGCCAGCTGGAAAGCCAATTCCAGGTCGCGCTCCAACAGCTGAACGTGTACAAGAAGCAGTGTGAGCAATTGGTGAAAGAAAGAGAGGATAGCGAAGTAGAAATCATAGAAATAGTCAAGAAAAATAGTTCTATCAAAAATGAAATGGTAGAATTAAATGCACAGCTCCAGGAGATTCGTGAGGAACGCGACCGGCTTAAGCGGCAATCCAGGGATTTTGACAAGTGTTACGAAGAGTACGATAACAATTTAAAAACTATAGCCCTGCTTCGTTCACAGCTCGCGAGTGTCCTGGAACGTGTGGATCAATTAGAACAAGAGGCATCTCAGGCCAGATCGCAATGTACACAAAACTTGTTCTCCGAGTTGCTAAACGTCTCCGGTACTCCTACTGCGTCATCTCAGCCTGTCACCATCGACTTGACAGGTGACGAATCAGCTTCATATGGAACGCCATCGAGAGTCAGCCTCGGTAGCAAGAATAAAATCAAAAAATATGTTAAATTAGATAAATTCATTAAAAAGACAAGTAAATTAGTAAAAAAGAACAAAATTGTAAAAAATCATTTAAACTTAAGTGAAAAACATAAATTGTTACTTGAAGAATATGATAAATCAAAGCAAACCTATGAAGCTGACATCAATGAATTAAATTTAAAGATTAGTAATTTAAATTACAGTCTTAACGAAATGACTGAAAAATACATCTTTGCTAGGAGAGAGATTAGTGAACATGAATTGGCAATGGATGAACTCATACAACTTTCGAAATATAATGAAGATCGATTCAATTCTCTTGTAAAGCATGACTATCAATGCTCAAACATAGTCCATACAAAGCCTTCATGTGAAATGAGAAAAGATGATGTCATCATGTCATGTCCGTAGCTACTATGCCTGTACCCAAAAGGAAAATAATGATGTATAGCGATGAACTGGGTAAAAATATGGGTACAAGGTTGAACCATATATATAGCAACAGTACAGTTTGCAACTTTAGTATACCGGGTGCCGCGGTAGGTGAAATAATGGATAAGGTTTTAAACGCTACGTATGAACCCTCCACTACCTTAATATTACTATTCGGTAGAGGAGGGAACTTAAAACCACAGCAGTTATCCTTTTATTTAGACACATTATGTAAACTTAACGTAGAAAAAATTATTTTGTTTACATTACTATATATTAAGGATAACTGCAATGAAAACAAAATAAGATATAATTTAAATCTTTTGTTGTATAATAAAATTGGAAACAATAATTTGACATTGAACAATAATTCAAAAAATATATTTAAATTAATTGACATGAATTTGATTTTTAAAAGTGACTCATTTGTTAAGAGACAGGATAGATTTATTCTATCTAATTATTTTTATAAACAGATAGCATGTTTGCTATCACATAATTATTTTACCTTTTGACATTGATAATAATTTACCAGCTGCTTCTATTGAGCAGTCAAAAACAGTGACATACTCCAGTAGTACCTTTAGTACTACTTCTTGTAATAATAATTTAAATTAAATAAGCAGACAACAGAGGCAAAAGTCTCTTGCTATAATTTACAAATAAAAAGTAACATATTAAGAGATAAATATTTATGTAAGAAGCATTGTTTAAACTTGGTGCATCAAAACATACAAGGCCTGTTGGGTAAGGAACTAGAATTAGAACTTTTTTTGAATAAATATAATCTATACTAATATATAAAGCTGAAGAGTTTGTTTGTTTAGTTGTTTGTTTGTTTGTTTGTTTGTTTGTTTGTTTGTTTGAACGCGGTAATCTCTGGAACTACTGAACCGATTTGAAAAAATCTTTCAGTGTTAGATAGCCCATTTATCGAGGAAGGCTATAGGCTATGTATCATCACGCTAAGACCAATAGGAGCGGAGTCCACGCCGACGAAGTCGCGCGCAGAAGCTAGTATTAGTATAATTTGTATTACCGAACATTGGCTTAAAGAATACCAGGTTGTTTTTAATTTTGATAAGCACCAAGTTGCCAGTCCAGCCACCATGTATAGGAAGACAGCTATACATGGTGGCTCTTTAATTATAGTAAATAAAAACCTAAAGTTTAAGGTTCGTAGAGATATTGTAAGCCTTTCCATTGAACGAACTATAGAGATAGCCTGTATCGAGTTAGCGCATTGTATAATAGTCAGTATTTATAGACCACCCAGTGCATGTTACGAACAATTTGAAGCAGTATTAGAAGAATTATTAACGAAGCTAACTGCTAAACGTAACAAAGACATTATAGTGTGTGGTGATTTTAATATCAATTTATTGGATGTCAACTTACTCAGTCATAGATTTTTAACTCTGTTTAAATGTTGTGATCTTACTAACCTCTTCCTCGAGCCTACTCGAATAACTAGCTCTACAGGCACATGTATTGATAACATTTTTACAGATGGAACTCCGTCCTTCTCTGCAATAATTAATAAACTACACTCTGATCACTGTGGCCAATTAGTCAGTTTCAATTATAATATGGAAAAGCAGGTTAGTAAGAGGAAAGTGGTCGTTCCAGTGAACATGAAACGTATGGAGAGATTTAGAAACACTATTGTAAACCAAATAGAGATACCATTAGTCGGTAGTGTTAATGACAAATATGGAGTTTTATGCGGTCATATTAACAGTGTGTTTAAAACTGTATTTACACCAAAAACAATCTCTCCTAAGTATTGTATGTCATTCAACGATTGGGCGACTCCGGGAATCTATAAAAGTAGGCAAAAATTGTATGATCTCTTACATGAGAAATCATATAATACTAACATTGTTTTTTGTAATTATATTAAAAAGTATTCTAAAATTTTTAAACTTCTTTGTGCCGCGGCCAAGTTAATATTCATTAGAAATAAAATTAAATCAAGTAAAAACAAAATTAAAATGATTTGGAATATTATAAATGCCGAAACTGGAAGAGTTAAAGAACGTAATGGTGTCAGTGAACTCATCATTGACAATTACTTCATTAAAGCGGTTAATGAAGTGGCAACAGCTTTGGAAAAACATTTTGCCAACATTCCACTTTCGACAACTAAGGCGCTTATATCATCACCCGAAGTCGCTGAATCGTTGCTGAAACAAAATGTAAATGCGTGCAAAGGTGATTTTATTTTCAGACCCATAGATGCTAATGAAATTGTTAAAACTTTTAAAACTTTAGAACTTAAGAACACCGCAGACCTCTGGGGTATATCTGTTAAAATTATAGGCAGGGTTGTTGATATCATAGCACCCCACTTAGCGATTATATTTAATGAATGTATTATAAGTGGTGAATTTCCTGATCTTATGAAACATAGTAAAGTTATTCCTTTGTTTAAGTCCGGTTGTCATACTGATCCAACGAATTACAGGCCTATTTCTATTCTACCTGCCTGTAGTAAACTATTTGAAAAAGTGATTCTCGGTCAGCTTTTAAATCATTTCTCTAGAAATAAACTTTTACACAATAAACAATTCGGTTTCACTAGAGGACGCTCCACAACTGATGCCGGTATTGAGCTTTTTACTTCAATAGTCAATGCTTGGGAGGAGTCACGTGATCCTTTAGGTGTTTTCTGTGATTTATCCAAGGCATTTGACTGTGTTCATCATGACACATTAATCAGGAAACTCAGTCACTATGGCATTAAAAATACCGCACTACAACTTCTGAGCTCTTATCTTAGTGATAGAACTCAGAGGGTTGAAGTGAATGGTACTAAGTCATCTGGGTCTTATATACAGATGGGGGTCCCACAAGGCTCAATTCTTGGTCCATTTTTATTTATATTAACGACCTACCATATTTAGTAGAGAAGAAGCACGAGATTGTATTGTTTGCTGATGATACTTCATTAATATTTAAATTGCGTAGACAAGAAACAAACTATGACGATGTAAACAATGCTCTCTCTGAACTGGTGCATTGGTTTAGCGTAAATAACTTACTTCTCAATAGTAAGAAAACTAATTGTATTAAATTTTCTGCTACAAATGTAAAACAAGTAGAAATGCAACCAGAACTCAATGGTGATAAACTGAACTTAGTTAACTCAACTGTTTTCCTTGGAATCACCATTGATTCATAGTTACAGTGGGGACCCTGTAATCTGTAAGTTGACGGATAGACTGAGTTCTGCAGCATACGCGGTCAAAAGAATACGGTTATTAACGGATGTCGATACAGCTAGATTAGTTTATTTCAGCTACTTCCATAGTATAATGTCCTATGGAATTTTACTGTGGGGCAATGCGGCTGATATTAATGTCATTTTTATTCTGCAGAAAAGGGCTATCCGTTATATTTATAAAATGGGATGTAAAGAATCTCTGAGAGAGAAGTTTAAAGAGATCAACATCCTGACTTTTGCATCGCAGTATATTTATGAAAATATAATGTACATACGGAAAAATAGGCATTTGTTTGTTAGTCGTAGTGATCGAAATGCCTCAAATGATGTAACACTCAGGAACGACCACGAATTAATATTTCCTAAATGCCGGCTCAAGAAAAAAAGTAGTTCCTTTATAGGAATGTCTATCCTTGTATATAATAAGATTCCGGCTGCGCTTCAATCTCTGCCTTTACTGAAGTTTAAAAGAGTTATTATGCGAGTTTTGTGTCGTAAAGCCTACTATACCATTAAAGATTATCTCAATGATGAAAAGGCATGGGATTGAATAAAGCTCGACCAGGCTATGTCTGTGACCCGCTATGTATATAAATATTGTGAGCAGGTGGCATGTGGTGGTTTCGGCACGCACGATTGGCTGTCTCGTGTTTGTCCTTATCATTTCATGGTCCATTACTGCGTTTTTATATTGTATTTGACTTTAAAATTTTAAAAGAGTACCGAGAGTTTTTTTTTTCGCCGGCTTTTTTCTCTCGGCCTACACTAGGAAAATTACTTTATGATATTGTACTATCTAATAAAGCCGAGGAAAAAGTAGATAGGTGATGTCTACCGAGACATTAGAAATTTTGACTAAGTTAAGGTAGCTTATAACACTGGGTAGGTTACGTAAGTTTGTAATGTACCCAATGTTAATGTTAAAGTATACATTTTTATCTTATTGATATTTTGCTGCCTTAACTTTTTTTTATTATTGTTTAGTTTTTTTTTGTAAATGACATTTTTATTTTTATTTTTTGACTTTCGTTAAGTGTGAAGACCGCCACCTTATGACGAAATAAATATTTTCATTTCATTTCATTTCATTTCATTTCTATCACCCCCTATAAAGTGTGGTTAATAGCGCTTATCTTTGGAACCAATATTTGTAATTGAGAAACAACTTCAGTTTTACATAGTTTATTTATTCAGGACGATATTTAGTATCACGCTAAAACTATAGGCGCAGTATTTATCTATACATCTATAGGTACAAATAAATAAAATTGGAGTGTCTGTTTGTAATATTAAAATAACCGATTTTTACTAAATGCATATGGATGTATACACGGTACATATGTATACCGAAATAACATTTTTTTCCAATTTTTGTCTGTCTGTCTGTTTGTTCCGGCTTATCTCTGACACGGCTGGACTGATTTTGACGGGACTTTCACTGGCAGATAGTTGATGAAATAAGGAGTAGATTAGACTAATTTTATTTTAGAAATTTTATATTTTGTAACTCTGCGAACTGAATAATAATTGTTTTTTAATTCCACGCGGACGAAGTCGCGGGCACAGCTAGTAACCAATATAGATAGAGCAATAACAGCCGATAACCTTGCAGACAAACATATTGCACACGTATAACACCTTGCATATAAACTGTGTTTTTGGTTTTTTTTCGGGCAATGCAGGCGGAAGACAGTTAAATGAAATAGTGATAGCTATTTGAAAAAATATACTTAAGTTTAACCGTATTATTAATTATATACATACGAAGAGCCACGGCGCATCCGTCATACTCCATTTTTCATTTACAGTGAGTTTTATACTTAATTCCGATGACCCCGAAAGAGGCCATTCACCAACCTCGTTTCCATCGTCTACTTTAATCACCGTCCGTGCCGTGTAATAATTGAAACCCAAAAAATCAAAGGTTCCTGCAATAAAAAGTATATGTTATTTATATAATAGAAAATATATTGCTTAAAATCTAGAGCAGTTTAATTGAGAAAGTACCATAATCTTTTAGAAGAACACAGAAAAATTAAATTAGTGTCAAGAAGTGTTGAGTTCCTGTGGTGAGTAAAGTAGCCAGAATATCTAGTGTCGGAGCTAGGGTCGAGAAAGCGCTTGTGATGCACCGAACTTATTATTGCAAGCCGTAGGCTACGGTAACCGCTTATCATTGAGTGGACGTCTTTACCGTCCTAGTGGTACATATTAATATAAAAATCTTTTAGGAATAAAGTTTTTTAAGCCTTAAGTATCATTATCAAACCTTTTATTAGTTCGATTTCTTCTTTAGTAAAAACCGGTAGTCTTGACAGAAAACGACCTTCTTCCTTACTCTTCTCTGCAATAATCTTCTCAATGACAGGTGGCCATCCGCCATCTTTGGAGAATATCGGATGCGTGTACATTCCAATCTGAAAATATAATAATGTTAAAGAATTACCAAATATTTTAGTAGGTATTTTTTTTACTTCATTCGATTTTCATAATTGCACTGAATTTTTTTATTATTAAATAATTCAGATAACTGTAATAATACAGCGAAGGTTTAAAAAGTTTATATTAATTACACGTAAAAATGTGTTAATGAATCCACCTTTGCCATTAAATTGTATAAATAAAGCTTCTGAATTAGTGAGTGCAATAAATTTTATGCATTAGTAACTAATACTAATACAATTTTATATAAATATACAATATGTATGTATTATTATTATGTAATTGATAAATACCATGAGCTGTCTTGCAATTTGTGTTGCTTCTACATCAAGTTCACTATCAGTATGAGGTTCGAGCCAGATGTATTGATTTGCAAGAGAAACTTTTCCTGTAAAATACAATAAGTACGAGTACAATAACATAAGTAATAAACAAGTAAGAATACTATATACAGGTGAATAGGTATATTATAATATATATGTACCTTTTAAACAGTTTTATATACACCTAAAACATGTTTCATTTTTTCTCCCATATTAAACTAGAGTTAATTCCCAATATTTCGACGATGATGCCGTAATGCAGATGTCATGGTCACGGGAGACTCTTGCAATGTCGCCAAAATAGCTGGAGCGCAGGGTGGGACCAATGCAAAATCCCCACCCTTCTCTACTCATGACAACAGAGTATGAGCGCTTAGAGTATCTGGGCCCCGAAGTCCTTGAGGAACACAACATCGCCGGGCCTTTCATCTTTACCGACGGAAGCAAAATAGAGGGTAAAGTAGGAGCCGCCCTCCAAGCTCCCTCCCCCGACCAAGGCAAGGAAGTAAGATGCTCTACTTTCCGGTTAGAGCTGCACAACACTGTCTTCCAATCGGAGATGTACGCACTCTTCAGAGCTGTGGCTATGGCAAAAACCTCAAAGTCACGCTCCATTAACATCTTGAGCTACTCGAGGTCATCTTTAGATCTGCTGAGGAGCCCCTCAGTGATTCACCCTCTGGCCGTGGAAATGAAGAGTCAAATCAGCCAGCTCCGGGAGGAGAATAAGACGATACGATTCTTTTGGTTGAGGTCCCATGTTGGAACACCAGGCAATGAGAGAGCGGACGAGCTGGCCAAAAAGGCGGCCTTAACAAAAAAGACGGCACCTGACTATGACAGAGTACCTATTTCGTATGTCAGAAGGTAGATCCGGGGAAGAGACTGTCAGGATTTGGCAGGATAGATACAATTCTTCGGAGACTGGCTCGGTCACGAAAATATTCCTGCCGGATGTAAAGACCGCTTACAGACTGGTAAGGAAATCGGCACCAACAGCTGTCGAGACGAAAATTCTGACCAGCCACGGAGGATTCACGGCGTATCTCCACAGATTCCACCTCACTGACAGTCTTTGGTGTATCTGCGATCCGAATTGTGAGGAGACAGTTCTGCATATAGTACTGGACTGCCCGAGGCTCAGTAAGGAAAGGCTGGATCTGGAGCTCAAACTCCACATCAAACTTGACCAGCCGTCGCTCCATACCATGCTGGAGAGCGAAACAAGCAGAACGGCCTTCCTCACATTCGTGAGAAAGGCTCTCAATATAGCCGCAAAAGGAACAGCACGACCGCTCCACCACCGGCTGTAACACCTGCGCAGAGTGCCAACACCGTCGTTCTCGTAACACACACCCACACAAACAACACACAACTACAAACACACCAAAACCGTGTCCAACAAGCCGCTCAGAGGGATAACTCAACAGATCCGCGAACGTCTCCTGGCCACACCCTTATGGGTCAAATAACGAAAGCCATGCCCTCCTCGCTGCAGAAACTGTTCAGAAATAGAGCCAACCAAAACGCACCTCCGCAACCGACCCACAGCGGTCACAGCGGAGGTCATAGTCTACGAGGACAGGGGGGAGGATCTCGAATATCTAAAACCGAAATCCATAACACCAACACCTCCTGCATCTCCGACTGTCAGCAAACCCACACTCAGCGACTCGGAGCGCCTACAGCAACAGGCCGAGGCCCAGGCTGAACGAAGTAAGGCAAAGGCCACACCAGAATCTAAGCCGAGCTCGATGTCATTGGCGACCTTTATCCACGCAATCATCTCCCCAAAACAAGGTAAGCTCCCGCATCACCTCTCTCCCAAAAAGGCTGGACAGGGAGAGCGGCGATCGGTGGTGCTGAGCAGGTTTACCAGAGACGATAGTCCGAGGCACCCGGAGGCGTCACCGGCCGCTCGAACTAGGGCCGACATGGGACATGTAACACCACCAAGACTTCTCGTCCTGCGTCTACACCGCTACAATATGCGGAGAACGCCCTAATAGAGTTCCTGGCCATAATAGAGGCAAACCGCGAGGTCAGCCGGGCCACCTACAAAAAAATCATGCAACCCTACCAGTACGATCACCAAGGATCACTGGAGGTGGAACTCGAGGAAGCCGAAGCAGCCATATACAACAGCGAAACCTGACAAATACTCAAGGGCAAGATGTCAGGTAAGTGTATGGCTGCGTATAACAGCACAGCAGGCTTCGTGAGCGCGGTCGAGTCTGAGGGGAACGACGAGGAGCCACAAACCTTCGAAACACCTGAGCCCGGGACCCCGGAACCCAGGGTGGACCCGGAGGGGAACCCGGTGGTGGTAGTGGCCAGATGCACGAAAGTAATGCTGGCGGACTGGATGCTAACATACAGAAAGCGAAAACCGTGTCGGGCGAGCGGGTAGGCTTACCGACCGTGCCCTGGGGACTACCATCGCTGGAGTGGATAAACGGGGTACCAGGATGCGGCAAGACAACTCGTATAGTCGGGGACTTCGATGAGGACACGGAGGTCGTGATCACGACCACAGTCGAGGCGGCCAAAGACCTAAAAGAAAAACTGGCATACCGTTATGGCAACAAAGCCAAGCAAAAGGGGGGCACTATGGCCTCCGTTCTAGTTAATGGTTTCCGCGAGGGCTCAAAAATAAACCACCTAACGGTGGACGAAGCCCTCATGAACCACTTCGGAGCCATAGTAATGGCCGCCCGACTATCGGGAGCTCAGAAGGTAGTCCTCATCCATCGGAGACATAAACCAGCTGCCGTACATCAACAGGGACAACCTGTTTGAAATGCGGTACTGCAGACTAACCCTGATAACAACCATCTCGTGCGAGTTGTCATGCACGCATCGTAACCCCAAAGACGTCGCCCTTGCCATCAGCGAAGTTTACAGGACCGTGTACAGCTCAAGCACAAAGATCCGATCTTTGCGACTGGAGAGCAAGAGGAAGAGGAGCAAGAGGAAAGTGGTCGTTCCAGTGAATATGAAACGTATGGAGAGATTTAGAAACACTGTTGAAAACCAAATTGAGATACCATTATTAGGTGGTGTTAATGACAAATATGGAGTTTTATGCGATCATATAAACAGTGTGCTTAAGACTGTATTTATACCAAAAAAATCTCTCCTAAGTATTGTATATCATTCAATGATTGGGCGACTCCGGGAATCTATAAAAGTAGACAAAAATTATATGATCTCTTACATGATAGATCATATAATACAAACATTGCCTTTTGTAATTATATCAAAAATTATTCTAAAATTTTTAAACTTGTTTGTGCCGCGGCCAAGTTAATATTCATTAGAAATAAAATTAAATCTAGTAAAAACAAAATTAAAATGACTTGGAATATTATAAATGCCGAAACTGGAAGAGCTATAGAACGTAATGGTGTCAGTGAACTCATCATTGACAATCACTCTATTAAAGCGGTTAATGAAGTGGCAACAGCTTTGGAAAAATACTTTGCCGACATTCCACTTTCGACAACTAAGGCGCTTATATCATCGCCCGAAGTCGCTGAATCGTTGCTTAAACAAAATGTAAATGCGTGCAAAGGTGATTTTATTTTCAGACCTATAGATGCTAATGAAATTGTTAAAACTTTTAAAACTTTAGAAATTAAGAGCACTGCTGACCTCTGGGGTATATCTGTTAAAATTATGAGAACAATTATTGATATCATAGCACCCCACTTAGCGATTATATTTAATGAATGTATTATAAGTGATGAGTTTCCTGATCTAATGAAGCATAGTAAAGTTATACCTTTGCTTAACACGTTCGCTGCGTTGTGAGGTCATATTGGCTCATAGTGAACTTTCATGTGGTGCGGCGCGCAAAATAGCGTTCTTTCCCCTGGTGCGGAAGGCATAACTTTGTGTATTTCTATCGTAGGATTTTTTTTTAAATACCATTGTTATTGCCACTTTAACGTGAACAATCCAGTATTTTGAAATACTCGTGAGTCAATTTGACCTCACCCGCACCTAAAGAAAAAAGTTTCACCCTGGTGCGGTGTGAGGTCAATATGACCTACCGCTCCGCGCACCTCACACCCGCACTGAACGATGCGCTCGCGCCATTTCGTGCACTCAGTGTTGTGCCACGCTATCGACAGTTACCTAAGACGTCGCGTCGCTTGAAGCCATTTTTCTTCCATAGCTTTATATAATAAATCCTACTAATTACAATGAAATGCTTAGGTTTTTGGGAGTCATCATTGTCTTGATCATCATAGTATTTTTGTTTGCCATGCTTCAACGAAGAACACAGGGAAAGTTTTCAATGTCAAGAATCATAAATTACGTTATATTACGTACCTACCTACTAACCAAACGATTGAAACGCGCTGATTGATTCAAGAAACCTAAAATTATGATTAATAATGATTATTTTATAACACTTAATAAAACACTTTACAAATACATACACTATTAATATTGTATTTTAATTTTAAAGCCTCTTAAAGTTAGTTCATACAAACAAATACAGTAGGCTCAATAAAATTTTGGGAAAATTTATCGAGTGATGTACAACAGACGTGTTTCCCATCACTAGTGTTTTGATAACTTCAGTGCGTTGTGTGGTCAAACGGACCCCACAAATTGTTTCTCTTTTAGACGCTAAACGAAACAAGCGAGCTAAAAACGCAGCTAGGTATATATTGCTTGGTTATTGGTCTTTGATCTCAATATAAAATATATTCAATAATTACTATCACCATTGAGAAAAACCTGTATCAAGACAGAAGTGAATGAGGGCTTATTTGACCTCACGACGCGCTGTAAAAAAGTCCTCTATGGGTCAATATAACCTCATGACGCACCAGCAAAAAGTACACTAAAAATCCTTACGCAGTGAACGTGTTAAGTCCGGTTGTCATACTGATCCAACGAATTACAGGCCCATTTCTATTCTACCTGCCTGTAGTAAACTGTTTGAAAAAGTGATTCTCGGTCAGCTCTTAAGTCATTTCTCAAGAAATAAACTTTTACATAATAAGCAATTCGGTTTTACTACCACGCTCCACAACTGATGCCGGTGTAGAGCTTTTTACTTCGATAGTCAATGCTTGGGAGGAGTTACGTGATGCTTTAGGTGTATTCTGTGATTTATCCAAGGCATTTGACTTTGTTCATCATGACACATTAATCAGGAACCTCAGTCACTATGGCATTAAAAATACCGCACTAAAACTTCTGAGTTCTTATCTTAGTGATAGAACACAGAGGGTTGAAGTAGATGTTACTAAGTCATCTGGGTCTCGTATGCAGATGGGGGTCCCACAAAGCTTAATTCTTGGTCCATTTTTATTTTTAATATATATTAACGACCTACCATATTTAGTAGAGAAGAGGCATGAGATTATATTGTTTGCTGATGATAGTTCATTAATATTTAAATTGCGTAGACAAGAAACAAACTATTACGATGCAAACAATGCTCTCTCTGAACTGGTTCATTGGTTTAGCGTAAATAACCTGCATCTCAACATTAAAAAATCGGCCAAGTGCGAGTCGGACTCGCGCACGAAGGGTTCCGTACCATTGACTAGGACATTGATTGTAATAACGGGCAAAAAGCGGCTAAAAATCACTTTTATTGTATGGGAGCAAAAATAGGCAAAAATTACGTTTTTTGTATGGGAGCCCCCCTTAAATATTAATTTTATTTTAATTTTATTATTTATTATTAAAGTAAAAATACAACTGAGTATTTTGTGAATATTCACAAAATATAAATGGATATGTAGATTTAATTTAGAAGATTACTGACTGTAAAAAACTTAGATTAAATACAAGCCAACCCACGGAGAATGTACAAAAAAAATAAATAAATAAATAAAATAAAAAATAATAAGAATTGTATTATACCAAATTAAACAAATATTGTTATTTATTTTGAGAATGCTTCGTAAACCTATTTAAATTGTATCTTGCAGCTCCCATACATAACATAAATAATGTAATAACTCAGACTTTTATACGAAATTTTTTTATAAATTTAATAAGCCCTTGTACATCTTCTTCTGTATTCATAATTTTTTTTTGTAATGGTGACCCAATAAAGTATTTATTATTATTATTATTTCAAGTGCCTACCTGTTGCCATTATTGATATCGAGCGAAAAAGGGCAAGAAAATCGCGTTTGTTGTATGGGAGCCCCCCTTAAATATTTATTTTATTTTGTTTTTAGTATTTGTTGTTATAGCGGCAACAGAAATTCATAATTTGTGAAAATTTCAACTCTCTAGCTATAGCCGTTCTTGAGATACAGCCTGGTGACAGACGGACGGACGGACGGACGGACAGCGAAGTCTTAGTAATAGGAACCCGTTTTTACCCTTTGGGTACGGAACCCTAAAAAACGAATTGTATTAAATTTTCTGCTCCAAACGTAAAACAGGTTGATATGCAACCAGAACTCAATGGTGATAAACTCGACTTAGTTAACTCAACCGTTTTCCTTGGTATCACCATTGATTCAAAGTATCAGTGAGGACCCCATATCTGTAAATTGGCGGATAGACTGAGTCCTGCAGCATACGCAGTTAAAAGAATACGATTATTAACGGATATCGATACAGCCCGATTAGTTTATTTCAGCTACTTCCATAGCATAATGTCCTATGGCATTTTGCTATGGGGCAATGCGGCTGATATTAGCGTCATTTTTATTCTGCAGAAAAGGGCTATCCGTTATATTTATAAAATGGGATGTAAGGAGTCTCTGAGAGAGAAGTTTAAAGAGATCAACATCCTGACCTTTGCATCGCAGTATATTTATGAAAATAATTATAATGTACATACGGAAAAATAGGCATTTGTTTGTTAGTTGTAGTGATCAAAATGCCTCAAATGATGTAACACTCAGGAACGACCATAAATTAATATTTCCTACATGCCGGCTCAAGAAGAAAAGTAGTTCTTTTATAGGAATGTCTATCTTAATATATATTAAGATTCCGGCTGCGCTTCAATCTCTGCCTTTACTGAAGTTTAAAAAAATTATAAAGCGAGCATTATGCAATAAAGCCTATTATAAAATCAATGAATACGTTAATGATGAAAAGGCATGGGATTGAATAAAGCTCGACCAGGCTATGTCTATGACCCACCTTGTAAATTAGATAGTTACAAATATTGTGGGCAGGTGGCATGGGACGGTCTCGGCACGCACGATTGGCTGTCTCGTGTTTGTCCTGATCGTTTTATGGTCCACTACTGCGTTTTTATCTTGTATCTCACGTTGAATCTTTTAAAAGAGTACCGAGAGTTTTTTTTCCGCCGGCTTTTTTTCTCTCGGCCTACACTAGGGACTAAGTTACTTATTGTAATATTTAATAAAGCCGAGGATAAAGTAGGTAGGTAATGTCTACCGAGACATTAGTAATTTAATATTTTGAGTAAGTAAAGGTTGCTTACTCACACTGGGTACATTACGTAAGTTTGTAATGTACCTAATGTTAAGATATAAATTTTTATTTTTTATTTTATTGTTTGATTGTTTGCTGCCTTAACTATCTATTGCAATGTTTAGTTTTTTTTTTTGTAAATGTTTGTAAATGTTTTTTTTTTTACTTTCGTTAAGAGTGTAATACACCTTATGACGAAAAAAAAAAGCCTCACGGTCGCGCGTATTCCTGCAGGAAGGGACCGCACCTTATACCTGCTCTTTACGCAAGAGGAGAAGAGATTGCTGACTGAGGGATACGGGTTCGGTAAGGGATCGCGCGTTTTAACCATTCACGAGGCGCAGGGCCAGACCTTTGAGGACGTCATTGTCCTCCAGACGAAGACAAGGAGGCTCAAGATCCACGACAGCGTTTCACACGCTGTAGTAGCGGTAACTAGACACCAACACCTGTGTCTACTACACCGACGACCGTGACGACGCAGTTGGTCGCTTTGTGGCGAGGGCAGCGGAGGCGACAGACAAGAAAATCCTCGAGCACAGTCTCAAGATGGCAATTCATCATAGGGATGCCGCCGTCATTGAGATTGTGCTCAGAATGTTGAAAGGTGTTGTGGTGAAAAGACATTACTGATGTATAAATAGTGTAGATTAATATAAAATGCATGTAATATAAAAGGAAGACATTACTGATGTATAAATAGTGTAGATTAATATAAAATTCATGTAATATAAAATAAGTAGTAATACTATAGGATTAATTATACAAGATTGAAAAAAAAACTTACTAACATTAACATAGGTTAAGACAGTGTACACTGTAAGTAGCAAATAAGTGCACATATATTGTAGCTAGGAAATAAGTGTACATATATTGTAGTTAGCAAGTAAGTGTAAATATATAACAAAATAATATTATAGAATAGTTTTGGTCAGTGGACTCACGTTGATTCTAAGTCTAGTTATTAGGTTTTCTTAAGTTGCAGTACAGTACCGATGCATGTTTTAACATACTAAAAATTGGAATAACAAAAGCACGGGCACTATAAGTCCGTGGATATATTATTATCTTTTATAAAAAAAAATCGCCAAAATAGCGAGAGTTTCAAAATGGCAATCCGGCAAGTCTAGTATAAGGACAAGTTTGTAATTATTTCAAACAATATTACCTTTTTGGTTATCTCTAAATTCCTTATCATAAACTCTCCAAGCTTTAGCGTGAGCGAGCATCGCATTTTTATTGCATATGTAGTTGCTTTCACCAACAATGCCGAGTCCTGGAGCATGTTTACCAGTGTTGTAGGCTACTTCACAAAACATGATTGGCTCGTTCAGAGTGAGCCAAGTTTTGACGCGATCTCCAAATAGACGGAAAAGGACGCGCGCATAATCCTCAAACCAGTCAGATATTAGAGGGTTCAGCCACCCACCTGAAAGAATAAATTGAAATTCAATTATTTAACAAAAATATATTTGGATATTTTCACAACCATTCGAACATTCTATTCGATACGATGGCTTCCATGACCATCATACCGCCATTATGTTAGCCCATTGATATTTCGATGCCTTCACATAATGCCAAATCTTAGTATTTAGATTTAATATTAATATTTTCAAGTAATTATATTATTATTATTGACACAAAACCGTTTACTTAAAAAACTCAAGTTCTCATTCTATTTCTAGGAGGCGTTGACTTGATAGACTAGAAGAACTTCCAAATGAATTTTTATTTTATATCTTACTTCTATTTTTTTACTTTGCCTTTATAACGCCCATATGATCACAGATTTTACTGTTACAGTCCTTAATAAAGCCCCTTTAACAAACAGAGAGAAGAATAGTTTATTCTTGGCAAAATAATTCTTTTAGCACTTTACTTTACTTTTAATACGAACCCTGACTATTATTGGTAATATAAATGTGACAATTTATATGAAAAATGAAAATATATTGCTTATCTATCTATATATATATATAATAACTAGCCGACCCGTGCCCACTTCGTTGGGCGTTATAATCCATTTCACATAAGAAGGGTACGGTGAAATTTGATATGTTCCAATACACTCTCACTATTTTCAGCAAATCAGATAAATATAAATGTTTTAAAATCACCAATTAATTTCTAAGGCAAATAATAATGCTTGATTAGATTGAATTGTTGACACGGCACGTCAGAGGGCGCAGGTTCAAATCCTGCTGATTTAAAATCTTTATACATTTTTATCTTTTTCCTTTTATCTTGTCACTCCTGAATAGTGTAGCTTTCTGTTAGCGAAAGAATTTTCATGATCGGATCAGTATTTGCGAAGATTACCCCGTATATACAAACAAAGTTATAAACTTTACCTCTTTATAATATTAATTAAGTATAGATGAATCACTGAATGTGTTGCTAAGCACAAATCTCGAGATCAGCTAAACCGATGTCGCTAATTCTTTTTTTATAATATTCCTTTAAGTACGAGGATGGTTCTTACGGAGAGAAAAATTTAAAAAATTGCCTGAAAAGTTCTAAAAACAACACTCTTCTATATTCCCATACACAAGATTCAAAATAATACTTAAAAGTCAATTTGAACTTTAATACCATACCATAAAGTTTAAATGATAGTGGAGTTATAATCGTAGAATGTTCCGGGAAGGATAAGTATTAAAAAAAATACAAAATTAAAGAATCGACTGTTAGGCGGTACGAAGTTCGCCGGGCAGCTAGTATTCAATAAAAACATAAGCAAGAAGATATTAAAAGCCAATAAATATGTACCCAAATCTTGCAAAGCCTGTGGCAAGTCCCAGTGGTAGATCGTGACTACTGGTTTGATCCCCTTTTTAACCAACGCATTTATTAGGTCATTGTAATACTTCTTCCCGTATTCACTGATACGTTCTTGTTTACCAGTGGGCAAAATTCTTGGCCAGGAAATGGAAAGTCTGAAAAATAAGGAACAATCATCATGAAATAACTTTCAAAAGAGGTATTCTGCAAATAAGTTTTTCTGCTTGTACTTCGGAATCAATTTATTTCCTTTGAAACCAAGTCGAATATAATTGTATATTAATTACAGACAATTTTAAGTTCATCGATGTTATAAAATATAGCCTATACAAACGAATGTTTTTCTAAATGCTGTCGTAGGTAGAATTTTTAAAATTACAAATTTAAATATATTCATATAATAGTGGTTGCCAAGAGGTCGCAATTCGACCATAATTAAAAATTTAAATTAAAGAAAACCAAATAATTATGAAAATAAAGAACCTTTTTAAAAAAAAATCAATTTGACAACAGACTTTAACAATAAACAAAAGGGATATGCGTGTGTGCGTGTGGTAGTGTATGTAATGCTTTTTTTATTAATTTAATGTATATTTTATGCATAATTTTGAGAAAATATTAGCATTCTGCAATCCTTCTCCATATAAACTATAAGAGTGCGAAATTTCATACTCCTACGTACGCGCAATTTCCGTAAAAAGGAATACAAAGTTTTTGCTTCACGTATTAATATATACCTAGATAATTCTAATATTATCAAGTCGTCATCGAAGTTCTATAAATCCTTAATATGTGTTTTAGTTTGAAATATATCCTACATATTATGCTAGCCGGAAGTGTAAAAGCGTGACAAATTAAATTGTAACCCTGCCCTTCGTTGATAATGAAACCTTTACCCAATTGTAGCAAATTCGTTAGTTTCTTAGAGATAATATATTCTAGTAGAATTCACACGTTTAGTGAAGGGAGCTTTTATAGGAAACTATGAAAACAGGAACTGTTGAGGAAACAATTGTTTGCGTATGTAGGAAGCACACGCTAGTTAGCAGTCACCAGTTTAATGTGTGTATGTTGTCATTAAATTTAGAGAATACAATACCTATAGTAGTCTAAGCCAAGTTCGCTTGCCATTTGAACGTCTCTCTCCCAATTGTGAAAGCTGTTGCAAGCGACGTCTGCCGTTGAATTGTCAGCAATCGCGTGGGGATGGTTTCTTATAAATGTATCCCAAATACTTGGAGTTTTGTCTGAAGAATATCAAAGACCAATAAATATCATCTTTGTATACGTAACGTTCTTGTAGCATTTTTGTCAGACGAATGTCGTCGTGAATGACGTCGTTGTGATTTCTGAAGCTGTCAATAATGTCAAATGATATACTGATATAATGGTATAATTGTATCAATTTAGTAAGATCGAAGAACTGCACAGTACGAAGTATCTTGCTCAAAATTTAGAGTAGGCCAACTGGGGATGTAACTCAAGTTATGTTAGGTTCCTATGTTGAGTAAGCACCTGATGTTGCAGACATCCATAGGCTACGGATTGTTAACAGCTTATCATCAAGTGTACCGCACATTGGTTTGCCACCATGCCACGCTAGGAGTGTATAAAAAATAATAATATAAATAACTCACCGCCATAATTCCAAGCCCCCTCAACCTGGTAAGCTGAAGATGCTGACCCGAATTGGAAATCAGGTGGGAAATGTCGATCACTCAGCACCGAACACAATAACAAACTAAAAAATGAAATAATTGTGTTTGCTTATAAATGAAAAAAAAAATACCGACATCAATTATCATCGTCAAGTACAACGTAGGTAATCCAATAAATTATTAAATTAGATACGAATTGTTAGAGATACCTCAAAAAGACCTCGATCAAATATCAATAGAACTACATGACAAACACCAGTTTTCGATTTAAAAAAAGAGACATCAAAATCGGTAAATCCAATAAAAAGTTATAAGGTAACACACATAATAAAAATATCCAATCGAATTGAGAGACTTACATTTTATTTTAAAGTCGGTTACTATATTTTTAAAATTAAATAACGAATTCTGACTAATATCATAGAAAAGATTTGATTGTTTGTTTGTTTGTATTGAATAGGCTCCGAAACTACTGATAAAAAATGTATTTTTTTAAAGAATAAAATAATTTCTTAACAATTAAAATATTTAAAAAAAAGATTAAAAACAATAAAAAAATTGTTTAAGAATTTTTTTTAAATCATTATTTTACCTTTGCAATAAGATGGTAAAAAATTAAAAAATCCACAAATGACGTAATTTTTTTTTCTAATGCTATTAATTAATACCTTTATTAGATTAAAAAACAGCAATAATAAGATATTACTAAAAAAAAATTTTTGTTAACATTTTTTAGAAATTTTATTTTTTGTTACTTTAAAAAAATTATAATTAACAAAATAATAAACTTAAATAAATTTTTATTGCATAACTTTATTAAGTATCTAAGAAATGACAATAGCTCCACGAAACGGAAAATTTATAGACCAATTATTAAAACTTTTATGCCGTAATTTATAAAAACAGAGATTGGAAAATAAGTAGTTACTAGTTAATTAAAAATGGTACTTTTAGAAAAATCGACTTTTTTTTCACTGAGCTTTTTTTCGTTCACGTGTCTAGATTACACAATAATTTTTTCAAATGTTGAAATTGTTATTTAATAATTTTTAAAAATATATATTTTAAGTGATATACGGGTTTTTTGGACGCCGCGCCTATGCCGTAACGACCTCGCGGATCCCAACATTCAGCGTTAAAAAATATAATTATAAATAATAGTTACAGAGTTCGGGGACTTTTTTATTGGAATTTTCCTCTTCTTTCAAGATCTTTTTTCAAAATTCCTTAAATATCATTATTTCAAAAATTATTAATGAAAAACTAAATACCTTTTTTTAAATCTTACTTTTTAATAACAATTGCAATTTTTATGTGCTAATAAACTCTTAAAAAACATTTTTCTAGGCGGCATTCCGAATCGAATGAGCTATTGCACATAATTATTTTGAGGAGTTTTATTTCTATTTAACACGTTTTTGAACTTGTTGCAAGACTAAAAGCTTGATAGGTTATTTTTAACCCCCGACGCAAAAAGAGGGGTGTTATAAGTTTACCGCTCCAAACCTAACAATTCAATTACAAAAAGTCTAAACTAACTTAACTTAACTAAGCAGCAATTAATCTAAATTTAAAAACAAAATTAGGAAAAGAAAACTTTTATAAAATTGCTTCAAAATAAGTGCAGAGCGGTCCCCCAACGCGATGTATATTTTTTATAATAATTATTAATACTCGTACATAATAGCTATTTAGGTAGGTACTTTAAGATTGAGTTTCTTTCATTATTTTTTACTTTTTAAAGGGAACTCAGGTTATTGTTTCGGGGGTTTTTAAAATGTTTAATTTAATTTTTTAATCTACTGAAATAGCGTATACATTTTATACATTGAAATTAAAAAAGAAAAAATATTTATAAAAACAATTAATATATAGGTATTTCATATTCAATACTCATATTATTTTAATAATATCAAAATTATAACTAAAACTTTTAACTAACCTTGTCGTCACAGCTTTAAGACACCACATCTTGATTAGAATACTTATTCCTATTTGAATTGCATTGCTCGCTTTTATACTCTCAGTATTATGACGTATAACTTTTGGACAAACGCATTTTCTCTCTCATTGATAAACGCAACGCACACATGCACAAGATAGTCCAGGCAATATGTTCAAAAATGTGTTAAATAGAGACAACGGTCCTAAAATTATAAGCCGTAGCAAATAATTTTTTAATGAATTGCCTTTAATTTTTCGTTAACTCAAAAAAATATTGTAAACAAAATACACGATTTTTAAAAGCTTTAGTGACGTGATCCCATTCAATGTATATATATATATATATATATATATATATATATATATATATATATATATATATATATATATATATTCTAGCTGTGCCCGCGACTTCATCCGCGTGGAATTAAACAAAAAAGTTATTGTTCAGTTTGCAGAGTTATAAAATAAATAATATTCTCAAATAAAACTAACCTAAGGGGCTCCTTACTACATCAGCTATCTTTCATTGAAAGCCCCGTCAAAATCGGTTTAGCCATTTCAAAGATTAGCCGCAACAAACAGACAGACAAAAATTGTAAAAAAAATTGTTTTGGTATATGCACCGTGTATACATCCATAATTATGCATTTAGTAAAATGCGGTTATTTTAATATTACAAACAGACACTTCAATTTTATTTATTTGTATAGAAGATATAAGTTACTAAAAGTTCACTAAGAACGAACGAACATAAAGAAGGACTAAGTGCTAGATTTTATATTAGTTCTTAAATTCCGCTAAGAACAGTTTTTTTGACAGGCCCGGTCCAGTACAGATTAAGATAACAGTTTTTTTGACAGGCCCGGTCTAGTACAGATTAAGATAACTATATATATAAAATACATAATATCTTATACACTTTCGCGACGAAAATATTTATACCTATAATACATATACAGGGTTCGGCACTCGAAGTGTTACTAATACAAAATGCTGTAATTTTGTTAATTATGAGCATATTTATTTTAAAACTTTAGTATCGAAAAGAAAACATATAAAATAAATAAAAAAGAAATTATTGTTCAATATGGTCATATTGCCACCTTTAGCGCGGATAACAGCATCGAGTCTGACCGAGAAGGCTTCACACGCTGCACGAATGTGGTCTGCTGGTATTTTGTTCCATTCTCGGCGGAGAGCAATCTTTAAGGCGTCGACCGTCACATATTTTTTTGTTGACACTTTGGCTTCTAGAATTGACCATATAGAAAAATCCATTGGGTTTAAGTCCGGGGAATATGGTGGCCATTGTTGCGAAGAAATGAAGCTCGGAACATTTTCTTGTAAAAAAATTTGTGTTTCACGTGCTTTGTGGAATGGTGCCGAGTCTTGTTGAAAGGTCCAATGATTTCTACCAAATTGTTTACGTGCCCAAGGTAACAAAGCATCGTTTAAAATGTTTTTACGGTAGATCTGCTGGTTTATCTTTACACACTGCTCAATGAAAACGAGAGGTGAGCGTCCCGTGGCAGTTACCGCAGCCCAAACCATCACAGATGCTGGTGCTTGCTTTCGCAAGGCAATTCGTTGGTCTAAATTGTCATTTGATTTACACTTTAACCATACGCGATCATTTTGTTTGTTCACATATTGCTGAGCCGTAAAAAATTTTTCATCGGAAAATACCAAATTTTCAAGCATGTCACCAACGTGCAAGTGCTTTAAGTTCTTAGCTCTTTCTAGACGAGTTGCCTTTTGTGCAAGTGTTAGGTCTTGTACTTTTTGTAATTTGTAGGGCTTCAGTTGAAGTTTATTTTTCAATATTATGCGTCCTATGCTCCGGGCAGATACATTAAGACTTTTCGCCAATTTAACTGCGCTTTGTCGTGGATTTCGTTCAATTCTAGCCTTTACCTTTCGAACCATTTCTGATGATGTTGCTGTTGTTGGATGTCCACCTCCATGGCGTTTTTTGATGCTACCCGTATCATTGTAACGCGTGATGGTCTGATACACAAACATTTTGTTCAAATGTAAATGTCCTAGCTCATTAACGATGACTGACTGCGATTTTCCAGCCAAATACAAAGAAATGACACTGTTTCGTTTGACTTCCATCTGCAAAACTTTTTTTAACAACGACGAAAAATAATAGGCTTTTGTAAGTTTATTAACAATACAATAGACTAAGGAATTTGAAAAAATGGGTGCCATACTGTAAACAGTTTAGTTGTTATTGCAACCTGAGTGCCGAACCCTGTATTGACTTTGACTGGATTTACAGAATAATCTGGAATGTTTCAATGAGCCCAATCAATTGAACGGTTTTTTTTTGTATTTAATTCATTTCAACATTTATCATTTACTGTATATTTAAGTAGCTTGATATATTTTCCTTTACCCCAAATAAATTTCTGAACGCACCACGCATAAATATTTGACAACCAATATGTATTATGTCAATCCGTTTTCATTACTGACATTATTATAGGTAGGGATCCCTAGTACATTTTTTTCACCTGATCAGTATCAAGCTAATTTTTTGGGAGTGGCTACATTTTGATGAGGCTAACAAAAAATTCCTCTTCGAAAAGTTTTGATTGTGGTAGCTAACAGAGATAGCAGGAGTTAGAGCAGCAGTGAGCGTAGGACCGGGATAACGTACCACGGAATTTGGAGCGGCCGCCCGGAAACCTATTTTTAGCGATGAATTAAAATTATAGCTCTTAAAATATTATTTATTTATAAAAAATATTTTAAGATATATATGTATATATATACATATCCCACCAAAAACATAAATGTGAAAAATGACAGCCAAGTTCAATAATAAGAATATGTTGTTTGTGGGCTTCGCCGAAAAAAGTATTGAGATCTAAATGAGCGCAAAGTTCTACAGAAAATATTAAATTAAGCTAAAGATTTCACTTTGCCAGTTTTCACTAATAATTCATCTTTTATTTGGCTAATAGCTTTTTAACGTTGTTTTTAAATAAAAACTTGCCAAGTGAAATCTTTAGCTTAATTTAATATTTTCTGTAGAACTTGGCGCTCATTTAGATCTCAATACTTTTTTCGGCGAAGCCCACAAACAACATATTCTTATTATTGAACTTGGCTGTCATTTTTCACATTTATGTTTTTGGTGGGATATCATTACTTTTTGTACAGATATTTATTTGAAATTTATTCTTTTAGCGCGTATTACAAGTTTTTTGTATGGGGACGCCCTTTATTTTTTGACTTCATTTTATTTTTATACTTGTTTTATATAGCAAATGTATCAATTCATATTTTGTGCAAGTTTCAAATATCCACTTATAACGGTTCAGACGCTACAATTAAAAAACGTTTTTTTTTTTGTATGGGGAGGGTCCCCATCTCTCTATTTTTTAACTTTCTTTTGTTTTCAGATTTTTTCCTGCGCTTACACGTAATTACCTAGCTAGGTGCCAAATTTCGACTTCCTAGGTCATCTGGAAGTGGGTTAGGTTTTTGATCTGTCAGTCAGTCAGTGGAAAATTGGCGACTTTTGAACCTTCATATTTTTGTAACCGTTTCAACTAGGTTAATGAAATTTGGGGTTCTAGTTGTCCGTATGGATATAAATAAATATACGTAATTTGATCTGTTTCTGTTGAATAGGTTTTGAGTTATGCAGGGGTCAAAAGTCGCTCGAAATGGTTCGTGTAAATATACACACGGCGCTGAGTCGCCAGTTCTTTTGCTTGAACTTGGCTTGACACGCTGCCGCGTGTCTAGATATAATACACGTTCAATTGAACCAGAAGCGATTAGTAAACACAAAAGAAAGAACCATAAAGCAATTGAACAGAAGTCAGGAATGCAAACATAACAGTCACTGAGCTCAGAAAAATCTAAATATAAAAATATCCTGATGAAGATAAAAATTTACTAGAAAATGAATATAATCAATATGAAATGGGAAACACATTGCAACTTGACGAATTATCATAATAATGTTATTAATATAATTATTATCTCATTATTGATTTTCTGTATTATACTATGCATTCCCAAGGAGGGTTGATGTCAGGCAGGCGGCCGGTCGTAAAAAAATAACATGCCAAATCACTTACAACATGAGTCTGAGGAAGAGGAGAACATGTTGTGCCGACCCTATATAATTAGGATAAGGGCAGGGAGATGATGATATATATATATATATATATATACATCCCGGAGTTGATATTGCGTCCTACATGGCGGTTTTTACCGATGATGTTGCGTCCGACTGACTTGTTGCATCCTGTATACGGACGCAAGATTGACCATCCCTCAAATTCAGCCAGAAGTAGTGTTAAGGTTAGTACAATGGCTGGGTGAAATATTGGCATGGACGAAGTTTTGTCACCGGAGTGCTTTTCGGCGTATTTCTTAGTTCCGCTGTTTGGCGCGCGAATTTTGGAGGTCGCTCCTGTGCGCCGTATATCAGTGGCGTATATTCGAGATTTTGTTTACGTATAATCCGCCGATAATGTGGCTTCTGTATTTAATAAAAGTTTTTATCAATTCTAATGTGTGATTTAATTGCGTCACACAAAACGACATCGTCCCAGAGAAGACGTGGGGCCCGTGGGGGTGACAGAGGTGAGGGGGCGGAGTTCGCACGCGACATGTTTTTGTTTATATTTTGGTTTATATTTTTTGCCGGCCAGCGCGGACGTAATGACGCTTGTGGTATAAATCGACACCAGCAATTTGTGTTAAGCTAACTCATAAAAGTGAAATTTACATGTAGACGCTTATAAAGGGAAAAATGTAATAACTTTTATATTAATTAAGATATCTACTTATTTGAAATTTGGTATACTTTCATAGTTAATATTTTATTAATCACAATTTCTCATATTTAGTTTTTCTTAATTATTTATATTTTTGATTTACCGTAATAATTAGATTTTACATATTAAACACGTCTGACTAATGTTAGCGTAGTGTATTACGGGAGATCGTAGTACTCAAGAAGTGATTTATTTATTGCTTTGCAATAATAATTTTAAAATATATTATGGATTAATTATAAACCTTAGGTTTTTATATATATTAAAAAAAATATTTTTAAAAAATCTTATGCTAAATAACAAGTTTTTAAAATTAGTTTTATTTAACCTGTAAATGCGTTACTGGCGGATATCGTATTAAAAGCCGCCAAATTACAAAGCGTACTAACATCGATTTGCGCCATAAGGTAGCGTATCATTAAACTTTCCGTTAAGCTTATTAAGTATTTTGATTTTTATACATTCTTGATAAAATTCTGTACATAATATTTAGTCCATTGAAATGTTACATTTTTTGGGCTTACCTTGCGTTTGTCAGAGGACGCAATTTTATTTTTTAGATATGAAGAGGGGGTTAGTCATTTAAATCCAAAGGACAATGCCCCGTTACGTGCTCCGGTATGTGCTTGACGTGTTCAGACAATTCATATATTTAAGTATCGTTTATTAATTGAAACTAAATTTTTAATAACATTCTAAAAGTGATCAAATCCGCAGTTTATTATTTAATGTTAAAAAATATTTTATTTGTATTCCGCGTTTCTTATGTCAAAATAGATTAACTATAAATAGCAAGTCGTCATAGCAACCATACAAACAAATGCTTTTTTAAATCAAACTATAAAACACGGCTTTGATCACTTTTAGACTATTATTAAAAATCTAGTTTTAATTAATAAAGAAAACTTTAATATGTTAATTTTCTGGTCGTGTTGGGGTTTATAATTTAATTAAAAAAAAGCGTTTATTTCTATAGTTGCGTTTCCGACTTGGTATTTTTTAATATGTTTTGACAGCACAAACCCGGAATACAAATAAAATATCTTTTTTAATTAAAGTATAAACTACGGATTTAATCAGTTTTAGAATATTATTAAAAATATATTTTCAATTAATAAAGGATACTTAAATATATGAATTGTCTGAACACGTCAAAGCACGTACCGGAGCACGGCTTAATAGAAAATGGGCATTGTCCTTTGTGGGTTTGTAGTCCTTGTGCAACGGCCGCTATCTTCTCCGCGGAAAAAGGGGTTCAAATGGTTTTTATGGTTTATCTGCCAAACTATAAGTCTCACAAAAAAAATTACGTAACATTTTTTGTTGCAAATAAAATTATCTACAACTTTGGTTCGGTAACTTTTAGTCGTAGAATCATAAATAAAAAAGAAAATCACGCGCGTAAAAAAAACGCACCTCCAGACTCCACCTCGTAGGTAGAGTGTGAAATCAAGAATTATTTGTATTAACAATATTTTACTATCAATAATTCATCATAAAAAAATAACAAGGTGATTAAAAATCATGGCAAAATATACGAGTATTCATGTAGTTACAAATACTTTAAGAATAGTATTCGTTTCGCAGCGCTGTAAAACCTTAAACAATAAATAAATTTAAAAATGTTTCTGATAAAAATTGTTCCTTAAAATATTATCTATAAAAATGGTCTAATATTATTTTTTTGTAAAATGATTAGAAAAAAAGTTTTATCGACAAATAGATTTTTTCTCTTAAATTTTTATGGTTTTTCACTTATAACTTTTTTATTTATGATTCTACATCTAAAAGTTACTGAACATAAGTTGTAGATAATTTTATTTGCAATAAAAATGTTCAATGTTTTTTTTTTTGTGAGACTTATAGTTTGGCAGATAAACCATAAAAACCATTTGAACCTCTTTTTAACCGACTTCCAAAAAAGGAGGAGGTTCTCAATTCAACACGTATGTTTTTTTTTTTTTTTTTTTTTTTTTTTTTTTTTTTTTTTTTTTTTTTTTTTTTTATGTATCTTAGCTCAGAACTTTTGACTGGGTGGACCGATTTCGATCAATTTTGTTTTAATTGAAAGGTGTTGCGCGTCATGTGGTCCCATTTTAATTTAATTGAGATCTGACAAGTACTTTTAGAGTTATATCTAATAATGCGTATTTACGTGACTACTTTTTCGTCGACCTACGTTATATTATACCGCATAACTTTTTACTCGGTGTACCGATTTCGATGATTCTTACTTTAATCGAAAGCTAATACTTGTCTTGTAGTCTTGTATAAATAAGATCGAAAACTTATAACAACTTTTTGAGTAATCTTTAATAGCGCGTATTTTCTTGACTATTTTTTCGTCTTATTATGTTGTATTACTTGTCGATGTAATTGAAGTCGGTTTTTTTTTCGTTTGCGAGCAAACACAATTATTCCTAGATGGCGGCCGTTGCATAAGGACTACAAACCCACAAACTTGGATTTAACATTAGACTAGCCCCCCTTCATATCTAAAAAATAAAATTGCGTCCTCTGACAAACGCAACCCCAAATGTAACTTTTTAATGGACTAATTGTTTTTATTGGAAATAACATAATTAAAACAAAACTAGTATATAATAATAATAAATGGCGATCGTTACTCATAGTACGGAATATATCCGCCAACACGCATTGGAGCAGCGTGGTGGATTAATTCTTCTCCTACATGGGAAAAGAGATCTATGCCCAACAGTGGGATATTACAGGCTGAATCGTATCGTATCGTAGTATAATAATAAACTGTTAATTAAAATTTCAGGTATGTACTTATTAGCTAGCGATAAGTGATTTATTTTTTTACGATTATTGTTAATACAAAAACTTCTAAATAAATAACATTATTTAAAAAGTATGTTGTAATCATTAGGTACTTTCAAACCTCATTATCTCTTACATTCTTCTCATCATCAGTGCATACCACAGTTGACAACTGACTTTTTAATACTTCTCGCTGCTTTAGTTTTTCCTTTTGACGTGGTATACTCCAATCCCTCGTCACACAAACGTCTTCTCTTTCTAACTATCCACTCATCTTCAAGTTTAAGACGTTTGAGACCCACATCAGTTTTTTTTTTTAGATTTACGTTTATTATTTGCTGTGTGGCTACGGTAGTAAGAATCTAGCCACCCCTCTCTTCCCGTGGGTGTCTTAAGAGGCGACTAAGGGATAAGACAGTTCCACTACCACTTTGGAACTTATAAAGCCGACCGATGGCGGGATAACCATCCAACTGCTGGCTTCAAATACACAGACCGAAGACGGGCAGCAGCGTCTTCGGTGCGACTAAGCCAGCCCTGCGGTCACCAACCCACCTGCCCAGCGTAGTGACTATGGGCAATACTACGATGGGATCGCGCCATAAATTTCGGCCCTCAGTTCCCGGCAGTCCCACTATTCCCGGCTACGGCAGCGGTCGCGGTAACGGTGGGGCAGAGGGTGCTTGGAATCACCGGGGTACGGGAGGCTGCCACTGAAGACTACACCTGGCTACGTACAATGGACACACGCTACGGCTTGACCATCACCTACCTCACCGAGCTCGAAGTGGAATTAAGTCATATTAAGTGGAGCATACTGGGGTTGTCCGAAGTTCGAAGAGAGGGCGAGGACACGATGATCCTGGACTCCGGGCACTTATTCTACTTCCGTGAAGGTGATGGGCTTTCCCAGGGTGGCGTCGGTTTTCTGGTCCACAAGACTCTCACTAGCAACGTTGTGGAAGTCAGCAGTGTGTCGGCCCGGGTAGCGTACCTTGTACTTAAACTCACCGACAGGTACTCCCTGAAAGTGATACAGGTATATGCGCCGACCTCGGCACACTCTGATGATGAAGTCGAAGCCTTATATGAAGACATCGCAAAAGCTATTATACTTGACACCACTTCGACCTTCTACAGAGTTGTTATGGGAGACTTCAACGCTAAAGTGGGAGTACAAGACCGCGACGAATTGGGTATCGGACCACACGGATTGGGGCACAGGAATCGCTGGGGGCAGATGATTGTCAACTTCCCCAAAGCGGAGGGGCTTTTCTTGATGAATTCATTTTTCGAGAAGAAGCCCCCAAAGGCGTTGGACATGGCAAAGCCCCGATACTGTGACGAGGAACGAGATAGATTTCAACATAGCGGATAAAAGGCAAATATTCAGAGATGTCTCAGTAGTTAATAGGTTTAATACAAGCAGCGACCACTGACTATTACGGGGCACTCTGAATATATGCCTCCGAAAAGAACGGGCCCGCTTGATGAAGTCTACTCTCTGACCTACGCTGCCCCAAATACTATGTGGCTCCGAGCAGTTCCAGCTGGAACTCCAAAACCGATTCGATTCGCTGGAAACCACTAGCGACGTCATGAACGAGATGACCGACAACGTGGTAAAGACGGTGTGTACACTGGGTCACAGATACTTTCCACCGACGAAGTCAGCGAAGCAGTCCAAACTTTCTCCCGAAGCCTTGGATGTGGCGAAGGCGCAAGTTGCCCGCTGCTCAATCAGCTTCGCCGGAACAGAAGGCTCTCTCCAAAAGGATACGGAAACTTGTACGCCGAGACCTCCGCTGCTCAAATACGAGAGAGATCACTACTCTTCTTCAGCAGAATAGGGGGTCCAATGTTTTCCAATGACCATTGGGGAGAAGCCTTCTTGCGAAGCTCAAAACAGCGGATGGCAGAACCGTTAGCTCTCGCCCTGAGATTCGAGAAGAGGTCGAGAGGTTTAATGGAAAGCTGTACTCGTCGAGCGCACGCAAGCCTGAGACTTGGGACACCGAAGATCCACGTGCACCATGGTCGCGCCATTATTCGGAGTGTATCCCGGACTTCGAAGTAGACGAGATTAGTGCGGCGCACGGGCAGGTTAAAAACGGGAGGTCCCCGGGGGATGACGGAGTTACGACTGAGCTATTTAAAGCCGCAGGCGACCTGCCCTAAAAGCTTTGGCGAGACTCTTTAACGCCGACATCTACCGAGGTACCACGCCGGAGGCGTGGTCCAGGAGTGTGGTGGTACTGTTCTTTGAGAGAGGCGACAAGTCTCTGTTAAAGAATTACAGACCGATCTCACTTCTGAGCCACGTCTATAAGCTGTTTTCGAGGGTCGTTACGAATCGTCTCGCCAGAAGACTCGACGAATTCCGACCACCGGAGCAGGCTGGGTTTCGAAATGGCTACAGCGCCTTAGACCACATCCATACTGTTCGGCAGATTATACAAAAGACAGAAGAATATAATCACCCGCTGTGTATGGCATTTGTGGACTACGAGAAAGCCTTTGACTCTGTTGAAACCTGGGCTGTCCTGGACTCTCTGCAGAGATGCCATATCGACTGGCGATATATCGAGGTACTGAGATGTATGTACGACGCGGCGACGATGACCGTTCATATCCAAGACCAGAGAACAAGACCCATTTTCCTCCGGCGTGGGGTAAGACAGGGAGATGTAATATCTCCGAAACTGTTTACCACTGCGCTGAAGGATGTCTTTAAGACCTTGGATTGGGGGCAATGAGGCATCAACGTCAACGGCGAATACATCTCTCACCTTCGTTTTGCCGACGATATCGTCATCTTTGCGGAGACGTTGGACGAGCTAGGCCAGATGCTGTCCGGCCTAAACGAGTCCTCCCGACGAGTTGGTCTCGGTATGAACTTGGACAAAACTAAAGTTATGTTTAACAACCAAGTCATACCGAGACCGATATCGGTCGATGGTACCCTTCTCGAAGTTGTTCAGGATTATGTTTACCTAGGCCATACAATCCAACTAGGCCGCAACAACTTCGAGAAGGAGGCCGATAGGAGGATCCGGTTGGGCTGGGCGGCATTTGGCAGGCTTCGCCGAGTCTTCACTTCGAAGATTCCGCAATCCTTGAAAACAAAAGTCTTCGAACAATGCGTCCTGCCTGTGTTAACATACGGAGCCGAGACGTGGACACTGACGAAGAGACTGGTCCACAAGTTTAAAGTCACTCAACGTGCAATGGAACGGACTATGCTTGGGGTTTCTCTCAAAGATAGAAATAGAAATGAGGCTATCCGCAAGAGAACGAAAGTAACCAACATAGCCCACAGAATTAGCAAGTTGAAGTGGCAGTAGGCTGGTCACTTGTGTCACAGGACCGATGGCCGCTGGAGCAGACGTGTCCTGGAGTGGAGACCGCGTCTTGGCAAACGCAGTGTGGGACGTCCTCCGGTCCGTTGGACCGACGATCTACGTAAGATTGCCGGCGTAGGCTAGTGGACTGCGATAGGCTGATGTGATGATGATGATGATGATTTTTTGGGTTCGATACTGCAGTATAGTCACTATCATTGAACGTTGCAGACGACGAGATTGAATTACTGGGAGAAGACGTTCCTAAGAGCACGTACCGATTTAAGGTGTGAGTGTTCTATTTTCGGTATCTTGGAAAGAAGTCGGCACTAAATTATCGTTTAAACTTTGTGAAGATTCCGAAAAATCACAATAGCGTGAAGGTACGGGGGTATTATCTATGCTGACAGAAGAATCATTTTATTTTTGATAGACCGTACGTTAATAATTTATAAGCGTTTTTATTTTACTTTTTGACGCCTTTATTTTTGAGACTTTGTTATGATATGTAGTATGTCTGATATGTGATTTTTCAGGTTAATAATTTTCTAAGCATCTTTATATAATTTTTTTAACACCTAAACGGCTAAACGAATTTCAATTTGTTAATTTTTATCGACGTGTCACGTGGGCAGAGCCACGGTTGAAAACTAGTATAGTAGTGCTTACATACACAAGTTAATATTATAGTTAATGACACAGTATATTAGCCTCTCAACTGGTCGTTCTTAAAATTGTTAATTTCTTCAATTACTTTTATGTTCCGATTTCGGTGTATTTGATTTGTCTGACAGTTTGATTATTATGACTATGGTTTATTATTGTACCTACTTGATTTGTAAATAATAAGACTTAAAAATACCTACTAACGAAACAATTGTTTTATTTTGTGTTCATACTGTTCAGAAGAAACACGCTCACATAAATAAAATGCTCCCACATAAACCTAAATTAATATCATATCCTTAATATTTTTAGTTAGCCTAGCGGACTTAGCTAATTATAATTTAAAATTTAATTAATATATGTAATATAGGGATAACTTGTTTTTAATGTCTCTTATGTGCTCCAAGTTATATACAGTGTGGGGATTATAATACAACAATAAATTGGACATCACATATGTAATGACATTCCAAGCCCACATACAAAAAATCAATAAAATACATCCAGTAGTTTAGTCACAAATTATGATTTTTCATTTTTTTAAATTTCTCCGTAATGTATTATACTACAGACCTGACCTACCCTAAAACCGGCAGTTAAAGACTCAAGGACAGCTATTTTTATTTTTAAAATCATTGAAATGATAGAAATGGATATGGGATCGACTGCCACAAAAAAGGCAAAATTTTTACTCATTGCCATTTAGTGACAGTTACCAAACCCTACCAAATAATATTATAATAACTAATGTTTAAAAAAAATAACTTATTCAGTATCGGCTACTGATCAGTTCTGCATATTTAAAAAAAAATTGATGGTTTGAGAAAATTTAAATCAAATAGTTTTTTATTCAATTTAATTTTAAATGCGTAACAATTTATTTATTTACTTTTCTAACTTACTATTTTTTATTCAATCAAAATAATGACGTTTTGTAGGTACAAGCACAAAGCACTTCTGCGCGACTTCGCAGCGCAGACCTAAGGTCACGCGCGATGACGCGTGTAACAGGTCAGTGATCCTATAGTTACAAAAATGATGTTATAAAATTTTATTCAATTAAACTGAATTAGTTTGTATGAAAAAATCTTTTTTTTTTTTGATTTTGATGTTAGGACTTATCTGATGGTTTTGAAATACTTCTATAAAGTAGTACTAACGGTGTTATCAATTATCGTTGTATTGTCATCCCCACTCTGTATAAGTATTTTATTTGAATCGACTTTATAAAAAGAGATGATTCTCTATTCATACATACATACATATCGTCACTCCTGTCTCCCATTGGGGTAGACAGAGACCACGTCACACAATGAATTTATTGGGATCTATTATATAGGTCCCAATACCTATGTATGTATCGATATAACATAAGGTTAGGAGGAAGTAACAAACTTAACAGTTTATGGCGTACATATAAAAATAATATACGGTACCGATATAATCTCAATTATAGTAAGGAGTCATTTAGTTAGTAGAATGCATGGAATTAATATAGTACAATATACGGTATCAATATATCCATACATTTAGATGGATGTAGGAAAAACGTAAGGTTAGGAGGAAGCAACAAACTTAACAGTTTATGGCGTACATACAAAAATAATATACGGTACCGATATAATCTCAAATATAGTAAGAAGTCATTTAATTAGTAGAATGCACGGAATTTATATAGTACAATATACGGTATCAATATATCCATACATTTAGATGGATGTAGGAAAAACGATTAAATGCATGGAACAAATACAAAAATATACAATGTGTCACATGATTTCCATGGAGAACGGACGCAAAAAACCAGCGAGAATTATTTCAAATTGAATATCTAATTTTCGTACCTAAACAAAATTTCTCGTTGACAATAGAATTCACATGACAGCAATGTAACTATATTCGCACGAATAACAATTAAAAAGTCATTGGAAATGGTAGACGCCATAGGGTTCGACTTTGAAAAGACGCAACAAGTCTTCGGCGATTTAAATATATATATATATATATATATATATATATATATACCTACGTTTTTATTATTATTCGTCTACCCTCACTCATTCTTTTATTCGAGTCATTCCTTCGTGCATAAAAGACCGATGCAACCGCAGCTAAGGCAGTCTTGGCTCTGGCGTGGCGCGGTGCACTTGTGTATCCTGCTAGTAGCTTAACCTCGACTCTTGTAAGGGTTAGTTTGTGTACACGAATTAATTGTTACTTATTGGGCAACTCGAGCAGTGGAGGCGAGTGCCAATGCGCATTGTGAGGCAGCGCTGTCCTAAGCCTACACTCGGGTCACAAGTCCCGGGCACTGACTCTGAGTTGTCACTCCACCACGCGATAGACACGATACCCGCTCGGTGAGTCCATTGAATATTAAGTAGTTAGTCTCTTCTACTATCTTGTGTTAAATTACATTGTTAATAAACTAGTTCGGCCATCCGTCCTCTCCTACCTACTTCTGATCGCGCCGATATATATTATATTATATATATATATATATATATATATATTGAAAATAATATGTTAATCCTCCCATGACCGTTGTTGCTGTAAAGTATTCGAACCGTCAGGCATCTAAAAAACTTAATAAACTTTTTTAATAGCTTTATCTCCATTTAACACGTATTTTAACGTGTTGACTAGACTAAGAACACACACACACACACACCATTGGTGTATCTATTTGTATGAACATAGTCCATTTTAGTTTTTCCTCAATTTGGCAGCCGAGATATTTAGAAAAAAAGGCAGTGACTTCAGGATACCTTACCTCAACTACTACTACTACTACTACAATACTTGTAGACACCACATCAAAATCATAACAACTTTATTCAAAGAGGCTTCAAAAGCACCTTCAAGTTGTCATTTTACAAACTAAAATTTTAAAGTGATTATTATTTTTAAAGTGAAGCTACCACCGATTCGGAATGTAAATTCTGTCGAGAAGAATTGGCAAAAAAACCCGCAGTTACTCTTTTGAAAATAATATATAAACTCTAAAAATAAATAATTTATTAATTTTGAAAATAATATATAACTCTTGCTGTGTGGCTACGGCAAATAATTTAGCCTCCCCCTCTCTTCCCGTGGGTATCGTAAGAGGCGGCTAAGGGATAACACAGTTCCACTACCATCTTGGAACTTAAAAAGCCGACGGGCCGAGCGGGATATCCATCCAACTGCTGGCTTTGAAATACACAGGCCGAAGACGGGCAGCAGCGTCTTCGGTGCGACAAAGCCAGTCCTGCGGTCACCAACCCGCCTGCCCAGCGTGGTGACTATGGGCAAAACACATGAGTTCACGTCATTTTTGGCGCGAACTTGTGTAGGCCTATGTCCAGCAGTGGACTGCGATAGGCTGAAATGATAATATAAACTCTGTTTTTGTAAAAAAATTGGTAATACCTTGCATGAAATACAACGTCACTAAGTCCACACATCTTTATCAACTATCCTTTACCGAATAGTACGCTTTATCTGTTTATATCTTTTTCATAAATACTTTAAATTTTAGATGAGACAATTGCAAAAATTGTTTGTGGGATTTTTTATACATGCGAATACCATAACCCAGAAAGGAGGCGTCCATCCAGTCAGATAATAATAATAATACACTTTATCGTACACCATCATTAGGTACAAAAGTCGCTAAAAATGATCTCTTTCAGGCAACCTTAGGGCAAAGGAAATGGTCTAGCGTCAGCATAGGTGTACAAGTTACAATAAATTTATAATAATTATTCAAATAATTAAACATATACATACATACGTACATACAGACACTTATATATCATACATATACTCCATACATACACATATTCTATAATATATAATTGAATCGCTGAATGTGTTGCTAAGCACAAATCTCGAGAACACCTGAACCACTTTCGCTAATTTTACGAGGATGGTTCTTACGGAGAAAATTTAAAAAAAATTGCCTGAAAAAGTCTAAAAACAAAACTTTTATATATTCTCATACAAAAGATTCGTAATAATACTTAAAAGTCAATTTGAACTTTAATAACATACCACAAAGTTTAAATGTTAGTGGAGGGGTTTCGGGAAGGATAAGTATTAAAAAATAAATAAAAATTTCAAGAATTGACTGTTAGGCAGTAGGAAGTTCGCCGGGTCAGCTAGTGTTATTATAAATAAATTGCAACAAAGTTTTTAATGTCTACATTATAATAAACATCCTGCAGGAAGACTGGAGCTCCAAAATTGTAAATGAAGCAAACAATGGCTATCTTTGTTTGCAAAATAAACACAGTCTCAATGTCTGTAACACTAGCTGTGTCCCGCGGTTTCATCCAAGTTAATTTGAGGAACAAAATAGCATATAGCGTTCCTCAGTAAATAGACTATCCAACACAAAAAAAAAATTTAATTCGGACGTTGAAGAAGAAGTTGTAATACTCGCGTAAATCTCGATTTCGCGGAAATTCCAGGATAATAAGTAGCCTATATGTTACTCCCAAACCTCCTCTTTCTCCATAAAAATCGGTTCAGCCATTCCGAAGATTAGCTCTCAACAGACAAACAGAAAGACAGACAGGCTGACTAAAATTTCAAAATCGTTGTTTGTGTTAAAAAACACGGTTATTTTGAAATCACAGACAGACACTTCAGTTTTATTTATATTTTATAATTTTTTTTTATATTTTGTCGTACCAACAAATACGTTCTTAGCTGACCTTTACTCGGCGAAAGGAATATTTCTACAATATTTCGTAGAGATATCGTGATGAGTCAATATATAGATAGAAATCTTTTATATATACAAGTATATAGAAGATTTATTAGTAAAAATAGCTGATAAGTTTAATTGCCCTGATTAATCTTAATACATATCACATTCTATAAGAACCCTTTAATTCTTTTCACGTTTTGTTATCATAAAATACTGTAATGGGCAATTATATTCAGTTGAATTCTATGATAGTAAAAAAATAAAAACAGTAAAACGGCATTAGAAAGAAAGAAAGAAATAAATATTTATATATATTTATTTTTCACAATAATAAAAATTAATTGTCTAATTATGTTAGTTGTTTCAAAAGTAGATGATTATAATCTAAAGAGTTTTAATTAAAAGGAAATTTAATTTTGTTTCGTGTGCATTTATAAGTACTTAAATGATAAGGTAGCTTATGAAATTATTGTGCAATAATACTTACTAGTATATTCTCCTTTAGTTTAATAGAATTTCTTTATTTTACTTAAGTTATTTAAAACGGGATATTAACCATGTTTCTTTTTTATTTTCAGTTTGTGGAGCTCGATATTTCGACATTATCTACGAATGTCTTGTTCACGAGACACTCAGTCTCTAGTGAAAATAACCATGTTAAAAAAGTAAAATATTTTTTTCTGGTGTTCTAAGAGTCAGAGTCGGTGTCTTACCTATGCTATATGCTATGTAAAAATGATTATCGCGTAGTTTCATATGCAATTAAAATACTATGATAATATATACTTAATAATAGCGGACCCGCTGAAGTTCGTTCCATCATATCTTTTGTGAATTTTTCATTTTTTTGTAATGTATTTTATATAAACCCAAAAAAGTAAAAATTATCCAATGTAATGCTGTCTTTCGAAACTTACGCGCGTATATAGGTAAATACATATCCACATTAATATGACTTGATTTGATCAAATTGAAGGTTGACAATCAACAGCCGTTAATGTATATCATCATAGAGCGACCACGTTGCCACGTACGAGGATGTTATGGCTGCTAGATAACATTCTTTTAAATTGACTACACACTTACACAAGTCAAAAATGCTACCTTGATTTTTGTTTTTGTTTCTTTTTAGGGTTCAGTACACAAAGGGTAAAAACTGGACCCTATTGCTAAGACTTCGCTGTCTGTCCGTCCGTCCGTTAGTCCGTCTGTCTGTCTGTCACCAGGCTGTATCTCAAGAACGGCGAGAGCTAAACAGTTGAAATTTTCACAAATTATGTATTTCTGTTGCTGTTATAACAACAAATACTAAAAACTAAATAAAATAAATATTTATGGGGTGCTGCCATACAACAAACGCCATTTTTTTCATATTTTTGCTCGATATCAATAAATGGTAACATGTAGGCGCTTGAAATATTCACAAAATACTTAATTGTATATTTACTTTAATAATAAATAATAAAATTAAACTAAAATGGATATTTAAGAAGGACTCCCATACATAAAACGCAATTTATACCTATTTTTGCTCGATATATATAATATATATATTCAATGGTACCTTTGTGCGCGATTCCGACTCGCACTTGGCCGGTTTTTTATTTAATGTAAATATTTTTTGACGTTCGTTAATTGTGTATAATAATTAAAACTTGCGAGCAGTGCTTTCAGCGAATCAGCTTGCCAATGCAGCAAAGTAATGCCGACAGTATTTACTCTTCACTACTTAGTAAACAAAGTCGCTTCCCACTGTCGGTCTGTAACTACGTAGGTATGCTTAGATCTTTAAAACTACGTAACGGATTTTGATGAGTTTTTTTAAATAGATAGAGTTATTCTAGAGGAAGGTTTACATGTTTAATAAATGCATAATATAGTAGAGAAACACTGATAATTTTGGGGGTTTCTAATGTGATGTCGTAAATGAACACATTTTTTTGCGCTTCATTGCAAACGCTGGCTGAAACCTACGAGATAGATGAAAATAATGTACTACAGTATTGTACACCTTAAAAAGGTCTACAAAAAAAGTCACAATGGTATATGTCTATCTCTTAGTTATAACCCACAATAACCATTTTTTATCCTTTTATTTTAACGAGAAATAATGGCTTATTAACGAAGCGATTCTAAGCAAAACAGCACTAACCCTTATCCAATTAAGTACCTTAAAAACATTGTGCGTTTAATGCAGAACAACCTTTACAGCATGTAATTTAAATGAAAATTTTCGAAGATATTACAGATTTAAAATGCAGGGACATAGCGGTTGCGGTAGTGCTAAATAAATAATAAATAACACCACCACACCGACGTTGTCCTAAGCCATCTCGCTAAGAGACACCCTTAGGACGAACGGACATCCCGAGCACTCCTAAAGGGCTCCACTTTTTCCTTCACGGCTGGTTCGATGAATACCCGGCGACCCGGTGACGCTGTAAAGGCCGCTAGGGCCATTAGCACTAGACATTCCATTAAAAAAAGGCACGCTTCGCCCTATATAGCATTTTATGATTAGCAGCGATCACACACATTTATCGGAGCTCTCTAGAGAGAAAAATAACAAAAACGTGCTTTTCAGCGCGACAATTACAGTAATCCGTAACGATAAATTAAACGTAACGGTAAAAAAATTAAAACGAACTTTAGTCAATTAATTAATTAGTTAACGTTTTTAGTAAATATCATAAATATATAATCAATTAACAAAATTAAGTATTTTTGATAAGGAATAATACTGTATCCGTATAATTAGCTCTAGAAATAGTGCAATACAAATTTGCATTATTTAGAAGTTAGTATTTGAGTATAGTAATATGAGTAGATATTCTTAAATGTCAACATGGACTGTTTTTGTAGACCAATGAAAGGGGAATAATTCTACGGTTCTATCATACATTTTTTGTTACATCTCTCATAGTGTTTATGCAGAGTTTTCGATAAAACTTTTTGTTTTATAAAACTAGGCCGGCAAATAAGCGTACGGCTCGCCTGACCATGGTTGGATATATTTGTTTGGAAAAAGTATTAAAATATCTTTAAAAAAATATTTTTATAATTAAATGAATAATTATAAAAAATAATTAAAAAAATATCCTACAGCCTTCCTCGATAAATGGGCTATCTAGCACTGAAATAATTTTTCAAATCGGACCAGTACTTTCTGAGATTAACGCGTTCAAACAAACAAACAAACTCTTCAGCTTTATAATATTAGTATAGATAAAAATACAAATATGTTAATTTATATAATTTGTATAAAAGAGATTTCCACCCATATATTGACTCGTCACGATATCTCTGGAACCATAAGGCGTAGAGACTTGAAATTTGGTACTAATATTCCTTTCGCCGAGTAGAGGTCAGCTAAGAACGGATTTTAGGAAATTCCACCCACAAGAGGGGGTTGCGGGGGTTAATAACATATATGGCAAAACAACGTTTGCGGGGTCAGCTAGTATTATATATAATTATGTTATTGTAAATGCGCGAATTACGGTAAATCCTAAGATTTAAGAGTAAAACCTAAGATTTACCAACTCTTAATGGTAAAAGCACGAACGATTTTGCGATTCGCACTTTTACCACCATTCACTTGGTAAGTCTTAGGATTTACATTAAAGGCACGGTAAATGTTGAAAATGACATGTAATAACGTTTCTAGTCCTTAGATTAAGACCCGCGTCGGTCTAATTTTGAAGTTAGATAGATTAGGTTTTTTTTTTTTGTAACGAAATTAAGTCTAATTTTGAAGTTAGATTTTGAACTTAGATAGGTTAGGGTTATTTTTTTTTTTGTAACGAAGTTATTGCTATAAACGGTCTACGGGTCTTTATATAAATACTTACCAATTTAAGTTTTTGAATGATATAAATTAAAAAGAATTAATCTTTGTTTTATTCCCAAAACCAACTTTTACTAGCTGTCAGTGGTAAAATCTATCATGCACTAAATTCTAATAGTAAAAGTCCGAAAGAAATGTCCCATTTTCATCGGGGGGCACGGTAGTGCCCCCGATAAGTCGAGCGCGAAGCAAACACTGCCGTACCATCCTTTACCCGAACCATTTCGCCGCATTTTCAGGCCCCTATTTGAGAACCTCTGGATAAGACCAGAACGCTGAAATTTTCGTCATCGAGTAAGCTATAATCACATACTTAAAATCCAAAATTTCAAGTCTGTAGGTCATTTAGTTCAGAAGTTAAGCAAAAGCAAAATTTCGCATTTACGACACTCACTCACTCACTCATGATCATCAAAATAGAACTAGTACTTCCCATAAACTCAGAGAGCTGAAATTTGGTACAGATATAGGGTTTAATGGCTACATAAAGGAAAAACTATAAAAACTAGGATAATCGAAGATCTGGAGTACCTGGTGACCCTGATTAAAAAACACAAGAGCCCAATCAAACTATTAGAAGAGATCGATATCGACATGTCCTATGTATAAGGGCCAAAGCAACAATTTAAGCATTTTCACTTTTTTGTTTTAAATGCTTCCTTTTAGTCTAGTTTACAAGTTGCTTTAAAAAAAAATACACATTTATGGGTGCAAATACTATTTTTTTCTGCAGTATAAGGGCTTATTTGACATAATTTTTGACGTATAAAGGCCAAACAGTTATTTCGAGACTTGTACGCGGGGGAATCCCGCGTCTAACGGTCTCTCGGATAACGTATAAGTGTCAATGTGAAATAATATGTCATATAAAAATTATATTATTATCATTTATTTAAGTTATTTATTTATGTTAAATATTTGTTATAAAACAAGTGTTCTTTTAAAATTAGTTTTTGCCGAGTTTATTGACCAAAATGACTCATTGGCCTTTTTATTATTATTTTTTCAATATAATTAAATTTAAAAAGTCACGTATATAGACATATCTACAATAAGTAAAAAACTAATAATATACAAATAAGTCAATATAGCTAGAAAAATGAACATTAGGTGTCATAGTAACTATGCAAAATTTCAATAAAATAAGTTGAAGCATGTAAAAATTATAGCAAATTGAAACTTTGAGAGCCTCTACTGAAAAGTTGTCATTTTTCACATTGGCCCTTATACATAGGACATGTCGATATACCACCTTTACATAAAATATAATGCGAAAAACAGGGTGTAAGGGGTTGAAAGGTGGGAATGAAAATTCGTATGGAAGTATATGTATAATAATGTTCGTGTTTCGTAACTGTCAAACATTTAATGTTAATCTCGTCGATATGGTAAACTCTACCCTTAAATTAAAGAACGTATTTAAATAAAGGTTTCGAATCGACAACATATATCCACAATATACGGATATTGGCGTATTTTAGATTTTAAAAATTAATAATAATGTCAGTAATGAAAACGGATTGACATTATACATAATTATTGGTTGTCAAATATTTATTTATGCGAGCGTTCAGAAATTTATTTAGTGTAAACTAAGGAAAATTATCAAGCTACTTAAATATACAATAAATAATAAATGTACAAAAGAATTAGATTACAAAAAACGAAAGTTCAATTGATTGAATTAGATACAAAAAAAAAGTTCAATTGATTGGTCTCCTTGAAAAATTCCAGATTATTCTGTCAATCCAATCAAAGTCTTAAATCATATAAATATTTTCGCCGCGGAAGTGTAAAAGATATGTTTTATATATCTTAATCTGTACTAATCTATACTAATATTGTAAACCTGAAAGTTGAATTGTTAAACGCGCTAATCTCAAGAACTATTGATTCGAATTGAAAAATTCCTCTGAGGTGGATAGCCTATTTAAAGAGAAAGGTTATGCTTTAAGAAGAAGGAAGGCTATTTTTTTCCTCAAATCACAGTGGGTGAAACCGCGAGGCCTAGCTAGTTAGTACATAAAAAAATCGACTGTCATTGCAAAAATCAGATCACATCTTCTAATTTAATCTAGCCTATAGCGTCCCACTGCTGGGCGAATGCCTCCCCTCTGCCTGCTCTCTTAACTTAATTCTACTCGAATATTACACAAATTACACTAAAATATTAATTTCGCTCAAAATTTGGTCAAAATATAATGCATTGGACTAAGAGTGGTGGTGATACCAACACGTCAAGTACAAGAATCAGAACCGGAAGAAAGGAAAAGAAATATTTGTATTGTAATAATAAAAAAAACTGTTACTAAAAAGAAAAAAAAATGTGTCAAATAAGAAATTCTAAAAAATAAATCAATATGCCTGAATATGCCCACGTTTCTACTTTCTACAAAAAGAAGTGAAATCCCACCAAAAACATTCTGTAAAAAAACTAGCCAAGTCTCGATGGAGCTGCTTGGTTATCTCTAAAAAGTAATGAAATCTAGACAAAGTCGTACCAAGTCTAAGGTTCATTACTGCGATTTCTTTATTATTATAGTTAATGCTGTGTGACTTGGCCGTTGAAGGGTACACAAGGGTACAAAACCAGGTGCTACATGACACCATTGCACCAATCTGTCGCCAGAACCGCTACCCATTGACGATGGAAAATTGCCACTTGGAAAACGTTGATTGAATAACCAGTCAATTGTAGGCTTGATAAAGCTGCGTATTTCAATAATACTTTTGTATAGGCAAGCCTGAAACAAACAGTATAAAAAATTATTTCCAGTACCAGCGGACTTCTAATCATTGATAGAAGTCCGTCTGTACGTCTATTTTATGTTAGATCGGTGGTCGATTTAACGCTCCAAAAATAAGAGAACAGAAGTCAGCATTGTCAATGCTGAATTCATGTGAAAATGAGACACTAGTGTCCAATTACCAATACCAGTATGGGATATTATTCTTAGTTTTGTACCCTTGTGTACCCTTCAACGGCCAAGTCACACAACATTAACTATAATAATAAAGAAATCGCAGTAATGAACCTTAGACTTGGTACGACTTTGTCTAGATTTCATTACTTTTTAGAGATAAACAAGCAGCTCCATCGAGACTTGGCTAGTTTTTTTACAGAATGTTTTTGGTGGGATAAATCCTTACATTTACCAACTCATGTCGGTAAATCATAAGACTTAGTATTAAATCTTAGGATTTATCGTAGTTCGAGCTTTTATAGTAACATATCTATACTAATATATAAAGCTGAAGAGTTTGTTTGTTTGGTTGTTTGTTTGTTTGTTTGTTTGTTTATTTGTTTGTTTGTTTGAAAGCGATAATCTCTGGAACTACCGGGCCGATTTGAAAAATTCTTTCAGTGTCAGATAGCCCATTTATCGAGGAAGGCTATTAATAGGCTATGGGTCATCACGCTAAGACAATAGGAGCGGAGTCCACGCCGACGAAGTCGCGCGCAGAAGCTAGTATACATTAAAGTTACATCTAAAATATTTTTTATTAATATATCTTAATATATAATTTGGATATAATTTTAATTTATCCGCCAACCCGCAGTGGAGCAGCGTGGTGGATTAAGCTCCTACGTGGAGAAAGAGGCCTATGCCCAGCAGTGGGATGACACAGCCTGAATGAATGCATGCGAATGCATGTAAAATATAGTAATAACTAATAAATTTACTGGTAAATATTATTTTGCTTAGAATGCTTTGTTTTAATGGCAAATTGATTTAATTCGATCTGATTTTATGAACCGACTCCAAAAAAGGAGGAGGTTACTCAATTCGACTGTATTTATAATTATGTTTCTTTTTATGTATGTTCGGGATAACTTCGTCGTTTATGAACCGATTTTGATAATTCTTTTTTTCAACTTAGGTACCATGATAAGGAAACCAGGATCTGATGATGGGATCCCAGTGAAATCGAGGGAAACCCTCGAAAATCGTAGTGACGACTAGTGCGTTTGTTAATTTATTTATTATTTATTACTTGCCGAAGCAATTGAAGTAGTTTTTTTTTTTTCGTTTGCTAGCAAACACAATTATTTGACTTAATTTTGATTTAAACTGTTTTGGTTTAAGTCTGATTTTAATTCATGTTATTTAATCTATTGTATTTTAATTGTATTTATTTTTTTGATATTAGTGTTTCAATTTATAAAAATTTAATTACATTTATCTACTGACTGAATTTTGATTAAATTAACTTGATTGGATTTTATACAACAATATTTTTTTTATTATTATTAAAGTAAATGTAAATTGTTGCCATTTAATTTGTTTTCATTAATGACAACTTTTTTTTACTAACTAGTTCAAATTGATGTGAGATACATGGGCTTAGTTTAATCTAATTTGAGTTCATTTCATGAATTAAGTTGCATCAATGAATGTTATAGTAAATTTTACGGATTTTATTTGGTACTATGTACAGCTATGTAAAAATATACTGTCTGGAAGAAATGGTTAGCCATAAGTCCGCCCATTGTACTTCACTGTCAGTACTTGTCTTTAACCCTAGAAAGATAAACTTATTTTTTTGTACTAAAAAGATAAACTGCGCCTGAGAGGCGCACGATTTTAAAAACCAATTTATTTTACAAATTAATTGATTTTTATTCTTTTTTATACTTTCAATGAAGTTTTACAGATTTAATAAGTAAATAAAACACAAATGAATATGATTATTCTTTCATTATGAGAAAATATGTAGGATTATATAAATCCATAACAAAAATTAGTAGTCTTCTGTATATAAGTAAAAAAAAATAAGAATGAGTAACATTTATAGTATTTTGTCTTAGTATCTAATAAATTACGATAATTAGTCTCAAATGCCATAAAATAATTAAACAAAAACATTAGTTAAAGGCAATAGTTGCAAACATCATTTTTCGACTATGCGGTGGTCGTTTCCAAGATTTTCAGGAGGTGTTGAAGTGTCATCCAAGTTTTCGTCGATTACTTCGTCTATGTACTCGTCATCAGTATCGCTTTGAATATTGTCTTCACTTACGTGGTCTTCCAACTTGCTGTCACCGCCATCATCCGCACTTACGTCTTCTTCATTCAATAAAGAAACTATTTCTCTGTCTTCCAACACTAGTCTACTCGCCATGTTGTTAAAACGTTCCTTGAAACAAGTTAAATCAATTAATAACAATAACTTTCTTTTACATTTATCGTAAATAAGCAAAAAACGGCAAAAACAAAATTACAAAGAAATGCACAAAAGTTACACAAAAGATAAACTGCGCCTCTCGAGCGCAACGTGCCGCTATAGCAAAAAAACTATAATACTTACAGAACAGAAGCAACTGTCACTCGGCAGTGTTGATCGACAAATGAGTTGGTTCGGGAACACGAACTTATAGGAGCGTCTGTTTAAAAAATATACCCACAAATTTGTTTCGCGGGCGCCTCCGAGGCGCAGTTTATCTTTCTAGGGTTAAGCTTAAAGGTGTAAAGGCTCTTTTAAGCTTTGTTTGTATATATTTGTGGGGTACAATAAAGTATAAGATAAAAAATAAAAAATAATAATACTAGCTTAAATCAATTTCTGCACATTAATCTTGTATATTTTGTTCTTAATATCTGTTTGGCATTTCAAAATGTAAAAGTGTTATTATCATTTTTAAGTTTTATGCTTTTTTTTCTTTTGAGTATTTGCTATTGTATAATCAAGTTTTCTTATATTGTTACACAAGCTGTGCCCCGCGGTTTCACCCGCGTTGATTTGAGGAATAAAATAGCCTTCCTAAAAACAATATTTTTGTGAGGGATAGCCTATTTAGACTACCCATCACAAAAAGATTTTTTTTAATTCGGACCTTAAAGAAGTAGTTGTAATACTCGCGTAAATCTCGATTTCGCGAAAATTCTAGGATAATAAGTAGCCTATATGTTTTTCCACAACCTCCTCTTTCTTCTAGAGATAGTCCCATAAAAATCGGTTCAGACATTCTGAAGATTAGGTCGTACTAACAGAAAGACAGGCTGAAAAAAGTTTCAAAATCGATGTTTGTGTTGAAAAAACACAGTTATTTTGAAGTCACAGAATCACACTTCAGTTTTATTTATATGCATAATGTATGTATGGACGGGCAAACTTCATCATTGTTTCGCTGCGATGTTATTTTAAAACTGCGATATCTCGATATATGCGATGTAAAAGGCGATTTTGTTTTAAATTAAATACTTGTAAAATAATAAATGTTTATAAAATCACCTTCGCAAATAATGCATTATTTCAGAACAAATTTGGTTATCATAAAAAAGGTTACAGTGAGCCAATCTTAAAAGATAGACATTTATGCTGTCACGGACTTTTATTTAGAACTCTTAAAGGGGAACAATTCTGTCATACATGATTTTTGCGAAACTTTAACTGTTTACGGCAGTGCACGCAGCGGAAGATTTCAAGAGGAAAAGAAAAACCCCGTTTTTGAAACATTCTTTATTGGCGTTTCGCTCCTATTGGTCTTAGCGTGACTATATATAGCCTATAGCCTTCCTTGATAAATGGGCTATCTAACACTGAAAGAATTTTTTAAATTGGATCAATCGTTTCTGAGATTAGCGCGTTCTAATAAACAAACAAACAAACTCCTCAGCTTTATAATATTAGTATAGATTTACAACATAACTCTGCATGTCGTGTTTGCTTTAATGTAGTTATTCATTTAGAATTGTAATCTTTAATAAAATAAAATAAAAATTTTTATGTAACATAAAATGTAAAAACTGTTAGCAAACCTTAATAAATAAATTGCTAATATTAATAAATAATTGCAAAATGCTACGTGTGAGACACGCTTAAACGTATCTCCTTTACGCTACACGTAAATCTTGTATATTTATCGGTATCAATGCTATTACATTACTTAGTCATTCACACTAATGTAATAACTGTAGAAACATATTGTGTCTGTTATACATCAACGATTAAATTTCTAAAATTTGAAAAAAGACTCAGTTAACCATATTATCCTAATAGAAATTAGTGCTTAAATTTCGCCAATTAAGACCAAAATGCGAGGTTTTCAGCGCTATTCAGAAGTTTCTAGAGTGAATGATCAATTCATCGACGATAATTCTATGTATATGAACTTTATAAATATAATATACATAAGACAAAAACAAATTTTTTCAGTCGATTTCCGATGATTTCGTAAATAGTAATAAAAAACTAAATTTACAATTTACAATTAAAGTGGTTTTTATTGGCTAGAATAATATAGCTATTTTATATATATTTTTATAGCTATTTTATATTTTATATATCTAGACGATATTTTTGGTTCGATGATACTTATATATCGGTTAAGAAATTTTCTGAAAACATTTACCATAGTAATGTATATTTTTTACACCATCAGCAAATAGAGATTTGAACAAAAAAAAGCCTACCGACTCTCTTAAAAAAGGTGATATTTTGACATGAGAATTTTCGACTGAAAATGTGGGTGCTTTTTCGATATTGAGGTCAAAATAAAGAAAAAAATATATATTTTAAACATAAAAAAATACACTGTGTTTGGGACATAAGAAGGTAAGTTTTCACAATATTTCGTAACAAAATAAAACTTTTTTTTCTTGTGCAAGATATAAATAGAAAACCAAAAACATGGTTTTTTAAATTTTTCACATGAATTTTGAGGCTAAGCGAAAGTGTAAATACAAAAGTTGTAGATCTTTTTAACCGACTTCAAAAAAGGAGGAGGTTCTCAATTCGACTGTATTTTTTTAAATGTATGTTAGCTCAGAACTTTTGACTGGGTGGACCGATTTCGATCAATGTTATTTTAATTGAAAGGTGTTCCTTTTTTGCCAATATTTCATAAATTATTAATATTTAACAAATTTCAAAAAAAGATTCTGAAAGAGGAGAAAATTTCCAATAAAAAAGTTCCAGCTCTTATCTTTCAGAACTCTATCTCCATTATTTATAATTTTAATTTAATGCTGAAAATAGGTCTTCGTGTAATATTTTTAGATTGCACGCGCGGCGTCAAAAGCGAGTACGACACACTGGTTAATTTATTTGAGGTATTAAATTTTTTTTATTTGAAAAAAATATGGTGTATTCTGAACAATAAAAATACTTGATTCCCGTTGGAAATTTCACATAAAGTTAATTTTTCAACAAGTTAAACGATTGTTAACTAAAAAAGTTTTCTCGAAATTCCGTCTCAATCGTAGTTCCAGAAAAATCATCATTTTTTGGGAAAATTACCAGTTTTTGTTCAAGTACAAAAATTATTACTCAAACAAAGTATGAATTTTTTTTTTTACTTTTATGGCGTGATCTTGTTAATCTATACTAATATATAAAGCTGAAGAGTTTGTTTGTTTGGTTGTTTGTTTGTTTGTTTGTTTGTTTGTTTGTTTGTTTGTTTGTTTGTTTAAACGCGGTAATCTCTGGAACTACTGGGCCGATTTGAAAAATTCTTTCACTGTTAGATAGCCCATTTATCGAGGAAGGCTATAGGATATGTATCATCACGCTAAGACCAATAGGAGCGGAGTCCACGCCGACGAGGTCGCGCGCAAAAGCTAGTTATGTAATAAGAAATAGCTAGTTATGTATAAAGAATATGTGTATAAGAAAGGCTCTACGAAACGAACAATTTTTACGACAATTATTTAAACATTTTTTTCATTCACAATTGAGACGGAATTTCGAAAAATTTTTGTTTGTTAACAATCGTTTAACTTGTTGAAAATTAACTTTAAAGAAAATTTCCAACGGGAATGAAGTATTTATAGTGTTCAGAATACACCAAATTTTTTTAAATTAAAAAAAATATATGCAATACTTACCTTAAATAAAATTCAAATTAAATCAATGTGTCGTACTCGCTTTTGACGCCGCGCGCACAACCTAAAAATATTATGCGGAGACCCATTTTCGGCATTAAATTAAAATTATAAATAATGGAGATAGAGTTCCGGGAGCTAGGAGTTTTTATTGGAAGTTTTCTCCTCATTCAGAATCTTTTTTTTTAATTTATAAAATATTAACAGTTTATGAAATATTGGCAAAAAACGAAAGGGCATTTTTCCCCTTTTTTAATTGTTTATAAATTTTGCAATTTTTATGCACTAATTTAACACGCTAACACACTTTTAGAACATTTTTCTAGACGTCAATCCGGATCCAATGAGATAAAACACATAATTTTAAAAGCATCTCTATTTTCGACCATTTTCAACTTGTCGACTATGGAACGCGCTTGGTGAGTCTCTCGTAGTCTGCGATCGGCAGAGCGGGAAAAAAATTTCATAATAAAAATGGTTTTTTATATTTCGTAATATTTATTTGTCCCGTTGGTCCCGACCATAATCCCAAAATCACGACTTTTTGAAAATTTGTCCAGACATTTTAGTCTTCCCATCTGGTAACCCTATGTTGCAGGCGTCTATTGCCAACGGCAATCGCTTACCATATTATACAACTTACAAAAAATGATTTTGTCTTCTTTGTTGTAGTACCTGCTTCGTATATCGATCGATTCAGCCTCTAATATCCCACTGTTGGGCATAGGTCTCTTCCCCATGTAAGAGAAGGATCGGAGCTTAATCCACCACGCTGCTCCAATGCGGGTTGGCGGATATATTCCCTACTATGAGTAACGATCGCTATCAGGTGTACATGATAACAATGGGGACTGATGGTTTAACGTGCTCTCCGAGGCACGGTGGGAAAACCCACAAGAACTGCACAAAAACCCAGACCACGGAAAACATCTGTATGGCCAATACGAATTCTGTCGTGTGCGGGGATCTAACCCGCAACCGCCCTATAATATATACCCGTATAATATATAAGAATATATATAGACACCGCGTTGGCGCAGCGGTAACAGCACTGGATTGCTATTGGCTGTTGCGCGGGAGGTTTCTTTTTTCGCGACGAAAATATTTAAATAATATATATTGACTTTGACTGGATTGACAGAATAATCTGGAATGTATCCAACCAAGACCAATCAATTGAACGTTTTTTTTTGTGTTTAATTCATTTGTACATTTATCATATTTTATTTTATACTAGCTGCTGTGCCCGCGACTGCGTCCGCGTGGAATTTAACAAAAAAGTTATTGTTCAGTTCGCAGTTATAAAAAAAAATTCGAAATTAAAAGTAGCCTAAGTTACTTCTTATTACATCAGCTATCTGCCAGTGAAGTCCCATCAAAATCGGTCCAACCGTATCGGAGATTAGCCGTAACAAACAGATAGACAGACAAAAATTGTAAAAAATGTTATTTTGGTATATGTTCCGTGTATAGATCCATAATATGCATTTAGTAAAAAGTGGTTATTTTAATATTAAAAACAGACACTCCAATTTTATTTATTAGTATAGATTTAAGAAGCTTGATATCTTTTCCATAGTTCACACTAAATAAATTTCTGAACGCACGCATAAATATTTGACAACCAATATTCTATGTTTTTTGTCGATAATTTATGGTCTAGTTTCACCCTCTTTCGGGGTTGCACTTTATCGCGGGACATCCTGTATATTATGTCAATCCGTTTTCAATACTGACATTATTCTACATTTTTTAAATCTAAAATACGCCACTATCCGTATATTGTGGATATATGTTGTCGATTCGAAAACTTTATTTAAATACGTTCTTTAATTTTAGGGGAGAGCTTACCATATCGACGGGATGAGCATTAAATTTTTGACAGTTACGAAACACGAACATAGTGCCATACAAATTTTCGTTCCCACCTTTCAACCCCTTATACCCTTTTATTCGCATTAAAAAGTAGCCTATGTCCTTTGTCAGACTCTAGACTATCTGTATACCAAATTTCATTTAAATCTTTTCAGTAGTTTTGGCGTGATTGCGCGACAGACAGACAGACAGAGTTATTTTCGCATCACTACATAGTATAAAACAAAATCCCAGTATTTCCCTTTGTACGCTTAAATCTTTAAAATTACGCAACGGATTTTGATGCGATTTTTTTTAATAGCTAGAGTAATTCTTGGGGAAGGTTTATGTATATAATTTAGTATACTTTTATGTAAATTAGCAGAAATACGGCGATAAATGTTGAAGAAGTCGCAAAAAATCGCGCCAACTGGGAGCTTTCCACGCAAACGCCGCGTAAACTAGCAATACAGTGGAGTAATGTACTAGCGAATTCTAAATCTATAAAAATGCTACAAAAAAGTCCGCGATAGCATATCTCTATCTCTTACGGTTGACTTACAATAACCACTTTTATGTTCAAATTTTTAATTAAAAACATTACATTATTATATTTTCCAAGCTATTTTCTTTAGTTCAGTATTAATCCTTATCTAAACAAATATTTTAGTTAGCTTAGGAATTTAATGCAGATTAAAATTGCCCTTTACACTATATCAATAAGATGAATAGGTTTTCAGATAATTATCGTCATTAGAAGTAATTAACAGCGAAACATTTAAAGTTCGGCGCCTACTATGCCTGCACATGCACATATTTATCTTTATACATAGTAATTAGTACCTATAAAATTAAGTCACTTCCCGCCGTCTGTATGCTTAGATCTTTAAAACTACGCAACGAATTTTGATGCAGTTTTTTTTTTTAATAGATAGAGTGATTCAAGAGGAATGTTTATATGTATAATACATGCATAATATGGTAGAAAAACACTGATAATTTTAGACTAGAGGTTTCTAACGTATCTTTTATTGTTGAAAGTATTTAGTATCACCATTGCACCCGTGCAAAGCCGGGGAGGGTCGCTAGTTTATAATATTATGTAGTATGGATTATATTTTGATGCCCATATTTTCTGTTTTGAATGACTTCACAGAAACATTAGTACGATAAGATTCCAGCGAAATGTTTGCTTCAGTCATATTAGCTTGCGTTTGATTTTTATAACTACGTCTCTGTAACTCATAATAACAGTTATACTTTGTAAACTTCCGCAGTAACTGTATATGAGTGACAAAATTCGTGGGATAAGAACATTAAAACAAACATCCTTCAATTTTATATCAAGACTAGTCGGTACTCGTGACTTCGTCTGCGTTGCGTATTAAGTACACATGATTTTAAATTTTAATATAATAATGATTCCACTTCTAAATAGTAGATACTTGTATCAATATGAGAATCACCCAAGATTTTAATTTACGTTTTATGAAACAGTCAAGTGCCTAACTGTTGCCATTACTGATATCGAGCAAAAAGGGCAAGACAATCGCATTTGTTGTATGGGAGCCCCCCTTAAATATTTATTTTATTTTGTTTTTAGTATTTGTTGTTCCAGTGCTGGAACACTGGGGAAGAGGCCTATGCCCAACAGTGGGATATTACAGGCTGAATCGTGATCGTGATTTGTTGTTATAGCGGCAACAGAAATACATAATTTGTGAAAATTTCAACTGTCTAACTATCGCCGTTCTTGAGATGTATCTCAATCTTGAGATGGCCTGGTGACAGACGGACGGACGGACGGACAGTGAAGTCTTAGTAATAGGGTTCCGTTTTTACCCTTTGAGTACGGATAAAAACAGGTACATATACAATGATTTTTTTTTAATCTCTATGAAGAAACCATTAATTATTGTCTAAAGAATTAAAAAATATATATAATTTATATTTTATTTTTTTCTTTAATATAATATTTTTCATGGGTCAAAAGTACTCAATTTTTCGAACCTTTAAAAATTCATCTCTAAAAATATTAATTTTATCGTGAAAAGTCATAGGAACTTTTTTATTTGTATTTTAATAAAAAATATTAAAAAATGTCCAGTTGAAAAATACCAATTCCTTGCAATTTTTTAAACAATTTCGTTTTAAAAAATATGGACCCCGATTTCCCCCTGGCAACATGCATTTATAATTATCATCAGTAGGGAATATTATAGAATATTTGAAGAGGATCGCATAAAAAAATTGAGGTGGAATAGTTTTCGGAACTCATGCGCCGATTCGTACTGGACTATTCGTTATAGTAACAAGCTGTTCAATTTCAAACGTAGTGTTCGAAATATAACGGTTCGAAAACTAAACGATTGGTTTTATGAATATAGCAATAACCGAACTTAATGGTTAATGAAAGCGGTAATTTTATCTATACTAATATTATAGAGCTGAAGAGTTCGTTTGTTTGAACTCGCTAATCTCAGAACCTACTGGTTCGATTTGAAAAATTCTTTCTGCGTTAGATAGCCCATTTATCGAGAAAGACTATAGGCTATATATCATTAAGCTAAGACCAATAGGAGCGGAGCACCAATGAAGAATGTTTCAAAATCGGGGTTTTTTCCTTTTGAGAACTTCTGCTGTGTGCGCTGCGTAAACAGTTAAAGTTTCTCAAATGATTAAAGTTAGCGTTAGCCCAAAGTAACTATTCCACGCGGACGAAGTCGCGACTCGCGAGTAGAAGCTAGTATCTATATATTAATACGTAAAGCAAAAACTTTGTACCACTTTTTACGAAAATTGCGCGGACGCAGGAGTAGGAAACTTCGCGCACTTATAGTTTATATAGAGAAGGAGTGCAGACTTTTAATATTTTTTTAAAACTATGCATAAAAATATATTAAATCAATAAAATTAAAAAAAAGATTACACACACTGCCTTGTATTTGACACACACACGCATATTATACTCTTTTGTTGATTTTTAAAGTACCTATGTAGTCAAATAAAAAAATAAAAAAGGCCTTATTTTCATAATTTTTTTTAATTAAAATTTTTATGGTTGAATTGCGACCACTGGGTGACCACTGTATTTTATAAACAATCAGTTAATACTTAATAATATAACATGTGTCATACATTCTATTAAAGTGTATTATAAATGCATGTACTGCTGAAATTAAATGACTTATACTTGAAATGTTTAATAGATTTAAAGTGTGAACAATTATTAACCTTACTATAGCATGAGCTAAACTTTTAAAAGGATTGTTTATCAAAAAACTTTTTGAACAAAGTTGTTGAATTGTTTTTGAATACGATTGGAATCAATTTAGTTTCTTTCAAACCAAGTACATATTATAATGTAATTTCATACAGAAATCATTTTAAATTTGGACCTATTCTACAAAATGGCCTCATTACGATCGATACGACCTTTGCTCAAATCTAAACTCCAATCCTTCTCCATGGAGAAAGAGGACTATGCCAACAGCGGGATGTTATAGGCTGAATCGTATTTGAAAATTACCTAGAAGGAATTATAATAATTGTGTTTGCTCGCAAACGAAAAAAAAAAACCGACTTCAATTACATCGACAAGTAATACAACGTAATAAGACGAAAAAATAGTCAAGAAAATACGCGCTATTAAGGATTACTCAAAAAATTGTAATCATATCACGATCTTATTTAAACAAGACTACATGACAAGTATTAGCTTTCGATTAAAGTAAGAATCATCGAAATCGGTACACCGAGTAAAAAGTTATGCGGTATAATACAACGTAGGTCGACGAAAAAGTAGTCAAGTAATTATTAGATATAATTCTAAAAGTACTTGTCAGATCTCAATTAAATGTAAATGGGACCACATGACACGTAACACCTTTCAATTAAAACAAAATTGATCGAAATCGGTCCACCCAGTCAAAAGTTCTGAGCTAACATACATAAAAAATACAGTCGAAATGAGACTGACTGACTGATTCAACCTGTAATATCCCACTGTTGGGCATAGGCCTCTTCCCATGTAGGAGAAGGAAAAACTAAATGAGAAAATGAGAACCTCCTCCTTTTTGGAAGTCGGTTAAAAAAGATATTGACTATATTGTTTTGTAATGTTTACGCAAATTTTATTCATTATAGTCCTCCCGTGACCATGGTTGCTGTAAAGTATCCGAAACGTCGGGAATTTAAAAAAAAAAATTATAAACCGCGATAAAATCCGTAAAAGTTGTTTCATTTCAACAGATATTGACTATTTTTGAAAATTACATCCTGATATGTGTTAGATTACCTCTAAATATATACTGGTGGCTATGGTGGTTCTTGATATTATAATTTAATAATTAACTGAATGGTTTTGCAATGGAATAAAACTTAAAAGCTTTTTAAAGAAAATGACGAATGTACGCGTTGAACAATTAAAGCTATCTTCATATGAATGTGTTATGCTTAGTAAACGTTAACGAAATAAAAACAATTGTGTATATAATGCGCATACTGTGTGACTTTTTTGTCAAATTAATGTCTGTCACCGAAATTATAACTAGACCTATAAGAAATACGGTCGCTTTTTGATTGCCTAATATTCGATTGCCTAATATTGCATAATATTTTTTAACTGCCAATTCCTAAAACTAAATCCATTACTGCAATGACGTGTTCAGTCATTGTATCGATGTCAGTGCTGGTTAGGGATATTCGATATACATCGATGCATCGCAAACATCGATGTTTACAATCCATCGAATCGATCCGATGTTTTGAAAACCTATCGATATACTCGATGCATCGATGTTTTTTCATAAAACATCGAAACTTTGAATCGATGATAACCAGTTAAGTTCACAAAAAAAAAAAAAAAACAAAAATCAAGTACTACAATTTTATTAGTAGTCACTAAAATTTCATCTAAAATCTTTCTTTCTTTTCTATTTGTTTGTTTTAAAATATAAACTGACAATATAAAGCCATCGCGCCTCGTGGCCAACTTGTAGGCCTTATGCCGAATTCGGATTCAGAATTTAAAAATAATGAAAATAGGACATTAATTCCATCCTATTTCCGGTGTTTTTTTGACAGACAGCAAAGTTATTGCGGATGATTTTTTTTTTGTTCTATATTGTAAATTATATTAATGATTTTTCCCATATATGGCTTTTACTTTTTTTAATAAACGATGTTTGAATTAGCGATGGTTTGCATGAAAAGTTGTGTAGAAGTATTATATCTATCTGATCTGTCCTGTGGAAAGTAATAACATGTACATCTCAAAACAGGTCATCTTTTCGTAGTGATTGTTTTTACTTAAAGATGTACTTAAGAGTATGTACTTAAAGATTATGAAAGAAGTAAGATCTATTATTTTATGAAAGACTAGCTGTACCCGCGACTTCGTCAGAGTGGAATTTAACAAAAAAGTTGTTTTTCAGTTCGCGGAGTTATAAAATAGGTATATAAATAGCTAAAATAAAGTACCTACCCTAAGTTACTCCTTATTATTTTATCTATCTGCTAGCGAAATTCCGTGAAAATCAGTTCAGCCGTTTCAGAGATCAGCCGGAACAAACACACAGGCAGACAGACAAAAATTGTAAAAAATGTTATTTTGGCATATTCATAATTATGCATTTTGTAAAAAGCGGTTATTTTATTATTACAAATAGACACTCCAATTTTATTTATTTAGACAGATTAAAATGTAAACTTTAATAAAATAATACATTTAACTCTTTTCTAACCGTCATATACAAAAATGATCACTCTGAAAAGATGACCTGTTTTGAGATATATCACTTTTCACATGACTACAGCTTTGTATTATTATATTGATAGAAAAAGTACTCGATGTTTACAAAACATCGATGTTTTCATCCGATACATCGAAAGACATCGATGTACAGATCCGATATATCGAATCGAAAAAAACATCGATGTTTTTGTATATCGATATATTATTATCGATATTTTTGTGATATCTCTATATATAGCGCCATATACAGTGCAAGTGTCATAGTTCACTACACACTCAACGGAACACCTCGTCGCTCATCGTCCACTCGTCGTGGACCACCCGTCCACGGGTGGTCCGCGGGTGGACGACACATTGTTACTTATACCTTTGAACGTCGAGTGGTCAACCAACAACCGGCGTTGATGTAGTGAGCGCATATCCGTAGAAGTCCATAGATAGAATACTAACCGCTCGAGGCGAAACGGTGAAATAAATAAAAAATGGTGAATCCTGAGCAAAAATATCTAACAGGACAAAAACCTAAAGAGGAATCAAGTGAGTTTAAACAATTTATTGTTTAATAAATTAATTATTTTTCATTAATCCTCAATTTTTAAAATAAATCAATTTTAAATTATTCAAATATAAAAAAAAAATATATTTAGTATTTTTTGTTACTAGCCCGTTGGCGCAGTTTGTAGTGACCCTGCTTTCTGCTCCGGGGGTTGTGGGTTCGATTCCCACCCCTAGTCTGGGTGTAATATACTTACATATTTATTTATATAATTATGTATTATTTATAAGTATGTTTATCGAAAAAAAAATATATGTAGCTGTACCAGTCGGCTGTTACCTATAACACAAGCATTAAGTTGCTTACTTTAGGAACAGACGACCGTGTGTGTATTGTGTAGATATTTATTTGTAGATATTTTATTTATAACTATTCAAGTGACGGTATGAAATTGCGATTTTATATAGTAGGTACAATCGCAATTCGCACGCTTATTAACAAACCGAAATAAGTAAAAAAAGAGAGAAGAGCTTAGAGAAGATCACAACTAAATAACATTGCTTTTGAACCGTGTTATGTTCCTGTGGTGAGTAAAGTGAACAGAGCTACTGGGGGGATTGGTTGTAGAGTTGGTAACGCGCTAGCGATGTTCTTCGTGTTGCGGATGTCTATAAGCTACATAGGTGTTTAATTTATCAATTTTTATTTATTTATTTAGTGATGGGCGACATTATTCCACTCATACATATTATATGTAACCTGTTTGTTTAAACTTTTTTTTTCAGGTTGGTATTCTGACAGCAATACCATACTTGGGTTCATGTATCTCGACATTAGCATTCAGTAATCTGTGCGATTATTTAACTAATAGAAAAGTCATTACCATGAAAATTTCGAGAATAACATTTAATTCTGTTGGTAAGTTGTGTCAGTAAAATAAATAGTGTTAGACCATAACCCACTAAGCTGTTACACAGTGGATTTTCGGACATTTTCCCTACCATGAGAACGAACAAAGTGTGATCAACAAGGACACGATCACGATTCAGCCTGTAATATCCCACTGTTGGGCATAGGCCTCTTCCCCATGTAGGAGAAGGATTGGAGCTTAATGCGCCACGCTGCTCCAATGCGGGTTGGCGCATATTTTCACTACTATGAGTAACGATCGCTATCAGGTGTACATGATAACAACCGGGACCGACGGCTTAACGTGCTCTCCGAGGCACGGTGGGGAGACCCACAAGGACTGCACAAACACCGAGACCACGACAAACATCTGTATGGCCAATACAAATGTTGTCGTGTGCGGGGATCGAACCCTTAACCGCCCGCGTAACAGCCAATCGTAATCCAGTGCCGTGAGCGTGACCGCTGCGCCAACGCGGCGTCAAAGTAAATTAACTTTATATGTGTATTTCCAACAAGGACATACACATATAAAATTAATTTACTTTTTCTTTTTTGCGTTTTTCTCGTAAAATTGACAATTAACGTGATAATACATTGATTAGATTTCATCCCCCCATATTCTCGGGTATAAATCGAAAAATATCGATCCTACGAAAAAATTGATAAGTTCTAAAATTATAGGAAATTTAATTCTAAACAACTTTTGTAATAACTATTTTTCGTGTGAAATAAAAAATAAACGAGTTATTCAAGATACAAAAAATAACCCTTTAAATCAATATGGCGGATGAAGCAACAAGCCTGGTTTCCCTACTTTTTGAATTTAAGCTACCAGTGACCCCCTCCAACGGATTCCGAAGGAAAATTGCTGCTTCCGATTTTTGTAAAACTAAAATACTAATTTGACTGGGCTATTAACTGTAATAGATATATGTACCAGAAGTTTTCACAAAATATGTGATCATAATTATGGGCAACATAAAAATTTTTAACAATGGTTAGACTTTTACATGACAGTTTTCTTTGGAAGTTCTTCTAGTCTATCAAGTCAACGCCTCCTAGAAATAGAATGAGAACTTGAGTTTTTTAAGTAAACGGTTTTGTATCAGTAATATAATTACTTGAAAATATTAATATTGAATCTAAATACTGTTCGGCATTATGTGAAGGCATCGAAATATCAATGGGTTAAAACATAATGGCGGTATGATGGTCATGGAAGCCATCGTATCGAATAAAATGTTCGAATGGTTGTGAAAATATATGTTTTTTTAATAATTGAATTTCAATTTATTCTTTCAGGTGGCTGAACCTTCTAATATCTGACTGATTTGAGAATTATGCGCGCGTCCTTTTCTGTCTATTTGGAGATCGCGTCAAAAGTTGGCTCACTCTAAACGAGCCAATCATGTTTTGTGAAGTAGCCTACAACACTGGTAAACATGCTCCAGGGCTCGCCAGTGCTGGTGAAAGCAACTACATATGCAACAAAAATGCGATGCTCGCTCACGCTAAAGCTTGGAAGAAAAGATGATTTGATAAGGAATTTAGAGATAAACAAAAAGGTAATATTGTTTGAAATAATTACAAAATTGTTCTTATACTAGACTTACCGCGATTGCCATTTTGAAACATTCGCTATTTTGGCGACATTGCGTGAGTCTCCCGTGACCATATCATCTGCATTACGGCATCATCACCGAAATATGTATTGGGAATTAACTCTAGTTTAATATGGGAGAAAAAATAAAACATGTTGTAGGTGTATATAAAACTATTTAAAACATATATATATAAATAAATAAACAAACACATACGGATTGCTATCACTATTTCATTTAACTATCTTCCGCCTGCGGCTTTGCCTGACAAAAAACCAGAAACACGGTTTATAACTAAAGTAGTTTTTCAATTAACCAAACTCTTCAGCTTTATAATATTAATTTTAAAATTATTACCTTCTAACAACTTGATTTTGACTTAAAAGCCTTAAAATGTGACATTGTTTAAATAATTTTAGGAATATCCTGAGGGCCTTCAGCGACTGTTAAACTGGCTGAAAAATGAATATGGAGACATTGATATAATGATCACTGAAAATGGTCTCGCCCATAATAAAAGCATAATTAATAATAATAATAATAATAAATTCTTTATTGGATCAAATTAATATTTTACAATTTCTAAACCCGCCAAACTGAGTGACAGTTTATCGGCGGATAATTGATAACCTGATCACTGAAAATGGTCTCGCTCATAATAAAAGCATAATTGATGACCAGGATCGAGTGCAAGACATCGAGAAACATTTGGAATAGGTAGTATAGTTACCATCTGACAAGTAGTCAATACTAGTCACAGCAATAAATATCTTAACGCACGCATACTGTCTGTTCCTAAGACAGGCTTAACAGCAGCAACTAAACAGCAACTTAATGCTTCTATTGTAGGTAGCCAAGTGATATAGTTTTTTTTTTTTTTTTTTTTTTGATAAAAATTAATAATCCTTTCCTACTCAGCAAGGTGGCAATTGAACCAGCTCCTTGAGCAAAAAGCAATGTCGCTATAAACTGTGCCATCGTATCAGTCAATTTTATGCCTTTTTATATTCTCTTTAGACTAAAATTTGATTTCGGATTTTTCTAGGTTCTTCTTACGATTAATGAAGATAAAATCAAAGTAAAAGGCTATACCGTTTGGAGCCTGATGGACAACTTCGAGTGGTGTGATGGTTACAGGTATTATTTTCCTAATATTAATTTAGGTATCATATAATATTTTGCCGCTGAGAAATACCACTTTCCAAATAATAGAGGGCTTAGAGCTTTTAACACAATACTCAACTGCGAGTTTATTGATAAATTCCCTATGTTTTGTCAAATGGTGTTATACCGTAAAAAAAATCTGGAAAATAATTAGTTTCAACTTATTTCAGCTTAATTTTTGGGTTGTACCAAATGGACTTCAAGGATCTAAATCTCAAACACACGCCTCGAGCTTCCGCACATTACTACGCCAAAGTGATAAAGCATCGCTCATTAGATTTTGATAACACAATCGCTAATAATTTTTTTTTATTAATGGCGTCATTGAGAAGATTATTGCAGAGAAGAGTAAGGAAGAAGGTCGTTTTCAGTCAAGACTACCGGGTTTTACTAAAGAAGAAATCGAAGTAATAAAAGGTTTGATTATGATATTTGGCTTAAAAACTTTATTCTTATAAAATTTTTATATTAATATGTACCACTAGGACGGTAAAGACGTCCACTTAATTGTAAGCGGTTACCGTAGCCTACGGTTTGTACTGTGATTAAAGTAGATGATGGAACCGACGTTGGTGAATGGCCTCTTTCAGGATCATCGGACTTAGCACTTCATCCTATCACAGTCCACTGATGAACATAGGCCTCCCAAAGTTTCATGTGTTTTGCCCATAGTCACCAAGCTGGGCAGGCGGGTTGGTGACCGCAGGGCTGGCTTTTACGCACCGAAGACGCTGTTGCACGTTCAAACTTATACTTTACATTAATTATGGTTGAATTTCAACCATTGGGCGACCACTGAAACTGATTATCCAATAACTGATTATCCAAAAAAAAAATATAGTTTTTCACAAAGACTCCTGCACAATTTGTAAAGAGATCCTTACTCTTTTGCTGAGCTCACAATACTTCACATACCTATATGATGTAAAATGTATTAAATTATTAAATTTCATCAAATCTCCGTACTTAAACACTGTTCCTTTTTTCCAGATCTCTAAGACGTAAAGCAAGAAACTTAAGGTCATAGCTCATTAGAGCCACCTGGCACCAGCACCGCCTCGCCTCGAGCGGTTACTATTCTTTCTATGGACTTCTATTAATAAGCGCTCACTACATCAACGCCGCGCCGTATCGTCACCGGATATCGCCTCGCACGCGAGTTGTCCACGCGCGGAAATTTTTTTTTCGGACTGTATGCTCTCTACACCCGTCATGTATATTATATATGTATATATTACAGTAGAGCTTTCAATTCGAATTATATATCTAATGTTACTAAGTAAATAAAGTATTTTTTAAGTCACGTATATTATATATATTTCAGTAGAGCTTTCAATTCGATTTATAATAATAATAATATCGATGGCCCCAACGAATAAACGTGCAATCGAAAAACGACAACTTTTCAGGAAGATATAAAAACGTTTGGAATCACATAACTTTAATTACATAATAAATAAAAAAATATAATGTGTAATCAAATTAAAGGTAAAAAAATATCTATCAGCTCATATATTTATTATAAATAAAATATTATCGGTTTACTACATATTTAAGAAAAACCGTATTAAATTATTATTCTAGTGAATAATATGTGACTCGTTAACATTATTGTATCAATGCAACAAAACAAAATTGTATCAATTTTTCGTGTCATAAATGAAGCTAAACAAGTGTAGTGAAATGTTGCATGGTTATTCCACGTATATTTTTTTCCTGAGCCTTGCTCTGGTCATCTACCCACTTATTCTTGTATATTTTGTTGCTTTTACATGTTTGTAAAGATAAAGACCCGTATATTTGTGTTAACAAGATCGACTCATTATTTATGTAATACGACTCTATTAGTGCATAGTATATAATGTAAATTAGCTAACATTTTTTGTTGAAGGTTCAATAAAAATTAATATTGTATAAGAATAATTATTATTTATTTATCCAATTTAGAACGAATTAGGTACTTATCAAGTACCTATCTATTACTAAAACAAAAACAAGAAAAATCTAACAGAAAACAACTAATAAGTGGTTTCTAATAATTCTCCTCGTCACTATCGTTGGTAACTGAGGTGGAATTTAATGGCACTAGATTTCTTCAAAAACACTGGTAATGGTTTGGTATGGCTCCCGAGTCACACATACTTATTAAATCTCTATATAAAGGAAGAGGTATGGGTAGCATTCCAGTGTATGCGAGTTTTAGGTTTTCAGCGTCTTCTATAGGTTCCCCTCGTAGCCTTCTTAAGTTAGTCCTCGTAATAGCTTGCATCTCTTGTGATTCGTCTTCAAAACTGTATCGAAAGTAAACTGTATCAGGTTGATTATAAGGAAAAACTACTTCTTTTGTTTTGCTCCAGTAAATTTTATTGCCATCTGTATCTTTTAACCAATTCTTCCCTTTAATTAATTCTTTAAAATCTATGAAATCAGCTTGCATCATTTGTTTTACTTGATACTTATGCCCGGTAACTTTGGCATTCTCTATCAAGGAATACATTTGATCAGGTGTGTAGATAGTATGCTTTTTCTTAGAACGATCAATAGCAGCATGCATAGTATCGCACTCCGATTGGCTATGACCTTTCTCCAAAAACCTATGTGTACCGGACCCCAGCTCAGGGAGAGCTAGCGGACTGTATTATGACGTCTGATTTGCCAGAGCCGGTACATAAACGATTGCGTACAAAGCCGGTACGAATATTCGTGCTCGTCGTGTGCAGGGGTTCTTCAATAAAACACCACTATAGCGCTTCACTAGATCCCGTTAGAGAGAGAAGGGTGGCTGGCAAGCTTCTATGTAGACTTCTTACTATCTTGAGTCTTGACTATATACTTCTTGACTATTCCGTTGTCTCAAGAGAAGTGTCCTATTCAGGTGTCCCAAGAGAAGTGACCTAATGACGCCTGATATGGCGTCCTATTTATATGATTTCGAGAGTAGCTAGCCAGCGGACCCTTACCTCACCCCGGAATATCTTTATTTTCAATAAAATGCAATTTACAACATATTTATCTTAAAACTATATCTTACCTATATTATTACATTAAAATCTAGCATTTTAACATACAATTAGCGCTGCGCGCGCGATAAATTCGGAATAATCGAGCTAAATCGATCTCTGGAATATTTATACTCCCCCGTCCCCCACCGTCGAAGTATAAATATCCCCTCCGAGTCCCGAACCCGCGTCAGTACTATTCCTGTGCGCGCAGCGTGCGTATCTATCTATTTACAAACATTTTGATGATAATTTATGCTAAAACGTATGAATATCTATCTATAAAACATGAAACATTAATAAAATCGTAAGAATATTAGAAATTATCAAACAAAACATGAATTTTCTTCCCGAACTATAGCTATCTTTGTCTATTTTCATACTAAATCTATCGCCATCTCTTTCTAACCTAGATATTGAACAAAACTAAGGCGAATCTGTTCAACTAGTAACTAGTCGCACAAGTTAACATTTTCTATAATTCTTTAACTATGAAACTTAATTTATGAAGTAACTTTATACGTAATTAATTATTTACATTTTATTATTACTTTGTAATAACTATTGCGGATCGTAGTTTGTTAAAATCGAATGCTATACTATTCTATTCTTATAAGCCTATTTACTTAAATTTACTACTTTAACTGTACGAAATTATAATTAATAAAACGAAACCTATTTTAAACGTAAAACTATTTACATGTTCGGTTGTCTCGTACATTCTCCCGCCGTGCAGTGTCGGGGCTCGTCGCGACGCTGCATCCCGCTGTGCTGGGAGAGACGACCGATGCTGACGTCAGTATCACCAGTCGCTTCGTAGGTCTTCTTAAGACGCCTCCAGACGTCTTGACGTCGACAACTCGAACCGTTCCGTCCTGTCCGGGGTATGTTGCTATTACGACGCCTCGCGGCCAGGTGTTGCGAGGTAGATTCCCGTCGACTATGAGTACGACGTCGCCGGCTGCTATGGCTGGTCCGGACCCTCGGGGCTCCCGCCGGTGTTGGAGTTCGGGGAGGTATTCGCGGACCCATCGGGCCCAGAACTGATCCGCTAGGCGCTGTGCGGCTCTCCAGTGCGGGCGGCCTATTAAATCTTTGTCGTTGAACTCGCCGGGCAACGGTACTCGCGCTGACCCCCCGAGTAGTATGTGATTAGGAGTCAGGGCTTCGGGATCTTCTATATCGATTGAGACGTGCGTAAGGGGCCGACTATTTACTGTGTATTCGGCTTCAGCGAGTAGCGTAGCGAGAACCTCTTCCTGCGGGCTTCGTTCGTGTAACACAGCTGTGAGAGCGGTCTTCACCGATCTAACTAGGCGCTCCCACGCTCCGCCCATGAAAGGTGCGCCGGGCGGTATGTATCTCCAGGTGATGGCTCTGACGTTCGCTTCTTCACTCGTAGCTTGTAGCGCCGCTTTTCTAAGTTCGGCGTCCGCGCCGTGGAAGTTAGTCCCGTTATCGGACCAGATTTCGGTGGGGCATCCGCGGCGTGCTATCATTCTCCGTAGCGCTAGTATTGCTGAGTCGGTCGATAGCGATGCGGCGATTTCGAGATGTACAGCTCGAGTGGTGAGGCAGGTGAAGAGTGCTACGTAACGCTTTTCGTGACGTCTGCCTATAGTCACTGTTAACGGACCGAAGTAGTCTAAGCCGGTGTATGTAAACGGTCGCTTATGATGAGCCAGACGAGTCGGTGGTAGGTCACCCGTTGGTGGCGACGGTGGTGCTGCTCTTCGGATGCGACATGGTAGGCAGCTGCGAACGATTATTCTTGTCACAGGGCGGAGTCGTAGGATCCAATAGTGTTGTCGACACTCGTTTACTGTTGTTTCGACGCCGGCGTGCTGTAGGCTTCTATGCGTGTACTCTATCCATAGTCGCGTAGCTCTATGGTTGCCGTCCAGCACAGCTGGTGACTTCTGTGTCTCCATGACTCCCGCCGCTGCGTTGACTCGACTCTTGACGCGTATGATTCCGTCTACATATGTAGTTGCTAATAATCGTAGTCTGCTGTTATTCGACGGCGATTCGTTGCGTTGTAATCTGTATATATCTTCGCCGAACGAATCCCGCTGTATCGCCTGTACTATAATTGTTTCCGCTCTTCTTAATAGCGCGGCGTCTATAGTTATATATTTCGAATTTTTCGTACTATTTTTCAACTGTTTTCTTTTAACTTCCGTGCGTTTCGATGTATTTTTATTGTCCCAGTCGGGGTCGGTGTACTGTGTCTTGCGTCTATAGTTCACTACGTCGTTTCGTTGACCCCTACACAGCTGTATAAATTGTAGTACTCTAGCAGTCGCGCGTATAAGCCGTTCCCACCTCGAAAATCGTGTACTGTCGGGTACGGACTGATTGATGGATGTCGACGTTTTTCCTATAAGGTGATGTGTGCGTTCTTCGCCGGTGACTTCGAGCTTCGCTGGGACTTCGGATGGCCACTCCGTCGGAGGTTTTAATAAGAGTGGTGGCCCTGTAAACCACCGATGCGTCTTGTTGAAGTCGTACGGTACGTCCCTAGTGGCGTCGTCGGCGTTGTTAAGTTTCGTCGGCACCCACCTCCACTCGCTGTTGCTCGTGGTTTCTTCTATGGCGGCGATGCGATGAGCGACGAACGGTTTGTAAGATCTCGACCATGTCTTTAGCCACGTTAATACTGTCTTGCTGTCGGTCCAGAAGGTCTTAGATTCCGGTTTACGATCGTGTTCGCTAAGGACTGTCGCTGCCATTCTAGCGCCTAGTACCGCGGCTTGTAACTCGAGGCGCGGTATGGACGTTAGCTTGAGCGGCGCGACGCGGGCTTTGGCGGTGATGAGGGAGAGATTCACTTGTCCGTCCGTGTTAACTGTTCTCCAATATAATGCCGCAGCGTATGCGGTCGTACTGGCGTCAACGAATACGTGTAACTGTAGTGACGTCGCTTCACTGTAGTCTATATAGGCGCGCGGCACGGTGACGTCACGTAGGCCTTTCATGTGTTGTAGCCACGCGGTCCACTGTTCTGTGAGGTCGGAGTCGATCTTCTTATCCCAGTCTGTACCTCGCCGCCACACTTCTTGCATAATTTGTTTTCCACGTACTATTATAGGCGAAGCGAGGCCGAGCGGGTCGTATATAGACATAATTATTTTTAATATTTCCCGCTTCGTCGGAGCTGTATTATCTAGGAGCGCTGGCGGTATGCGGCTTAGGTTTAAGTTGAAACCTAGGCTATCTATCTGCGGGTTCCACATTAATCCGAGCACTCGTTCTGTCTTCGTTCCGTCGTCCAGCTGTTTAACATGTTGCGACGACTCCGATACTTCGTTTAAAGCTTGTTGTACGTGTAGCGAGTTCGATACCCAGCTTCGTAGCGTAAAGTTGCCGGCCGCGTGTATGTCTCGTACTTGTTTTGCTATTCGTATGGTTTCTTGTTCTGTCGTGAAGCTGTCGAGGTAATCATCCATGTAGTGAGCTTGCACGATCGCGGCGGCGGCTTCCGGGTACTGTTTTTCGTACTTGCGAGCGTTTAAGTTTTTAACGAAAATAGCTATTGCCGGCGAACAGGTAGCTCCGAATATGAGCGACTTCATTCTATATTCGTCGGGGGTCCCGTCTCTTCTGTCGCCGCGCCACAGGTACCTCAAAGCGTCTCTGTCTTCACTTCTTATGCCGATCTTCATGAACATCTCGGCGATGTCAGCTGTTACCGCGTAGCGATGTTGTCGAAACCTCATAAGTACTCCGGTGAGCGAGCGTAGTAAGTCCGGGCCGGTAAGCAGGTGATCGTTTAATGACGTACCAGCCGTCCTGGCAGCTGCATCGTGAACTATTCGTACCTTGCCGGGCTTCATGACGTTGACGACGGGGAAGTGAGGTAGGTACCACGTTCTATGTGTCGTTTTCTCTGTCGGCGCTCGTTCCGCGTAGCCTTTTTCTATTAATGCGTTCATTTGCTCTGTATATTTTTCTTTAAGCAGCGGATCTCTATCTATCTTTTTCTCCGTAGTACGAAGTCGTTTGAGCGCATTTTCGTAGTTATACGGCATTCTCGAACTGTCGTTTACCCATGGTAAGGCCGTTTCGTATTGACCGCTGTCCGTCTGTACGGTGTTCGCTTCTAGTATGCTGATCACTCGTTGTTCGGGGTCGGAGCGCGGTTTCTTTTCTGCTATGTCGACGGAGTCCAGGGCGAAGTGGTGTCGAAGCATCTCGTCCATGCGATTTTCTTCACTATCTGTATCTGTGTCAGCGAGATGGTGTACGAAGTGAACCCGCTGACCGACGGTGCGAGAGCTAGACCCGTGGAGGACCCATCCTAAGGGTGTTTTCGATGCGACTAGCTGTGTTCTGTTACCCTTTTTCGTTTCCGATGCTATTAATAGGTGCCAGTTGTCCTGACCGATCAGTATAGTAGGGCAAGCGTCTCTATATGTAAGGTTACTAGCGATGTCTCTGAGGTGTTCGCAGGCCCGTACTCGTTCTTTACTTATCGATTGCGGCGATATTTTCATTTTCTTTATAGTTCTTGCTTGTAGTCTATATTCACTATCTTGCCCCCTGATGTTGAACGTGACGCGACGAGACGAGTGTGTAGATAACTTTCGATCTATGGTTTCTATGTTCAGCGGATCTATAGGGCCCTTCGCGCCGATCTTCGAAGCTATGCTTTCTTCTATTAAGGTCACGGTGGAGCCGTCGTCCAGCAGCGCGTACGTGTCTATGCTTTTCTTAGGGCCGCTGATCGTCACCGGGATGTACTTTAAATAAGCGTGTAGCTCGTCGTGGCTCTGTGTGGTGGTGACCTTCTCTGTTTCTTCTTTCTTGTCTTCGCTTCGAGTCGACGTGAAGTGAAGCAGCGGATGATGAGTACGTTCACAACCGTCCTTACCGCAGGCGCGCGGCTTGCACTTGTGTGCTTGACTTCTGTAACGAAGACATCTATAGCAGAGGTTCGCGTTCTTCGCTATGTCCCACCGCTTGCGTTCCTCTGCTGTCTTTAACTTGGTGCATTCCGGCGGCTCGTGGTCCTTATCCTTGCATACGGAGCAAGGGAACTTCTTGTCTTTTTCGTTCGTTGCGAGCGCGCGGTGTCTTCGTACAGGCGTTGTGTTTTCTTCGGGAGTAATGTGTTCCGCTGGTGCGTATTTCGCATTCTTGTTCGCTTCTCGTTCCATGAATTTACAGAACAGCTTTATTTCTGGTTCATTCTTCTGTTTCTCGGTGTCTTCAGCGTGCGTGTAGTCCAACCATTTGCTTCGCATGGTCGGCGTGAGCTTCTCGACCAACTGTTTCATTATCTCGTGGTTATGTAGATAGTGATCTTTAGCTAGCAGCTGTAGGGTCGCGACACAGTTCCGTATTTTGTTAGCGAACGTGCAGATATCCTTTGGAGAGTCTGTGAGACGTGGTAGGTGGCGCAGCTTCTCTAATTCTGTACTGGCGATAGCGTCCGGTCTTCCGAATCGATTTTCTAAAATCTTCATTATATCTGATGCCGGCGCGTTGGTTATGAGAAGACTGGCGACCTCTTCCTTGGCTTTCCCTTTCAGCGCTCTTCTTAGTCTCGCCGAGTTCTCCGCCGCGTTGAGCTGAGAAGACGATTCGAAATATGCGGCGCGGAAGGCGAGCCATTCTGTATGTGACCCGTTGAAGTACGGTAGCTCTCCGATGTACCTTGATGGGTTGGCGTTCCTCATGGCAGTGGTGATGGCGGTTGCTAACTGCGTTATGTCTGTGTTGTTTGATGTTACTGTTGTCGCTTCAGGGGCTTCCTTTCGTATTTCTTCGACGATTGACGAGTTATTTTTCGCTTCGTGTGTGGCGGGCTTCGATATCTGTTCCCCAGGGTCCTGTCGTTCTATAGGCTTCGTGGTGACCTCCGGGTGATTGTCCAACCACTCTGTGACTCGTTCTTCGCCTTGGTGCGACGAGACCTCGCTGTCGTCGTCGTCAGATTCGTATGCTTCGAGTTTGGCTTTTGCTATTTTCATCTCGTACCTGAGTTGAGCGATTTCTGCTTGAAGTTGTAAACGTCTTCTTTCTTTTGACGCTTTCTTTGACGAAGTTTTCGCGTTCTTTCCCTGGTCCGGGGCTGCCGACGGAGATCTAGGTGGTTCCTCGTGGTGTACGGGGAAGTTCGGCGGCTTCGGTTGTTGCGACGCGATTTCTATAGTCGAGGTTTCCTCTTGAGCTTTTTCTATGTTTTCTATGGCTTGATCCATCTTCTCAGCTTGCGATCTTGTGAGCGGCATGACGAACGAACGGTGAATACGAAGACGAAGACGAAGGCGAACACGGCGGACACGGCGAAAACTATGTAGATCCGGCGAACGAAGGACCAAACTGTACCGGACCCCAGCTCAGGGAGAGCTAGCGGACTGTATTATGACGTCTGATTTGCCAGAGCCGGTACATAAACGATTGCGTACAAAGCCGGTACGAATATTCGTGCTCGTCGTGTGCAGGGGTTCTTCAATAAAACACCACTATAGCGCTTCACTAGATCCCGTTAGAGAGAGAAGGGTGGCTGGCAAGCTTCTATGTAGACTTCTTACTATCTTGAGTCTTGACTATATACTTCTTGACTATTCCGTTGTCTCAAGAGAAGTGTCCTATTCAGGTGTCCCAAGAGAAGTGACCTAATGACGCCCGATATGGCGTCCTATTTATATGATTTCGAGAGTAGCTAGCCAGCGGACCCTTACCTCACCCCGGAATATCTTTATTTTCAATAAAATGCAATTTACAACATATTTATCTTAAAACTATATCTTACCTATATTATTACATTAAAATCTAGCATTTTAACATACAATTAGCGCTGCGCGCGCGATAAATTCGGAATAATCGAGCTAAATCGATCTCTGGAATATTTATACTCCCCCGTCCCCCACCGTCGAAGTATAAATATCCCCTCCGAGTCCCGAACCCGCGTCAGTACTATTCCTGTGCGCGCAGCGTGCGTATCTATCTATTTACAAACATTTTGATGATAATTTATGCTAAAACGTATGAATATCTATCTATAAAACATGAAACATTAATAAAATCGTAAGAATATTAGAAATTATCAAACAAAACATGAATTTTCTTCCCGAACTATAGCTATCTTTGTCTATTTTCATACTAAATCTATCGCCATCTCTTTCTAACCTAGATATTGAACAAAACTAAGGCGAATCTGTTCAACTAGTAACTAGTCGCACGAGTTAACATTTTCTATAATTCTTTAACTATGAAACTTAATTTATGAAGTAACTTTATACGTAATTAATTATTTACATTTTATTATTACTTTGTAATAACTATTGCGGATCGTAGTTTGTTAAAATCGAATGCTATACTATTCTATTCTTATAAGCCTATTTACTTAAATTTACTACTTTAACTGTACGAAATTATAATTAATAAAACGAAACCTATTTTAAACGTAAAACTATTTACATGTTCGGTTGTCTCGTACACTATGTGTTATTTTAATATTGTATTTCTTCGCCGCTAAAGAAGACATGGCGAATACGAAACGATTACGATTTTGCCCTGCGCATGAATCAGAATAAAAGGATATATTTTTTATTCCTAACTCAACGTGTGCCTGGCTAAATGACCAAAGACAGCTTGCTATTTCTATTTTTCTTTTTCTTGTTCCTTTAATTGCCTTACCATTTGTTTTTCTTTCAAGTGCTTTTCATAGTCAACTTTTAACTGTTCTTTTCTAACATCATCAGAAGTTTGGTAAATTGAACATATTTCACATAAATCTTTTTTAGGTTTGTGAAAGGATAGGTTAAACTTCGTATTAAATATTATTTCATATTGCCGTTTAGTTGCTTTACATGTTTGATAGTAATGGTGGTTTGTATCTATCCATTCTAAATATAGTCGGTGCATTTTAGAGACATTCAATGTTTCATACATATGTTTCTTTTGGCTATCTTTACGAGTATAGTGTGATTCAACTCTTTCAAATTTTATACGGTCAATTATACTTTTCTCAGTCTCTCCTGACATTCTTCTTGGCCTATTCTTATGAGTTATCTGTGATCTTTTAAATAATTGTCATCTCCCAATTTATCACTAGCTGTGTATACTACTTGCTATGTAATAGACAATGTACTTAAAAACATAGATTTACAAACTTTAATCATAGAATTAGTATCATCGAGTAGTTGATATGTAATCGTTTTGCTTTTTAGTTCTAACACTTTCATAACTTTTACCAGAATTTTTAAGTTTTATTTTTGCGATCTTTCCATAAATTAGGATCTTTTATTCTCTTTTTCGTAAGCGGTTCTATAGGAGTTACGGGCCTTTCCTCTGATTCTGTAGTTACATATCCTGTGATATATTTTGTGCTCACGTTCACTGCGCCGTCATTTTCAAAGAACTTTCAGCTGGTGCTTTGGAAACCTAAAAGATCTCTAAACTAACCTACCCTTTGGTGCGTTTGAGAACTAATCAGTCTCGTAAAAGTACAGTTTTGAAAATAATTTAAATCTTTCAAAAAACTAAAGACATATATTTTGAAGTTTTTGTGGGTCAAGAGAGCCTATTGCCCTACATTTTGCTAGGTTCACACGCAGTTATGACATTATAATAAACTACAAATATCAAAAAAAAATAGGTATCGATTGCATCTGGTACCGCAACCGAGGATAGTTCAATATGTGTAGTAAGCAGTGATGTGAATAAAATAATATCTCAGTTGTCGATTGAAAAAGTTTTATTAAAGAAGTTTAATTATTAACTATGCAAAGTGTTTTTCATTAAAACATGGGAAGCACATTGATTGTTTGCATTGCGCGCAAATGGTAACAATTCTTTTAGAATTTTTAGAAGCGTCAGTGCTGTTTAATGTGCGTCATAATTTTTCGTAACAACCCACACAACGTCTTTTTTTGTCGCCACGTTGGAAAACATGATCAGTATACATCTTCCTTCGAGGAATTATGTATTAAAATGCATTATATAAATAAACAGCACGCAACCACGTCAGTGAAGTAAATGCAATGGAATCTAATTTTATTAGCTTTTCTAATAGTGAAAAGTTAGTCGTTGTCGAGTGTCTTATGTGTATTTTTTTTCTTAGACTATTGTTGCTTTAAAAAATATATGGTGGTATTAAATTAATGACCTTTTCTGAAATGGCGAGTACAGAAGAAATAACTGAACATGTTCTGAATATTTAAAAGTCAAAATGGAATTTTTTTTTGAACTTTTGTATGGCGGCATACTGCCCTGCTTAGGGAAAAGGCAGTAATGTTCACTTACTGCTTTTTTCAAGTTTCAGTGCCAATATGTTTTTTCAGTGTTTTTACATTTATCTAATACTAGCTTCTGCGCGCGACTTCGTCGGCGTGGACTCCGCTCCTGTTGGTCTTAGCGAGATGACACATAGCCTATAGCCTTCCTCGATAAATGGGCTATCTAACACTGAAAGAATTTTTCAAATCGGACCAGTAGATCCTGAGATTAGCGCGTTCAAACAAACAAACAAACAAACAAACAAACAAACAAACTCTTCAGCTTTATATATTAGTATAGATAAAATTTTATGTTATTTCAATAAAATAGTAATTTTTTTCATCCGACAAATATTTAGAATTAATTAAATTTTCTAAGTATTAAATCAGTAAATCATTTTCTCAAAGTGAGCAAGCAGTAGAATTCAAATATTACTGCTTTTTTCTTTTTAAAGTAATAAGTACTGCTTCTTAAAATAATAAAAACTACTATCTACTTTTGAAAATTTAAAATGATATAAAATTGTTAAATATTTGTATTCATCGTAACAAAATAACAATATAATTGTTTTTATATAAGTAAATTCATATTATAATAAATAAAAACAGTGGGAAAAGCAGTAACAACAACGGAAACAACGGAAAAAAGCAGTAACATACACATTTACAGCAATAAAAAACAGTACGTCGTTTATTTTAGGCCCGTCGGCTAATGACTTTTTGAAAATACACAAAAATGCCTTTTTGGAGAGTCATGTAAAATATTATTAGTGATTTGCTCCTAATTATTGAAAAATACTGTCATTAATTTAGTTATAAAAATGTGAAAATTTAATTTTTCTCCAATTTGGCTTTTTCACTTTACTGCCTTTTCCCTAAGTACGGCAGCACAGGGTGGAATAACAGACTATCAGCAACAAACTCAATTTTTTACATATATTTTATTTATCGTCGATGCTAGGACAACACTAAATCAAGTCACGCAGCGTCCGCGCCGGCTACCTTCCCTCTCTTGCGTCTACGAGGCGTACGATTCTTCGAGTATCAACATGTCTGCTAACGCAAGGAATGAAAATAATTATACTACTGTGAACTGTGCGTCAGGGACCTAATCCATCTCCTATTAAATTTTTATATACGTACTTGAATTCACCTTTAAGTAGAAAGCAAATATGTATATTTTTGTCTTACTCATACTTAAAGAACTTTACACGTTAGAGCCTCCCGCAAGGAGTGAAACATCACGATTATAGTCAACGCACAATACAAAAGTTCTGCAAGAGATCTAATAGATCTCGTAACCCAGTGAACGTGTTAAATACTATGTAAAAACTCTCTAAGTCGGAAATATTTCTTAGATCGTAATCATTATTAATGTATAAAACAGTCGGCCTGGCTATAAAATCTAGCTCTAAATCAGTAGTCTGTAAATCATCATTATTATTCACAGATTGCAATGGCGTAGGGTATTCCATTTCAGGTAGTAATGATTCAATAACATTATGAGAAATATCTAAAATGTCATTTGTTGGTACATTTGGTGGTGAGGTATTATTATCGTGTGGAGATATATGTATTTACTACTATCAATGGGGCCGGCGAAATAAAATCATAAGGTTCTGAGTTGACTTCTTTGAGGTCTGATATACCATCAATGGGGAAAGAACTTCGCGAAAGATATGTGAAATTTTCTGAAACAAATTATTCAAATTACTACATTACTATGTTTTCAATAACTATTTACTTACCTACATTTACACTCAGCCCCTTATCCCCACGCAGCCCTTGGAAGTTTTGAAATAGCGGTCTAGCGATGTCACGCGCATCTTACATGCCCACCCCCGCTTCGCCCCTTTTCTAACGAGCGATAGCAATAGACACTATTGGGAAAGTATCCGTTTTTTAAGCGGTTACTACCAGTAACTTCAAATTCATGAGCGAATAATATTAGGGCTTAAACCTTTACAAAAGTAGAAAAAACAAGAGAAATTAGTAAAAGATAATAGAATAGCTGTAATTATTAAATTCAAAGTTTTGCCGCCTGCAATAGCGCATTACAGATAAAAGTCGCTTGCATTTTTACACGAATAATGCTGCAAGAGGTTATTACCCAAAGGAAAGGATAGACACGAGCGGCAGATTTATTTAACACGTTTATTCTGGTGAACTCAAATAAACAAATAATCTGCAATAAGCGCATGTTATTATTCATGTTTATTATTCATGTGATATGTAAATATGTTTTTCCGTACAATAAACGAATATTGTGCTATAAAAGCCTTATTTTAAGTCTAAAATATTCAAAAAAATATATATATATATGTAGGCTACCTACGCTGTTGTTGATATTCACCTACCCTCAATCAGAGGCGGCCTTAGCCATTGCGAGGCCCCGGGCGGCAAGTCTTTGCGAGGCCCTTTATCCTTCGTGAAAAGTATTTGATGCGAAAGTAGGTCTGGTTGTTTGGTTTAGGTATTTGTCATTTTTGAGGAGAAATGATAAAATTATACAAATAAATATAATTTAAGTTTTAAAATATTTTATATTGAAAGATTAACAAAATTAACAAATACAGAAAGGATTATTTTAAAATTCATGTTTGCTAGGTAAAAAAATGTACTAGGGATCCCTATCCCTAGTACATTTTTTTGACCTGATCAGTATCAAGCTAATTTTTTGGGAGTGGCTACATTTTGATGAGGCGAACAAAAAATTCCTCTTCGAAAACTCTCGATTGTGGTAGCTAACAGAGATAGCAGGAGGTAGAGCAGCAGTGAGCGTAGGACCAGGATAACGTACCACGCAATTTGGAGGACAATATTACCATCAAATTATATTGTAGATATTAACTAACTAAAAGCAAAAAAAAATCAGAAAAAAAATTAATTTTTGGTGACCTTACGAGGTCATCAACTTGATGACCTCGTAAGGTCATCAAAAATTATTACTAACCGCTGATTTTTTTTCTTTTAGTTAGTGATTATCTATATAATTTAAAAGTAATAATGTCCTCCAAATTGCGTGGTACGTTATCCCGGTCCTACGCTCACTGCTGCTCTACCTCCTGCTATCTCTGTTAGCTACCACAATCGAGAGTTTTCGAAAAGGAATTTTTTGTTCGCCTCATCAAAATGTAGCCACTCCCAAAAAATTAGCTTGATACTGATCAGGTGAAAAAAATGTACTAGGGATCCCTACCTATGCGGCTTTTCCTAAGACTAAAATCTTTAATTAAAGCACAATAATCTAACGAATGAGCTACGTCATTTTCAATTGAAAGAATAGCAAGGGCTGAAAGGCGATCTTGTGCCATCGAATTCCTCAAATATGTTTTAATAATTTTAAGCCTCGAAAAACTCCTTTCAGCAGATGCAACTGTAACAGGTGTGGTAGCAATAATTCGCAGGACTATTGCGATAGTGGGGTAAACTTCAGTTAATTTTTTTTCTATTATGTATTTCAGCACCGAGATAATGTCGTCGTTTCCTTCATACGCATGGATAAACATATTCAGTTCTTCGTACAATTCATGTCCATCAATATCACACGATTCTCCTACTGTCATAGAGATTTGCAAGTCGCTGCATTGCTTCAAAAGTTCACTATCACTAATTTCCTTTAATCTTTTTATACTATACATAAAACCAAATATGCTCTCATGATGTTTAAGAGCATCAAACCTAGGATGGATGCTTGCGCGCACATTGTCAACAATGACATAAAAATAATTTATTTTGAATATTTGTTCCGCATTCAATTGATGAGCCTCATCTTCCCCTTCATAATCAAAATGTCTTTTTTCACGTCGTCTTCTGATTTTATTAAATTGTCTGTCAATATCACTTTCCTCAGCTATTTCTCTCGCTGCTACAAGGGACGCCGGAAAACCATCTTCTCGATAATTATCGAGCCAATTTGTGAATGTGTCTAGGTGTTGTATAGCCACATCTATGTGCATGTTTTCGCTTTGCCACATTTTACTTATAACATTTCTCTTGGTAAGAATTTCATACCATATGACAAGTGAAAGTACAAATTCGTAAGTAGTTACTTCCTTTTCTATCGAATAACATTCACTAATCAACAGACAGTCCGTTGTACTTCCTGCCAAATCCTTCAAAGCAGAACATATATCGCTTAGTTGATATTTAACGGCCTTCACCGATTCTACCCTGCACTCCCATCTAGTTTCAGAAAGTGGTTTTAGCGATAACGATTTTACATGAGCATTTCAAATAGCCCACCTATGACTTGAGCCAGCAAACAGAGTGTACAACCTTTGTAGCAAACCAAAAAAAGATTTTGCTTGGACACAAGACGATGCTGCATCTCCTTGGACTAGATTCCAGCTATGACTCCCACAAGGTAAAAAAAGCAAGTGGATTAATATCAAGAATACGTTTTTGGACACCACTTTTTTCACCACGCATATTGGCACCATTATCATATCCTTGGCCTCTGCAGTTTTGCAATGATATACCTAACTGTTCTAATTCTGTGATTATATAATTAGTCAAGCTCTCAGCTGTGGTTTTTTCGACGGCTAAGAAACCAATAAAATGTTCTTCAATTTCAGCTGTATTTGTATTAAAAAATCTTACAATAATTGAAAGTTGCTCAACACGAGAAACGTCGCGAGTACAATCAAGAATGATCGAGTAATATTTATTATTTATTATTTTTTCAACAATTTGAGTCTTCACGTGATTTGCCATTAATTGTATGAGCTCATTTTGAATATTTTTTCCGATATAGTGGTCATTAATCGTCTTATCCTTTACTTGTTTTAGGTGAAGTCTCAGCAGGGGATCAAATCGGGCTATTAACTTTACTAAATCTATAAAGTTTCCGCTTGTCTCACTCGAATCTGATTCATATGTTAACTTCTCTCTATGACCCCTGAAGGCCAAATTGTGAGATGCTAAAAAATTTGTAATTGCGAGCAATCGTTCTAAAATATCTCTCCAATGTTGCCTTTCTTGTTCAATTTGTGACTGGGCCAAGAAGTCAATAGTGGAACAGCTTTTTAAACCATTCTCTAAATTAATCCATTTTAACATACAATCTTTGTGCTGTCGACTAGATTCGTGAGACTTTAGGTAATCACCCAAGTGTTTCCAATCACACACTCCTTCACTTGATCCAATCTTTGTATTTTCTAGCCGACCGAATATTCGACACGGAAAGCAGTAAACGGCATCCTTTGTTTGAGAATAAATCAACCAGCGCCTGTTAAGCTTTTCACCGTTAACTAATATCTTATTATAATGATATTCGCTGAATCGACGCCCATTATCGTTTACGGGAAATAAATCAACTTTAACCCGGATTGGACCTTTTAATACAATCTCAGTTCGGTCTACATCAGTAATTATTATGGGCCACAAACCGGGGTCATTTTGAGGATTTAGATTTTTCATTTCAGCAGTCATGGATGTAGACATAGACTCGGGCTCAGATTCCTGTTCTTGACTGGATTGCGTTGTAGTTAATTTATCATCATCCTCGCTATTTTTACTTAATGCCAGTGGCGGCACCCATGATGATGTGGAAGGAATATTTTCAGCTGTATCAGAACTAGAGTTACTTTCACTCAATATTTTTTTATAGAGGTTTCTTGATCATCACTTTTTATATATTTATATAAAAATCCATGTAGATTTTCTTTTGCCTGCTTTCTTTTGATAGCTCGTTTCCTTTTTGAACTACCTGACTCAAATTTTCTACCGGTATCACGTTCACGATCACGCGAACTCATTTCGTGAATCTTGTTTTGTTTCACACAAACAGTCAGAAATAATTTTTAAGTATCACACAGTTTTTTTTATACACTTTTTCAGCTTACTCAATACTTTAAATACTACAATTTACACTTTTCCAGATCACTCAATACTTTAAATACTATAATAACGTAATAATCAATAAAATTGAAAGATATCTATTCGAAGTGACAATACTGTTGAAGAACGAAATGAAACACCGGGATTCCCCGAGCGATAGAGAAGTAGAACATCATGGGCGCGTTCCACTAAAGGCCTACAACCGACTCCCGAGCTCACCCGAGTGCTATGCAATTAAAAACCGATTCAAGTGTTTCGAGACGCGATATTCAATATACATAATGAATTTTTCAATTATGTTTTGAATGAATGAATTAGTTAACTAACTTTATTTTAATTTACCGTTATGTTATAACCTTATTAAGTAATTAAGGATCAAAGTCAAAAATTTTAATTAAAAAATAAAGTTCAAAAATCTATATTTTTTAAATTTGCTTGGGTTGTCGCGCGAGGCCCCTGCAAGCGCGAGGCCCCGGGCGGTTGCCCCGTTCGCCACCCCCTAAGGCCGCCACTGCCCTCAATCATTCTATTATTCGAGTCGTTCTGACGTGTATTTCGGTACCTGTGATTATTCAAGTCATTCTGTCGTCGGCTAAGGCAGTCTTGGCTCTGGTGTGGCGCGGTGCACTTGTGTATCCTGCTAGTAGCTTAACCTCGACTCTTCTAATAGTTAGTTTGTGTACACGAATTAATTGTTACTTATTTAGTTAGACAGCGTGGGCAGCTCGAGCAGTGGATGGGGAGCGTTTGATACGTATCTTTGGAGGGCCCTCCTTAACCCTACACTTGGGTCGCAAGTCCCAGGCACTGACTCTGAGCTGTCCCTCTGCCACGCGATAGATCCGGCGCCCGCTCGGTGAGTACATTGAATACTAAGTGGTTAGTCTCCACCCTGTTAACTAATTTGTGTAACTATCTTGTGTTAAATTACATTGTTAATTAACCATTCCGGCCATCCGTCATCCTCTTCTCACTTCTGATTCATACATACATACATATATATATATATATATATATATATATATATATATATATATGTATAATAGGCCATGCAAACGAAAAATACGAAAAAAAAATTTGGGTAAGAGCTCTTGCACGTTTATTCGTTGGGGCCATCGATATAATAACATAATTTATTTCAGACATCAGTCCATATTTTTTTGTTAGTTACATATTTTTTTAAACTATGTTAAAGTTAATTTCAATAACCATAATCAATAAATATTACAATAATAAAAATTAAAAATTAAAATCAATACTAACATTCTAGTCCATTGAAATGTTACATGAGCTTTGCATTTGTTAGAGGACGCAATTTTATTTTTGGGACGTGTGTGGGGGGTCAATAGAAGCTTAACCCCAAGTTTGTGGGGTTGCCGCCCTTGTCCCGGGCAATCTTAGAAAAAAAGGGTGCAAACACCTTTATTGCGATATCTCGGAAACTATACGTCCTACAAAAAATTTGTGAGAACATAATTTGTATAAAATCACTTTGCCTACAAATATTTTCATATAACTTTTTGCCCTAAATTCCAAATTAAAGAAGTTATAAGCAAAAAAGTGAGAAATTTTCTATAATATTTTTCTTTTTTGCTCTATAACTTTTTTATAATACATTTTACAAAAAACTACCTCATACTAATCTTGTAGATGGTCTTTTGAGGAAAAATTTTCTTCTGAAATGTTTAACTTAGTTTTATGATCTTTTTTTATTGTCAATACGTTCTTAAAACATTTTTGTTAAATCATTATTAACTAATTAAATTAAATATTCATTGCTAACTCTTTTCCCCGCCACCTATGAGGTAGAGTCAGTAGGCGCGTTTTTTACGTACGTACTATCCCCAGTAGGTCTACTCCAGACACCTTGCCGATGAGGTAATTCTCGGCAACCCAGACCACGGCAAACATCTGCATGGCCAATACAAATGTTGTCGTGTGCGGGGATCGAACCTGCAACCGCGCGTCACCGCCAGTCAACACGCTGGGCAGGCGGGTTTGTGACCGGGGGGCTGGCTTTGTCGCACCGAAGACGCTGCTGCCCCTCTTCGGCCTGTGTATTTCAAAGCCAGCAGTTGGATGATTATCCCGCCATCGGTCGGTTTTTTAAGTTCCAAGGTGGTAGTACAACTGTGTTATCCCTTAGTAGCCTCTCGCGACACCCACGGGAAGAGAGGGGAAGGCTTATATATTCTGTGTCGTAGCCACAAAGTAAAATTTAAAATAATCGTTTTGGTAAATTATTTGTATGAGATTTGATAATTGTATTATCCTATATTTTACTACACTAAAAAGATCTGAGTACACGTATTTCCTTAATTTGAAAATTTCAATAGTTAAAATCAATCACATCAAGTTATTTAAAATTTACTTTTTTTTTTGTTTATCTAGACAAGTAAATCTCGCGACAAGCGTTTATGTCATATAAATAATGTAATGACTTCATAAGTAGGCTAGCGACCCGCCCCAGCTTCACACGGGTGAAATGCTGATTTTTAACAACAATACAATATAGCCTATGTCACTTCTGAATAGTGTAGCTTTCTGGTAAAGAAAGAATTATCTTGATCGGTTCAGTATTTGCGAAGATTAACCCCAACAAACAAAGTTATAAACTTCACCTCTTTATAATATTAGTATAGGTACGAGTAGTAAAAGTTTTAAAGTAAAAATTTAATTTTTTCGTTCTAGCGCATTTAAATAAAAGCTTGCTTTTCAAAAAGGGTTTTTCTTTTAGTTTATTTTTTTACTTTTTAGTTATCACGTCACGTAGAAGTGCATTAAAAAAACTATGCCACCATGTTGGATTTAGAATGACGTCACAAAGTTAACCATACATTGTCATTCAAATTGAACTTGTATACAAAATTTCAGCTCAATCGGTTGAAGATATCTGCTTTAAAATTGAGTTGCAAGATTTCACCTGAACAAATATACAAGCTTACGTTGCAAGTTAAGTAAAAGCTTGCAATTAAGTCTGAAAACGCTAAAAGAAAAATAAACATGTTAAACTGAATTCCGATAACAACTGTATCTATTATAAGAATATAATCCCTTATTTACAACTCTATTGTTTGATTTCAATTACCCCTTTACAGTTTACAGCATGGCTCTAGGAATTGTTAAATGATTGATTTTTTTTTTTTTTTTTTTTTTTTATGTAACTAGGTTGGCAAACAAGCGTACGGCTCACCTGATGGTAAGTGACTACCGTAGCCTATAGACGCCTGCAACACCAGAAGCGTCGCAAGCGCGTTGCCGACCCTATCCCCAATCCCCCCCAGGAGCTCTGGTCACCTTACTCACCAACAGGAACACAATACTGCTTGAAAACAGTATTATTTAGCTGTGATCTTCTGTAAGGTCGAGGTACTACCCCAGTCGGGCTGCTCCAATTTTGAGCAGGAAATTTCCTGCTGTGCCCTACCTCAGTTTTTGATTGCTTTTGTATTGGCAAATCAATTCAATTATAATATGGAAAAGCAGGTTAGTGGTCGATCCAGTGAACATGAAACGTATAGAGATATTTAGAAACACTATTAGAAACAATATTACAAATCGATTCTTCGTATTCGTAATCGATCTGACAAAAGAATTCGTATAAGTATGTTATCTTCCATAAACGTTTCCTATTTCCTTTACACAAACAGTTGAAGTTTTTTCTATTCCTTTGTCATAAAATCCTTTAGCCATTGCCAAGCGCTTTGTAACGTAAAACTTTCGAAGTAAGAAATTATTTATTTATTAACTCTTGTATATTTTTATACACACACACACACATATATAATTATATATATATATACAGGTGTCCCGTAAGTCAACGCCAAGCCAGAATCGGGTGGTAGGTCTAGTCATAGTAGTTAACAGAAAAATAAAATAAAAAATCTTTGCTATGTATTTTAAAAGTTACAGGCATTTATAAAAAATCGAGAAAATCTACACCCTGTGATGGTCTTTTAACTCCTGTTGCTACAAATTTTAAGTTTTTTTAAATTTTTTTTTATAATGTAATCCTGAATAATGCTTCTAAAAACTGTTGTTAAAAAATTACAGCGAACTGCTCCAGTTCAGTAGGAAATGTAATTTTTGTCCCAACCAAGTACACAAAATGAATACTGTTACGAGTACACAAATTAAAGGAGCTTGCGCCATCTAGCGTGGAGCGGAGGAACCACGTTGTGTGCTGTACAAACCACTTTGTTACAAAGACAACGTGAAACATCCACTCAATACTAGATGGCGCTAGAGGACTTATATAGGGTGAATGAACTCAAGACCGAGTACACGCACGAACATTCCAGAATGGTCTAGGAGTACACTCGCCCGGTATAAATAGGCTGCGGGTGGCCGTGCGAGGCTAAGCGCACACAGGAGCGCTAGAGGCAGTTTGAGCTAACGACGAAGCGACTTCGAAGTGAAGACTAGTGATCAAGAAGTGATACCAGAGGAAACCTACGACATTGGCTACGACCTCGGACATTGTTAGTGCTTAGTGAAGTGTACCTAGTGCTTAGTGTTTGTACCTAGTGCTTTGTGTCTGACCTAGTGCTAGTGAATAGTCTCTAAAAGAGTCAGCAGGTCTTTCTCTCCAAATCGTTCGAACTGTAACACGTAACAATACTTTGCCCAGTTTTAAATGACTACTGAAAAAAAATGTACTACATGTACTTGGCAAGTAACTTTAAAAGTTGGCGCATTTAATAAGAATTCGAAAATGATATAACACTTAGTAAGATTATTTGTTAAATTAAGGAGAAAAAATTTTTTTTAAAAAGAAACCCTGTTGTAAGTAAATTTTCCTTACCTGTCTAAAATTATTTTTGTGTAAAATTGTCATTCTTTTTTAGAAAAAAATTATATTATTAATAAATTAAACATCGATTACTTGAATGCTAAAATTTATTAAAAGCACAAAATGTCTTAAATTAAACAAACAAAATGCCCTAACTTTTAAACTGCTGAAAATAAATAATTTTAGGGTTCCGTACTTAAAGGGTAAAAACGGGACCCTATTACTGAGAGTTTGCTGTCTGTTCTTCCGTCCGTCCGTCTGTCTGTCACTAGGCTGTATCTCAAGATCCACGATAGCTAGTCAGTTGAAATTTTCACAAATTATGTATTTCTTTTGCCATTATAGCAACAAATACTAATTGCACGGGAGCCAGGTTCAAATTCGGTCAATCATTTCCTCTCAATCGAAACTTCGTAACATGAATAAGGGATTTTTTTTTATAAGTTTTCGTCTTTATCAGCTGCCACTCCGTGGGTGGGTTGGGCAGTGGCAGCCTCCCGAACATCGAGAAAAAAAATTTTTTAGTCATTTCCTCCCACCTGAAAATTTGTCGAATTATTATTTACCTAATATCTTAAAGGAAAAATAACGTCAGCTGACCATAACATGGTGGATTATACGTCAGCTGGCTGCTTGAATATGAAAAAAAAAATTTTTTTTCAATGATTTCCTCTCAACTAAAAATTTGCCTGGTTAGTTTACATGCTACTATGAATGAAAATTATCGTCAGCTGGCTGTATCTAGGTGGAAATTTTGTCAGCTGGTACCTTGAAATATGTAAAAAAAAAAAAATTAGTCATCTCCTCTCACTTCAAAATTTGTCAGATATTATAGTTTACCTAATATCTTGAAGGAAAAATAAAGTCAGCTGACCATAACATGGTGGATTATTATGTCAGTTGCTGCGTTACAATTATTTTTGCGAATACACTATTGCATATTCCTTTATATTTCTTTGTCTTTTCATTAATTTAACATAGAACATACAACTGAGGTAGAGCACAGCAGGAAATATCCTGCTTGAAATCTGGAGCAGCCCGCCTGGGGAAGTACCTCGACTTTACAGAAGCTAAATAATACTACTTTCAAGGAGTGTTTGTGTTCTTGTGGCGAGGGGATCAGAGCTCCTGTGGGGATTAGTAGGAGGGGATGATTTGGTGTTGCTTGTTGTTAACTGGCATTAAGTGAGACTTAATTAGCAATTAAAAGTAACTTTTTTTTTCAAATTATTTATTGTTCCTAAGTTTGTAATTACAATTGTTAATACAGAGATAAAAATAGTATCGTAACTTAATAAAACTACTTTAAATTAATTCATTAAATGTGTTATTAAAGTTTTAATTATTAACATTTCTATTTATGCAGTATACGCTATAAAACAGAATTTTTAAAAGGTATGTTAACTAACATAATACTGAACATAACCAATAACAATGAAATGTCACTCAACCGGCGTGCGCAGTGCCCATTGCGCAACGCACCACGTGACCGCACCCATTCCAATAGCAGTGACGTACAGCGACGTTGATGCGAACGAAAAGTAATGACACTATCATAATAATCTCTCACTATTGAAATTGGGCTTAGTTGCATGACCTGTATATAAGGACTAACTAAGGTGTACCTCAGTGTAGCCCTAGCATTAGAATTAAGTTAGCAACACACAGTTATGTGTTTCTAAGTTAATTATAATTAATAGCCACGTGGTGCGGTGCGCAATGCGCACTGCGCACGCCGGTTGAGTGACGTTTTATTGTTATTGGTTATATTGAGTGACGTTTCATTGTAATTGGTTATATTTTAAAACATAAATGAATTACTTTTGATATAAAAGATAAAGAATACTATTCTGTCTTCGTTGCACAGCACACACATCGATCGTCATGCCTCCGGTGGCCGTAAATTGAAAAGAAAAGCGCAACCACTAAGCTGACGTACCCCCCACTACTGTAGTTGCACGACCTATGTACAAGACCGTGGCCTTAGAAAACAATGACATTTGCAGTACGATCAAATGATTTGACACGTAAGTGTTGCGGGTATCTACAAACGCCATTATGAAATTAGGGTACATTTTCTATTGTAACTGAATCGTATTGCTATTGCATTATACGCGTTATTTAATGCAACAATATTTTTTATAATGATGCACATTAGTCATGACTGTGTAACTTTAGCGTAAAAAGTATACAAACTATTATATTTAAAATTCGAAAAAGTTGTTTTCAATATTTTTCAATTTAGTTATTTAGTACTAACGCACTGTCAATGACTTTTTGTTACCATTACTAAATTACGTCTATAATAATTTATAAAAGGAAATTGCTTTGCAATCCTTTCTTATAATATACTTTAATCTTTGAACGTTTGGTATTGACATAACATACTTAGGTAATAGTGTGTTTTAGAATATTAGTATTATATTTTAGAAAGCAAACCTTATTTATACAAGGAAATAAATCTATAAAGTAATAAGAAGATCAGGAACATCGAACCTACGAGACATATTCGAACTAAGAAATAGGTTACCTTTACTATATATAATTATGTTGAATATCTTATAATTGGATATATTATCTGTACGGATATTGAGCGCTAACTTTCAACTGTACTTCATCGTTTTATGCACAAATAAATTTAATGAGTGCTCTGCTCTATAAATTTATTATTATTGAAGTGAAACTTCTTTAGGCGCATGAGGGATAAAATTTTTGCGACCGGTAACGCGGCAGCGTCACGACATTTGTTACTTGGATTGGTGACCGCCTGGGAACACCACGTGAGGTTGGCTTCTTCTTTTTTTTAATTATTTTTTTTTGAATTAGTTTGCCAAAGAATATTCACTTCTGACATGTGTACTTTGTAAGCACCCAAATTTTTTTAAATGCAAATCAAGAGTGTTATCTGGTTGCGACTCCTGCTTGATGCGCAAAGCGATCCCCACTCGGCCGTTGAGCGCTCAGTATCCGCGCCGATGTCTACCATGTTTCATGTTGGTCATTTTGAGTTACCGATATTTCAGTACTATTATTAATAATTGTGGCTATTACTAATATACATCATATTGTTAGTGACAATGGAAGTTAAGAAACCTATACACTTTAAGTATTAGAATTATATCCTACGTTTCATAAACATTAATATTTAAATTCGAGATTGGGAAATTTATACAGTAGAAGATAATGCAAAAACGCGTTTCTAAAGTAGAGAAGGAAAATATTTAAAATTTTAATATACCTAAATACTTTTTCATACGCGTATTTACAATATCCCCTACGACATAAAAAATTAGGTAGGTACATACTAATTTTTGGTCTCAAATTTTTTTATTATTTTGTGTATATATATATCATATTAGATGGTTTATTTTTTGGCTTCGCGCGCTAAATTAAACTAAACTATAATTAACAGTGTGCAAAAAAAATATATACCTATATAGAATCTCTTCCCTTTACGTATGTATACATTACATCGTTCAAATACCCTGTTCCCTCTGGCAACACAACCGCCTTAAAGATAAGACAAAAATTTTAATTATAAAACAAAGGTTAAACTATAAAAATAAACATTACACCTTAAATATTATTATAACTTTAATCAAAAGGCGCCTACATAAATCGTGAATACAACAGCTTACATCAGTATTTTTATAGCGACAGAATAAGTGTTATTTATTCTTCATATACATGTATTACAAGCATCATAATTATCATCATCATATCAGCATATATCTAGTAAAATATGGAATAAAAAACCATTATAATAAACAGTCGCATAATTTTAGAGCCTGGCTAAAATCCAGAGCATGTTTCAGGATTATCTAGAATTCTAGACTAATATTATAAAGCTGAAGAGTGTGTTTGTTTGTTTGTTTTAACGCGCTACTCTCAGAAACTACTGCTCCGATTTGAAAAATTCTTTCAGTCTTAGATAGCCCATTTATCGAGAAAGGCTATAGGCTACTTTTTTATCAAATTAACGCGTGTGAAACCGCGGGACACAGCTGTGTTTGTGACTAGCTAGTCAGTAATATAATAGCTACATGAAACAATAAAATACAGTAATGTTTTGTACAATATAATAAATAACAATATTAATAAATTTAAGACATAACAAAAATTGAGGTAAGGTCCTAAGACCTTCCCAGAAAGGTAATTAAATTAAGTAACATGAACTTTGCGAAACGTATTTTGTTACAGCGTTGGAAATTTTAATTGTAAAATCCAGATAACAATATTTCAATGCACAGCCCGCTTGATAATACTCATAAACTAAAACCCATATTGATATTTATCTCAATAATGGTTATAAACGATATTGTCTAAATATTCTATAGGTACTAGCTTCTGACCGCAACGTCGTCCGCGTGGAATAGTTACTTGAAAAAAACCCCGATTTTGAAACATTCTTCATTGATGCTCCGCTCCTATTAGTCATGGCGTCATGATATATAGCCTATAGCCTTTCTCGATAAACGGCCTATCTAATACTGAAAGAATTTTTCAAATCGGACCAGTAGTTTCAGAGCTTAACGCGTTCAAACAAACAAACAACCAACTTCTTCAGCTTAATAATATTAGTATCGATTAAAAGGGAATATTATTATGGAAGATTATTAAGGACATTTTATGTATGACAATTTTGACAATATTTCGCGTTATTGTATCGTTGAATCATCGCTATTGACTGAAATAAGCAGATTACGATATCCGCACTGTCATTGTGCAATCAATTGCTCTATGTCAAATTCTAGCAATTTTATTCTATTATTTAACACTACACATACAAACTAAACAGAATGCAAAGGTTGTCTTATTACTTAACCCGTGTCTATAAAAAAATGATAAAATTATATTATAACCGAACATGATACACACATGCACACGAAGTTCAAATCGCCTTTGAATTTAAAAATTAATTAATAAATAATGGTACGGTTTTAGCACATACAAATTCAAGAATCAATTTTTAAGTAATTATTTTTTCCTTAAGAGTTTTAAATGTGTAGCAAATTACAGTAGTTAGACAAAAGCTATACCTACACGAAATCGCCGAATGAAAATTGTCAAATCATCTTACCTAGTCCTCTACAGATGCCGTTAAAGATCGATAGTGGTTATCTTTGTAAAACGCACTGCGTCACATTGCGTAACAACTTACAGTAAACAAAAGTTTAATTTTTATATGAAATAAATGTTGTTTCAAAAACCGCTTCTGATCACTGACTTAATATTATTTTAATATCATACTATATTGAATCAAATATTCAGTGTTTCTCAACTCAATAATATTAGTAATAAGGGGTCGTTCAAGTATTACGTAGGTAACGCAAATTTTGAAGATTTTTGACCCCCCCTCCCCCCATGTAACGTGCCGTAACGTTTTCCTGTACCCCCTCCCTAGCCCATAAACGTTACGTAACACCCCAACTGACCATTTTTACCCAAATGTCACAACTTTGTTGCGAAAACTACCGAAAAGTCGCTTGAAAAAATCGCGTTTGCGGTAAGTATAAATATATATATACAAAAAGGGATATAAACGAAAAGGGTTGCCAATTTGGGAGATTTTAGTACACTAGTTTTTTTTATTTAAATAAAAAACAACGTTACGTAACGCGTTGTTCGAGACCCCCCCTCCCCCCCTGTAACGCATCGTAACGTTTTACAAGACCCCCCCTCCCCCCTAATTGCGTTACGTAATACTTGAACGGCGCCTAACGGACAGACTGACTACAAAATTTCATTTTCAAAACGATAATTAGAGGTATATTATTCTGTCAAAACATTAGTCAAAAGAGATTATGTTTAAGAAAATAAACAGTTTTCAAAAAACAGTTTAAAGTAACAAAAGCACATCGTGTTTGAAGAATTTTCAATGCCCCTGCAATAATTATAGAGCAAATTAGTTTTCAAAGATTACATCGTCAGGAGGTTGCAGTTTCCTCTCGTCGGTGGAAATTGACTTGTTACTCGAGTGGTACAACTGCATCCGTATTTGCATTTTTAAGTTGTTTGTGCAGTCAATATTTTATTTTATCAACAATGAGTCTAGACAAAACTGAACATAAACACTTTCAGAATCGAACAATAAAAGGAAAACAGTCTAAAGTTTTAATCTGTAATAAAAATTAAAAATAAAAAACTAAGAAATAATAACATTAATATGAATAACAATCAACAGAGTTTTCTAGAAAGTAATCAATCACTCAATTATTTATTATACATAAATTTAGTTTCGTATGTACACAAGAGGCAAGGTATCGCAAAGAGAGACAAAAGGAAGATTTAATTAAATAAAATTGATTTAATTAATTAAAATCGTCTTTAAGACGTCTTCTTACAATCCCTACTTACGTCAATGCTGTACGCACAAAAACAATTTGATATTATAATCAATAATCAAAATAATTTTAGTAGACAAAAGCGCGTATTTAAATATATTATAGTAAATTTCTTCTTCTTCTTCTTTTATAATTGGACTCCCATAGGAATTGCCAGAGTCAATAGTAAATTTCACTTGATTACATTTTATAAAAATACATAATTATTAAAAAAATATATAAATAAATATACAAAATAAACGAACACGTAATAATCATAGAAACGTATGTACAAAAAGACATTATGAAAAATTCCAACATTATTTACTATTATAATATTAGCTTAATACGTAACTTTTATTCAATAATAGAGTTTAATATTTGTCAATTAAATAGGTACTGTTGTTATTGCAAGCATTCGTATAAATAATTATGGGCATCATTTTATTGTTTGGCTGTAATTCCTTTGATTTTATTGTTAGGTTGTAAGATTTTGATTATTTATCTATGGCCTATAGGTATACGAATTTCTTCTAAATCTGACAGTAAATAAGAATTCTGATCTTAAGGGATAGTTTTCTATTATAAATATTATATACAATTTTTATTAATAATATTCAAATCACGACATATAACATTTTTAATTTTTAATAATAAGATCCCAATGTTTACAGGTCCCAATGAATCAACAGTCCAAATATCTTTTCATCGTTATGATACTGAAGCAAGATGATCAATAAGCGCTAAGTTTTCTAATGTATGCAGTAGAATATAATATTATTGTTACATGTCGTGTATATTTAAAGCAATCGGCCGTATCTTTACAGATAGGAGTCCTTGGTCTTGTCAGCGGGCGGTACTCCGGCGGTCGACATCTTTCGTCGCTCGTTCCGAGCTCGAAAGACGGGCCGGTAGTACTGCTCGCTGCGACGTCGTCAGCGTTCCGGCGCGGGGGCTTCAGACTCGAGCTCCATCCAGAGGGAGCTGATCACGCGTGAATCTGGAAATATATATGATTTTATAGACACTTTTATATTATTACTAGCTTCTGCGCGCGACTTCGTCGGCGTGGACTCCGCTCCTATTGGTCTTAGCGAGATGACACATAGCCTATAGCCTTCCTCGATAAATGGGCTATCTAACACTGAAAGAATTTTTCAAATCGGCCCAGTAGTTCCAGAGATTACCGCGTTCAAACAAACAAACAAACAAACTCTTCAGCTTTATATATTAAAATATATATATGATTTTATAGACACTTTTATATTATTACTAGCTTCTGCGCGCGACTTCGTCGGCGTGGACTCCGCTCCTGTTGGTCTTAGCGAGATGACACATAGCCTAAGCCTTTCTCGATAAATGGGCTATCTAACACTGAAAGAATTTTTCAAATCGGCCCAGTAGTTCCAGAGATTACCGCGTTCAAACAAACAAACAAACAAACAAACAAACAAACAAACAAACAGACAAACTCTTCAGCTTTATATATTAGTATAGATTATTTGGAGACAGCAGAGCATCCACGAGTTCTTAGTCACCCGTGACCTTTTTTACCCGACTGCCAAGGTAGGGTTATGTTTTTCGCACGTATCTTGTATGTATGTATGTAATATTCTTAATTACCTCATTTCTCTAGAACTGCTGAACGGATTTACATAATTGAGATATCGTTAGATTTGTCTTAGCAGCCCAAGTGTTCTTAGATAGGTGATATTAAAAAAAAAAAAAAAAACATGGCGGCTGTGCGAAGCCATTGTAGTTAATGAAAAAATAATAAAGGGCTCAATACAAGGATTTCAAAAATGTATATCATAATTATTATTACCGTAAGAATAATAAAGAAATACAATAAAAATGTTTAAAAATGTTGACTTTGCTCTTTCCCATGCCTAAGGCAAGCAAGATGCGAGCCGAGCTTCTTTCTCGCCTCCTAGGCAACTTCCGACGGTCAATTTCGGGGTGTAGCCTTTCCCATAAAAAAAAAGAATTAAGTATCAACTTCGGACTACTCTGTAAAAAGTTATGCTCGGTCAAACATAAAATAAATATATACGTGGCAACTTTAGAACGGTCTCATTTTTTTTTCGTCGTTAAAAATTACTTAATCAACCACATGATATAAACTATTTTAATGAATTTAACCGATTACGTAATTTGTCTATCTAAAAAAACATAAACAAAATAATAATTAAAAGTAAACAAAAAACCCGCCTGCATAAAAACAACTACTTAATAAAAAATGAACTGAAAAGGCTGGAACAAGATAAAAATTCAATAATTACACAAAGCTAGCGAAACGAATCGAAACAATATCAAACATTATGTACTGTACACTTAAAAATATCAATACGGTAGTCCTTTATAATTTTATGCAACATCGTACATAATATGCAGTCGGAGACATGCACAAAGAGAGAATGATTTGACTTATCCTTCAATTTCATTTCATCATTATATTTAGTGATATTTTATCGGAACACCTATAACGCGTATTTTATAAAAAACGCAGTTTCAATCTGTTACAACCTTACAACTATTTTAATCAAATATATCGTTACATAATATAATTTGTCAACAACTAATTTTGAATACGGTTTTAAATCGGTTCAGCCGGAACAAACAGACAGACACAAAAATTATAAAAAATGTTATTTTGTTATAATTATGTACAGACATCCATATTATTATGCATTAATTAGGTAAAAAGAGGTTCTTTTAATATTACAAACAGACACTCCAATTTTATTTATTTGTATAGATAAAAACGTAAGTAGGATTATTCTTACAATAATATTACTTAGTCCCTTAAGCCACGTCAAGACTTTCGTCTTGACGATAAAATAATGAATAATTTTGATACATTTTGTACGTAGTGAAGAGAACGATTGTTTATTTATATTTCAATTTGGCGTAAGTTGTTTTACTTTGTTCTACAAATACTTGATGACGTAGAGGTACAGCATCATAATAATATATTACAGACTTATTTTTAGAAAAAAAAATATTTTTATAGTAAGTATGATCACGATTTTTTTTCACGATAGCCTGTAATATCCCACTGTTGGGCATAGGCCTCTTCCCATGTAGGGGAAGGATCGGAGCTTAATCCACCACGCTGCTCCAATGCGGGTCGGCGGATATATTCCCTACTATGAGTAACGATCGCTATCAGATGTACATGATAACAACCGGGACCGACGGCTTAACGTGCTCTCCGAGGCAAGGTGGGGAGACCCACGAGGACTGCACAAACACCCAGACCACGGCAAACATATGTATAATGGCCAATACAAATGTTGTCGTTAGCGGGAATCGAACCCGCAAATAAATAAATATGATCTTGGTCCTTAATAACGTTTTAATGATTAGGATTATGATCTTAACTAACAAGATGATAAAACCTCTGAACGACTGCATCAAATCAAAGAACAAGCGGAGGTGTAAGTACACCATATCGGGTATCAGATCATCATCCTATAGCCGTATCGTATCTTACATTGTGACAACATATGAACGCTTCAAAAGTTCACTCATTAATGGTTAGTAGTTGGAAAGTGATCCCAAACTTGATGTTGAACCATTAAACGAGACGTCAAAATAAATGAGGGAGATGTAAGGACTAGGATACATTAGTGGCGAGGAAATCGTTATAATTATAGTTACATTCCTATGGTTATTTTGTTGATAGCCCTTTTTATCTATCATTGCGATATTACGGATCTTACAAATTGGTATGAAAACTTGTTGACTTTTAAAAGTCGTTTGCATTAAGGGCCTCGTAGACGATCAAATATTTGATCAAACTTCATATTAAATTTCTGTTTGACAAACGTGTTTGTCAAATTATTTGATCGTGTGCGGGGTTTTTTCAATATGTTTGTTATATGAAACATGAAGTTTGATCAAACATGTTTGACAAACAAGTTTGATCGTTTACGGGGCCCATTAGGTACTCTTGAAATGAAAATATATTTTTATTTATTTATTTATTTACTGGCTGTGCCTGCGACTTCGTCCGCGTTTTTGGGTATTTAGTTATTTACATATTCAACGTGATTTTTTAAATTGGCATAACTTTTTTATTTACGAACCGATTGACATGAAAAAAAACACTAAATGTTAAGTGAAGCTTACCACAATATATTAGTGAAAACTGCATTTAAATCGGATAAGCCATTTCTGAGACAGACTAAAATTCTAACAATCATTGTTATATTTATGTTCCCAATTATATATTTTCTCACATATCTTCCATGTACAGACAGCGATCCGTTACAATTTTATTATATGTATTGATTATTATAATTATCATAACAGATTTTTTTCAATTGATATTAGACATTTGTCTTCAAACTAAGCAGAAATCAATTTTATTAAAGACCTTAGTAATAGCTTAATAAGCTAATTGTGTTTGGATGGCAGCCAAAAGTTAAAAGCTACATTTCCATACAGAAGTAGGATGCGTTGCTATTGGTGTCATTGGCTTAATTAAATGTTTGTGACTAGAAGCCCCTTTGTGTTTTTAGCCGCGTTAGGTTATGAGTTTATGACACTTGCCGCATGAAGAAACATTATTCATAATACCTCAGACGCCGTGAGTCGTATTTTTATGAGGTTTTCTAAAGAATGAGATGAGTTTATTTAAAATTTGTTTGTTTTGTTTTTTTCTTTTTTTTTGTTTGTTTTGGCGTCAAAATTAATATCAAGTAATATGACTTACGCAGAAAGTTAACGAGAGTGAAATTGGAAAGGATGTATGATGTAAAAAGTTTCTATATTGTGAAATTATTACTTATTTTTCATCTTGTAAGCGCTTTTTATCCTCGCGCAGATGAGTATTCGGTGTTACATTTTTTTTTATCGATTTAATTACAACATTAATTACTCTTTTATAAAAATAAATTAGTCTATCCATCGATTACACTGATGGAACGAATTGCGTAATTTTGAACATTGTCCGAGGAATGGTTTCATTTATAATGTAAATTAACAGATTTATTTACGTTTCATTGTTTTATGTTTTTCTTTTAAAGTTATAATTGTGTTTGCTAGCAAACGAAAAAAATCGACTTCAATTCCATCGACAAGTAATACAAGATACAACGTAATAACACAAAACAATAGTCAAGTAAATATGCATTATTAGATATAGCTCTAAAAGTACTTCTTAGATCTCAATTAAATTTAAATGGGACCACATGACACGCAACACCTTTCAGTTAAAACAAAATACATTTAAATCTTTCCACCCAGCCAAAAGTTATGAGTTAACATACATAAAAAAATCCTCTCCTTTTTTGGAAGTCGGTTAACAGTAAAAAAAGTATCAGTAAAAATTTAAAATATATATATTTTTAAATACAGCTTTACATACTTATTAGACTTCAATAAGTTTATTCTTTTATTAGTTTTCACAATTCGTACTTTAAGGAAATACGAAAAATTTTCAGAGCAAATTTTAAGTAACCTTTAGTAAGGAAATTTTAATAGTCTATAGTTAGTGCTATATTTATGGGGATATTTAGTACAGTTTTTTTTGTATTGGTTCATTGTATTGCGTATATGAATAACCTAGTAAATTCAGAATTAGCACAGACGGCAGTCTGTGGCAACTCAGACTAAATGCGTGAAAGAAATTTGTTGAGTCGCAAATGACCTCATTTCCCTTTAACTTGTCAAAGCAGTACCTGTAAACTGTACCTCCCGATGTCTATGCTGGTAAAAGTGTAGCATCAAAGAATGTTCTTTGTGCTACACTTATACCAGCATAGACATATGTATATTTAAATAACTGTCGATTTACTGCCGATTAGAAGTATTTGATTACATAAAATAATTAAATATTATAATCGATGCCTTAAAATATCAATAATAAAATGTCATCTACCACGCAACTATTTGAGTGAAATTACGTTATATATCGACTTTGTTATCGATGAAAAAGATCACGGAAATCATCCATCGCAAAACTAACAACACATATCTTCTACTGATATCTTATACTATTAAACGAGCAATTCTTGTATATATATATATATATATATATAGAATCTGAATCTCGGAATTGGCTCCAACGATGTTCGTGAAATTTAGTATGCAGGGGATTTCGGGGGCGAAAAATTGATCTAGCTAGGATTCATTTTAAAAAAATGTCGTTTTATCCCTATTTTTAGGCAATGAAAAAATATCATTAGAATACGAAGCTTAATTTCACAACTGACATCATAACCGTAACAGCGTAATTAGGAAATCGGCGGGTGACAAATCGTGTTGACCCGGGTTCGAATCTCAGTCTCCAGATAATTTTTTTCTTTTTTTTTTTAATTTCACTCGGGATTTATTATTTAAATAAAATTAAAATATAAAAATACCGAGAAAAAAAAAACAAAAAATAAAATGAAAATACCGAGCTAGGCTCGGTCACCCAGGTACTGTAAATATAATACTTTGAAAAGAAGTTTAAAAAGAAATAAAGTATTCTATAAATATAGATATGATTTCGTTATAGGAACATCTGTATTTTATAAAATCTATCCGATTTCGCAGTATGGTGTTAAAAGTGTTCTTTTTTCAAAACGTACGACGAATTCTCTCTCGTTGTAAATTGACTGAGCGCGGCCGTTACATTCGTATGAGAAAATTGAGATTTTAAAAGTGGAGTTTTATTGAAAATCTGTGGTACAATTTCACATAGCGTATATTAATGGAGACTTTCACACTACGTAATGTATAAAGGGTTTATCTCTTCTCTATATATATAAAAATAAATCGCTGAATGTGTTGCTAAGCGCAAATCTCGAGAGTGGCTGAACCGATTTTGCTAATTCTTTTTTTATTATATTCCTTGAAGTACGAGGATGGTTTATACGGAGAGAAAAATTTTAAAAATTGCCTGAAAAAGTCTAAAAACAACACTTTTTACATAATAATACTTAAAAGTCAATTTGAACTTTAATACCAATCGACTGTTAGGCGGTACGAAGTTCGCCGGGTCAGCTAGTTACATATAATAATTGTATGTGATGACCATTTTACAAACTTTAAAATAATTAGTTTCAATAAATATAATTATAATATTTTAAACTATAGGTACCTATTTATTATTTGTAACAATTAAAACACACACAGACATAAAAATAGCTATTTCATTAGGGTTCCGTAGACAAATGGCAAAAAACGGAACCCCTATGGATTCGTCATGTCTGTCTGTCTGTCCGTCCGTATGTCACAGCCACTTTTTTCCGAAACTATAAGAACTATATCTACTGTTGAAACTTGGTAAGTTGGTAAGTAGATGTGTTCTGTGAACCGCATTAAAATTTTCACACAAGTGACACTTCCAAAGTGGTAAAATGTGTCCCCTCTGTAACTTCTAAAATAAGAGAATGATAAAACTAAAAAAATATATGATGTACTATGCAAACTTCCACCGAAAATTGTTTGAATGAGATCTAGTAAATAGTTTTTTTGAAGTGAAACTTCTTTAGGCGCATGAGGGGTAAAATTTGAGCGACTGGTAACCGGCAGCGTCATGACGATCAGTACTTTGATGGGTCAGTACAGGCGGTCTTGGCTGGCCCCTTAGTCAGCTCGGGGTGTTACCTGTATGGTGTAACTGGCTATGAGAGAAAGAGAGAAATGATGTGTTGACACCTCGCTCTCTTGCTCCGTTCGCCTCGCCCGATCACACTTCGTAACGCTCTCGTCACGCATTCACCAGCTTACTCCCCAAATCAACCGTGCGTAAAGAAGTTTTACTTCAAAAATAGTAAGAGAAAGAAATTGAAACAGGTGAAGTACCATGCTGTGGTATGATTAGTGCTTACCCGGTTTTTCATCACCGTTGGGAGCTTCATTAGCTTCCTCGATGCAGCTCTGCTCATCAGGGAACTGGACATGCTTCTTTACAGCCGAGCGACTCGGCTTTGAGAGCACGGATGCTGTAAAAAAGGATTATAATTAGTCAATCATCAAACCATTCGTAGAAGCCATCAATTCTATAAAACTGTTAATATCATATCATCAACTGCTAGTATAAGAAGCTTTGTTCTTTTAAAACCTTTATATCTCCTTGTTAGTTCTGCATATTTCAAAGGAGAGTAAGAAATATAAGAATATACATATTATATAGAATATTTACTCGGTAACTTATTAAACATTTAATTTAATAATATTAATTCAGTTGAATTTTTAGACGTTAATGCACTAATAACGTATATTATATTTTTGTAATCTTATCGTTTCAGGACCATCAACAACAACTTTGATGACTACTCCTTTTTTATTTATTGTACATTTTAGGAATTTAATTATCACAAAAATCTATGAAGCCAGTAACATCACAGAGGACGTGAAAATTATAAATAAAATAAACAAAAATAATAGACAAAACATGCACTTCATTATGTAAAAATTTAACAGGCGTCGTAAATATTACTTTATGGTTGTCAATTTTCTTTTCATATCGTCAACGGACTTTTTTTTTTCAAAATTATTCTATAATTTTAAATAATATTGTGTTCTTTTTAGGGTTCTGTGCCTCAAAAGAAAAAAAACGGAGCCCTTATAGGATCACTTTGTTGTCCGTCTGTCTGTCAAGATCCTTTTTCTCTGCAACGCGCAACGCGTGGAGGTCGAGGTATCAAGCTGAAATTCATGCCAAATATACAGGTCTGCTGTCCCTTAGCCGGTTTTTTTTATTAGTTTAATACACTAATTTATAAAGGAAAATTTTATGTTGAAAAACCAAGAGATGCATAGAATGATGAGTGTAATCATACATGTAAATTTGAACGAAACTACGCTTCAAGGTAGGTGAGATTTAAAAATATTTTATGTTATTATTTGATGTTTAATAACTTATAAATTCTCACTGTTCTTGATAAGTATCTATTTGCACAAACATAATTAAATATATCATAATTAATATACATAATTAATATATTAATATAGTATTAGTATTAGACTGAAAAATTTCTGGCTAACATTACTTAAATATTTATTTTTCACTTTATTCCAATGTAATTTTTGCAAATGGGTTATATTTATAACCCATATTAGTCTATAATTTATATAAATACTAGCCGACCTTGCGAACTTTATAGCACCTTATTTTTTCTTGAATATGATAATTATATAATTATGTATATCGAAATAAAGGGTCCGGGAGGCAGGTATAAATTCTGTCAATCCTTTCCTTCCAATCGAAACTTCGTAAAATGCATAACGGTTTTTATTATGAATATTCGCGACTGCGACTCCGTGGGTGGGGTGGGCAGTGGCAGCCTCCTACGCATGGAGAAAAAATTTTTTTTTGTCATTTCCTCCACCTTAAAATTTGTCGGATTATTATAGTTTACCTAATATCTTAAGGAAAAATAATGTCAGCTGACCATAACATGGTGTATTATTATGTCAGCTGGCTGCTTGAACATGAAATTTCCTCTCAACTAAAAATTTACCTGGTGATAGTTTACCTGGGTGCTACTATGAATGAAAATTAATGTGAGCTGGCTGTATCGCGGTGGAAAGTTTGTCAGCTTGAGGCCTGAAGGTGTAACGCAGCACCATTTATCACCTACTGAAGCTTATCGTCTGACGACTTTTCCCTCGACTTACAGCTAGCTAATTTTTTCATTATTTAATAATAATAATGAAAAAAATCAGAAAAAATTATCAAATAAAAAAAAAATAATCTCTTAACCTTTTATACCTGCTCAAAGTCTCACAAACCGAGCTACCTGTAACGAGTGAATTTGGGTCATTCTATTGTTTTATTGCTATTGTAATAATTTTAAAGGTCAAGGCTACACATAATGGGTTTTTAGAAACTATTATAACCTATGTAATGTCTTGTACTATATTTTAATTTAAGTTGTATTCGCATACAACATTAAATTTTAAAAATATTTGTGGTCAAAATGAAAATGTAGGGGTGTGCGATTTCTTTGCTCTCGAGTGTATGTACACAAACAACTACTTCATGAAGTGAACTTACGTTAATATATATGTTTTTTTTTATTTCACCTGTTTTTTTATTTCACCTGTTATATATATATATATATATATTAAGGGGAAACTAAACTACTACTATGAGGAAGAGGGTGAACTCGTTCACCATCTCCGCCTCGCCAATAGATGCCGCTGGGCACTATTAAATCGCGGTAACGACTTGTTCACCTACTTGAAATTTTTAAAAAAGGGTTCGATAATTTGATTACGAACCCATCCCATTGCAAGCGCTATACAACATATTAGTCTATAATCTTTTTGAAGTGAAACTTCTTTAGAATCGTTGTGATTTCAAACCGGAAGGCAACGACAGGGAAGGGCGCGCCGCTAATTTTAAATTAGTTTTTTTTTAATTAGTTTGCCAAAGAAGTTTCACTTCTATCGTGTGTGAATCGCACACACATTTTTTTTCTTGAATATAATAATTATATATATCACGTTGGATCAAACAGCACACGGTGTGCAAATTCGATTAAAATTGGTTAAGTAGTTTAGCAGTCCATCGCGGACAAACAACATGACGCGTAATCTATATATATAAAAGAGATTTCCACCCATTGACTCATCACGATATCTCTGGAACCATAAGGCGTAGAGACTTGAATTTCGGTAGGAATATTCCTTTTGCCGAGTTTTTACGAAATTGCACCCCTAAGGGGGTTAAACGAGGTTTGGGAATTTGTATTGAAGTCCTATGTTTTTGAAGTAAGAGACTTGAAATTCAAAATGTATGCTCTATAGATGGTGTTGAGGTGTACTAATAATGTATTTTGAGAAATCAACCCCCTTTTGGTGTTAAAACAGGGGATGATAGTTTGTACGAAAGTCCAATGAAAAATACACCTACAAACTTGAAATTAGGAAAGGCTATGGCTATGATTTTCCTCAAATTAACGCGGGGGTAACCGCGGGGCACAGCTAGTTTATATATAAGGTTGTTTAATTTAAATTAAATGACGAAATATCTGTAAGTCTGTAACATAAGGAATTCAACGGTACTAAAATTTAAATTAGTTTTGCTTGATAGGATGATTCATATTCAAATGAATATTAGTTATGACTCTCCTCTTTCTTATAAAGATTATATAAGTTAGTATTACATTATATTATACTCCCTTATTTTGAATTGAAACAAATCATTCATTCCAAAAAAGTCACATCTCTCTTCTTAGCAAATTCCTAAAGAACTAATGGATAAAAAATCTCAGAACCTAACTAGCGATGTAATTGAATAAAGCTGCAATTAAGATTATCCGAAATCGATTTAAGATCTGATTTATATTTCCTTCGTAGGAAAAATATGTTTAAAACGTTTACTAATACTATGAGTAGGTACTTGTGTTGTTGTGAGTGTAGGTACGAGAATAGCATAATAATAATTTTGACTAGCTCGTTGGCGTAGCTTCTTCTCCTACATGAGGAGAGGCCTATTCCCAGCATTGGGATATTTCAGGCTGAAGCGTTAGCTTAGTCTGTAGTGGCCCTGCTTTCTGATCCGCGGGTTGCGGCTTCCATTCCCGCTTGACTCTGGGTGTAATGTTTGTATTTATATATTTGTATATGTAGGTAAGTATTATTTCTATGTACTATATTTATAAAAAAAAAACCATTTAGCTATAACAGTAAGCTGTTACCACAAGCATTAAGTTGCTTACCCTAGGAACAGACGACCGTGTGTGTATGTTACAACTTATAACTTGATGAGCTGGTGTAGTCGTAGTCTGAAGATAAGCTAATGTTGTGTGTGAAAAAAAAATGAAAACATTTATTTAGCCATAAGGTGATAGACCACACTCGGAAGTAAAAAAAATGTCAATTACAAAAAAAATCTAAATAATAATTTAAGAAAGTTAAAGTAGCAAAATATCAAACAATAAACTAAAAATGTATATCTTAACATTAGGTACCTACATTACAAACTTACGTATTGTACCCAGCATTATAAGCAACCTTAACTCAGTCAAAATATTAAAATATTAAATTACTTAAATTTTCTAGTGTCTCGGTAGACATTACCGTCCTATTTTATCCTCGGCTTTATTAAATATTACAATATTACAAAATTAGTGTATTCCCAAGCCTACCTATTCTCTGACATTAACATGACACCTCTTTTATTTAAGACTATGTTCGTATTAATAAAGCCTATAACGTGTATTTCTCAAACAAATACAATTATAACCAAATCTAGTTTAATTATGTTCGACCAAAATAGATTGTGGCGCCATCTATTCCTGAATAGATTAAGTGTCGTGTCGATACACAAAATAAGATTACTCGAAACGTACGCCTGGTACGTGTTATTTGTACTGCCTTCGGGCGGTAACGAATATTGGTATCTGTATTGACTATATGCTCGTGCCACATAGGAAATAATATGTGCTAGTAGAAATGTTACAAAATACATGAAATTATTATAAGGGTATTTTGAAAACATTTTCAAGTATGGCAACGAAATGGTATCGTATGTGTGATGTTCGCATTGTAAGTTTGTTAAAAATATATCTTACTTCAAAATTTCAAATGACGGATTTAATTTAATTTTATTCTCGGTCAGCTTTTAAGTCATTTCTCAAGAAATAAACTCTTACATAATAAGCAATTCGGTTTTACTAGAGGACGCTCCACAACTGATGCCGGTGTAGAGCTTTTTACTTCGATAGTCAATGCTTGGGAGGAGTCACGTGATGCTTTAGGTGTATTCTGTGATTTATCCAAGGCATTTGACTGTGTTCATCATGACACATTAATCAGGAAACTCAGTCACTATGGCATTAAAAATACCGCACTAAAACTTCTGAGTTCGTATCTTAGTGATAGAACTCAGAGGGTTGAAGTAGATGGTACTAAGTCATCTGGGTCTCGTATACAGATGGGGGTCCCACAAGGCTCAATTCTTGGTCCATTTTTATTTTTAATATAATATATTAACGACCTACCATATTTAATAGAGAAGAGGCATGAGATTGTATTGTTTGCTGATGATACTTCATTAATATTTAAATTGCGTAGACAAGAAACAAACTATGACGATGTAAACAATGCTCTCTCTGAATTGGTTCATTGGTTTAGCGTAAATAACTTGCTTCTCAATAGTAAAAAAAACGAATTGTATTAAATTTTCTGCTCCAAATGTAAAACAGGTTGATATGCAACCAGAACTCAATGGTGATAAACTCAACTTAATTAACTCAACTGTTTTCCTTGGAATCACCATTGATTCAAAGTTACAGTGGGGACCCCATATCTCTAAATTGGCGGATAGACTGAGTTCTGCAGCATACGCGGTGAAAAGAATACGATTATTAACGGATATCGATACAGCCCGATTAGTTTATTTTAGCTACTTCCATAGCATAATGTCCTATGGCATTTTGCTATGAGGCAATGCGGCTGATATTATCGTCATTTTTATTCTGCAGAAAAGGGCTATCCGTTATATTTATAAAATGGGATGTAAGGAGTCTCAGAGAAAGAAGTTTAAAGAGATCAACATCATGACCTTTGCATCGCAGTACATTTATGAAAATATAATGTAGGGGAGAAGTGGCATGAAGGAGCCAGGTTTTGAAAGAGCTACTTCTATTATTTCGGTAGTTTAGGAATGGATTTGTTTAGCGATTTTATTTTTAAGTGGCAGCACTGATTTCCTGTCACCCACAAACATTTGACAGATCGCCGGTGTCAACGGACACCGGTGCATCGAGTTAAAGTTTTTGACACTAAAAAGTAAGTATTTTACTTCATTTAACTTGTTTTTTGGTATTTTACTGTAAACAAATATAGGTACATGGATTGTAGACTGAGTTTGTGCATATATTAGGCTTTCCAGCTGCGTAAAAACTGAGCTGGAAAAGTTTTAGTATTGTTGTTATTTTGAAGGTTATCTATTTTTTAAGAATAAGTTTTGAAAGAGCCGGGTGAATGGGCCATAAAAGAGCTGGCTCTTTCATAACCGGCTCGTTCATAACCCTGCATTTGAATTTTGTAAATAAAATATACCTACTAATAACAAATATGCATTTTTTTTCATATATCATCATTAAATTATTTGCTTCAAATATTGTGCATTATGGAGAAGCTTGGTCTAAAAAAAAAAACGAAAAAGACCCGAAAAATCGGTAATTGAAGAAGCAGTCAATGAAGTTTTAGAGATAGGTCAGTCCATAAACAAAACTGCACTTGCCTTAAGGCTTAAATATATCGAGGGCTTCACTTCAGCCAGTAATATCCCACTGCTGGGCATGGGCCTCTTTCTCTATATAGGAGAAGGATCAGAGCATAATCCACCACGCTGCTCCAATGCGGGTTAGCGGATATATTCCTACTATAAGTAACGATCGCTATCCACCTGATAGCGATCGTTACTCATAGTAGGTATATGATAACAACCGGGACCGACGGCTTAACGTGTTCTCAGAGGCACGGTGGGGAGACCCACAAGGACTGCACAAACACCCAGACCACGGCAAACATCTGTATGGCCAATGCAAATGTTTGTCACGTGCGGGGATCGAACCCGCAAACACCAGCGCAAAAGGCACAAACCAGTGCTGTGACCGTTGCGTCAACGCGTGCGCAATCGAGGGCTTACTTAGCTAAAATAGTTAAAAAGTAAAGGCTTCTGGTGAATCATCGTATAAACACTGTCCTAATATAGGAAATAAGTGTATTTTCACAACAGACCAGGAGAATATGCTTGCGGATTATTTAGAATGCTTCTAAAATGTGATATGATCTAACAAGGAATCAAACTAAGAAGCTTGTATTTGATTACGCCATGGCCAACGATAAAAATATTAAGAAACTGACTACAAAACAGTCCATAAAAACCCTTAATAGAAAATCGACAATAAATAAAAAAATGGGTACTGTAAGATGACTCTTATTCGTCTGACTCTATCGTATTGGCTGAAGAAAGCAAAAGAAACAAAAATAGTGATGATTGCGTAGTTTGCAACAAAATATAATTATGAAAACAGAGATCAAGATTGGTTTAAGTGCAAAATTTGTTCTGGTTGGGCTCATGAATCCTGTGGCATTAAGGGAAAATTTATTTATTTTTGCAAGCCATACTTTAACTCGTAATTTTAAGAAAATGACATTATATTCTAAAGTTCAAAAGTCTGAATCTTAAACTCAAGCAAATTCATAGTTAAGATTTTGAAGCTTAAAGTGAGCAATATTTTTGTTTTGAAGTTCTTAAAGATTTAACGATATGGTTTTAATAGAATATTTTTTTATTTTGTTACATTTTTGAGATTGTTATTATAAAAAAAAAATGTTATTATTCTGCATAATTTTCACAATTACACTTTATAATACTGACTGGCTCATTCATAACTTTTGGTGGCTCTTTCAATACCGAAATGTTATGAAACAGCCAAAAGACACATTTTTATAAAATGAATATATCACTGATTTTTGTAATTTGTTTAAGGTTTTTTGGTATGAAATTACCTACTTTAATAAATAAATAATAGCTTGACAAAATAAAATCATCATTTCTTTCATTAAAAGTATATTTCTTTGCTCCGTTAAGTAAACTGGCTCTTTCATGCCACTTCTCCCCTACATACGGAAGAATAGGCATTTGTTTGTTAGTCGTTGTGATCGAAATGCCTCAAATGATGTAAAGCTCAGGAACGACCACAAATTAATTTTTCCTAAATGCCGGCTCAAAAAGAAAAGTAGTTCCTTTATAGGAATGTCTATCTTAATATATAATAAGATTCCGGCTGCGCATCAATCTCTGCCTTTACTGAAGTTTAAAAAAATTATAAAGCGAGCATTATGCAATAAGGCCTATTATACAATTAATGAATACCTTAATGATGAAAAGGCGTGGGATTGAATAAAGCTCGACCAGGCTATGTCTATGATCCGCCTTGTAATATTAGATAGTTACAAACATTGTGAGCGGGTGGCATGGGATGGTCTCGGCACGCACGATTGGCTGTCTCGTGTTTGTCCTGATCATTTCATGGTCCACTACTGCGTTTTTATCTTGTATCTCACTTTGAATTGTTTAAAAGAGTACCGAGAGCTTTTTTCCGCCGGCTTTTTTTCTCTCGGCCTACACTAATAGGGACGTTACTTATTGTAATATTTAATAAAGCCGAGGATAAAGTAGATAGGTAATGTCTACCGAGACATTAGTAATTTAATATTTTGACTAAGTTAAGGTTGCTTATAACACTCATGGGCACATTACGTAAGTTGTAATGTAAGTACCTAATGTTAAGATATAAATTTTTATTTTTTATTTTATTGTTTGATTGTTTGCTGCCTTAACTTTCTATTGCATTGTTTAGTTTTTTTTTGTAAATGATTTTTTTATTTATTTTGACTTTCGTTAAGTGTGTACAATACCACCTTATGACGAAATAAATATTTTTGATTTTGATTTTTTGATTTTAAATAAAAATTATATTGATTGAAAATAACGAAAATAAACATTATTTGATAGTAAAATTGTCAAACTGTCAAATTAAAAAAAAATTGTCAAAAAATTGTCAAACTCTCACAATATATTATCCGCTATTTGTTTAAACTCTAAATTGATTTATAATAAGTTAAGAAATGTAACAAAAAAAACTTAAAATAGGAGTTCATTGGTTTTTAAAAAAGTTTTAACATTGTGCATATTATGAAGCCTACAATAGAACTGTCTCCGCCAAGTTCGAACGCGGAGATTAAACTAAGAAATAAAACTTTATTTATTGAGAAAATGAGAACTTAATGATCAATAGACGTTGACGGTATCTTGAACTTTTTTCAATGTGAAAAAAAGTCTTTGTTGTTAAAAGTAATGTGCATTTTATACCTATTCCTTTTTAAATAACTTCAAATTGGACGACAGTTTAAATTGGACTGTATTTTTTCAATTTGTTTCATCTTGTTTTCTCGAACTTTGTTAAGCATTGTCACTTGAACCAATAGTTTTTTTTATTATTAGAATGCTAGACATAAATATTAGACAAAAATAGACATTAGCATTAGAATAAGGATATATGAAACAATTTAAAAAAAAAGTGAAACAAAAAAAAAGGTGTGTGTGATTCACACACGATAGAAGTGAAACTTCTTTGGCAATTACTGCGGTGTGCAGCGCAACACTACCCTGTCGTTTTGTCCGTTGCATCCGGTTTGAAATCACAACGATTCTAAAGAAGTTTCACTTCAAAAAGAGAAAGATGACAATAATAACTAGTACTTACAATCAACCCTAACTGAATCGATTCTTATTTAAAAAAAATGTGTCTCTGTCAGCACCGACGCACGACTGGAGTTTACTCCTTCAGATTGACTGTCTAAATAGCCACAAAAATTGCTTACTAGTCTAAAAAAGACTAATACCATATCAGATGATAAATAAACGAATCAAATAACGCCATCTATCGATCCATCGGGATCCTATTGTGTTCCGATAGACGACGACGTTTTCTTAGTAGTTTATCTTTCCGACAGATGTTGTTACAAGAAACGTAACGAAGTCATTTATTTAGTAGATTTTACTACTCACATATTTTTTCATACCTTATATGAAAATCGATTCTTAAGGCATTATGTCATGGATTTTTTAGATTTTACTATCCCACTGCTGGGCTTATACCTCTTTCCCCATGAGGAAAACGGATTAGAGTTGTTTAATCCACCACGCTGCTACAATGCGGGTTGGCGGATTTTCGAACAACGAATGTCCTAAATTCCTAATCTTCACTGAAGGCCGTATTATAGAGGCGTAAGATAGAATGCTGTTCATAGGTTTATTCTAAAAATCTCATTTTCATAATTATTATTCGTTATCGATTCAGTCATGGTGTGAATTATGTCGATCGTCAATCATATTACAAAGGCTCGTAATCTACATAGATCTGCGTAATAAATCACTCTCGAAGAAGCTCAACTTTGGAACAATAACCGTTAAACTATAAAATTGTTATAAATTACGTTAATGTACGACGTACGTTAAGAAGTTTGCCTTATTTCTCTGAGAGCGTTTGATCAGAAACTTTGAAAATATATATTCCTTTGTTTAATGGTTTAGGTTTGAATGAGCTCTAAACAGGTGCCGTCTGCAATGGAACTTATAATTTTTAACACTATTTCGTTGTTGGAAAATTACTTTTGTTTGCATTTAATTAAATGACAGTTAGCCCGGCCTACAAGCAATAATTGAGCGATTTGGAATAATCGTGCTGTTATCGTGAAATCGGTATATATATATATATATATATATATATATATATATATATATATATATATATAAGATTATATATCTATTTGTATGAGAGTACCAAAATAACAAGATGACGTTGCTCTGAAATCAAAGTTTATTCATTACAATTAAATATACTAGCTTTATATACAATAATAACATAATTAATATACATCATACCTGAAATCAAAGAAACGACATTTCAAGTTTATTATTCTATACGTACTCTTATTTACAAATTCTAACAATTTAATAAAATAGCTATATAGGTAAATTTTATAACGTTCCGTCTGACATCTTATCTATTTAAAATTTAAAATCAAATGACATCCAGCCAGGCGTCACATAATAAACTAAAGAGATTCTTTAAGAATTTCTTTATATCTCCCCCCCTGGAGAAAGATAATTTAAAAATAAAGATCCTCATCTTCTATTTTGGTTGCTGGAATAAGTTTTGTAATATGAAATAAGTTGGACTCTGTTTTCCTATATCCAGTGTCGATTTTATATATCGATTTAGATTTTTTTTCTATGATTTGATAAGGACCAATTTTCAGCTCATCTAGTTTTTTCCTGTTTAGCTTATTTCCATTTTCTATGTACACCATGTCTCCAACATTAAATTCATGGTGTTTTCTGTTCTTATCAAATAACATTTTGTTGTAGTTATGAGATTTTATTGTATTTTCTAATGCTGTTGTCCTATCTCTTATCCAATTATTTTCAGTCTTTTCTGTCTTCAATTCTTTTGGTAAAATAGTAAAATCTATACCATATAAAAGATAAGTTGGAGAGAAACCAGTTACTGAGTGGATAGTTTTGTTATATTTATCTACACACTCATGAGCTATTGTTGTCCAAGCTTTTCTATTTCCATCTTCATTAAATTTGCATCGTATTTTATTCACCAATGTTTGGTTTAATCTCTCATTTAAACCGTTCGAGAATGGTGCATTTACTGCAGTGAATATCATAGTTATTTGTTTTTCTTCTAAAAATTTCTTGAATTCATTTGAATTTATACCGGGATACTGGTCGGTGAGAAGCATCTTAATGTCGTCAGTGTTTGATATTTTTGAAACCAGTTTAATAAAATCATTCGCACATTGAGTTTTCGATGTTAGTATAAATGCGTATCTCGTAAAGTGATCTACTAAAAGATGTAGATACTTCTTTGTAGATCTTGAGCCTCCAAAACCTCCTATTGTGTCTATTGAGACTATTTCAAAAGGTTTCTTGGCTGGACCCAGATGAGACATAAATCCAAATTTCTCCTGTCCTCTTGATTTATTTTTTATACAAATCTTACAGTTTTTACATATTTCTTTGATATTTTTAGTTAAATTTTTTGCAGTGTATAATGGACCAAGTGTTTTTTGCATCTGCTGAATTCCTATATGACATAGATTTTCATGTATATTTCTTATAAATTGTAGGCTGAATTCCTCTGATAAAATTATTTTTTCTTTATTTCTTACTTTTTTATAATATATGTTTTGTTTCTTGATCATTTTATTTTTATTATTTTGTATCTCTTCATTTTCATTCTGATCCATTAAAATATCTTCGACATCAATTAAGTTCACAATCTTAAGCTGTTCATCTTTATTTTCATCAGATTCTAATACTGGGTTTCTGCTAAGGCAATCTGCTTCCAAATTATCTTTTCCTGGAGCATATTTTATTTTAAAATCATATTGGGATAAGTAGTACATCAAGTCACCTAGATCTTCATCGGTTCTTGATTTCACATTCATATTTTCTAATGGCTTGTGGTCTGAATAAACTGTAAATGATTTTCCTATTAACCAGTATTGCCAGTATCGTACCGCTTCTTTAATGGCCAAACATTCTAAATATATGGCTTTTTTCTTTTTTTGAGCTTCATTTAGCTTCTTTGAGAAATAAGCAACTGGCTTTTCTATTCCATCTGGCTGCGTCTGTTTTAAAATGGCTCCAATTCCTTCTATAGACGCGTCTGTATAAATATTTATTGGTAAATCTTTATCATATATTTCCAAAACTGGTTGAGAACAAAGAATTTTTTTAATTTTTTCAAATGTCTCTTGGCATTTATCAGTCCAAATGAAATTTTGATTTTTTCTGAGTAAATTGTGCAATGGATCTAATATTATTGCACTTCTTGGAATGTATTCATGATAATAATTTATTTTTCCTAAAAACTGTCTTACATTTTTTTGTGTTTTTGGAATAGGAAAATTTTTTATAGAAATCAAATTATCTTTTAATGGTTTTATAGAATTATTTTGTATAATATGACCCAGGTATTTTACTGAATTTGATGCAAATGTGCATTTTGTAAATTTCAATTTAAAACCTTCTGTTTTAATTGCTTCTAATAATTGTTTCAGATGACTAATGTGTTGATCAAAAGATTTTGAAAATACTAGAATATCATCTATGTAATTTACAGCAAATTCTGTAAGTTTGTATTTTCTAAGTATATTGCTCAATATTCTTTGAAAAATTGCTGGTGCTGTTTTTAAGCCAAATGGTAAGCAAGTCCATTGGAAATGTCCTTCTTGAGTCACAAATCCAGTTTTCTTTCTGTCTTCTATTCTCAAAGGAATTGACCAAAATGCAGAATTAATATCTAGTGTTGTGTAATATGTACAATTTCTCGTTTTTGTCATTATATCATCTATTAAAGGAAATGGCTGGGCCTCCGGCACTACTATTTTATTAAGTTCCCTAAAATCTATACATAATCTGGATTTCTTGTTTTCCTCTTTTTTAAAAGCCAAAGTGACAGGTGCAGCAAAAGGACTGTAGGATTCTTCTATAAGATTTTTATTTAATAAATTTGCTATTTGCTTCTCTATTTCTTTTCTATCTTCCATAGTGCATTTGTATGGCCTTTTACAGCAATATTTGTCTACCAATAAGTCTATTCTAGCTTCATATCCACTAACTGTACCAACATCATATTTATTTTTTGCAAATACTGTGTTGTATTCTTCAATTAATTTATTAATTTGTGATTTTTTTATATCATCTAAATGATCTATCTTTATTTCAAAATCTTCTTCTTTTACATGTTCATTGAAGTTAATTTTGTGTTGTTTTATATCTCTGTTATCTGTGCTTTCTTTTCCTTCACTATTTGTTTTTATGTTCTCATTGAAATGAGCTAAAAAATGAGCTTTTTGAGTTATTTTTAAATCTTCGTTTTGTACTAGTCTGAATTCCTTTATAATGTCTAATCCAATCAAGAAATCATAGTTAAAACATTTTTCATCAATAATGTATACATCTACATTTTTTTCTATTTCAAATATTTTAATTTTCAGATTTGTCAAACCACTAGTCTTTTTGACACCATTAATTGTTATTAAATTCGTTACATTTATATTGTTTATTTTCCCTTTTAGTTTTAATAGCTTTGAATTTATCAGGGAAACGTTTGAACCTGAATCATAGATTCCATATACATGCAACATATTATTCAATAGCAGTTTGACTTTTATTAATGGTGTCACTATTCGTTTTTTTGATTAGTTTCCTTTAATTCGGCTTCTATAACAGAATTATTAATAGGTTTAATATTATTTTCTTTTATTATATCATTTTCGTTTGTTTTAAACCAGCATGTAGATTCGGGGTGATAGCGAGTTCCTTTTTTTAATTTTTTACAAATATTACATGGGCTTTTATTTTCTTTTATTATATCATCTTGATTTAAAAACCAGCATGTAGATTCGGGATGATAGCGAGTTCCTTTTTTTAATTTTATACAAATATTACATGGGCTTTTATTTTCATTTCTATTTATGCTTCGTGGATTTCCACATTTTCTGTAGAATGAACCATTACTTTTGCTAACCATATGTTCATATTTACTTAACTCATTAAACAGGTCAACAGTATCTATTAATATTTCTCTATCAATCTTGGTAAGTATGAATTCTGGCAAACCAGCAGCAATAAGATCTATCAATGTCCCTGTATCAACTGAGTTTCTCATATCAAGTAACAACTTTTCCTTCTTTATAGCATAATCTAATAATAATCCATCTTTATATTTATATGATAATGCATAAGTAATTTTGTTCCAACCTTTGTTTACAAATGATGCACAGAATTTGTCTTTCCATACTGACCATTTCGAATCCATGGTAAGTTTTGTCATCATAGAACTGTACCAGTCTATACAACTTTCATCCATAAATAATCGGAGCATTTCAATTTTTTTATCATCCTGTATAACATTAAGGCGAAGGCATTCTTTTTCAAATGTGTCAATCCATTGGCTCGCATTAAAATTTTTAGTTGTAAATTTTTCAATAATAAACCTCTCTGTTATATTTTTCAAATTATGTTTATTTTCTTCTGTATTTTCTACTAACTTTTCGAAGAGTTTTTCTAGTACACCTGCTTCACTATTTTGTGTAGTCGCAGTTTGTTTTTGATCCATTTCTTCTAAGTATTGGTCAGAAAATTGTAAATTGCCATCTTCATCTATATAGGTTTTTTTAAGTTCATCTGACATAGTTATCCAAACTCTTCGTGTCTGGTATCTTTCCTTAAGACTGTTTTTTACCTTGATATAAGCAGCCGTATTTATTATGTCTTTGTGATAACCAACAGATTGAAATTCATCTGGGATAGCATATACTTTTCCTTCATGTGTAGATACTGAGGTTATATAATATGCATTAGATTTTCCGTCACTTGATGGCAAAATTGCAAATTCAAAACGAAGTTTCTCCATATTTGTTTCAATTTAAATCTTATAAACAAAAATGTCGTTTTATAAGATTATATATCTATTTGTATGAGAGTACCAAAATAACAAGATGACGTTGCTCTGAAATCAAAGTTTATTCATTACAATTAAATATACTAGCTTTATATACAATAATAACATAATTAATATACATCATACCTGAAATCAAAGAAACGACATTTCAAGTTTATTATTCTATACGTACTCTTATTTACAAATTCTAACAATTTAATAAAATAGCTATATAGGTAAATTTTATAACGTTCCGTCTGACATCTTATCTATTTAAAATTTAAAATCAAATGACATCCAGCCAGGCGTCACATAATAAACTAAAGAGATTCTTTAAGAATTATATATATAATATAATAAGCTGAAGAGTTTGTTTGTTTGTTTGTTTGAACGCGGTAATCTCTGGAACTACTGGGCCGATTTGAAAAATTCTTTCAGTGTTAGATAGCCCATTTATCGAGGAAGGCTATAGGCTATGTATCATCACGCTAAGATCAATAGGAGCGGAGTCCACGCTGACGAAGTCGCGCGCAGAAGCTAGTAAGTTATAAAGATAAATATAATTTTAATATATACGATTCAATTGTTCCCTCAAAGCTGTTTCAATAAAGATTTTGAATTTCGAATGTTCAATACTGGGACTAGCAACCGTTTTCTTTTCCTATTTGTATTTTTTGTACAATGAAAAATATCTCACTGCTAGGCAAAACATTTCTATCAATGTCAAAGATTACAATCTAATTCACTACACTGTTCTAGGTTCCCAAGGTTCTCAGATTCCTTCTAGGAGTAGCCCCTAGGAATTACCTGGGATTGATAAAAATAAAACTAAAGTCTAGAGACTTCCTCGATTGTATGAATACAAAAAACTCAAAAATACGATCTCAAAAAACAATATACTCGTATAAAGCTTCATAAAGCCAGATGATCCATTCTAGATGACTTTTTTTTTCTTGGCTTCTAGATTTTTCTCTGTATACTTGCGTAGCAGCAGAGCAGAAGCAATTGAATTCATAAAGGGTCTGATTTTTAAAGTGAAGTACCTAATCTAAAAAAAATATCTGCTAGTGTCGCTGATAATGACACCAAAATGGAAAAAATGTAACTAAGTAGAAAATATAGGTTTATTTTTCTACTTAGTTGAGACTGTGGGCAAAAGTTTCTGCCTCATTCCCAGTGTTTCTTACTTTTTTCCATTTTGGTGTCATTATCAGCGACACTAGCAGATATTTTTTTTTACTGTCTTTCATGCTGTTAGTAAATTCTTCAGTGGTTCTGCTTTATCTAAGGTTACTTACCTTATATCCTCCTCCGTACCGTACCGTACTTCCATATTACAGAAGACCAGAGCTATATAATACTGCTTTCGAGCAGTGTTGTATACTTGTGGTAAGTAAGGTGACCAGAGCTCCTGGGCGGGATTGGGGGTAGGATCGACAACGCGCTTGCGATGCTTCTGGTGTTGCAGGCGTCATATAAGCGTATAAGCTACGGTAATCACTTGACATCAGATGACACGTACGCTTTTTTTCCGACCCGGATGTATAAAACGGAATCGATTACCAATTTAAAATAATTCCATTACGAAAAGTGCAAAAATATATTAATTAGGAACGAATCTAACAAATAAAGCGATCAGACATTAATTTGATGTATTTGTTCAGTGAACATGGCGGACGGGTTGTGACAGGTCACTTTAACGATTTAGGTTTTATTTACGAAGACTAGTTAACTAGAAGATTGAGGTCAGCATTAAATTGGCGAAATTAAATCACGTTCGAAATCGATCTTCGAAAAAATAAATAAATCTCATAACAAAAAACACCAAGATTGTGTTATAATTATACATAGGATGTTGCTATTGTTCAAACATCTAGTAATGGTAAGAATCGGACGAGTTTTTCTTGACTAAGAAAATATAAGTAGAAATACAACAGTTTTACAACTGTAAACATAAATATAAATAAATATTTTCTCAAAATTAAAATTAAATAAATCTGCATGACGTATCTATAGTAATGTGATAGATATACCTACCATATTCGAAGACTAAGAGCTTACAAAAAATATAATAAAATTATTATAAATTTAATTTTAATGAACAAAAATAAATGTTTCGTCATATTATTATATACAAATGATATCGTCATATGACGCCGCGTTGGCGCAGCGGTCACAGCGCTGAATTGCGATTGGCTGTTGCGCGGGCGGTTGCGGGTTCGATCCCCGCATACGACAACATTGATTGTGCTGTGTGGCTACGGCACAAAAGAATGTAGCCACCCCCTCTCTTCCCGTGGGTGTCGTAAAAGGCGACTAAGGGATAACACAGTTCCACTACCACCTTGGAACTTAAAAAGCCGACGGATGGCGGGATAACCATCCATGCTGGCTTTGAAATACACAGGCCAAAGACGGGCAGCAGCGTCTTCGGTGCGACAAAGCCAGCCCTGCGGTCACCAACCCGCCTGCCCAGCGTGGTGACTATGGGCAAAATACATGAGTTCGCGTCGTAATGTCGGGCGCGAACTTGTGGAAGCCATGTCCAACAGTGGACTGTGATAGGCTGTAGTGGTGGTGGACACGACAAAATTTGTATTTGCCATACAGATGTGTGCCGTGGTCTGGGTGTTTGTGCAGTCCTTGTGGGTCTCCCCACCGAGCCTCGGAGAGCACGTTAAGCCGTCGGTCCCGGTTGTTATCATGTACACCTGATAGCGATCGTTACTCATGGTAGGGAATATATCCGCCAACCCGCATTGGAGCAGCGTGGTGGATTAAGCTCCGATCCTTCTCCTACATGGGGAAGAGGCCTATGCCCAACAGTGGGATATTACAGGCTGAATCGTGATCTTGATCATATATTATACAAATATAGATATGTATATTGAATTTAAAATGTTATATCAAACATGAACATGTTAGTACTTAGTACTAATACTAACACATTTATACTGGACACTTTTGCGCGATATGACGATAAAAATATACTAGTGTAGACAATATTGTGTTTGCTCGAAAACGAAAATAACTCGACGAAGCCTGCCATTATTCTTTATAATATCAAATCAATATTAATCTTTTACTCATTCCGCCCACCAATTAAGGACTTGGTCCTTTACACCATAGTAAGCAAAATAATATTATTCACTAATTACAGATTGCTATAAAGTAAGCTTAGACAAAAAAAAAACAAATCACAATATAAATGGAGTATTACATCTTATATTAAAAATTTTATTAGACATAAAGAAGAAGTATCATAATTTCATTAAAACAGAAGTCTATAATATGAATACGTTATTAAGTTAAGCATCGTATAATATACAGAGCCCTGATGTTAGATTGCTAGGCCGTTACCTGGAAATAAAGGTGTTCCATTCCGTACAGGTACTTACGTACATTCGAATTGGATTAACGCATAAAATATTTACAAGTCCGCATTCACACTGACGGGTAGCGTGCGAAATAAATAAAACGATAAAAGCTTGAATTGACGTAAATTCATATCTTGACAAATATCAATTTAGCCGTGAGTAGTTGAACACCGGTATTGTGTCAGAGATATCTTGCTTAGCTTTTTATTCAATGATTTACAGTCTATAAAAGGAAAAATAAGATTTTTTTTTAGTTGTAATAGATAAGCTAAATGATACAACATAAGAAGAATGCTTAATCTTAATAGAGAAAACCGTACAGCCAAATTCGTGTAGTCCTCGCTGGTGACTTTGCGGATAGAAAGTTAGTACCTATAATATAATAAACGATATACATATTATATTAAATTAAATTGTAGTGCTAAAGAGTATATTTTATACTAAGAATAACCTCATACTTATTAATTTCTTATTATTTTTCAAGGTTCAAAACAACGTTTTCTATTTCATTATAATCGTAAATACAATACTGTAGTGTGAAGAGAGTCTAAAAATGGATAACAACGGAAGTTGAGCCGTAAACAAAGATTACCGAAATGTAGAACTCGTACCTAATACCACCTAATATAACGTGATACACAACAAACACAGGTTGTGAATTAAAATAAGGCATTGAGAGTAGGTATCTTTTGAAACCATTTTAATTTTTTATCAAGGTTCGGCGCCACCTGTGCACCATCTTTTGCTACTTGAACTTCGCCAACTACCTATTTATTCGAGTAGGATTTTTTAATGAAGTTATACTTCTTTTTGCGCGTTAGAGAAAAATGATGAGAGTAGATTTTTACAATGCGCGTGTGGATACGAAGTAGTTTAAGCATGCATGAATAGATGCCGCTAGTTTTGCAGACAAGAAAGTAGTCTTTATTATTTCTAAGAGATGGCGTTGTGGACTTTTTGTCTAATTATTAAGTGGTAGGTTTTTTTGGGAGTATTTTAATACTCTAGCTTGAAGTATAACTTCTTACGTGCGTACATAAGTACACACACACTTTTTTTTTTAAACTTTTATTCATTCCAATCGATTTGACCAAGTTCTTTTCTTATAACTTTCCTCCAATTTTTTCTTTGACCAATTTTACCACTTCAAAATCGTATTAAGAGGAAAGAGTACCGGAGAGAGCTTTGAGAAATAGGTATTTGAATAAAATGTTCCTGCCTCGCTGTATGCCGCTGCCGTGCTCCGAGCCTAGTAAGGGACAACTGCAGCTCAGATCGTTTTAGGTAGATAATTTTATTAACCAAAACAGCATTTTGTAATCGACTATCTTCTCCCTAAAACATGCCAATTTGTATGTAGTTAACTAAAAAAAACCTTCAGCTATGTTCTCGTTTTTTTATTTGTAAATTAGCGTAAACGTAATTTTTTGTGTCTGAAAATGTAAAAAATTAGGCTTAATTTTTAGTTTTTGAAGACTCCTACTCCTGAATCCTATGATAATATAAAAAATATCAAAACATAGGGGCATGGTCATAGTAGTTAAAGGTTTTATGGTTAGAATAATAACGCATAGAAACCTAATACGAGTGCAAAAAGTAAGGAAACTGAAACTTAGCGGTATTTGGCTAACGTCTCTCTCAAGGTCAGTACTCAAGGTCGCATTCCGTCGAACACAGCTGCTCTTGAGTAAATAATTAGAAATGAGAGTTTGTAGCCTGAAGAGGTGTTATAACGATTCAGAAAAACAAAAAGAATGTGATCAAATTACATTTCACAAGTAATTACTTACGTATTATACATTATATTTACGTAAATCGATAATCAAACAAAAATTATAATCACCACACTTTTCACAATACAGTGTTCCTAGTTGTCGCCTGTCGGGAAAAAAATACCCACATTGCTTCGAGAGACGTCGAGTTGTCGACTTGTAACTACACTTTTTGTTATTTTTGGAGTTTACTCCTTAAGAATCGATTATCATATAAGGCCCCCGGTATGAAAAAAATATGAGGTGTAAAATCTGTTGAACGAGAGACCTCGTTACGTTTTTGTTGCCTTTTTAACGCCATCTATGCTATTATCATCTTAATAAAAACGGACGTCGGAAATCACGAAAACGTCGTCGATAGAATAATAATAGTTTTCTACTAGCTGCATCGGTCGATAGATAGATGGCGCTAATGGGTAGATATTTTATTTACCATTTGATATCGTATTAACCTTTTTCTTAAGACTAGTAAGTCTTTTTTGTACCTATTTAGACAGTCGATCTGAAGGGGTAAACTCCAGTCGTGCGTCGTAGCTGACACACACAATTTTTTTTCCTCAGCTTAAATTAATACTTGTGCACTGTAGGACAAATTAGAACGACATAATATGTATTCTAATTTCTAATAAAATTAGTAAGATTGTGTACTAAAATTTTATATACCTACATAAAAGATATTGATTTACATGTTTTTCATTATTGTAATTTTCTCAATCATACTTTCCTGTTTATAATGTACAACAATACTATTAATTGATTTCAAACCCGATTTATTTAGATGTCAACAATTAATACATGCCTATATTTTTTATTTTGTTTTATTTATTTATTTACGTTAATTTCCTTCTATTTTAACTAGCTTTGACCGCAACTTCGTCCGCGTGGAATTTAACAAAAAAGCTATTCTATATAATTATTATATATTATATTATAAAAGCTACTCCTTACTGCATCAGCTATCTGCCAGTGAAAGTGCCATCAAAATCGGTTGGTTAGTACATTAATTAATTAGATAAAACAAAATAAACAGGTAGCTAGAAATTGTTATATATTACACTAGCTGACCCCGCAAACGTTGTTTTGCCATATATGTTATTAACCCCCGCAACCCCCTCTTGTGGGTGGTATTTCGTAAAATCCGTTCTTAGCTGACCTCTACTCGGCAAAAGGAATATTCCTACCAAATTTGAAATCTCTACGCCTTATGGTTCCAGAGATATCGTGATGAGTCAATGGCTGGAAATCTCTTTTATATATTTATATAGACAAGAGCCCTGAGAGAGACGCCACGTTGGCGCAGCGGTTACAGCACTGGATTGCGATTGGCTGTTGCGCGGGCGGTTGCGGGTTCGATTCCCGCACACGACAACATTTGTATTGGCCATACAGATGTTTGCCGTGGTCTGGGTGTTTGTGCAGTCCTTGTGGGTTACCCCACCGTGCCTCGGAGAGCACGTTAAGCCGTCGGTCCCGGTTGTTATCATGTACACCAGATAGCAATCGTTACTCATAGTAGGGAATATATCCGCCAACCCGCATTGGAGCAGCGTGGTGGATTAAGCTCCGATCCTTCTCCTACATGGAGAAGAGGCCTATGCCCAACAGTGGGATATTACAGGCTGAATCGACACAAGAGCCCTGGTGAATTTCTCTATTGACCCTATTTTCGTCGTTAAAAAAACGTTAAAATATATGCATTCCCTATTCACCCGGAAATTGGGGTTAATAGGGAATGCATATATTTTAACGTTTTTTTTTTTCATAAATTGAAATGATAATTGCATAGTTTTATATTTTATGACCAAGATACCATAAAGACTCAATCACTTCGATCACCATACAGCAATATATCCGCAAAAAATGCTTTAATTTTGTCTAAAAAGTTCGGATTTGTCCCTATGTTATAGTTTGTCTATAAAGTCGTGACATTAATGTTTGAGGAACTAAAATTAATCATGTGTCTGGCAACACCAAACATAAGTACTTTCGCTGTCAATGCTGTCATCGAGTTAACAGTTTTCCTTTATTATTCTTAATTCATTTGATTAAACTGCAAAAAATTAAGACCAATCTTCGCAGAAGAGTTTCAAAAATGAGTAAAGTAAACCGGAGTGGCACGCGGGAAGTGATTTTTAAAGTTTTCCAGTGATGTTTGGCGGAGTTCGAAGCTGGACGAATTTTGTGTGATTTGGACGATGTTTATGGGCGAACAGCATCTATGACGGTATGTAATCGTGTTATTGTTTGTGTTTAACCTGCCTGAATTTAAAAATTTACATAATTTTCGTTTTGGAGACCAAAAAAGGCATTGTTTACATTGCAAATTTTTAGGTTAGATGAGACAGAGTATATAGGTCACATTACAGTACGACGAATTTTTTGATACTTAAGGATATAATATAACTTAGTCTCAAGTTTTCCAATTTTAAATTTGAATCAATTGCTTCATGTCAGTAACTTATATTTCCATTCCATTAACATTTTTTAAACTTATCTTTTTCAGGAAAATCAAAGAGTACAGTTAGACGGATAGTCAACGAAGGCTTTAAAAATGATGGAAAGTTTGAAACTCCTGGGAAACATAGGAAAGGCCTGCCAAAGAAAGAAATGGATAATTTTAGATTTTAGAATCCGATGATAAGTGAAAGAAGTGCTGCTGTTGTCGCTTCTTACTTGAAATATTAATTCGTCTCTATCGCTCTATTGGGTTAAGATCACAGTGGTATGGTGGAAGCCGAACTACTGTATGCCCATGTTCTCCCAAAATAGTATTTATCTCATATATAGGATTTGGTTTTTTATTTTTTACTCAAGTTAATACATTCCTTAGCGATGAATCAAATGGAATATTATTTTCTAATAACCATAATTTTATATCATCGACACGAGTAGTGGTGTTTGGTGTTTTGTTTGTAATTACTGAATGGTAAGGAGCATTGTCAAAAACAATAAAATAGATGGCTCGTGTAGGTTGGGAATAAGTTTTTCCGTAATCCTTTTAGTGAATTTATTCGCATTCATTTCAGAGTGATAATCTTCTATTTTATTTTTTCCACTAAATAAGAGTAGACAGTTTGTTACAAAGCCTTTTTTACTTCCAGCATGTACAGTATGAGTCGTGAATATGACTCTCATCAATATAACTAATATTTTTTTGCAATTCTTCTTTTAAATTTCTGTTTTATATGATAATATTTAGATAATCCTCTCTTTTTGCTGTAATGTGTACTTTTTCATTCAAAGCAGATCTATTTCATTGATATTTCTTTATAAATAAAACAAACAAAATATGAAATGTGTCTTATTTATTTACTCATTTTACCTAAACGAACTGACATTTTCGCATCTATTCACTCTCAGACTCATGTTTTTAATAGTAGATAAATAAAATATTGCAAGTATCAAAGTCAATTATGTCATACTATACAGTGTTGCTATGTGTTTGCTACGTGTTATTAACAGCGCCCTCATTAAATTTCACGACTTTATAGACAGACTGTACGGTACATCATTTTAATTCGTGTTCACAGGGTTAGCACTGCAATAATTTTGTATTCATGATTTGACGTAGTTATAGAAGTATTAATTATCTCAACCATCTATTTCCTTTCTAAGCTCCCTTTAAGTTCTGTAAGGTACCTTTCCTTAGAATTAGTACTAAGTTTCAACGTTCGTTAGATTCAAGAGTTTTTACAGAGTCAATTACAAGTACCTACTTAATTATGAAGTTAGTTAGTGACCAAAGATGAAATTTGTGGCAATTAGTACTTCTGGTAGCTGTTGTAAGCCCTTCAAACTATATCCAGCCATCTAGTTCTTTTACATCAACCAGTATTTGTTAATAATAATTATAATCAGAGTAGGGGCTATCCTACTCTACTATACGGAGTATAATATCCAGCAGTGGACTGCGATAAGCTGATTAGAAAATATTTGTTAACTTACATATAACCCGAGTTGGGGCTTCTGAAAACTCTTCAGGGTCACATCGACTAGGAAGCGGTCTTGGAGCTGATCTGCGACGTCCACTTGGAGCGGAACTTGTGGTAGTTGTGTGCTGAGCAGTAGCAGTGTACTGCACTACTGCTAGCTGTAAAAAAAATAATGTATAGACAATTATTTATCTTGAACCAACCTAATAGTTGGTATGAAATGATTTTTAGCAAAACCTATATGGGTTGTATTTGTCGTTTTTTATAATCTTCTAACATTCTTAATATTTAATAAATAAACTTAACATAAACTAGCCGACCCGTGCCCACTTCGTTGGGCGTTATAATCCATTTCACATAAGAAGGGTACGGTGAAATTTGATATGTTCCAATACACTCTCACTATTTTCAGCAAATCAGATAAATATAAATGTTTTAAAATCACCAATTAATTTCTAAGGCAAATAATAATGCTTGATTAGATTGAATTGTTGACACGGCACGTCAGAGGGCGCAGGTTCAAATCCTGCTGATTTAAAATCTTTATATATTTTTATCTTTTTCCTTTTATCTTGTCACTCCTGAATAGTGTAGCTTTCTGTTAGCGAAAGAATTTTCATGATCGGATCAGTATTTGCGAAGATTACCCCGTATATACAAACAAAGTTATAAACTTTACCTCTTTATAATATTAGTATAGATAACTCAAAGTTTTCAAAACAACGTTAAATGCTTCCTAAGCTTCCCACATGTTAACTGTGTTATCTAAATTACCTTACCGTTCCTACGCTTCGGTTATCAAACTAACGACGGTATATAACATTACTTAGCGACACGGGTTTAATTTAGGGTTGGATTATATCACGTCAGAATAGGACCGGATCTTCCTTAGAGACCTTAAGTTGTACGATCAGCGTTTTTGAGTCACGCACTATTACTGCCTCTAGAATGTTTTTAAATGACTTCAAAAAAGGGGGAAGGTTCTCATTTCGACTGGATTTTTTATGTGTGCTATAACTTATTCTAATGAAACAACTTTTTCGGATTTTATCGCGGTTAAGTAGTAGTCCACGCGTCACCATGGTTGCTGTAAACATGTAAAGTATCCGAAATTTTAGGCATTTAAAAAACTTAATAAATTCGCGTAAACATTTGAAAACAATGTGAGCTATAACTTCTCAATGGGTGTACCGATTTTGATAATTCTTTTTTAAATGGAAACCTGGTGCTTGTCATATCATCACATTTAAATTTGTTTAAAATCCAATTTATTAAAGTTGATATTAATTCGAATTTATAAAATGACGATTAAAAAGTGCCTTTGTAAGTACTTCAATAGAGTGATTTTTGATTTTGATATTATTTTACACGTATAACTAAAAATTATAACTGTAAGGGAATAATATACTTAGTTCAAAATCTCTTTGGAATCGTCATTTTACATTATAAATGAACCTGAATGAAGATCAGAGCGAAATAGTACTGATTTCAAGCAGTATTGTGTCCCTGTGGTGAGTAAGGTGACCAGAGCTCCTGGGAAGGATTGGGGGTAGGGTCGGCAACGAGCTTGCGATGCTTCTGGTGTTGCAGGCGTCTTTAAGCTATGGTAAACGCATACCATTAGGTGAGCCGTACGTTTTTTGTCGACCTAGTTTTACAAAAAATAGTTCAGCTATACGTCATAAAAGCCATCGCTACAAACCCAACAGATTTGTCATTTGCATTATCTTGAAATGAATAATATGATTATTGTGGTTAGTAAAGAATTTTGATATAAAAATTTGAGTCTATATAATGACATAAACTGTGTGGCTACGGCAAAGAATATAGCCTCCCCCTTTCTTCCCGTGGGTGTCGTAAGGGGCGACTAAGGGATAACACAGTTCCACTACCACCTTGGAACTTAAAAAGCCGACTGATGGCGGGATATCCATCCAACTGCTGGCTTTGAAATACACAGGCCGAAGACGGGCAGCACCGTCTTCGGTGCGACAAAGCCAGCCCTGCGGTCACCAACCCTCCTGCCCAGCGTGGTGACTATGGGCAAAACACAGTCATGATGAGTTCACGTCATTTTTGGCGCGAACTTGTGTTGGCCTATGTCCAACAGTGGACTGTGATAGGCTGAAATGATGATGATGATGAATGATGATAATGACATTATTTTGTAAGATCGCTTGTAGATTTTTGTTATTATATAATTGTCTCAGAAAGTTAACGTTTACAACATACGTTTATACCAAGTTATTGGGTACACAAATTACTTCGGTCGGGTTCGTTAAAAAAAAAAAATTATTGGTAACAAATAAAAGTACAATTCACACTTTTACAATATTAAGGTGCTATAAAGAAATATATTTACAATTACAGTGCACCTGTTATCTGAACTAATGGCTTAAATATGGCTTCCATTGTCATGTATGTTTTTTATTTATTCAATATCAATTACTCCACTGCACGTCACATTGGCGAAACCAACCGTGCTCATCCGTGGCATAACTGAAAGTCATTAAACCAATCAATCAATCAATATTGTAACGGACGGCTTACGTCAAACATGATTTGAAAATGTAAATATAAAAATTGTAATGTAAATAAAGAGCTTAGTATGTAAGGTATAATAATAGATTTAAGGAAAGATTATATCTAGCAAGTAAGCCTACTATGTAAACTAGTTACTAAGCAAACGATATAATAAAAATTGTAAGAGTGAGGCGAATGTACGGTTAGAGAGAGAGAGCAGGAGGTGGCACTAGGTGCGAGAGAGAGAGCAACATACATCGGTACGCGTCTTCCACGCGTGCGTGTGTTGGACAACTGAGCGAAGCGAGCGGCAATTGGTCGCTTAAGTTGGCGGGAAGCGAGGCGGACCGCCATTGGTTGCTCGCTCTCTCTCAAACATGATTGGTCACCCCTCTCAAACTCGCGGCTGTTACCGAGGTGGGGACTCTCTATAAAAGAGCGGGTCCCAGCAACAGCAGACCACTCTCTACCGAACATTCGCCGACTCAAGAACAAGAAACAAGGAAGAAATAAATAAATAAGGAAGAAAATAAAGAAAAAATACGGAGGACTCTGAAGTTTTAATTTGAAGAAACCCTCGGTCCTCAACATTGCGTGGTCCTTCGAGAAGCCGGATCCAGAAGAAAGAAAACCAGCGTGGGAAATTTCTACAAGGAATTCAGAAGAAATTCATCGTGGGATTTTTCATTGAAGAATTCTGCCTAATTGGAATTCCGAAGAAATTCCAATTGGAATCCGGAAGACATATCGGCGGGTAAAAATTCTTATTGGAAGTCGAAGCACGAAGCCAACGTGGGAATTTCCAATTAGAAGACAGAAAAATCAACGCCATGGCCCATAGTACGAGAAGCCGCAAGAACAGGTCGGAATCAGGACTCGGCGAATCGGAACGCGCCTTACAAGCAAGTTCATCCACGTTTCACCGAATCCATGAAGAACCGCCAAGATCACCATCGACGGCCGTAGGAACGATACCGATCGGAAGAACGATTGAAAGATCACCGGTACGAATCCCTATGGCACCGCCGGCACCCCTCGCCCCGCTAGAAGAAGACATCGCTCAAGCGTCGACATCACTACGGACGGAGACAACACAGTCGCACAGGCCTCCTTCGCCTACAGGAACAGTGCGGTCTCGACGGTCGACAAGCAGCGCTGTAGCTCGCATTAGAGTGGCTGAATATGAAGCCGCAAAGCAGCTAGCGGAGATACAAGAGAGGCGCCTTAACATGCAAGAGAATCTAATCAAGAAGCGATTAGAAGCGGACATCTCCGCCATAGAAGCGGATGAAGCAGCGAGCGTTAACGAAAATGAAAGAGTCTGCGAATGGATCGACAGAAGTCAAGCTACCAATCAGCCACGGGAATCAAACGTACAACCTCCACCCGCAATTGAAGTACGGGGGGAGGAGCGGACGCAACAAAGAGGGAAAGGCATCGAACAACTAGCAAACGTGCTAGAGAAGATGATCCATTCCAGACCGCCGCCGCGACAGACGACAGACCTCCCGCCATTCGACGGTAGCATCATGGAGTGGCTTCCATTCAAGGCGGCTATGGAAGATTCGACGCGGCTGTACAAGTTCAGCGCAACAGAGAACCTTCTACGACTAAGAAATAGCCTCCGAGGGGAAGCCAGAGAGATAGTGATCTCTCAGCTGTACACGGCGACGCACCCGGACCTCATCATGAAGACACTTGAAATGAAGTATGGCCGGCCCGAGTACGTCATCAACAAAGCCCTTGAAGACTTGAAGAGACTTCCAAGGGTCGACAGCTCCAGCGGGGAACTGAACGTGTTGGCCGTGAAACTACAGAACATCGTCTACACAATGAAGAGCGTAGACAAACGAGGTTATATCCAGAATCCTCTACTAGTACGCGACGTCATGGAGAAGCTTAGCCCACACCTTGTGAGCAAATGGGCGGAACACGCGGCGATGAACGAAGAGAGAATCGCACAGGACAACGAGATGACGGTGCTCGCTGAGTTTTTGATGACGGAAGCAGACAAGCTGCTACGCTTCACGCACACTGGAAGAAACGGCGCTTCAGGGTCTCTCAGAAGGGAGCGACCAATGGCGAAGAGGACCGTGGCGAAAGAAAAGGTTTTCGCTACCAGTGAAGCAACGCATGAAGAGCAGTCAATCACGTGCTACCGGTGTCAGTCAACGAGTCACCATACCCCGTCGTGTCCGCAACTGAAAAGGCTCACCACAAATGAAGTGTGGAAGTGGGCTAAGGAGCAGAGGCTATGCTTCAAATGCATGAAGCGGAAGCACAGCCGAGCCTCATGCAAGGCGAAACCATGCGGCGTAGACGGATGCAAGATGCCTCACCATGCCATTCTACATAAGAAGAATGAGGAACTTCCAAGGGAAGAAGAACCGTGTGCAGAACAGAGCACACCGGCGACCGTCATGAACGTCGCCACCAGGTCAACGCCAGGGACCGTTTTATTAAAGACCTGCAAGGTGAAACTAAGCGGTCCACGGGGGGAGGTCATCACGGACGCCCTCCTCGACGAAGGGTCAACAGTGACGCTCATCGACGAAGACCTGGCAAATGAGATCGTCGAAGAAGGTCCGAAGAAGCCGCTCAACCTCAAAGGAATAAACGAAGATCGACGAGTAAGCAGCGCTACGGTACAAATTCATATCCAAGGCGTCAACGAAGATACGAAGCACGAAATCACAGCAAGAACAGTGAAAGAGCTGCAGCTATGTCAGCAGCAAGTACCGGACAACCTGAGTCGATACAAGCATCTACGAGGCGTTGTGGGACACATCGTCAGCGAGAAGGTCAGGCCTCGATTGTTAATCGGTGCCGACAACTGGCATCTCATTGTGTCGAGACAGCTACGCGCCGGTAAACGCAACGAACCAGCAGCATCACGAACCATGCTGGGATGGGTACTCCACGGTTCAGTGCCCGGAAGAATTCTAATGAAGAATGAAGAATCAGTGCTTCACATCTACACGCCAGCTAGCGACGCACAACTACATAGACTCATCGAGCGACACTTCGACATTGACTCGCTAGGAATAACTCTAAAAACCCGAGTCAGCGAGAAGAACCAGAGAGCGGAACGGATACTTAAGGAGACAATCAAACGCAAGGGAAATCAGTTCGAGGTCGGGTTGCCATGGAAGACGGACAACCCAGAGCTACCCGACAGCTACGAGTACGCGCTCAAGAGGCTGCGCACGCTCGAGAAGAAAATGAACAAAGAACCCGTATTCAAAAGGGAATACGGGCTGCAAGTAGCGAATCTCATCGCCAAGGGCTACGCAGAGGAATGCGACGGTAGCGAACAAGGAAGCAGCGTCAAATGGTACCTGCCACACTTCGCCGTCGTCAACATAAACAAGCCAGAGCGGGTACGAATGGTGTTCGACGCAGCGGCCAGAGTGGACGGCGTAAGCTTAAACGACTGTCTACTAGAGGGTCCGGACTTGCTAGCATCACTGACCGGCATATTATTCGGCTTCCGCGAAAAGAAGATCGCGGTAACGGCAGACATAGAAGAAATGTTTCTGCGTGTGAAGATCCGCCCCGAGGACCAGCCGGCACAGATGTTTCTGTGGCGAGACAGACCCGAAGAGAAACCTCGCGCGTACAAGATGACATCGATGATCTTCGGCGCGTCATGTTCTCCGTTTCTCGCTCACAGCGTGAGGAACTACAACGCTAGTGAATACGAACGCGTGTACCCCGAGCCAGCGCAAGCCATCAAGGAGAGACACTATATGGACGACTACCTGGACAGCTTCAACGACGTGGACAAGGCGGTCGAAACAATAAGAGATGTCATGAAAATCCACGAAAGGGCAAGCTTCAATCTCCGGGGCTGGAACTCAAACAGCACAAAGGTGCTCGAGAGTATACCGGAGGCGAAGCGATCGAGGAACGCGGACGTGCGACTGACGGTGCATCAAATGGAGAAGACTCTCGGGCTCAGATGGAACCCGAGAGATGACACGGTCGGCTTCAATACGGACATCAAGAGAGTCCCGGAAGCCGTCAAGACTCAGCACAGAGTACCGACAAAGAGGGAGGCACTGAGCGCCGTCATGTCGATATACGACCCGCTAGGACTCATCAGCCAGTACACCATCGTAGGAAAGATCATCTTACAGAAGCTGTGGCTAAAGAAGGTGGACTGGGATGAAGAGCTCCCGAGCGACGAAGCCGAAGAGTTCCAGCAGTGGGTCGCGGGCTTAGACGACATCTCCGCCCTAGCCCTGCCGCGGTGCTACAGTATGAAGATAGCACCAGGGTCGGAAATACAACTTCACGTGTTCAACGACGCCAGTGAACAAGCCTTTGCAACGACAGCCTATTGGAGGATCCGTCACGAGGATGGCACCACAGAAGTAGCGCACGTCATGGGGAAGGCAAAGGTGGCGCCGTTGAAGCTGCAAACGATACCGCGGCTCGAACTTCAGGCGGCGGTAATTGGAGCTCGGATGGCCGGCGTAATACTCAAAGAACACTCCTGGAAACCGAGCCAAGTAGTTTACTGGACCGACTCCAAAACGGTGCTGCATTGGATCAGAAACGAAGATAAGAAGTACACACCGTTTGTGGCACACAGGCTCGCCGAGATCGCCGAGTTGTCACACAGAGATGACTGGCGATGGTTACCCACAGACGACAACGTCGCAGACGACGCTACGCGCATCGGAACCAGGCGGATCAGTAGAACGGACCGCTGGTTTAATGGACCTTCGTTTTTAAGGATGCCTGAAGAAGAGTGGCCTACGACGACACCGGACGGCGAGCGAAGCGATGAAATCGTGTACAGTACGTCGGAAGGAAGTACTGGCGGTGACGTCACGCTACCCGACATCAGCCGGTTTTCATCATACAAGAGACTCATAAGAGCCACGGCCATGGTACGACTTTTCATTGAGAGGCTAAAGGAAAAGCGAAGAGACATACCGTTGCAAGTAAGGCACATGAAAGACGCCGAGGCGCGATGGATACGCCAATCACAAAGGGAATCGTTTGGCGATGAACTGTATAAATTAAAAGCGAAACAGCCGCTTCGTAAAGATAGTAGACTTACGAAGTTAGACCCGGAAATCGAAGACGGGATAATAAAGGCTAGAGGACGCATTGGGGCGTCAAGTATAACAACGCATTCTAACCAACCAGTGATACTCGACGGCGGGCACTCCTTCACGCGGTTACTGATAGACAACGAACATCGGAGCGCCGGGCACGCGAACAACGAGCGCGTAGTAAACGATCTACGCCAACGGTACATCATATTCCGCCTACGACCGACAGTAAGAAAGATTGCAAAGGGCTGTCAGTTCTGTCGTGTCTACAAATCGATGCCTACGCGGCCACCGAAGGGAGACTTACCCGGGGAACGACTCGATCCGGGGCACCGCGCCTTCACATACTGCGGTGTTGACTACTTCGGGCCGATGACAGTTACCATTGGAAGGAGGCACGAAAAGAGATGGTGCGCACTGTTCACATGCCTGACAACGCGAGCAGTGCACTTAGAGATCGTGTCGTCTCTATCCACGGACTCGGCGATCATGGCGCTACGACGGATGGCCGCCAGAAGAGGATGGCCGCGAGTAATTTACTCGGATAACGCGACCAACTTCCGAGGAGCCGACGTCGAGCTACGCGACTGCTACAAGAAATGGATCCCCGAGCTCCGCGACTACTGTCTACAGTACGAAACAGAATGGCGATTCATCCCGCCGGGAGCGCCTCACATGGGAGGCGCATGGGAACGACTGGTGCGGTCAGTGAAAGCCGCACTCAACACGACGCTGAAGGAAAGGGCACCGAAGGAAGAGGTGCTGCAAACACTCCTCACTGAAGCAGAGTACAGCGTCAACGCGAGGCCGTTGACACACGTTCCAGTGGACCACGAGGAAGACGAAGCCTTGACTCCCAACCACTTCTTAATGGGGTCGTCGACAGGCCTGCCAAGAACAGGGCCGTGCACCGAAGCGGATCGCAGCACATGGCGGCGATCACAAGCGATGGCGGACCAGTTCTGGCAGCGGTGGCTCAAGGAGTACCTGCCGACGCTCATACCCAGGGGACAAGCCAGGACGGAGGGACCGCAGCTGCAGAAGGGCGACGTCGTCATCATCATCGACGGCGCGCTCCCACGCAACACATGGCCCAGGGGGGTCGTCGAACGAGTGCATCCGGGACCAGACGGCGTCGTCAGAGCGGCCGACGTGCGAACCAGAGGAGGTGTGTTCCGGAGGCCTACGACGAAGATCGCCGTCCTGCTGAGGGGAGAGGCTGCGAAGAGTCTACGCCGGGGGGAGGATGTAACGGACGGCTTACGTCAAACATGATTTGAAAATGTAAATATAAAAATTGTAATGTAAATAAAGAGCTTAGTATGTAAGGTATAATAATAGATTTAAGGAAAGATTAAATCTAGCAAGTAAGCCTACTATGTAAACTAGTTACTAAGCAAACGATATAATAAAAATTGTAAGAGTGAGGCGAATGTACGGTTAGAGAGAGAGAGCAGGAGGTGGCACTAGGTGCGAGAGAGAGAGCAACATACATCGGTACGCGTCTTCCACGCGTGCGTGTGTTGGACAACTGAGCGAAGCGAGCGGCAATTGGTCGCTTAAGTTGGCGGGAAGCGAGGCGGACCGCCATTGGTTGCTCGCTCTCTCTCAAACATGATTGGTCACCCCTCTCAAACTCGCGGCTGTTACCGAGGTGGGGACTCTCTATAAAAGAGCGGGTCCCAGCAACAGCAGACCACTCTCTACCGAACATTCGCCGACTCAAGAACAAGAAACAAGGAAGAAATAAATAAATAAGGAAGAAAATAAAGAAAAAATACGGAGGACTCTGAAGTTTTAATTTGAAGAAACCCTCGGTCCTCAACAAATATACTACGTATATATTTACTAATAACAGAAATTCGTAGAAAATACCTACTTTACCTTTGATTTTATTCCGAAGCAAAATTAAAATTGTAGTGAGTCACATAAAATTATAATTGTAGTAAGTCACATAAAATTACAATTGTAGTAAGTCACATAAAATTATAATTGTAGTAAGTCACATAAAATTACAATTGTAGTGAGTCACATAAAATTATAATTGTAGTAAGTCACATAAAATTACAATTGTAGTAAGTCACATAAAATTACAATTGTAGTAAGTCACATAAAATTACAATTGTAGTAAGTCACATAAAATTGCAAGGGAAAACTATTATCTACACGACATTTACTACTCCGCTTCCAGGAATAAAAGCGTATGCTTTTATAGATTACTAGCTGTGCCCGCGTCTTCGTCCGCGCGGAATTTAACAAAAAAATTATTGTTCAGTTCGCAGAGCTATAAAACAAATAAATTTCTAAATTAAAAGTAGCCTAAGTTACTCCTTATTACATAAGCTATCTGCCAGTGAAAGTCCCGTCAAAATCGGTCCAGCCGTTTCAGAGATTAGCTGGAACAAACAGACAGACAGATAGACAGACAGACAAAAATTAAAAAAAAATTATTTTGGTATATGTACCGTATAATATACATCCATATGTATTTAGTAAAGACCGGTTATTTTAATAATACAAACAGACACTCCAGTTTTATTTAATTTGTATAAATACCTGCCTTTAATACATAGGATTACTGTTGCATTTTTTTCTTTACTTTCACTTTTCAAGAAATGTTTAGATGAGAAATTATAGCTATATTAATTCATAAACAAAATAGCCTTGTACCTCACTTAACTACTGATTAACAACTAACTGATTGACAAAATAAAAAGTCTAATGAAATAATTGTGTTTGCTCACAAACAAAAAAAAACGACTTCAATTACATCGACAAGTAATACAACGTAAGTATAGAAGAATAAAAAAAGAATTATCAAAATCGGACTACTCTGTAAAAAGTTATGCGTAGTTATATCTTACAATTAGTGACTGAATAATCAATCAATTCCTGTTCTCCTACCCCTAAGGGTAGGAGACCCTAAGGGTTGGATTTTTATTTTCAAACTTATATGGGACCAATTTCGGAGATCTTCGGATCTTTCGGAATTTCTTCTCTTTCCAATAAAAAAAGAATTATCAAAATCAGACTACTCTGAAAAAGTTATGCGTAGTCATACATAAAAAAAATATAGGTACGCGTCGAATACATAGGTCTCCATTTTTTCGTCGGTTGATGAAATGAAAAGAAAACATTTTATTTCGCCTTAAGGTGATACACACACTTAACGAAAGTCAAAATAATAATTATCGTTTATATAAATAAATAAAAAAACTGAACAATAATAAAAGAAAGTTAAGGTAGCAGAAATATCATACAAAAAAATAAAAAAATTTACATTTTACCATACATCATACGAGATACATAATTATGTAGAAGTAGATGTAATTTAATATTTTGACTAAGATAAGGTTGCTTAATATAGCACTGGAAATAAAAGATTTTCTATTGTAAACAAGTAAATTAAATAAATTGATGTGATTTATTTTAACTATTAAAATTCTCAAACTAAGGAAATACGAGTAGGTACTCATGTCTCGCGATCATATAAATTATGTAATGACTTTATAAGTAGATAGAAAAAAAATTAAAGTAAATTTTTTAGTTTTTCGTTTTAGCACGTTCAAATAAAAGCTTGTTTTTTAAAAAGGTTTTTTACTTTTAATTTATTTAAATGATAATTTGGTTGCTGTGAGAGTTGTACTACAGTATATCTACTGTAATAATCTATACTAATATTATAAAAAGGTAAAGTTTATAACTTTGTTTGTAGGGGATAATCTTCGCAAATACTGAACCTATCATGATAATTCTGTTACTAACAGAAAGCTACACTATTTAGGAGTAACATAGGCTATATTTTATTGTTATTGAACAAAAATCAGCATTTCACCCGTGCGAAGCCGGGGCGGGTCGCTAGTTGTAAATATAATAATTCTCATGTTTCGTACATTCGTCGTGCTAGCGATATTATAGGTTAGCTGATAATTTTCCTACCACGGTTAACGATCGCTTACATTTGAATATTTTTACAACTACAAAAATCTTGAGCGAGAATCGAACACGCTGTAACATACGTTAAAAATCAATTCGCACTACATATTTTGAGCACTTGTCAAATGGTAATGATAATGTAATGAGATGAATTATCTTTTAGGGCCTATGCAAACCACGTTTTTTAAACGTCGCGCTTTTATCTTACAGAGCAGTTTGTTGTCGCTTGTATCGATACAAACGCGTGGCACCGGCGCGTCCGTATCGGTATCGATATAACGCGCGTGTGTATACACGCGCGTTTGCATCGCGTCTGCATCGCTACATACGCGCGTCAACGGCGCGTTTTAAAAACGCGCGTCGACGGCGCGCTTTTATCCTACAGAGCAATTTGTTGTCGTTTGTATCGATTAAAACGCGCGTCACCGGCGCGTCTGTATCGATACACACGCGCGTTTACATCGCGTTTGTATAGCTACACACGCGACACGCGACAGCGCGCTTTTATTATACAGGTGTGCAAAGGTCTACAGGCTGCATCTGACTCGCGTGTGTATCGCGTCTGTGTCGCTACAAACGCGCGTCGACGGCGCGTTTAAATTAATAGAGGTGCATTGAAAGAGCTAACATGCTATGTGCACATTATAGCTATACAATCGAAGACTTCGGGTCATTGATCAAAGGCTAATTGCATATTAATTTACATCCGGCCGCTACGATAAGTCATTTCATTACCCAACATAGCCCATATTACCGCTAGATAACTTATTTATTTGTCACTACATATTATAAAACAAAGTTTCCCGCTGTCTGTCTGTCTGTATATATGCTTAGATCTTTAAAACTACGCAACGGATTTTGATGCGGTTTTCTTTAGTAAATAGAGTGATTCCAGAGGAAGGCTTATATGTATAATAAATGCATAATATAGTAGAGGAACACTGATAGTTTTAAAGATTTCTAATGTGATATAGTAAATAAACACATTTTTGCGCTTAGATTGCAATTATTTTATAATATTTAGTATCAGCATTGCACCCGTGCGAAGCCGGAGCGCGTCGCTAGTATTATTATAATTTTTTGACCACATTAAGATATCGGTCACGGTTGTTATTATAAACAGCAGCCGCATTAGTATAGATGAGATACAGAAGACGATCATAACGGGTCAAGTGAGAAATATCTACCTTACCTTACCGTCAGTTTGACGTAAAGAAAAATAACAATTTTAGTTCTAAACTATCTAATGGCTACTACTTGGTTCATACCTACCCTCTTTAATTTACGGCTAACTTTATTTGTTTACTAGAATAGAATTTTGACTCACAAATTGTGTTAAAAATCTGTCGCCAGTAACTCAGCCAGAGATAAATAAATTATTGAAAACGGCATCAATAAGTCGAGAACTAGTTTGTGGATAATAAAATAAAAATATTTAAGAATTATAAATCAAATATTTTGGATATTATTGAACAGTTAAATAATTATTGATAGTCGATATCCATAATTGATCTAAAGATACTGTTGCTACGAAGTCGTTTTTTTTTCCAAATTACCCCCAAGGCAGTACGAAAATGTACAAAATCTTCAATTACATCGACAAGTAATACAACGTAATAAGACGAAAAAATAGTCAAGTAAATACGCGCTATGAAAGATTACTCAAAAAGTTGTAATCAGAACAAAGACTACATGACAAGTAGAAGAGGTCGATTAAAGTAAGAATCATCAAAATCGTAACACCGAGTAAATAGTTATGCGGTATAATTCAACGTAGGTCGACGAAAAAGTAGTCAAGTAAATACGCATTATTAGATATAACTCTAAAAGTACTTGTCAGATCTCAATTAAATTTAAATGGGACCACATGACACGCAACACCTTTCAATTAAAATAAAATTGATCGAAGTCGGTCCACCCAGTCAAAAATTCTGAGTTAGCATACATTAAAAAAAAAAATACAGTTGAATTGAGAATCTCCTCCTTTTTGGAACTCGGTTAAAAATAATTTCTGTACTTCACATACTACAGAACTTTTAATTCTAAGCGATACAATGAATTTTAAAACAAACTTCGAAATATTTCGAATTGAACCGAATATCTTCGCTCATATAATATCTGTTTAAACCATTTCAGTTAAACCGTTAAAAAGTTTAACAGATTAGAAAGAAAAATAGACAACTTACCCTATCTGAATAGTCGAAGGCGGCTGTGCCCCGTCCATCGAGGTACTCTTGAAACTGCGATATCACGCACACCATAGCGTAGATCTAGAAAGAAATAGACACGTAATTATTATTATCAGTTTTATTTATAACTACAAACCAATCAAAAAATATGCAAAAACTACTGAACCGATCGGTATAATAACTACTAATTACCACCATAAGATGCAGCGTGTTTCGGAGAAGGTTTTAGTATACGAGTATGATTATAATATGATTTATATGATATTATGTTGGTGATTACTTATCATGTAAAAAAATATGGACGGATAGAGGTCGCTAGTACACAGTCTTGCCCTAAATATTGTTACAAAAAAAAAAAAAACATAGAACTTGTGAATGTATGGCTCAAACATAATTATGTTTTTCTTGGTCTAATCGTTTGAGTTTTTGTAGTTTGAGTGTTTCCAGACCCACCACTATATATAGGATATACACTTTTTTTATTATACTGAAAGACAGTTGATAAGAAGTATCAATATAATTATGTACAAAAATAAAAATGAAAAACGCAAACGATGTAACTAGTGAAGTGAGAAAGAAAGGATAAACAGAGCAAATATTTTGATGTTTCATTTAAATTTAAATCTAGATAGTATTCAAATCTGTTCTATTATTCTTAGCAGCCTGGATTAGGCATGCACGAGGCGCTTGTTTTGCTTTAGGCATTCAAGCTTAGAATTTCCACTAAGATAAATTATGTAACGCTTTCAAATATAAGCGAATTTTAGTAAACTTTTTTGCCACGCTGCGTGTTTAATTTTTCTTTTAATTTTACTTGTATTGTGTTCTTATTTTTAATTTTTTTTTTTTGTAATTTTAACGATGTACAATAAAAAGAAAACTGAATTGGTGAAGTTCCGTTATTCTGTTACTAAGCTAGTCAATTATCGCACTGTTTCATATTATAGCGATGAACATAAAAAACGCAGTAGGTACCAGCGATGCTCTTTATACGCGCTTTTACGTTACCAAAAAAAGCACTGTAATGACAACCCCATCTCCGTTATATTCGAAAACACTTTCGTTTTTCTCACAATATATTTGAAATTGTATGATGGTTTTTAGTTCACGATTCAGCCTGTAATATCGCACTGTCGGGCATAGGCCTCTTTCCCATGTAGGAGAAGGATCGGAGCTTAATCCACCACGATGCTCCAATGCGAGTTGGCGGATAATTATATTCCCTACTATGAGTAACGATCGCTATCAGGTGTACATGATAATAACCGAGACCGACGGCTTAACGTGCTCTCCGAGGTACGGTGGGGAGACCCACAAGGACTGCATAAACACCCAGACCACGGCAAACATATGTATGGCCAATACAAATGTTGTCGTGTGCGGGGATCGAACCCACAACCGCCCGCGCAACAGCCAATCGCAATCCAGTGCTGTGACTGCTGCGTTAACGCGGCGGCGTCTTTAGCGGCGGTTTTTAGTTACAAATAAGTACTTAAATGCATTTTACTACATTTTTTAATCCTTGCCGTTTCCTACTCGTCCTATGGAATAGCTCGTGATGAATTTTAACTTAAAATTAAGTGGATAAGCATACCAACGCTTAGGACGTTACTAGGTACTAGATAAAAAACTTGTAAGACTTTTTTATGTTTTCTTACTTTTCTTAGCAGAGGTATCCTGGAGTGGAGACCGCGTGTTTTGAAATTGACTTTTATTTTAAGTCGATAAAACGTGAGCTATGAATGTGTCTCTTATATTTGCTATTTTATATAATATTTTTAGTTGTTTCAGACACGTGAGTTTAATGTACTGGCTACTGATATACGATTCGATATCTCAAAACTAATTATAACGATTACCTTGTATATTTCTCTAGTCTCAAAAATATCCGTTACTATATTACGAAGACGATATACAACTTGGGAGTCAAACCACACATCGCGGACGAGGCGCAACGAAGGGCGAAACCAAAAATTTACAATCAATCGGTTAAAAATATAATTTTCATAATCAATTGATTACTCGTAATATTTTTAGATTATAAACTGTTGGCTGTTTTATCAGATAGGGTACAACAGGAAAAATCATTGTCCAAATCCTAATAAGCTCGACTTGGGTACTACATATACGAATATAATAAAGCTGAAGAGTTTGTTTGTTTGATTGTTTGTTTGTTTGAACGCGCTAATCTCAGCATCTACTGGTCCGATTTGAAAAATTCTTTCAGTGTTAGATAGCCTATTTATCGAGGAAGGCTATAGGCTATATAATTATCATCACCCCAAGACCAATAGGAGCGTAGCACCAATGAAGAATGTTTCAAAATCGGGGTTTTTTTTCCTTTTGAGAGCTTCCGCTGCGTAAACCATTAGTTTCGCACAATTCATATAAACTTTACAGAAAATCATAACCAAGCAAGCTTTCAAGTATTGTTGTTCTCCTGTATATTATGTATATTGCAAGTTTCCATATGCTATATAGTTATTATTATACTAGCTTCTGCGCGCGACTTCGTCGGCGTGGACTCCGCTCCTATTGGTCTTAGCGTGATGATACATAGCCTATAGCCTTCCTCGATAAATGGGCTGTCTAACACTGAAAGAATTTTTCAAATCGGCCCAGTAGAACCAGAGATTACCGCGTTCAAACAAACAAACAAACAAACAAACAAACAAACAAACAAACAAACAAACTCTTCAGCTTTATATATTAGTATAGATATAGGTCGACGACCTGTTGGCACAACGGTCATAGCACTGGCGTGTGGCTGTTGTTCTGGCGGTTGCGGGTTCGATCCCCGCACAGGAAAACATTTGTATTGGCCATACAGATGTTTGCCGTGGTTTTCGTGTTTGTGCAGTTCTTGTGGGTCTCACCACCGTACCTCGGAGAGCACGTTAAGCCGTCGGTCCCGGTTGTTATCACGTACACCTGATAGCGATCGTTACTCATAGTATGCAATATATACGCCAATTCCGCAGTAGAGCAGCGTGGTGGATAAAACTTTGATCCATCACCTACATAGGGAAAGAGGCCTATGCCCCGCAGTGGGATATTACAGGCTCAAACGTGATACTATATATAAGATAGTAGAATGTCCGCTTATTTGGAATCATAAAAAAATAATGTATCCCATTCTATCTCAACGCCATAGACAAAGAAAACTGAGTAATTATATTATTACTTATTCCCATGACTATACGATTAAACAAATTGTCGGTAGTTACATAACCGTTTCAAACTTCGCTTAAGTAAACACGTAAAAGAACAAAAACGTAGGTAGCATAATATAATAATTTTACGTACGGTATTATATTCTCACGAACTCCAACGATCTATACAACAAACTTAGTTTCATATTCTGTTTATCTATGCTAATTTATTTATAAGGCTAAAGCGTTAAAGCTGATTCTATGTCTAAAGAGTTTTGCATTAAGAAATTGAAAAATCGATTGTGATTTAGACCAGTGTTCCGCAAACTTTTTGTGTTCAAGGTACACCTAGGAATAGGAAAATATTTTGGAGGTACACCACAAATGAAAAATCATTTTTTAAGTAACATTAACCAACATTTATTTATTAATCATTGAAACAATATTTATTATTAATCAATAAACGTAAAGTTTATGTTTCCGAGGCACACCAATAAACGACCACGGCACACCAGTGTGCCGCGGTACACCCTTTGCGGAACACTGATTTAGACCACACAACTGAAGTAAAGCTTCTTTAGCAATAGATCTGCACAATAAGCCTACAGTGTGGCTTAGATATTGTACGAAACGTAACTGGCTATGAGAGAAAAATGTTTTCTCACAACTCTCTCTGTCTCTCTCTCTTGCTCCGGTCGCTTCACCTGATCACACTTTTCGTAACGCTCTCGTCACTCATTCACCAGCTTACTCCCCAAGTCAAACGTGCGTAAAGAAGTTTTATTTCAAAAATATTTTTCTATGAAGTGTTCTGGAATGTAAGTCTGAACAATACACAGTATTGTTAATATAAATAAAGACTATGGAAGAAAAACAAATGAATTTATTTCATCCATCGTGCCCGTAATGGTATCAAGAGTTTGTCAGTTTTCTCAATCTGAACATTCAATAACGCAAATATTGTAACTAAATAAATATTATAACTGCCGGAGATAACAAAAACTGTCTAAATCACAAATTATTTGGTCAATCATTATAAGACGATTGCAGTAGAATTTATCCCCTACCGCCCCACTCGTCACTTGTCTATACTAATATAATAAAGCTGAAGAGTTTGTTTGTTTGATTGTTTGTTTGTTTGATTGTTTGTTTGTTTGTTTGAACGCGCTAATCTCAGGATCTACTGGTCCGATTTGAAAAATTATTTCAGTGTTAGATAGCCCATTTATCGAGGAAGGCTATAGGCTATATATCATCACGCTAAGACCAATAAGAGCGGAGTCCACGCCGACGAAGTCGCGCGCAGAAGCTAGTTACTAATAAAGCTTCATTCGTTGCGGTTAGACTATTGGCACACAAATATCTTAAGATGGGGTTTCATTAAGGAAATCATTAGACTAAATTCATAAATGATAAATTCAGGACATAACAAAATACTTGTAAAAAATTGAAGACGGAATACAGAGTAGTTAACACACACAATAGTTAACTACAGAGTAGGAAATTTCCTACTCAAAATAAGGAGCAGCCCGACTGGGGTAGTACCTCAACCTTACAGAAGACCACAGCTAAATAATAATGTTTTCAAGCAGTATTGTGTTCCTGTTGGTGAGTGAGGCGACCAGAGTTCCTGGGGGAGGGGGATTGGGGATAGGGTCGGCAACGCGCTTGCGAAACTTCTGGTGTTGCGGTCAGCTGAGCCGTACGCTTGTTTGCCGACCTAGTCACATAAAAAAGCAGTTTAAAATTAAACGATATAAAAAGAAAAAAATCAGGGTAGTGACCCAATAGATTGTTATTTTTTTTCTATTTCTGATAAAAATAAAAATGTTTGTGTTTATAGGATAAAACTTGAACAGTCCACTAAACTTTTGATTGAATACGATAAAATTTTAGGTAAAAAAAATATATACTTAAAACAAACAACAAGGCTTAATCCGCCACGCTGCTCGACTTTGAGCAGGCTAATAAAGTAATAGGTAATTCATTAATTTTGAAACTATTTTAATAACGATTAAATGCAATGAAATTGAGAATTTATACGAACAAAAATATCTTTATAATCATCAATCAATCTTCTACCAATCTTCTACCTTTTCAGGGAAATAAACTAACTTTACAAACGATGAACTTGAGAGATGAAAACGAAAGTAAAATCGACCTATACTTTTATCTCTTTCACACGAATGGCTAACGTCAAGGTCAGAAAGCGCGTCGAAACTCTAAACAACGTGTTATACATAATAACAATCATTATCTTAATGTTGATCGTTAATGTTATATTTTGTATTAATTATGTTCTGAAATTAGATGGAAAAATGTTTATTATTTCAACTTATAATTATATAATAGGTCTAGCTGTGCCCCGCGGTTTCACACGCGTTAATTTAAGGAAAAAATAGTCCATAGCCTTCTGTAAGGGTAATCATTCATTATACATATAATATTATAGCTATCATTGGGTATTTAGAATCATTAAAGTCAGATTTTACAATGGAGGGTAGTTCGGTAAATCGTGCGCTTGTCGTCGTCGGTCGTAGCATTGGGTGCGCAATACCCAATGATACGAGTAGCTACAATATGATATGTATAATGAATCATTACCCATACACTTCCTAGTTAAATTGGCTAACCAACACAAAAAGGTATTATTATTTTCATTGTCGTAAGAAGAGACAAAATATGCTATTAAATAAAATATTAGCCCCTTTATTTTCACATGATCAACTAGATAGTAGTAGAAGAATATACAATGCTGATCAACCTCTCTCACATGAGGCTTTAAAAAGGCCTTATTTAGAAAAAAAAAACTTAATAATCTTATATATTATATTTTTATAGACTAGACTCGATCTAAACCAGGATAATGCGATCAACAAAGCATACCGACCTTCAACATCTTTTGAATAAAAATAACTTCTAAGTAGGTACAAGTTTATATTTCGCTGCGTGCTCTTTTGTATTAATAAAGTGTTAAATGTTTGTAAGAGAATCTTTTTAAATATGCGCTTCAGCCTCTAATATCCCACTGCTGGGCATAGGCCTCTTTCCCCATGTAGGAGAAGGATCAGAGCTTAATCCACCACGCTGCTCCAATGCGGGTTGGCGGATATATTCCCTACTACGAGTAACGATCGCTATCAGATGTACATGATAATAACCGGGACCGACGGCTTAACGTGCTCTCCGAGGCACGGCGGGGAGACACACAAGGATTGCACAAACACCCAGACCACAGCAAACATCTGTATGGCCTATACAAATGTTTGTTATGTGCGGGGATCGAACCCACAATTTCAGCACAAACCAGTAACCGTTGATTGACCGTTGCGCCAACGCGCCAAGAAATTTCCATACAACGTCGCGTTTAAATATAATTATAATGAAAATAAAAATTAATTAAAATTTTAAAATACACTGATAAGTACTTGACGTGACGTGAGTAAGTCAAGACACATTGCTCGAAGTCGAACATATTGAGTTATAGTCCTTTGTCGAGTAAACTTTCTTTATTGAGATATAGTTCTCCTTTGCTGTACTTGCACTATGCCAAGACAAGATACCCAAGTGCACAAACGTCACTGTATTTTTCTCGACTGTTTTTTTCTCTAGACACTATAATTACTTTATTAGTTAAATTTATTCAATTAAGTTATTACTTAAATACCTGTTTTTAATATAGAAGAATTTTATTTTTGTTTTTGTAATTAATTTCATTATAAGATATTACATTTTGAAAATTTTCTTGTTAATTGTATTATATTATGACTTTTATATATTATCCGAGCGTCAGTTTTGCGAACGTCGTGCCCATCTGTAGGTAATTGCGGGTACGCGGCCTAATTAACAAAATGTATTTACCTTGTATGTGTGTATGTTTGCTGTGTATCGTTGATGAGCCTAATAAATAAAATAAAATAAAATTAGGTACTTGGTTCATAATGGCGGTCAACGCACTTAGTTTCAGGTATATGTATATATATAGGATATGGAAAGTTACTGTCAAAACAAAATTTGGGCAAGATGATCAGTTAAAACATTTCTAATATAAAAGCAATATTGTTATTTACAAATTGTATTTAATATAACATAATGTATACTCATAAAATACATAATAAGCATATGAAGCGATCAGACGTATGGTCTGCACCAGAATATACGCGGCAGTTTATTGCTAGAAAGCTGGAAAAGCTATTCAGAAGTAATTACTTACGAAATATAGTAATAAACGCTGACGTTAAAATCGTTTTAATGTCTTTTTGGTCCATTTGGCGAAGCCATTGTAATTACACGTTATTTATTCACGGATGCGTCATTTCATAACCTGACGTAAATTGTATGGAAACTTCTAGACGTAATCCTTAGGATTGTTTTAAGGAAATTAGGAATAGCAATTGCCCAATAGGGAGTAAAAGTCAATAACAAAGTTTTATTCAAGATTATTTTATTAACCAACGTTTTTACGCGACAAAAAGAAATAATTATTTATCAATTTTTGTGCAGTTTTAATAAGTGCATTAATTGTTGTTATTGTGACGCTTTGGCGCAACGGTCACAGCACTGGTTTGTGGCTGTTGCGCTGGCGGTTGCGGGTTCTATTCCCGCACATGACAAACATATTTTGTATTGGCCATACAGATGTTTGCCGTGGTCTGGGTGTTTGTGCAGTCCTTGTGGGTCTCCACACCGCACTATGGTTCCCTAGTACGACAAGATCAGTGTCAGGTACCTTACAAATTGAATTTTTCATTATTTAAAAAAAAGGAAATTACGAAATCTAAAGTACAAATTATTATTTTCTGTTCTTGGCAAAAACTAATTAACATGGTTAGGTTAGGTTTTAGATTAAAAATTCTTACAGAGATAAGTACACCCTTGCTTATCACTAATTACAATTTGCAACATTATTTCAAACTGCATTAAAGAATATAGCAAAGTGAATCTGTTCAAATTTGAAACTGGATAAAAAATCTCATCTATCTAATAATAAGGTCTACGACTGCTTATACGGGAATGGAAGCCTTAAATGTTACAATACAGTCGTTATATAGGTATATTTTATTGCGGGTGTTAGCATTTTTTATGTAGATATGTTCTGGTTTTGGTTAATTTAAGAACTTGCTATGTCCAGATGTTTTTTTTTTATAACTATATATAATTTTTTTTTTCTATTGTAATATAATCTATACTTATAAAATCGTTAAGCCATTGACTAATCACGAAATCTCAAAAACAGCTGGACGCATAAAGATTAAATTTGGCAGAGAAGGAGTTTAAAGTTAGTAGACATACGGCCAAGAACGGATTTTTCGATAGGGCCGGATTAAAGGTATTTAAGGAATCTCACAATTTTCTTCCTGTCTACCAGCTTCATATTGACGCCGCGTTGGCGCAGCCGTCATAGCACTGGATTGCGATTGGCTGTTGCGCAGGCGGTTGCGGGTTCGATCCCCGCACACGACAACATTTGTATCGGTCATACAGATGTTTGCCGTGGTCTGGGTGTTTGCGCAGTCCTTGTGGGTCTCCCCACCTTTATATATATGAAAATGAAGGATAAGTCAAATCATTCTCTCTTTGTGCGTGTCTCCGACTGCATATTATGTACGATGTTGCATAAAATTTTGAAGGACTACCATATTGACATTTTTAAGTGTATATAGTACATAATATTTGATATTGTTTCGATTTGTTTCGCTAGCTTTGTGTAATTTAGAATTTTTATCTTGTTCCAGTCTTTACAGTTCATTTTTAGGGTTCCAGACGGACAACAAATCACTTTGTTGTCCGTCTGTCTGTCAAGACCCTTTTTTATTATGTAGTTGTTTTTTATGCTGGCGGGTTTTTTGTTTTCTTTTAATTATTATTTTATTTAGGTCTTTTTAGTTAGACAAATTACGTAATCGGTTCAATTCATTAAAATAGTTTACACCATGTGGTTGATTAAGTAATTTATTAACGACGAAAAAAATGAGGCCGTTCTAAAGTTGCCACGTATACCTATATCATTTTTATGTTTGACCGAGCATAACTTTTTACAGAGTAGTCCGAAGTTGATAATTCTTTTTTATGGGAAAGGTTACACCCCGAAATTGACCATCGGACGTTGCCTAGGAGGCGAGGAAGAAGCTCGGCTCGCATCTTGCTTGCCTTAGGCATGGGAAAGAGCAAAGTCAACATTTTTTAAACTTTCTTATTGTATTTCTTTATTATTATTACGGTAATAATAATCATAATACAAATTTTTGAAATCCTTGTATTGAGCCCTTTAATTTGATACCCATATTATAGTATTCTAAAAAAATTTATTTCTTCATTAACTACAATGGCTTCGCACAGCCGCCATGTTTGTATTTTTTAATGTCACCTATCTAAGAACACTTGGACTGCTAAGACGATTCTAACGATATCTCAATTATACAAATCCGTTCAGCGGTTCTAGAGAAATCAGGTAATTAAGAATATTACATACATACATACATACAAGATATGCGCGAAAAACATAACCCTTCCTTGGCAGTCGGGTAAAATTAGTCCTATGTCATTTTTTTAGTCTTAATGTAATTTCTACGCCTTGATATATCTTAAACGTTTTCCTGTTATATCGGAAGTAGACATTTTAGAAGCATGAAGTTTTATTTTTGAGCTTATAATCGCATATAACATAAGTTCGCAAACGAAAAAAAAACCGACTTCAATAACATCGACAAGTAATACAACGTAATAAGACGAAAAAATGTCAAGTAAATACGCGCTATTAAAGATTACTCAAAAAGTTGTAATCAGATCTCGATCTAATTTCACGAAGACTACATGACAAGTATTAGCTTTCGATTAACGTAAGAATCATCAAAATCGGTATACCGAGGAAAAAGTTATGCGGTATAAAACAACGTAGGTCGACGAAGAATTAGTCAAGTAAAAACGCATTATTCGATATAACTCTAAAAGTACTTGTCAGATCTTATTTTAAAAAAAATGGGACCACATGACACGCAACACCTTTCAATTAAAACAAAATTGATCGAAATCGGTCCACCCAGTCAAAAGTTCTGAGCTAACATACATAAAAAAAAAAAAATACAGTCGAATTGAGAACCTCCTCCTTTTTTGGAAGTCGGTTAAAAATAGAACATTTGTTCTTATTTTTTTTATTTTATTTTTTATGTACTAGGTCGGCAAACAAGCGTACGGCTCACCTGATGGTAAGACCGTAGCCTATAGACGCCTGCAACACCTGAAGCATCGCAAGAGCGTTGCCGACCCTATCCTCAATCCCCCCCCCCCCAGGAGCTCTGGTCACCTTACTCACCAACAGGAACACAATACTGCTTGAAAACAGTATTATTTAGGTGTGGTCTTCTGTAAGGTCGAGGTACTACCCCAGCCGGGCTGCTCCATATTTTGAGCAGGAAATTTCCTGCTGTGCCCTACCTCAGTCTTATTACTGAAATTACCTAAAAATTGCTTGAAAAGACATAAGGGAAGACCGCTTTTCTCACGAATATTCCATGAAGCGTGATCAAAAGCGAACCTTGCGAGCAGTCTGGTAGTTCAGGTTATCATCATCATCTCCCTGCCCTTATCCTATTTATATAGGGTCGGCACAACATATTGTCCTCCTCTTCCTCAGACTCATGTTGTAAGTGATTTGGCATGTTATTTTTTATTTTTTTTTCTGGTAGTTCAGGTCATTGCAATATAATAATTATACGCTACTTCAGCCCCTCTGTGTAAATATTATCAATTTCTTTGCGAGCGGAGCCGCGAGCAACTGCTAGTAGTACTTATAAACTTCTGATCATATGCCTGTACCTTTAGAATCAAAATCAAATCAAAAATATTTAAGTAGGATTCAAAATCACATTCGAATCTTCACTATAGAAATTAAAACTTACATTAGTTATAACTTATAAGTTATTTATATTAATAATTACAGAATTAGCAAGTTGAAGTGGCAGTGGGCTGGTCACTTGTGTCGCAGGACCGATGGCCGCTGGAGCAGACGTGTCCTGGAGTGGAGACCGCGTCTTGGCAAACGCAGTGTGGGACGTCCTCTGGCCCGTTGGACCGACGATCTACGTAAGTTTGCAGGCGTAGGCTGGATGAGGATTGCGGAAAACCGGGATGTCTGGCGCGAACTTGGGGAGGCCTATGTCCAGCGGTGGACTGCGATAGGCTGATGTGTGTGGGTGTGTAAGTTATTTATATAAAAGTTAATCTAAAACTACCGCCAATTCGAAAAGCATTATGCAGAAACGAATCGGCAAGAAACTTTGCCGTTACTCTTAAAGATAAGGATACAAATTTAGATATACTAGTGCTCACCCAGGGGTCGAAATTCGACCATAATTAAAATTATAAATTAAAGAAAACCAAATAATTATGAAAATAAAGAACATTTTTAGGGTTCCATACACAAAGGGTAAAAACGGGACCCTATTACTAAGACTTCGCTGTCCGTCCGTCCGTCTGTCACCAGGCTGTATCTCAAGAACGGCGATAGCTAGACAGTTGAAATTTTCACAAATTATGTATTTCTATTGCCGCTATAACAACTGTTAAGGAACGTCAGCCATGTCCACAGCGGCAACATCATCATTCAAGCCAGCACTGTGTGTCACGGTCCGTTTCGTGGGTCATGCAGTGCAAACTTGTGTCGTGAACGTGAAGTGCTTAAGTGGAACATTACATACGGTGCGTTCATGTCACTATACAGAACGAAGTCTCCTCTATTTTACTATGAACTGTCAAGTCCTCTATAAAAGGGCAAGTTTGTGTCAACTCGACCCTTCTTTCATTCGTCCTATCGTCGTGCACAGCAATAACTTTGTAACTTGTAAAACCATTGTGAAATTTGCAATATACAGTTTTGAGTTCATGAATTTTATTTTATCTCCGCATCTCCAACAAGTATTATTCAAAGTCAAATTCTACAAGCAATCTACGAGCTCATCACGAACATCTGGCGCCCGGAACAGAAACAAGGATGAAGAACAAAACCGAGGACATGGCGGCCATCTCAACCACGCCGGGCAGTGAAGACCCAGGAGCTTCACCTCGCAGCGCAAAACACGAGATAAGTGCCCTATAAACCCTTGCCATGCCTTATTAATCCAATAATCCAATCCATTTTCAAAATTTTTTTCCCTATTCGCCATAATCATGATTCAATCCTAAATTTTAATCCATCATAATCTCATGCATCGACATTCATTTTTTTCCTAAATCCATTTTTATTTCAAAATTAGCATTCCGCTATTGCAAATTTCACAAAGATTTTCGGTTCAACTTTTAATTTCCGTATTACATTAAGCAAAATTTTCTTGTTCGAATTTCTTCATTTAAAGCATTAATATTTTTCAATTTAACCTCTAAATTTATTTTCATAATATATTACATTTAATATTTCATAATAACATTTTTCTATTTAACCACGTGTCATTTATTCTAAAATTATTTCAATACATAATAGGTACATTGCATAATATTTTATAACATTAGCTTCAGTTTATTTAACTTTGTTCTAAATTTCCTTGCTTAATGCAATACAAATAATATGTCACAATAACCTATTTTTCAATTTCTTTCATTAAAACATTAAATTTAATAATTTTATAACAGTAGTTTTCAATTTACTTGCATTTAATTTTTATTCCAAATTTACTTAAATTAAATTTAATGTTTTATAGTATTAGTTTATCCGCATAAGATTTTGTACTTCTTTATTATATATTTTTTCTCAATACAAATGCGTTATCACGCCTAATACAAATATTTATACAAACATTCATTCAATTTAATTCCATTTAACTTCAAATTTCTTTGCAACAAACTTAACTTAACGTTTATTATATTAGCTTTAGAGTCAACAGCATAATTTTTTTTTTTTTTTTTTACCTAAAATACATTAAATTACATTAAGTTAACAACTTAATTCAATTCATTTCAAAATTAATTCAAGTCTAACGTGATGCTATGCCTCAATCCCATTTTTTCGTGCGATGCTTAAGCAATCTCGCCGACCAATTTCAGCGTTCCTGTTAGAGCGCTCCGCGTGCATCGTGTCGGCCATTTTGTCGTGACACGAGTCGGCCTCCGGTGTGTCGTCGATTGGGGAGCGAGTGTCAGATAAGAATAAGACATTACATTATTTCATTTTATTTTATTTTGTTGAGGTTTCTTGTAATTAATTAACTTAAATTCAATTGTAGTTTACATAATTCTAGTTTACATTTATATTCAAATAACTTTAGTACTATTCTAATAATAATACAGCTTTTCTATTTTTAAATTTAGTAATATTATAATTCTAGTTTACATTTATATTCAAATAACTTTAGTACTATTCTAATTAATACAGTTTTTCTATTTTTAAATTTAGTAATATCCTAGTTCATACAGTTTTCTATTTTTTTTTTTAATTTTTTCTACTATTACTATATTACTATAATTACATAAAGTTTATACTTTCTATATTTTTTTTACAATGTCCGAACCTTCAGCAACTATGTACAAAGAATCCAGTTTAAAAGTTTTGATAGTAAAGCGCAGTTCCATAAAGGGACAAATTACTAAATTTAAAAATTATTTAGACAATATTACAAAGCAACCTCAACTGACGGGTATCGAGGTGGCTGAGCTTTCACTAAAGATCAGTCGCTTTGAGAATCTGTCTACTAAATATGACGAGCTGCAAACTCAAATTGAACTAGCAAACGCTGACAACCTAGATGATGAGCTCGATGAACGTGAACGCATTGAGCAAGACTTTATTATGTGCACGGCTATGGCAAAAAATATCATTGAAGAACAAAATGAGTTAAAGAACTTTGAACAGGACAAGAAACGTCGTGAATCCTTGTTCCAAGATGCTCAATGTGGTCGCGATCACAATAATGAAAATTGTATAACCTTGCCGCAAATACAAATTGCTAAGTTTGACGGTTCGTTCTTTCGCTGGTTAGAGTTCCGTGATACTTTTAATAATTTAGTTCACAACAATAGTCGCATTTCATTAATTCAAAAATTTCATTATTTAGTTTCTTATTTGGAAGGCGATGCAGCTCGTGTAATTTCAAATATTGAGGTTTCGGCAGCCAACTATAATAGCGCTTATCAATTACTTTATGATCGTTACAATAATAAAAGGTTACTTATAAATTATCACATCAAATCATTATTCAATATTGAGAAAATAAATCGTGAATCGGACACTTCATTACGTTCTTTAGTCGATCATGTTTCAAAAAATTTACGTGCTTTAGCTAACCTAGGTCAACCTACTGATCACTGGGATACTTTAATTATACATTTAGTTTCAACTAAACTCGATACGCAGACACTTGTTAAGTGGGAAGAGCAACGCAATAGTTTAGGTGAAATTCCTAGTTTAAATGAATTCAATAAATTTTTAATTGACCGTGCTTACATTCTACAATGTACGCGTCACAATAAAGCTGACCAAGGTTCTAGTAACATTTCAACAAATAGCAATAGTAGATTTCAATATTCAAGGCCTGTCAACTATCATCATATTCAGCGTGATCGACCAACTTCAAAATCATTTGTTACTTCGAATCAAAACGAGAATAGTAGTTCATTTAAGTGTATTATCTGCAATCAAAATCACCGGATTTATGATTGCCAAATATTCAAATCCAAGTCTAGAAAGGATAAATTAATCGATATTTCAAAACATAAATTATGCATTAACTGTTTAAGGCAGGGTCACTCTTTAAACGAATGCAGGTTAGGGCCCTGCAAGATATGCAAAAAACGACACAATACTTTATTGCATCCAGTGGATACACCAAAGGTCAACAATGCCTCTGGTGATGTCACTGAGACTATACCAAACTTTTCAAACAAACATTCAAATCAAGTAATACTGTCTACTGCCCAAGTATACATTTTGAATCCAATAACTAGAGAGCCTCTTAAGGTACGGGCCTTATTGGATTCAGGCAGTCAGTCATCATTTATTACAAAATCTCTGCAACAAAAACTCGCAATAAATTCAAATCCAATCTCTATCAATGTTATTGGTATCGGTTACTCAGACAACCAAATTAAAGAAAGCTGTGTGATCCAATTACAATCTATATACAACAATTATAAGACTAAATTAAATTGTCTTGTGCTTGACAGGCTTACTGGAGAGCTGCCTAAGGCACCTATAAATATACAAAGTTTAAATATACCAACGCATTTGCATTTAGCTGACCCCGATTTCAATCAACCAGCTCCTGTTGATCTCTTAATAGGAGCCGATCTATTCTGGCAACTCATGAGAAATGAGCGTATTTCCTTAGGTGCAAACAAGCCTATACTACAACATTCCAATTTCGGTTGGTTGATTGGTGGTCCTATACCATATCAAGCTAAACAAGTGCTTTGCAATAATTCAATTATTAACAGTAACTTCCCTAACGAAAACAAAATTGACAATCTATTAACAAAATTTTGGGAATTAGAAGAGCTTCCCCAAAGAACAATTTTAAATGAAACAGAATTAGCTTGTGAGAACCATTTTCGGTCTCACACATTACGGCTTCCTTCCGGTAGATTCAGTGTTAGGCTTCCACTACGCGATTCACCTGATTGTCTCGGCGAAACTTATAATTTGGCAAAAAAACGATTACTAAATTTAGAAAAACGATTTAGAAAAAATATTTCATTAAAATCTCAATATGTAGAATTCATTAGAGAATATCAAGACTTAGGTCATCTATCGGAGTCTACCATTGTTTTACCGAGTCCGTCTTATTTCTTATGTCATCATGCTGTCTTTAAAATCTCCAGTGAATCCACTAAACTTAGGGTCGTATTCGATGGTTCCGCTTCCTCTTCCTCGGGCTTTTCAATCAATGACTTGCTGATGGTTGGACCTAACATCCAGGACTCTCTTTTCTCCATATTAATTCGAGCTCGAACATATAGATATTTGTTAACTGGCGATATTGAAAAAATGTATCGTCAAGTAGAGGTCAATCCAGGTGACAGAAATTTACAGCTGATTTTGTGGAGAGAAGATGAGTCTTTACCAATCAAAACAATGCAGCTAAATACTGTCACTTACGGTACCGCAAGTGCCAGCTATTTAAGTACGCGGTGTCTGTGGCAAATAGGGGAGGAATGCGACGATAGTTTCATTAAAAATATTATACAAAAGGATTTTTATGTCGATGACCTCATAACGGGTGCTAATAATAGCGAAGAACTACATTATATTCAAAATTCAGTTGCACAAGAATTAAATAAGGGTTGTTTCAAATTACGTAAATACAAAAGTAATCTATATTCCATTTTTGAAAATTCTAATCTAAATTTACAAGAGAATTTCATGTTAAGTGAGGCTTCGAGTACGTTAGGTTTAGGTTGGAATCCCAATAATGACATGTTAAATTTTCCCGTTAATATCCCTCCATTTAGAGATACCGTTACTAAAAGAAGCATCATGTCCGACGCATTTAAAATCTTTGACCCACTCGGTTTATTAAGCCCATGCATCATGCAACCAAAAATTATGTTACAAAAATTATGGAAGCTTAAATCCGATTGGGATCAACCAGCACCAATCGATATCGAAAATGCATGGAAGGATTTTTCCAAAGAATTATTATTAATTTCTAATTTCCAGATTCCTAGATTCATTCTTAGTGAGTCACCACAAATTATTGATATTCATTGCTTTAGTGATGCTTCATTGGTTGGCTACGGTGCTTGTGTCTATGTTAGGGTTATATCTTCAAATAATCGCATCGAAGTGAATCTTCTTTGTTCGAAATCTAAGGTAGCCCCCCTAAAGCCTATCTCAGTTCCTCGTTTAGAACTATGTGCCGCTTTACTTTCAAGTCGTTTAGGCAAAGCTGTTATAAATTCTATTAGATTTACTCCTAGTTCGGTCACTTATTGGTCTGATTCTAGTGTGGTTCTGGGGTGGCTCAGTAGTGACTCGACTAAATTAAAAACTTTTGTGGCCAATAAAGTAGGAGAAATTCAGGAAAATACTAAAATCTCTTCTTGGCGCTATGTACCTACTGAGCAAAATCCTGCTGACTTAATTTCACGAAGTACTACTTTAAGTCAGCTACAAAATTCAGAGTTGTGGTGGCACGGACCAACATATTTAAGTAAGGATAAAAATGAGTGGCCTGTGTTAAAATCTTGCAATATTGTTGATTTACCTGAAGTAAAAATCACTACCACAGTAGTCTTCGCAGAACCCATTATTGAATTTGAGCGGTTTTCCAACTTTAATAGATTGCAAAGAACAATGGCATATGTTATTCGTTTCATAAATAATTCAAGAAAGCACAAGCATAAATTTTCTGGTACATTAACTAGTGATGAATTGGATAAATCTTTTAAATCATTATGTTTAATAGCTCAGCAACAAAGTTTTTCTGTAGAACACAAAATTTTACGTAATAACAAACAATTAAATTCTAAATCTAAAATTCTAAATCTATCACCTTTCATTGATGAGGAGAATTTATTGCGAGTTGGCGGCCGTATAGATACTTCTAATTATTCCTATGATAAAATTCATCCAATACTTTTAGATTCATCACATCATATGTGTAAATTACTATTTAGATATGAACATATTCGTAATATGCATGCCGGTCCTCAACTACTGCTAGCTACAATTAGACAAACAGTTTGGCCAATCAGGGGTAGATTACTTGCACGATCTACAGTTCGTAATTGTGTGCGTTGTCGACGAGTGCAGGGTAATACGTTATTGCCAAAAATGGGCAAATTGCCTTCACAACGCATCACTCCTGACTTTCCATTCAAGTCCGTTGGAATCGATATGGCTGGACCATTCTATATTGTAAACCGTAAGGGTCGCGGAGCTAGGTTAATGAAATGCTATCTATGTTTGTTCATTTGCCTTCGCTTTAAATGTTTACACTTAGAGGCCGTTAGTGACCTCTCTAAAGATGCCTTTATTATGACTCTGAATAGATTTGTTTCGCGTCGGGGTAGACCAGCGGAGATCTATTCGGACAACGGACGTAACTTTGTAGGAGCGGCAAGCGAACTTAACAAATTTACCGTCATACAAAATAACGCGTTAACTGATTTTGCAGCTCAGGAAAACATCAAATTTAAATTCACTCCATCTTACGCTCCTCACTTCGGCGGCATATGGGAGGCCGGTGTAAAATCAGCAAAATATCACATTAGACGGGTCATGGGGAATTCTCATTTAACTTTTGAAGAAATTCTAACTTTATTTGCACAAGTGGAAGCTATTCTGAATAGTCGTCCCTTGTGCCCATTATCCACATCCCCTGACGACTTCCTTTTCCTTTCCCCAGGGCACTTCTTAATCGGAAGACCACTAAATGCGCTGCCTGGCCCTGCTTTGGAGAATGAAAAGGAACTAGCATTGAAACGCTACGCACGCCTCGAGCAGATCAAACAACATTTCTGGCGGAGGTGGCAGAGGGAGTACCTCTGCGAGCTGCAAATACGTACGAAATGGAAGACAGATAAATCGAGACTGAGGGTTGGAGACTTGGTGCTTCTAAGCGAAGGCTCCCTGCCTCCGTTGTGTTGGAGCACTGGACGAGTGGCCAAGCTGTATCCAGGGCCGGACGGGATTGCTCGCGTTGCTGATGTACGGACCTCTACGGGATGCTATCGTCGCCCTCTGGTTCGTCTCTGCCCCCTACTCGACGATGAAGGCACAGAGTTGAAGAAGCTGGACTCTTCAACGGGGGGAGTATGTTAAGGAACGTCAGCCATGTCCACAGCGGCAACATCATCATTCAAGCCAGCACTGTGTGTCACGGTCCGTTTCGTGGGTCATGCAGTGCAAACTTGTGTCGTGAACGTGAAGTGCTTAAGTGGAACATTACATACGGTGCGTTCATGTCACTATACAGAACGAAGTCTCCTCTATTTTACTATGAACTGTCAAGTCCTCTATAAAAGGGCAAGTTTGTGTCAACTCGACCCTTCTTTCATTCGTCTCTCGTCGTGCATAGCAAAAAGTTGTACCGCCAAATCTTTGTGAAATTGTACCTAAATCTTTAATACACAGTTTGAACCAATTGAATATTTTATTTATCGCCAACATCAACAATACTACGAGCTCATCACGAACAACAACAAATACTAAAAACAAAGTAAAATAAATATTTGAAGCTACCGATTTAATTTCAACGCCATCTATCCAGAAACCAAGACAACGTCGTCGATAGACTAATCTATATAGCCTTCCAATAGCGGCATGGATCGATAGATAGATGGCATATTTGTGTGTAATTTGTGTAATGCTTTTTTTATTAATTTAATGTATATTATATGTATAATTTAAAAAAAAATTAGCATTCTGGACTCCTTCTCTATATAAACTATAAAGTGTGCGAAATTTCATACTAGGAGTATGAAATTTCGCACACGTACGCGTAATTTTCGTAAAAAGGGGTACAAAGTTTTTGCTTCACGTATTAATATATAGATAACATAGATAATAATAATACTTACTCATAAACGTATCGAAATTTGAAAGAAAAGTATCGATACTTCTAGGTATCGAGTACAAACTCAAAAGTACTAGTTAGTACTTTTGTTTCGACATCCAAAAAAAAAAAACACAGTAGGAACACAAAAAAAACACAAATTGGTTTTTTTAATTAGTTTTTTTATAACTAATTAAAATAACTAATTAAAAAAAAACGAATTTAAAATACTTACAAGAAAAAAAAATTATAATAAAAAAAAAGCGAACGTCACGCAGTGTTCCCAGGCGGTCACTCATCCAAGCACTGAACGTCATGACGTAGTGCCATGCCGTGTTACCGGTCGCTCAAATTTTAGCCCTCATGCGCCTAAAGAAGTTTCACTTCAAAAATATTTACAGTCGATTTCCGATGATTCAGCACATGACATACAGATGTCGCTGTGCGTTAATTAAACCGCGCTAACGAAATGTTCACGTACTAGTATATAGAGTGAAAAATTTCAGGTATCAAGTAAATTCAAGTATCACTATAAAAAAATATTTTCGGTATTTTTGTAATGGGTTCTGTTCGGGAACCCATCACATTGCAACCATATTCGATTTATTGCCTCTGTAGCTTCAATAATTTGTTATCTTGAAAAATAAAATTTTAGAGGAGAGCGTTTTTAAACTTTCAAAAACTAATTGTGTCGGAACGGATGTTGTTTTACTGTAAATCTTCGATGTATTATCTAATTATCTATACTGATATTAAAAAGCTGAAGAGTTTGTTTGTTTGAACACGCTAATCTCAGAAACTACTGGTCCGATTTGAAAAATTATTTCAGTGTTAGATAGTCCATTTATCGAGGAAGGCTATAGGCTATTGTTTTTTTTTCTTCAAATTAACGCGTGTGAAACCGCGGGGCACAGCTAGTAAATTATAACAAGATTATGTATGATTTATGGTAAGGTATTTTTAAGGTATATTTTTAAGGTATTTTTATATGGTGGGAACCCATCCCATTGCAAGCGCTAGACAAGTTACAACATAATTTTATTACAAGTCTATAATTTATAATTATATTAATATGTATTTACACTGTATTTATGTTGTACCATTAATAGACATAATAGGCATAATAAGCATTTTCTGCATTTTGCATTAGTTTACTAGGTATTTAATGCTACTAACTGAGGTAGGGCATAGCAGGAAATTTCCTGCTCAAAATATGGAGCAGCCCGACTGGGGTAGTACCTCGACCTTACAAAAGACCACAGCTAAATAATACTGTTTTCAAGCAGTATTCTTACATTAGTAAGTACTTTACATTTATAATATTAAGTATGGATTATACGTATTATATTATTGTAAAATCGTTGGGCACGTGAAATTTCTACCATAATGTTTACTCTGGATATCCGCCAACCCGCATTGGAGCAGCGTGGCGGATTAAGCTCCGATCCTTCTCCTACATGGGGAATCCAGCTCCAAAGGTAATTTGTTCCTCAAAGATATGCTTGATTATTTACACCAATACATAGAAAAAGATTACGAAAATGCCGAAGAAATGTGGTCGAACTTTGAAAAAGTTTGTAAAACTACAGCTCAGTCAAGTTTGGGTATTTCAAAGGAAGGAGTTAGTAAAGGGAAGGACCCGACTTGGTGGAATGACGAGGTGAAAGATCAACTCAACAGCAAGAAAATACTGTTTAAGAACTGGCAAGCCTCAGAGTCAGAAGCAGATCACATTAAGTATAAAGAAGCAAAGGCAATATCGAAAAGGAAGGTTGCACAAGCTAGAGCGAAATCCAGACAGAATATATATGATAGAATTGAAAAAGCAAAAACAGACACAGAAATATTCAAGATAGCTAAATCAAGACATAGATCGACACAAGACATAAAATTTAATAAATTTATTAAGAGCAAAACTCAGAAGTTACTTACTACAAATAAAGAAATAAATGATAGGTGGTTCCAATTTTACAATGAACTCATGAACGAAGAGTTCCCAAGTCAGAATCAGGCCTATGCCCGACAGTGGGATATTACAGGCTGAATCTCGATCGCGTTTACTCTGGATACGCTACGCCCAACGATTTTATATAATTATGTCTGATCAACACCCCAGATTGATGAGAAGATTGGTGCGATCTGGTAGCTGGAAATTACCGAATTATTTTTTAGCTTTTAGTGCATAACCTAACTACATCATTTTTATTGTAATAAAACCGTTTAACATAAAAAAAATAGTTTATTTTTATATTTAATTTTATTATTACTTGAAGCGACGACGCCGCTTGGCGCAGCGGTCAGAACACTGGATTGCTATTGGCTGTTGCGCGGGCGGTTGCGGGTTCGATCCCCGCACACGACAACATTTGTATTTACCATACAGATGTTTGCCGTGGTCTGGGTGTTTGTGCAGTCCTTGTGGGTCTCCCCACCGTGCCTTGGCCACGTTAAGCCGTCGGTACCAGTTGTTATCATGTACACCTGATAGCGATCGTTACTCATGGTAGGGAATATATCCGCCAAACCGGGGACAGAACCATTATTACAGATATAACCATACACTAAAATAGAATGAAGATGAAAAATTTGTGAGTATTTATATGTAGGTATATAACTATATAATTATATATGAATATAATATGAGTGGGTTCATAATTCGAACCCATTTCAAAAATTTAAAAGAAAAAGAAAATGTTATAGAAGCCGTTCTAATTAGAAAATTTTCACTCTTTATACTAGTACGTGAACAAGTCATCAGCGCGATTTAACTACGTACAGCGACACCTATTGTCGAGGAAGTAAGAGATGGTGAACGGACTCACCCTCTTCCTCTAGTTTCCCCTTAATATAATTATCTTGCACATAAACCTAAACCTTATCACTAACACAGTTAGGTGAAATTCATAAAAACATAATTATATTAATGTAAGTTCACTTCGTGAAAGAGTTGTTTCTGTATACGAGTACTAGGATATTATTATTAATTGATTAACATCTTAAATTACGAAAACAATAAAATTACTAATTCGATTTCGAAATGAAATAAATAACAATTGAAACAAAAGGCGAATTTAACGCCTGGAGTTATGCCGCGCCTGTCAGCCGTTTAGTGAAAATGAAAATCATAGACGCGGTAACAATAAAATCGTTGTAGCAATAAATCAGTAGAACAATAGAAGCAATGTAACTTACAAAATGTCTGATGAGGTTTTATTTCGAACATAATATGACGAAAAATATATGGTAAAATTGTATTTTTAAATGGGACATTATGTAGGCATAATGTTATAATTTTCTTATTAAAAATTAAAGTTAGATAAACTGTCACTATACACTGCAGTCATAGTCTAACTTGTTAACCCGATTAGCTCTTAATTTTATCTAGGTATATAGGTATATTTAAATTATGTAGGAATTTTTTAAAGTATATTGGCGTTTCCAATGTTGGAAGCAGCCAAGATAGTAGAATATATAATTATAGTTTGAAATAGAAATTAAGATTTTTGAATTTTGATTAAGAAGACATTGACAGTTGACACGATACTAACGTACACACAACGGTAATTACAAAAATAATAATTATTTTATATTTAATTTTATTATTACGTAAAGCAAAAAACTTTGTACCCCTTGGCCCTTTTTACGAAAATTACGCTGATGGACGAGTATAAAATTTCGTATAGAGGAGTGTAGAACGCTAATTTTTTTTAAATTATCAGTCAATTAAATTCAAACTTTTCATTAAATAGCGGTAATTATTCAATTAATAATAATTAATTAAGAACAGTAATTAATATTCATGTAAGTTGTTTTTAGGTTGTGACTTGTGATATAAAAAATACTTAAAGTGACATCTAGTGTAATAATCGCGCGGTGTTGGTTTTATTGCAAAGGACTAGTTCTGCGAAGACTATCCCCGCGCGTAATAGATGGCGTCAGCAGTTTGTGATTTTTAATTGTCTTTTTTTTCAATTCGTTTTTTAATTAGTTTTTTTTTATTTGTTTAGTTTGCCAAAAAAGTTTCACTTCTGACATGTGTACTTTGTACGCACGCAATTTTTTTTTGACTGCCTACCCTGTCTAAAAACTTTATGCACGCTACTGCACGCATTATTATCCTTTTTTGTTGATTATCAGTCTGTATCAGTATCAGTCAAATTGAAAAATCTAAAAAAAAGGTTTTCGTTGGTTTTCTTTAATTTAAATTTTTAATTAAGATCGAATTTCGACCTCTTGGCGACCACTAGTTTTCAAAAGCGTTAGGGGGCAAGCAATTTGTATATTATTATTTAGGTAATAATATCTATTCTGATATCGCAGTTGAATGGAACGACACCAATATATTTCACAGAATTTTATTAGGTACAATTTTTGTGGTAAAACAAACATAAGTACATAATGTATAATAATAATTATATGAACTATGAATTGTATACAAATGTAAGACGTAGTACAAATCGAGTAGAATTAACCGGATATATTTTCGTGTTTTTATATAATATTATGTATTACCTACACATAATATTTCTCATTAAAAATATTAACATACAACGTCGCATGTTTCATGAGTGTACCATTTTTACTTGAATAAAATTATATTACATCATTCAATTAAATAAACTGTTTTTCTACAATCTTATGTTTTTTAAATTTAATTTTAAAACACACGCATACACACCTACACATACACACACACACACACACACACACACACACACACACACACACACACACACACACACACACACACAGACACGCACGCACGCACTCATTTAGTAATGCATAAATAAACAAGGACATGGGCATGCACACACACGTAAACAAAACAGTATGCTGCTAATCTACCGATTGCTTTGATTGTTCAGTAAAATTATTTACAGTTACCCACACAATTATATTCGGTTGACGTCTTAATTAATTACTTCGTTATAATACAGAATCAATCTTTGATGCGTCTCTGGCGACGACGCTTAGGCGATTGGCGTAAAACCACATCGATATTCAATAATGCCAAATACTGTGGTGACTGGTCGTCTGCATGCTAAACCAAGGGTTAATACATAACGTGTACCTATACATAGCTTGCTTAATACTTGATAGCTATATCCTGTGGTTTTAATCGCTTAGTTCTCGACACAGTGTATATTTTGGAATAATTAAAGACTTATTTATTATTTTAATATTTAGCTATCGATACAACTAAGATAAGGATTGGGAAAAACCGGGATGTCTGGGGCAAACTTGGGGAGGGCGTGGACTGCAATTGATTTTTAATCTATTTATATACACAATTTCCTATTTACTATTTAAGTTCTATTAGTAAAATTATAGTGGTTTTTTTTTTATTATACATACTTCAATTGTAAATTAGCAACCTGAGGTTTGAAAAATAATTTCGCTACAGTTCTATCCATATCTGTCTTGTAACTTTTATTTAAATCTGACGATGCTTGTTCAATACGTTGAAACTGACATATTTATCAGTGTCCATTGACCAAGGTTAATGCAAAGGTCATGGCACACATCTGCGAAGTGAATCTTCAGTTGTACAATATAAAAAAAATGTGAAAATCTATACTAATATATAAAGCTGAAGAGTTTGTTTGTTTGTTTGTTTGTTTGTTTGTTTGTTTGTTTGAACGCGGTAATCTCTGGAACTACTGGGCCGATTCGAAAAATTCTTTCAGTGTTAGATAGCCCATTTATCGAGGAAGGCTATAGGCTATGTGTCATCACGCTAAGACCAATATGGTCTAAGATCCGGAATATAACAAAATCTTCCCTCATCTGTTAATTAAATGAAACAATTTTTTATAGGCTTATTTCAATATTGTGAATTTATAAAAAAAACCTCTGCCACCCTACGCCTGCTACAATTGATAATACTTAATAAGTTAATCAGTATTTTTTTATGATCTTTTCCCTCTCATGTTAATTACATGTAGTAAGCTAAAACCGGCAATATTTTATATTATATACCTTACTGTAGTAGGCACCCATCTCTATGATTGCTATACTTACCTGCAGCCAGGTCAGAAAAGGTAGATAAATGTAGATTATTTCCCTCACATGTTAATTAAAAAATCCAAGTACAATAATAAACGGCAGCGAATTCTAAACATAATAATGTTTGGCTGCCATATTAAAAGCTGATGCAGCCAAAGATAAATAGTAAAAAGTAAAAATTTATGATGACTATGGGAGCTCATTGCGAAGAGAGAGACAGAATAATACTAATTCCTTCAACGAAAAGAGACAGCGTAAAATTCATGCGCGCGCATCACAGGCTCATTTAAACATACTAGAAAATTCGAATTTCGAAATTTTCGAAATCCCTAGTACATTTTTTTCACCTGATTAGTATCAAGCTAATTTTCCGGGAGTACATTCATTTTGATGAGACGAACAAAAAATTACTCCCGGAAAATTAGCTTGATTCTAATCAGGTGAAAAAAATGTACTAGGGATCCCGGACTAAAATAATTGATTTTCGCCTTACAATTATTTCCAACAAAATTTGATTTCACTAATTTTCTGTTTGTATAATAATAAATGAAACAAATATTTTTGTTTTTTTAAAAAAAAATTAATTTCACCGTATCAGAATTATAATTTAAAGAACTATATAAAAAAAATTAATAATTGAACCATCAAGAAAATTTCACGGTAAGGGTAACTCAAAAGCATATATATATTTTTTTAATATTGCGCATTATTCCGTAAATTAAAAAAAAAACTTGAAAATTTGGAGCAATTTTTTTGATTTATCTTTCTTATACTTACTCAAATTCTCATCTTTTCTCTCTCTCTATTCTAGTATACATTTTTCTTAAATTTTCGAAATTTCGAATTCGCGAATTTTCTAGTATGTTTAACCCTAGATCCCTTATTTTACACCTTATTTTACAACGCTTATTACTAACCTTCATCGTTTCGACTACGCCGTATAAAAGGGAGGCTTCTAAGGGTTTATTGAATAAAATATTTATATGTGTTTTACTTATTTATTACAATAATCATTTGTTAACATGTTTATAAGTTTTTTTTATTTACTAAAATCACATTTTAATTACTTTGACAGTCTTTTAATTGAGACCAGAGATTTTACTCGTTAATTAACATTTAAGTTTTTTAAATGATTAAATCTTAGTAACTAAAAAATAAAGACTTAAAAAAAATTAAAATATTAAAACTAAGTAATAAAATCAACAAAAGAAAGAAACATTATTTTTAGAAAAAAACTATTAAATAATACATTTGTGACAAATGTCAAGTTTGTGTTCGCCATACAAGGATTTGTTGCACTTGTTGCACCAACTCTTTGTCATTCTTCGCCTTGCGGAGTGGCAAATGCACAAATTTTTCTTTTTTTTTAGCGATAGGAAGACTAACCGCATCTTCTCTTTGATCAGTCTCATGTGTAGAAGTAGAACTGCTGGTTTGAAGTTCCGGAATTTGTAATCTTTTTTGCATGTGTGGCGCGACTAATTTTTGTTGCAGAGTTTTCAAGTACTCACGCCTCGATAAAGGTTTTTTATTAGCCTTCAAAGTGTTTGCTACATACATATATAACATTAACTATTTATACATACAATGTTTAGCATTCCGTAAAAATTACATAAAGGTCAACGTCGCTTTTTTCGGCTGCAAGAAGCGAGAGAACACATTTGGTCCAAGGGTCTTCAATTGATGATGATGTCTTCAGTTGAAGGTATTTGTTCTGTCACAGAAAAAAACTCTTTCTCATCATCTGTTTCATAAGCCGGGTCAGCCTCAAGGTTGTCTTCTTTCTCAGTCTCAGAGCAGATTTCTTCGTCACTATAATCATCATAAAACAGCTGACGAATCGTATCTAAAATAAAAATATATTCAAATAAAAATAATATAGATTCTTATTTCAATGTAGGCAAATTAAATATAAAGTTTATAAAACACTGAAATAATTATAACAGCAAAAAAGAATGAAAAATAACTCTGCAATAATAACGTTAATACTAACCGTGATACTAACCTTCGTCGATTCGACGACTCATGGTGACTGGAACGGCGCACACAGGGCCCCTACACAAAAAAGAAACCCTACACCGCGCGAGCTGCAGGTCGAATGAGATTAGCAGGAATCTGGAATTGGTACGACGACGCACTCAAAATTTATACCACTTTTATCGAGTCCGCGTCGTCGTTTCGACGAAGGTTAGTGATCTAGGGTTAAATGAGCCTGTGATGCGCGCGCATGAATTTTACGCTGTCTCTTTTCGTTGAAGGAATTAGTATTATTCTATCTCACTCTTCGCAATGAGCTCCCATAGTCATCATAAATGTTATCTTTTTACTATTTATCTTTGGCTGCACCAGCTTTTAATACGGCAGCCAAACATTATTATGTTTAGAATTCAACGCCGTTTATTATTGCACTTGGATTTTTTAATTAACATGTGAGGGTAATAATCTACATTTATCTACCTTTTCTGACCTGGCTGCAGGTAAGTATAGCAATCATAGAGATGGGTGCCTACTACAGTAAGGTATATAATATAAAATATTGCCGGTTTTAGCTTACTACATGTAATTAACATGAGAGGGAAAAGATCATTAAAAAATACTGATTAACTAATTAAGTATTATTAATTGTAGCAGGCTTAGGGTGGCAGAAGTTGTTTATATAAATTCACAATATTGAAATCAGCCTATAAAAATTGTTTCATCTAATTAACAGATGAGGGAATATTTAGCAATCTCGGATATTAGACCATATTTATCTTTGGCTGCAGCAGCTTTTAATACGGCAGCCAAACATTATTATGTTTAGAATTCGCCGCCGTTTATTATTGTACTTGGATTTTTTAATTAACATGTGAGGGAAATAATCTACATTTATCTACCTTTTCTGACCTGGCTGCAGGTAAGTATAGCAATCATAGAGATGGGTGCCTACTACAGTAAGGTATATAATATAAAATATTGCCGGTTTTAGCTTACGACATGTAATTAACATGAGAGGGAAAAGATCATAAAAAAATACTGATTAACTAATTAAGTATTATCAATTGTAGCAGGCGTAGGGTGGCAGCGGTTTTTTTTATAAATTCACAATATTGAAATCTGCCTATAAAAAATTGTTTCATCTAATTAACAGATGAGGGAAGATTTACCTTCTCGGATCTTAGACCAATAGGAGCGGAGAACGAAGTCGCGCGCAGAAGCTAGTCCAGAATAAATCACAGCCGATTCTAAGTTTCATTGACACTGTCTAATAAAATGGATTTGATTCTGATAGTTTGTTAAAACTATTCACAAATTACAAATTATGTCACGCTTCAACAGATATTTACTGTAGAATGGGTATTTTAATTATTTTAATTTAAAAATATTATTACAAAAAAAGTTGAAACAAAATGCGGAATAATGGCCGTTTCCAAACCTTTCGACTGATATGAGATTACGTTCAGGTTATCTAAAATTACTAACAAACGGCACCAAAATCACGCCCAAAAGTTAGTTTCCGTGTATTTTATTCTTGACTTTATATAAGATTTGAAAATCGGGTAAAATTATATTGGATTTATGTAAATGACTGGCCCATGAAGACCCTTCCTGAAAGCGAACATTAATTCTGACTTCAGGCCAATTATCCAGAACGTTCCACCGCGGAACCGTTTAATAGGATCATTCATTAAAACTATCCCTGTTAATGTGAAGCAATTCTTTTAATTAAATGTTATATAGCGTGATGTACACGTAGAAAGGATCAGTATGGAAATGGCAGAACATTCATATGAGATGACTACTGAGGTAGGGCACAGCAGGAAATTTCCTGCTCAAAATATGGAGCAGCCCGACTGGGGTAGTACCTCGACCTTACAGAAGACCACAGCTAAATAATACTGTTTTCAAGCAGTAGTTTGTGAGTAAGGTGACCAGAGCTCCTGGAGGGGATTGGGGATAGGGTCGGCGCTTGCGACGCTTCTGGTGTTGCAGGCGTTTACAGGCTACCTACGGTAGTCACTTACCATCAGGTGAGCCGTACGCTTGTTTGTCGACTTACTAACATAAAAAAAAGATATTGTTTTATGACTTTATTTTGTGTGTGTTTCATAAATAGTTGTAATATTTGTTTTAGGGAAGTACTTGTTGGTTTCACCACAAAACCTGGGATATCATGTGAAGCCGTTGTCATCATAAGCATCATCTCCCTGCCCTTTTCCTATTTATATAGGATCCGCACAACATGTTCTCCTCTTCCTCAGACTCATGTTGTAAGTGATTTGGCATGTTATTTTTTACGACCGGCCGCCTGCCTGACATCAACCCTCCTTGGGAATGCACAGTTGTCATCATATGCATCTGATAATAATCGTTACTCCTGATTTAGCTACTTACATTTCGTGTCTTAAAAGGAAAAGGGTCTTTTACCTAGCAGCGGTACATTCGTATATTCCATTCGTTCCAATACTACGCCCCAGAAAGATTGTCTGTTTAGTATTTGTTATATCCATACAAATAGTATTAACAACGACACGTTGGCTCAGCGGTCACAGCACTGGCTGATGCGCTGGCGGTCGCGGGTTCTATTCCCGCTCACGGCAGATATTTGTATTGATATAATATGATAAGGCCATATAGATGTTTGTCGTGGTCTGGGCCTTTGTGCTTGTGTATTATGTGTGTTTCCGGACCCCCGACACAGGAGAAAATCCTACTAGGGGCCCGGCCGTTGAGTGTGAAGCGTTTATTATTATTTATTAATACATAGTTTAAAGTAGAAAATAGAATCTGTTTGTTTGACGCTCGTATGCACTAATCACACTACTAGTTCAATTGGTAGGGCACAGCAGGAAATTTCCTGCTCAAAATATGGAGCAGCCCGACTGGGGTAGTACCTCGACCTTACAGAAGACCACAGCTAAATAATACTGTTTTCAAGCAGTGTTGTGTTCCTGTTGGTGAGTAAGGTGACCAGAGCTCTTGGGGGGGATTGGGGATAGGGTCGGCAACGCGCTTGCGATGCTTCTGGTGTTGCAGGCGTCTATAGGCTACGATCTTACCATCAGGTGAGTCGTACGCTTGTTTGCCAACCTAGTTACATATTGGCTGATGAATGTTACGTTTTTGCGTTTAATATTATTATTATTATTTTGTTATATTCAAAAATGTTTACATCATATAAAAGCGTTGTTGGCACATCCTTATCTTTTATAAGTGTTTTAATTGTGTTAGGAGATATATACTTATAAAATTAAAACTTAAAATTATCACAATTATAAGTATTTTAAGAATATAATATTTAACAAATCTTTTTGTATACATGAGACGATTTTTCAACGTATTGTTGACAAGCAAATTTAGTTTTAAGTGATTAGTACATCAATAGTACAAAAAAAGAAGTGTTAAGTAAGAAAACAAAAACCTAAAGCAGTTAAACAGATACAGGTAAAACAACGCAGGCAATCAAGTCTACAAATTCGACGTGACCACATACGAAGCTTGATTACATCCGGTGAAGACATCGCAGACCTTTGGAATTTGAAATTAAACCATGATATCCGGGATAATCTTACCCTCTCCGGGATAACCTTACCCTTTACAATAGACTTGACGGAAAAATTTGAATAGAACGAGCTTATTTCAATAAAGGGTAAACATAGCTAAACCCCACCCAATTAAAATGTGCAGATATGACTGACCGGTAAGTAAAAGATTGACCACAAGATTGTCTCTATTAAATTGGGTTTCCTTATACCTAAAAAAAATCTTTGCTGAAGTTAAAGATGAATCGGGGTACGTTTTTTTTTATACAGCTTCGTCGCCAAACAAGCGTACGACTACCCTGACGGTAAGTGATTGACATAGCTTATAGACGCCTGCAACACTAGAAGCAACGCAATTGTATTTCTGACCAAATCTCTAATCCCCACCAGAAACTGTGGTCACCTTACTCACCTCAGGAACACATCATTGCTTGAAAGCAGTATTATTGATCTGTGATCTTCTGTAAGGTACTTCCCCAGTCGGGCTGCTCCAGATTTTGATTAAGATGTTTCCTGCTGTGACCTAATTCAGTGAAAGTGTGTGTATGTGTGTGTGTGTGTGTGTGTGTGTCTTTCTAAACTAGCCGCCTCATGCCCACTTCGTTGGGCGTTAATTATTTTTATGATGTACTATATCCCTGGGTAATTTGTCTTCATCTACTAACAGAACAGCATCTTCGTTTATGATAGGTGAGTTTTATCATCTCATTTGTCCCGCCGCGCAACAGCGGTGTGCTGCTGCGGTCGCCTCCAGCGATGAATAAAAACGTAATAATGTCACTTATTTATTAATTTAAATTATCTCATAAACTACACAACCAAATACTATACCTAATTAAGGTAGATACGACAGCAGGAAATATCCTGCACGAAATCTGCAGCAACCCGACTGGGAAAGTACCTCAACCTTACGATGATCACAGCTAAATAATATAATCGTAGCGTTATGTTTTATGGCATGAAATTTAATTCAATTAACAACACACTTAAATTGGAAACATGTTAAAATACCAACTAACGTAATTCAGTTTGAATACATACGCAATTTATGAAACATAAAATGATACTCGTACTTAAATTATACAATTTCATACGAGTAAAATAAATCACTTTATTTAATAATTGTCAGTATTTTAATTATTTCATTTATAAACGAAAACGACACGTTAATTGTTTGCAAAACATGGAATTAGGCACAAAAGAGATTAATTGTTTTTGAGTTTGTAAAGCAATTTAAAGCTGTGTACATTCATCTAATTTGTTCTATTCATTCCTTATCTTAAATATTTATTCAAACTAGTGGTCGCCCAGTTGTCGGAATTCGACCATAATTAATTTAAATTATAAGTTTAAACATTATTAAGGTTCTATTGTCAAAGACTATAGATACTTCTATAATAATAGACAAAAGAATGTAAAAAACGTTCAAAAAGCTTCTATTGCCAAATTTAAAAAAAAAATGGGAAAGAACGTTTGTGTACTAAAGGATACTTATTATTCGATTAACGATTTTCTAGAAGACAGTACGCCTTGGGAATGATGTGATCACCTCCAGGGTATTTTAACCTATAAAATTATTGTTAATTTCAATCTGATTTGGAAAAAAAAACATTACGATAGAAAAAAAATGATAGTCCCGCTGAGTTTCTTTCGCCAGTTCTTCTCAGGTCAGAGGCTTCTTTTTTCCGAACTGGTAGTAGACTCATGACGTTCAGTAAGAAATTGTTATAATTTTATGCTGAATAAAATATTTTGATTAATTTTTTGATTTTGTATATGCGTGTGTGTCAAATAAATGGTAGTGTGTGTAATGTTTTTTATCGATTTAATGTATTTTATGCCTTTTAAAAAAATATTAAGATTCTGCACTCCTTCTCTATATAAACTATAAGTGTGCGAAATTTCATACTCCTCTGTCCGCTACATAGTTTTTGCTTCACGTAATATAAAAGAAGAAGAAGATAATAATTGGGCATAATTTGTTTAGTTAAAATACCAACTAACGTAATTCAGTTTGAATACATACGCAATTTATAAAACATAAAATGATACTCGTACTTAAATTATACAATTTCATACGAGTAAAATAAATCACTTTATTTAATAATTGTCAGTATTTTAATTATTTCATTTATAAACGAAAACGACACGTTAATTGTTTGCAAAACATGGATTTAGGCACAAAAGAGATTAATTGTTTTTGAGTTTGTAAAGCAATTTAAAGCTGTGTACATTCATCTAATTTGTTCTATTCATTCCTTATCTTAAATATTTATTCAAACTAGTGGTCGCCCAGTTGTCGGAATTCGACCATAATTAATTTAAATTATAAGTTTAAACATTATTAAGGTTCTATTGTCAAAGACTATACTTCTATAATAATAGACAAAAGAATGTAAAAACGTTCAAAAAGCTTCTATTGCCAAATTTAAAAAAAAATTGGGAAAGAACGTTTGTGTACTAAAGGATACTTATTATTCGATTAACGATTTTCTAGAAGACAGTACGCCTTGGGAATGATGTGATCGCCTCCAGGGTATTTTAACCTATGAAATTATTGTTAATTTCAATCTGATTTGGAAAAAAAAACATTACGATAGAAAATAAATTAAAAGTAAAAAACCTTTTTAAAAAACAAGCTTTTAGTTGAATGCACTAAAACGAAAAAAATAAATTTTTACCTTAAAACTTTTACTATCTACTTATAAAGTCATTACACATAATCTATATGATAGAAAAGCTTGTCGCGAGATAGTACTCGTATTTCCTTAGTTTGAAACTTTTAATAGTTAAAATCAATCACATCAATTTATTTAATTTACTTGTTTACAAGCAAATCTTGCGACAAGCTTTTATATCATATAGATTATGTGTAATGACTTTATAAGTAGATAGTAAAAGTTTTAAGGTAAAAATTTATTTTTTTCGTTTTAGTGCATTCAAATAAAAGCTTGTTTTTTAAAAAGGTTTTTTACTTTTAATTTATTTTTGACTTTTTAGTCGGTTATTACGTCACTTTATTCGAATTATTCTTAGCAAGCCCTTTCATTTGATACCCATATTGTAGAAGTGCACTAAAAATAACTAGTCCGCACTCTTGGATATGCCGCCCTATTGGATTTAGAATGACGTCATAAAGGTAACCATGCATTGGCATCCAAATTGAACCTATATACAAAATTTCAGCTCAATTGGTTGAAGATATCTGCTTCAAAATTGAGTTGCAAGATTTCACCTGAACAAACATACATACATACAAACCATGCATTGTCATCCAAATTGAACCTATATACAAAGTTTCAGCTCAATTGATTGAAGATATTTACTTCAAAATTGAGTTGCAAGATTTCACCCGAACAAACATACATACATACAAACCATGCATTGTCATCCAAATTGAACCTGTATACAAAGTTTCAGCTCAATTGCTTGAAGATATTTGCTTCAAAATTGAGTTGCAAGATTTCACCCGAACAAACAAACATACATACATAAATACATACAAATCATGCATTGTCATCTAAATTGAACCTGTATACAAAATTTCAGCTCAATCGGTTGAAGATATCTGCTTCAAAATTGAGTTGCAAGATTTCACCCGAACAAACATTCATTTTTACATACATACATACATTGCAAGTTAAATAAAAGCTTGTAAAAAATGATAGTCCCGCTGAGTTTCTTTCGCCAGTTCTTCTCAGGTCAGAGGCTTCTTTTTTCCGAACTGGTAGTAGACTCATGACGTTCAGTAAGAAATTGTTATAATTTTATGCTGAATAAAATATTTTGATTAATTTTTTGATTTTGTATATGCGTGTGTGTCAAATAAATGGTAGTGTGTGTAATGTTTTTTATCGATTTAATCTTATACTATTAAACGAGCAATTCTTGTATATATATATATATATACAGGGTGGCCCGTTTACAGTGGTCCAAAATTTTTTTTCAGCTCGAGAGCATCATGAGTGATCATTTAAAACATACTTTAGTTAAGCGAAAAGTTATAGTTTAGAAATTATGATTTTTTTTCTAAATAATCCGAAGTTTCAATATTTTTGACATAAAACCAGTCTGTTATGAAAACTACTGAACCGAATTTAATGAAATTTTGTATAGGTATAGCGCAATAACCTAACTATCGCGCTATAGGCTCATTTAGTTTAAATAATTAGACTGAATTTTTTTATTTTAACTTTTTCTGTATTTTTTTTAAACTGTTCTGCAAAACATTGATTTTCGAAAAAATCCTGTGAAAAAAAAATGTACCGACGAGGTTTTGCTGGTACTGCTAAAAAGTACCTTAATATAGGGTTATTCTTTACACAAAAAATCATAGTTGTCCTCCGATTGTAACATCTTCAAAAACAACATCATGTACATTAAAACATGAAAATCAAAAATTACGAAATTTACCATAGTTTTAATTTCAATCATTTGGAACGGCCAATTTTTGATTAATGAATCATTCATTGCGATAAAAATCGTTACAAATCAGTATTCACATGGCTATAAAATGAATGAAATAAAATTTTAACCTGCCAGCCAAGAAAACTTTATTTTTTATGTCAATTTATTGAGTTTTTTTTGTTGTTATTTAGTTTTTAAGTTTAAATCTTAATAAAAGGTTTAGAGAATTAATAAAAAAACATAAATAATTAACATATTATTTATTTTTCACAAAAGGTTTTCAAAATGCCGTCCGCCTTTCGCTAAACATAATCTACATCTGCGTAAAAAATTTCTTCGCAGCCTATTAAATGGCTGCCGGTTTTGTTTAATGGCTGTTATAGCCACATGAATTTTTCTTCTTAATTCTTGCTCCGATGTGCTCTCCCGTGCGTACACAATCTCCTTAAAATATCCCCAAATAAAAAAATCAACGGGGTTCAAGTCAGGTGAACGGGCTGGCCAGTGGATGGTGCCACCGCGACCGATCCACCTCTCCGGATACGCAACGTTTAAATGATTTCTTACCTGCAGAGCAAAGTGACAGGTAGCTCCGTCGTGTTGTAGCCACATGCGCTGCCTTAAATTGTCTGGCAGATGACTCAACAGGCCGGGTAATTCATTTTGAACGAAATTAAGGTAAATGTCAGCATTCAACCTTGACGGTAACTCGAACGGGCCCACAAACTCTCTGTTGATAATTCCACTCCACAAATTAACGCTATAGCGTTCCTGGAAATTCGACTCTCTCACTAAGTTGGGATTGGTCACTGCATAATAATGCGTGTTATGTGTATTAAATAATCCAACTCGCTCAAACCGACTTTCATCGGTCCACAAAACGTTATCAAAAAAATTTGGGTCCTCCCGATCTCTCTGCAACATTTCTCTACAGAATGCCATTCTTCTAGGATAATCTTCGGGTTTTAAGGCTTGTACTTTTTGATAATGGTAGGGATGAAGTCGGTTAGCTCGAATGGTTCTATGAATTCTAATCCTGGGTATACCCGTAAGTCTTGCCAGTTGTCTTTGACTTGTAGTTGGATCACGACGCAACTGCTCCAGGATAACATCTTCATCATCTCTGTTTACGAGTCCAGGTTCACGACCACGGAAGCCAGGGATAACTCCTTCTAGGAGAGAATTATGCAGCCTCACGAAAACGCGATGGTCCGGAAAGCGCTGCACAGCCGGGCCTGGCTGGCGTTCAGCAAATTGCCGATAAAGCCTGGCCGCTTCTCGCGCGACACCTTGTGCGACACCATAAAAATAATGCATCATCGCGTATTCACGCGGTGAGTAGGGTGCACGTCTGGAACGATTTCCATCCATTGTCAACAAAATGTCCAAATCACGAGCACAATCAATAAGTCCAATTCACGTAAGCCAAGTAGTCAGATGAGCGATCAGATACGAGTCAATAAACAAAGCCAAAACGTTAAAATACAACAAAGTCGAGAATAGTAGCAGTGATCGCGAGCGACAAACGACAACTGTAGAATTGTAGATCGTACGAACTAGTTATGTGCGCTATATAGCACAGACAGTTGTAAAACTATCTATTCGCTGCGACAACGATAGCTAGTTATGTAGCGAAGCAAAACTATCTATTTTCCACAACGTGAACAACGACCGCTGTCTCCGTTTTGTCGCTACCAGTCGCTGCGACAACGAAGCAAAACTATCTATTTTTCACAACGTGAACAACGACCGCTGTCTCCGTTTTGTCGCTACCAGTCGCTGCGACAACGAAGCAAAACTATCTATTTTTCACAACGTGAACAACGACCGCTGTCTCCATTTTGTTTTGAACACTGTATTCGTTGCAACAACGATAGTTAATTATTTAGTGCTATTTAGAAATATCAATATTTACTATTTATTACTAACAACAACAAATCTTGGTAACGTCTAAGTTTTATTTTTTGTTTTATATTGTTTCGTAATATATCTTCGTTTGCTTGTAATTGTAGCTAGAATTTACTTTTTAATTGTTAATGTTTAATTTTTTAAACAAATGTATTTTTCCTTTAGTTTTAGCGAAATCTGATTGTGTTAAATTTATTTGTGAGCACAGTTTTGGTTTATGTTTTATGTTTGTAAATTTAATTTCATTTTGTTAATTTTAACTGTTTGTGTTCCTTAACAATAAAATAAATAAATACTTTTTTGGAAGATAATAATATATCGATAGTTCGATATAAAAATTTACTTTAATAAATTTTAAAACAATTTATTTAACTCATTAAACATTATACATATTTACAAATCACAACTTAAGAACTAAATATTTACAGATAGAAATTCGATATTGAAATGTAGATATCGACAATTCGAGACTCGATATTTTGAAGTAAAACTTCTTTACGTATGCTTGACTTGGGAAGTAAGCTGGTGAGTGCATAACGAGAGCGTTACGAAAAGTGCGATGGGGCGAGGCAAAAGGAAGTTTCGTAACACTTCAGTCGTGTGGTCTAAAGTCGAGTATACATTACAGTACTTCTGTAATTTATACTGTAGTCTAAAGCACAATCGGTTTTTTAAGTAACTTTTTATTTTTGAAGTGAAACTTCTTTAGGCGCATGAGGAGCAAATTTTAAGTACGCCTGTATAAAAATTTAAATATTTTTATAAATATAATTTAATCATTATCACAAGACTGTAAAAGTACGAAGGGAAGTTCTTTGTAAACGTTTTGTAACGTCAAATGATATCAATCAATTAGTCTTTATACCAATAAAAATAAGAGCCATATTTGATTGACGGTATGGAAATAGATAGTTTTCAAAATCGATAGTTTTTACAACGTTGTTCGCGGGCTCATAGCGGTTACGTTTCGTTATTTGAAAAAGGCATAACGACACATCACTAGTACGAACTTAATAACAATAGGGTAGCGTCACAGATCACCCCCGATCTGTGGGTAGCGTCTATCTCTTTTTAACAAACGCACGACATAATTAACGTTCTTTGTCGTCGAATACCGGCCCGCTTTACCTGCTTTTTTATGACCGTGTTTTGAATACTTGCGTGATGATTCACATAAGTATCACTAATGAATGGGTTTTAAAAACGAGTTACAAGATCATTTGGAGTTTAAATAATGTTATTTATGAAGAATTACAAACGGATAGGTTTAAATTAAAATTATGGTAAATTTCGTAATTTTTGATTTTCATGTGTTAATGTACATGATGTTGTTTTTGAAGATGTTACAATCGGAGGACAACTATGATTTTTTGTGTAAAGAATAATCCTATATTAAGGTACTTTTTAGCAGTACCAGCAAAACCTCGTCGGTACATTTTTTTTTCACAGGATTTTTTCGAAAATCAATGTTTTGCCGAACAGTTCAAAAAAAATACAGAAAAAGTTAAAATAAAAAAATGCAGTCTAATTATTTAAACTAAATGAGCCTATAGCGCGATAGTTAGGTTATTGCGCTATACCTATACAAAATTTCATTAAATTCGGTTCAGTAGTTTTCATAACAGACTGGTTTTATGTCAAAAATATTGAAACTTCGGATTATTTAGAAAAAAAATCATAATTTCTAAACTATAACTTTTCGCTTAACTAAAGTATGTTTTAAATGATCACTCATGATGCTCTCGAGCTGAAAAAAATTTTTGGACCACTGTAAACGGGCCACCCTGTATATATTTTCTGAATCTCGGAATCGGCTCCAACGATTTTCGTGAAATTTAGTATGCAGCGGATTTCGGGGGCGAAAAATTGATCTAGCTAGGATTCATTTAAAAAAAATGTCGTTTTATCCCTGTTTTTAGGCAATGAAAAAATATCATTAGAATACGAAGCTTAATTTCACTACGCGTCAACATAGCTGTAATGGCGTAATTAGGAAATCGGCGGGTGTCAAATCGTGTTGACCCGGGTTCGAATCTCAGTCTCCAGATAATTTTTTTTTTTTTTTTAATTTCACTCGTGATTTATTATTTAAATAAAATTAAAATATAAAAATACCGAGAAAAAAAAAAAACAAAAAATAAAATGAAAATACTGAGCTAGGCTCGGTCACCCAGGTACTGTATTTTATGCCTTTTAAAAAAATATTAAGATTCTGCACTCCTTCTCTATATAAACTATAAGTGTGCGAAATTTCATACTCCTCTGTCCGCTACATAGTTTTTGCTTCACGTAATATAAAAGAAGAAGAAGATAATAATTGGGCATAATTTGTTTAGACAATAAACTTTTTTTACTTATTTATGTTATCATCTCGAGATATGTGGCATAGACTGAAAGTTTTTTTTTTCTAGAAATATGAGTCAATCAGATAAAAAAGATCGTTTTATCAGAGATTCGTCATCATCATCATCTCAGCTCACGGACGCCCACTGTTGGGCATAAGCCTCCCCTAATGCTTTCCACGACGATCCGTCCTGCGCAGCACGCATCCAGCGGCTTCCCGCGACCCGAACCAGATCGTGGGTCCACCTCGTGAGGGGCCTGCCAACGCTGCGGCGGCCGGTACGCGGTTGCCACTCGAGAACCTTTTCACCCCATCAGCCATCGGTTCTTCGAGCTATGTGTCCTGCCCATTGCCACTTCAGCTGTGGTATTCTTCGAGCAATGTTGGTTACCCTGATTCTCCTACAGATCTCCTCATTTCTAACATCAGATTATCAGAGATTATTAATATTAAATATTTTGCTAAGGGTTTATAGTAGGAACAAATAATAAACTACAACTTTTTTGTTCATAAATTGCAATTAGAATCTAATAGATAAGATGACCTTGATTATGAAAAATGTGTGTCGTAAGCTTTATCTTTTGGTTACCGTTATACCCAAGGTAGCTTTATCAGTATTTGAAAAAAATAGGCTCTTAGAGTCATATTCGTAAACATGTTATAAAGACAAAATAAAAAGAAAGTTTCATTAAAAGTATGTGAACCTCCAGAACAATTATCTAAGGACAGTCGACTGCATAGAAGCAATATTAAAAAAATTCTTACAAGTTATTTTTTCATAATAACAAAAAATGTCCTCTGGCTATTACTCGTTATATAATTCACAGTTGATAACGCAAATAGAAAATAAATTGTAATTTTGTGAGTAAAAAAAAAATGAGTTTCCAGTTGATATAATGTGTATAGAATTTATTAAGAAAACGAAATAAATTCGTATTTATTGTAGCAAATCTCTTCGTTCTTGAATTATATAATGATGAGTTTTCATTGGTTTTATCGCAAGTTATAGCAGTGGGTGGTATAAATTTACAAAGCATTAGATAGTTTATTTATTATAGTGTAGATAATTACTGCCATAATATTTTTTACTTTTAATTTATTTATTTGTATGTATAACTATAAAACTAAATATTAGGCTCTCGTAAAGAAATAAATAAACAAGTGGAAGAGAAATAGCGTGCGATAGTTACTTTGTAGGTTTGCTCGGTCAGTTTGGTAGTTAACGAACGAAAACGGTATAATTCTGCCTTTTCGTTCGAAAAAAAAAACTTCGCTGAAAATACTTTAAAACATGGCACAATCATTTAACAATATTGATTTACTAAAAACGTATCTGTATATCACACGGTCGTTTTGTCCTATGTTGGTAGCTTTTATGTGAACCGAAAGCTGTCCTTTTGAAACTTGTACTTTCTGAAAACTTTAACTGGCTACTAGGAAAACAGCAGTGTTTAAGATGTAATAAAAGATTTCCTGTGTCATGCTGATATGTTATTCATCATATCATCATATCAGCCTGTTGCAGTCCACTGCTGGACATAGGCCTCCCCAAGCTCGCGCCAGACATCCCGGTTTTCCGCAATCCCCATCCAGCCTACACCAGCAATCTTACGTAGATCGTCGGTCCAGCGGGCCAGAGGGCGTCCTACACTGCGTTTGCCAATACGCGGTCTCCACTCCAGGACACGTCTGCTCCAACGGCCATCGGTCCTGCGACACAGATGACCAGCCCACTGCCACTTCAACTTGCTGATTCTGTGGGCTATGTCGGTTACTTTCGTTCTCTCACGGATAGTCTCATTTCTTATTCTGTCCTTGAGAGAAACCCCAAGCATAGCCCGTTCCATAGCACGTTGAGCGACTTTAAACTTGTGGACCAGTCCCTTCGTCAGTGTCCACGTCTCGGCTCCATATGTCAACACAGGCAGGACGCATTGCTCGAAGACTTTTGTCTTCAAGCATTGCGGAATTTTCGAAGTGAAGACTCGACGAAGCCTGCCAAATGCCGCCCAGCCCAACCGAATCCTCCTATCAGCTTCCTTCTCGAAGTTGCTTCGGCCCAGCTGAATGGTGTGGCCAAGGTAGACATAATCCTGAACAACTTCAAGAAGGATACCGTCAACCGATACCGGTCTCGGTTTGACTTGGTTGTTAAACATAACTTTCGTTTTGTCCAAGTTCATACCGAGACCGACTCGTCGGGAGGACTCGTTTAGGTCGGCCAGCATTTGACCTAGCTCATCCAACGTCTCCGCAAAGATGACGATATCGTCAGCAAAACGAAGGTGAGAGATGTATTCGCCGTTGACGTTGATGCCTCGTTCCCCCCAATCCAAGGTCTTTAAGACATCCTCCAGCGCAGTGGTAAACAGTTTCGGTGATATTACATCTCCCTGTCTTACCCCACGCCGGAGGAAAATAGGTCTCGTTCTCTGGTCTTGGATATGAACGGTCATCGTCGCCGCGTCGTACATACATCTCAGTACCTCGATATATCGCCAGTCGATATGACATCTCTGCAGAGAGTCCAGGACAGCCCAAGTCTCTACAGAGTCAAAGGCTTTCTCGTAGTCCACAAATGCCATACACAGCGGCTGATTATATTCTTCTGTTTTTTGAATAATCTGCCGAACAGTATGGATGTGGTCTACGGTGCTGTAGCCATTTCGAAACCCAGCCTGCTCCGGTGGTTGGAATTCGTCGAGTCTTCTGGTGAGACGATTCGTAACAACCCTCGAAAACAGCTTATAGACGTGGCTCAGAAGTGAGATCGGTCTGTAATTCTTTAACAGAGACTTATCGCCTCTCTTAAAGAACAGCACCACCACACTCCTGGACCACGCCTCCGGTGTGGTACCTCGGTGGATGACGGAGTTAAAGAGTTTTGCCAAGGCTTTTAGGGCAGGTCGCCCTGCGGCTTTAAGGAGCTCAGTCGTAACTCCGTCATCCCCCGGGGCCTTTCCGTTTTTAAGCTGCCCGAGCGCTGCACTAATCTCATCTACTTCGATGTCCGGGATGTCCTCCGAATAATGGCGCACCAGTGGTGCACGTGGATCTTCGGTGTCCCAAGTCTCAGGCTTGCGTGCGCTCGACGAGTACAGCTGTCCATAAAATTTCTCGACCTCTTCTCGAATCTGAGGGCGAGAACAAACGGTTTTGCCATCCGCTGTTTTTAGCTTCGCAAGAATTATATGTTATTATATCTCACAATTCCCTTATTCAAATTATAAGAAATATATATAATATATAGCGCGTGGGTGAGCTATAAATTAAGTGAATAAACGTCCCATGTTCTCGGATAAAATCTTGACGATGGAACATAAAAATATCGTTTAAAAGCGATATGCAAATAATTGTTTACGTATAAAAACAATATCTGGATCGAAGTATGACTACAAATTAAATAATCTATTAATATTTCTTTGAAATATATAATAATAAATTTATTTATTTTTGTATTTTTGTGAACTGTTCTAGAATATACTAGAAACTAGTAGGTAATTAAGGCAAACTCATTTCAATACTTAGGGACAGTTTTTTTTTTCATTGAGACAATATCACAATAGCATACCGTCGAACTTTCCAGTTTATACAATATAATTGCATACTTGAAAACGTATATATATATAAATACTATAGTTTATAATACTAAATTTGAAATAATTACTTCATACAAAAAAAAACACTAGTAATTAAAAATGAGGAGTAAGACATTTCCATCAATTGTAATTTCGATGCAGGTGGTACTGCGTGGGACGTCTAGTCGTGAATAAAACGGAAGCGATAAAGGACGTTTCGTTCAGCGGTCTATTTTGACTTCAATTGACTCTGACGCTGAACGGCGGAGATAAAACTTTTACGACGCGTCCTTTTTTAATGAATTGAATAAAAAAATCTTACTTACGTTCAATACGATGATGAAAAAGTCGAGAGTGAATAGAAACGACGTTATTGGATTGAAGTCCATCTGGAACAAAAAAAAAAAAGTCATTAGAAATATGATTTTATTGTTAATTAAAGATAATATTGTCTTGAAACTTTTTAAATATTGCTATTGTTTTGAAAGGGATCTGAGTCTCAGTATTAGTAATGGAAGCATTGAACGCTGAATAAAATAAACGAGTAGGTACGCCGAGCTATTAATAGTCAAAGGAGGTGGGTTTATAGAATTAGAAACTATTTTTCAATTGTTATAAATTCAAAGGAAACAGATTCAGATTTCGTCATTTCTTATGTGTGTATTTGTTTTCTTGAATATACATAATTATATCTATTTCATTTATCAACTACTAGCTGACCCCGTAAACGTTGTTTTGCCATATATGGTATTTACCCCCGCAACCCCCTCTTGTGGGTGGAATTTCGTAAAATCCGTTCTTAGCTGACCTCTCTCGGCGAAAGGAATATTCCTACCAAATTTCAAGTCTCTACGCCTTATGGTTCCAGAGATATCGTGATGAGTCAATTTAAGGGTGGAAATCTCTTTTATATATATAGATTAAATTATGGAGTATAATTATTATGGAGTATTTTTTGTGTTAATACACAAAATTTTTATAGTTTTCAAAAGTTTTATTCGTCATTTTACAAATTAAAATTATATTAGTTTAAATTAATTAATTATATTTAAGTGAGGTTACCGCCGATACGGAGTTCATTCATGAATTTAAGCGCTTAAAAGTGCTTTAACTAAACAGTCCTCTTGTCCCTCCGCGTCGTTGGGATTTTTAAACGTATTAAAACGATAATTAAGTTATCAAATGTGTAATGACTATACGACCGCTTTCCAACCTTTCTGGTATAGTGGTGTTAAATTAGAGCCAACGCCAGCCAACGCCAGCCAAAGGTTTGAAACGTTACAATGGATCCCCAACTTTATCTGGAAAATCAACGTAAAGATGAAAGGTGGAGTAGTCTCAAAATAAGGAGCAGCCCGACTGGGGTAGTACCTCGACCTTACAGAAGATCACAGCTAAATAACACTGCTTTCAAGCAGTGTTGTATTCCTGTTGGTGAGTAAGGTGACCAGAGCTCCTGGGGGAATTAGGGATAGGGCGGCAAGGTAACGCCCTTGCGATGCTTCTGGTGTTGTAGACGTCTATAAGCTACGGTAATCGCTTACCAACAGGTGAGCCATACGCTTGTTTGCCGACCTGGTTATAGAAAAAAAAAAAGTTACAATTGTTTTTTCTGTATGCAGAGAAGGCCCTAGCAGTAAAATGCTATATAATTTTTCGCTAGCAGTCATTACTGTTTCCTAAGTACACACTACACTCACACAGTCACAGAGACTGCTTAGAAATAGGTGTTCTAACTTTATTTCAACTTTATATTATTCATTATTATTAAATGTATTTTAATACATGTTTACAATTACTTTGTTAATCTAGCAAGTCTTCTGATATAAGTTTTTAAGTAATATAACAAAGAATCAATTATCCAATCTAATGACATTGGTTGGAAGTTATTCGCTTATACAAATTTCGGCGGTTCAATTTTGTTTACATAGATTTCATTGTATTCTCTACCAAATCAAATTTAGAATTTGACAGGCTGACATTTAATATCAATTGATAGTTAATTTTCTTTGGGTTCCAAACTTTTTGAATTATTATTTTTTATTTATCAAATAAACAATAGTAGATATAACTTGTTTATCATAAATAGTATTTAAAAAAACACGCAGGTTTATGACAATGCTATTTAGAGACAACAAATATAAAATAATCACATATTTACACACCCTTCTACAAACAAGCTGGGACTGAACAAGTCAAACAAAACGATGCATACAATGAAATAGGTATATCACAGCTATCAAGTCACAATTGTATCAAGAAAGTGACTATTTTCACTATAAACGGTATCCTCTTTTTAACCGACTTAAAAAAAGGAGGAGGTTGTAAATTCGATTGTTTTTTTATGTATATGTCAGATCAGAACTTTTGACTTGGTCTTGACTTTTAAATCAGTCCGATTTCGATAAATTTTATTTTAATTGAAAGGTGTTGCGTGTCATGTGGTCCCATTTAAATTTAATTGAGATCTGACAAGTACTTTTAGAGTTATATCTAATAATGCGTATTTAAGTGACTACTTTTTCGTCGACCTATACGTTGTATTAAAGCGCATAACTTTTCACTGGTTATCGATTTTGATGATTCTTACTTTAATCGAAAGCTAATACTTGTCACGTAGTCTTGTTTAAAGTTGATCGAGATCTGATGACTACTTTTTGAGTAATGTTTGATAACGCGGCAAATCTCACCAAATCTCACCTTATGGGGAGGAGGAGTCTAAACTGATCGAAAAATAGCTCACTTAATTAATTGATGCCCCATAACAAAAAAAAAATTTATCGTTATCTAATAGATACCAAATGATTGCGCTTAAGATCGAATGCTTCAGAATTGTCTTATTATATACTGACAGTTTGCTACGGCTACGCTTTTTTATTGTTTCTGTACTTGTTCGACGTCTAAATTATTTTAAGTACCTACCTATCGTAAAATAGCAATATTACCAAAACGAACTGAATATATTTCGTCGAGAATGTTTAGATGATTTTAAAAATAATATTATATTTATCCTTTTCCTGACAATTATACCACAACGAAAAAATCGAACGGAAACTGTCAAGTCGTTCTTACCTTTTTCAAACCTCAGACAAATCTCTATATATATAAAAATGAATCGCTGAAAGTGTTGCTATGCGCAAATCTCGAGAGTGGCTGAACCGATTTTGCTAATTCTTTTTTATAATATTCCTTGAAGTACGAGGATGGTTATTACGGAGAGAAAAATTAAAAAAAATGCTTGAAAAAGTCTAAAAAAACACTTTTCTATATTCTCATACAAAAGATTCGTAATAATACTTAAAAGTCAATTTGAACTTTAATACCAATCGACTGTTAGACGGTACGAAGTTCGCCGGGTCAGCTAGTTATCGATATAAATTAATACGTAAAGGAAAAACTTTGCAGCCCTTTTTACGAAAATTGCGCAGACGAAGGAATATGAAATTTCGCACACTTATAGTTTATATACAGAAGGAGTGAAGAATAATAATGATAATACTAATATTTTTTATTGTGCATAAAAAACCAACAACCCGCATTGGAGCAGCGTGGTGGATTAAGCCGCGATCCTTCTTCTACATGGGGAAGAGGCCTATGCCCTCTCTCTTCAATCGGTCCCTCATTGCTGAGGATCGTGACTCCGTTTGATTCCGTCAACCAGCTGTCTCCATCGATCCCGTTCTGTAGCTTGGTGGAGTGCATCGCTGACAGGCATCTTCAGTTCCTCCGTTATTTGGTCCGACCATCGTTTGGGACTTCTACCCCTAGGCCTTTTCCCCTCGATTTTACCGGTCACCAGGCGTTCCAAATTGTTGGTATCCCTGCGTGCAATATGACCAAGAAACCGCAATATTCTTTGTAGGCAGGTTGTGGACAGACGTTGAGTCTTTTCTAGTTTTAAATGCTTGAGAATAGAGATGTTGATGCGGTGGGCCGTCCATGGTTTTCGTAGCATACGTCGCCAGCACCACATCTCAAAAGCGTCTATTCTCTGTCTATCTGCGGCTTTGAATGTCCACGTCTAAACCCAACAATGGTTCAGTTGGTTGTAGTGGTCAGGGGTTCAGTCAATGCCCAACAGTGGGATATTACAGGCTGAATCGTGATCGTGTATAAAAATACATTAAAACAAATAAAAAACATTACACACACTACCATGACTGTATTTGACACATACACACGCATAATTATATGGGTACTCTTTTGTTTATTATTATAGGAATATTAATATATTCTTTGCCACTAGAACCTTAATAATGTTCAAACTTATACCTAATTTAAATTAGTTATGGTCGAATTTCGACCACTGGGCGACACCACTACATAGTTTATATAAATGTATTTTGTAGGAATAATGGTAGAAATTAGTCACATTGACAAAAGGAATCATTTGTTTTCGCCCGAGAATTAACGATATCAAAGGAAAATAGATACGATTAAAGATTAATTATTTGTTATCTTTCATTTATAATAATAAAATAAAAATTCATTAATTTATAATATTTATTGTTATTTTTTGAAAAATTTATGTTATATAAATCTTAATATATACCTACCTACGTTTCTTCTGTGCCTGTTCGTCACTGAACTCCGCTGAACCGTTTGGTTACAATTATATTGTAAACGTATATATTTCTATGTGTTTATGGATGGTTTTAAAATACAATTGGACCCGTTAGGTGGCGCTGTTATCGGTATGTCAGCAATCAAATTTGGTAACAGTTTGGGTGTTTGGTAACTCCGGGCAGGACAACGTGCCGGGTCCTCTAGTATTATACTATATAATTAGCCTATAAAAGAGCATGTCCTGATATTATGTCTACAAAAATAAACGAATCTACATTTTTTATAAACATTTCTGAAAACCTTTACATGTTCCTTATAACCTAGAATCAAATAAAAAATTATACAAAAATACTTAACTGAACTTAGAACTTTAATCTCAAGATTAACAGTGAAAAACATACTTTTCGTCCACTTAGTTTCATAGAAATTCTTAACCTATCGTTTTATCATGACGGAGGAAAGCCTGAAGTTGAGTGACCTGACAAACAGGATCTACCTTTTAAAGCGTTTTATCTTATTGACGAAGAGTCAACGCAAAGGTCACACCGTCTTATGGTTATTTCGCTGGCGGTCGTGGGTTCGATCCCCGCACATGCCAGCGCAACAGCAACAAACCAATTGTGATCGTTGCGCCAACGCGGCGTCTACTGTTGACATTTTTCTTAAATTCCTAATGTCAAAAACATTAATGAATATGGACTTTAATTTTATACCCTACAAACCATTTTCATTAAATGATAAAAAAATAAAAATTTACAAATCGGATAAAACTTTCCCACTTTATATGATGTTACGTAAGCTGAAACGACTAAAGGAGATAATAATTTGCATTTTTAATTAGAACTCGGTATTATTTCCATATTAATTATTATTCGAAGTCGGAAAGGTTAAATCTTTGGGACTTGATGACTACGCGGTATATATAGACCACCTATGTAACGTGTTTGCGTATTAAACATTATAAGCTCACCGAAATGTATCGTACGCTAACATCAAAGACGTTTATCATATAACATTAAGGAACGCTGCAAATATAGACATAATTAACGAAGTTTACTTTTTGGAGTTTATTGGAGTTTACTCCTTAAGAATCTATTTTCATATAAGGCCTCCGATATGAAAAAAAATATGAGGAGTAAAATCTACTGAACGAATGACCTCGTTACATTTCTCGTAACTGTTATTTGATTCTTTTATTTGCCATTTGATATGGTATTAATCTTTTCCTTAGTAGTAAGCCTTTTTTATCCCTATTTAGCCAGTCGAACTAAAGAAGTAAACTCCAGTTCGGCGTCGGAGCTGACACACACTTTTTTGAATTGTTTATTCGCATTAAAAGTAGGTAATTTTGAAATACAAAAAGTTTACAAATGGTCGAATTTTAAATACAACAACAATATATGTACAAATATAATTAAGTAATTTTAAAAGCAAAATAAGTATATAGTAACTGAGGTAGGGCACAGCAGGAAATTTCCTGCTCAAAATATGGAGCAGCCCGACTGGGGTAGTACCTCGACCTTACAGAAGACCACAGCTAAATAATACTGTTTTCAAGCAGTATTGTGTTCCTTTTGGTGAGTAAGGTGACCAGAGCTCCTGGGTGGGGGGGATTGGGGATAGGGTCGGCAGCGCGCATGCGATGCTTCTGGTATTGCAGGCGTCTATAGGCTACGATCTTACCATCAGGTGAGCCGTACGCTTGTTTGCCAACCTAGTTACATAAAAAAAGGCAGAGATCTTCTGCAAGAGCTATGCTATAGCATCTAATTGGATAATTCATTTTTCTGTTGTTCGTTATCGTCACAACTCATGACTAGGTTTGTTTAAGAAAATTAATAAAATCATAAAGCTATATAAAAATATTGCTAGTCACTACATATTATAAAACAAAGTCTCTTCCCGCTGTCTGTCTGTCTCTATATATATGCTTATTAGATCTTTAAAACTACGCAACGGATTTTGATGCGGTTTTCTTTAGTAAATAGAGTGATTCCAGAGGAAGATTTATATGTATAATACATGACGAATATAGTAGAGGAACACTAATAGTTTTAGAGTTTTTTAATGTGATGTCGTAAATAAACACATTTTTGCGCTTAGATTAAAAGATTAGAAAAAAAATATTGATTGACTCATACATATGACCCATATGTACTCGTATTACAATACACATATACAAACACAGTATTTTGTACCATTCGAGAATGATCCATCAATAAGTGACACACCACATTCATTATTGAACCTATACATGCCTGTGAGATTATATGTTACGACACGACATATATTTCCCGTAATAAAATAGTATCACACCAAGGCACGGTGATGCGTGACGGTGGTGCTAGACCCTACATTCCAGCCTATATTCATCAATACCTAGTAATAAAGATGCCAGATAATAGAAACGTAAAGTCAGCATTAAGAAATTCGGTCGATTCTAACAAAAAAAAGAATGAGTAACGAAAAGCTAAGCAGGATTTTTTTTCCATTGTTGATTTCGTAGCAAAGTGAGCTGTCGAAACATATCCTTGCCCATCAATCACTCTTCATAGGTTATGCGCGATCACGATTCCTTAACTTATCGCCGACCAGGCACTGACTTATGGAAATGATTAATAGACATCTCATCGCGCTAATCGAAGCAATCATTCGTGGAATGAAATTAATTATAAATTAATACAGGAGCAAGGAATATAGTGCTGTTTAATTTAATCATATTAATCATAATATTAAGTTAGGTATACAAGTGTACGTATGTATGTATGCAGGGCCGGACCGTGAGGTCAGCGGGCCCTGGGCTAATACTAATTAGGGGCCCACCAAATTTGACTACGATTGAGATGAATGTGTAATGGCAGCCGAACATTTTAACTGTCAGTTCGAAATAATATAAGAATAGAATAAAGAATTTAAAATTATTGATTCCTTCGCATTGTAGTCTATTTTTGACTTTGAATTGACTTAGCTGGGGGCCCCTTGAATCCACGGGGCCCTGGTCTGAAGCCCAAAAAGCCATATGGTAAATCCGGCCCTGTATGTGTGTGTGTGTGTGTGTGTGTGTGTGTGCGTGTGTTGAGATACAGTCAGTTCCATAAGAGTATATTCCTTCAAATAAAAACAAAAAAAAAATATTTACCTAACTTTGACATTTTTTTTACATCTAATATATAGCGCTGTTTTTTTTTATAAATAAAGTTCTAAATTTTAACTAGATATTGTATCTTAATTTGACGTTATACATATAATAAAAATGTAACGGATCGGTGTCTGTACATGAAAGATATACAAGAAAAAATATTATTGGGACCTTTATCAACGCACCCAAAACAATGATTGTTAGAGTTTTTGTCTGATTATCTGTACGTTTCTGTATATTTATAATTATTTTCTTAATTTTGAGATACCTGTGTTTTTTTTTTTTCTTATTGACTTACTTGTGTCTGAAGCAAAGCTCTGTAAACTTTTATGTACGAACAAATAAATAAATAAATGTGAACAATGAACGTTATTAATCCAGAGGAAATGCTACATTCCGTCACTTGCTACTTTGTTGCTTAAAATACGAATAAGAATATCAGGGTTTTACCAAAATTATCAAAATCTACAATGTTATGACCACTTACCAAAAAGTAGCCAATCATTGTGGGGTTGATGTGATAGCTCGCACAAATGAGACAACGAAGCAAAGTTAGATCGCCGCCCCGAAGGTCCAATGGCGATAAAAATGTTGCACGACTGATCTGCAACGGGTAAACCACTGATATACCTTATTGTACTTCGTAATTCAGTAGTCATTATATTGAAATTCGTATAAATATTTTTGGAAGAAGGGAATTATAAAGAGCTAAAATTACGCAGCTTGGGTAGCAGAGCTCGTTTAATTATTGTCATTTACCGTTCTAATTTCAACAATTATATTGCGCTGTAGACCTTATTTAAGAAAAGTTTTTACTTGTGAATAATCACTACAATATCGATAATAAAAAGATGTAAAGGAAGCTGCAGACATAAATACAGGTAAAACCGCGCTCGTTATAAAGCTATAGGTTAACTAGCCTCTTTGGTAAATGGTTCGGGAAACATAATATTTCTTGTAATAAACACAATTTAAAAAACAATACGGATATCGTCACTATTGAAATACTTACGTACAAATTTAATTAATCACTTTACGTTCGTGATAGTGATTAAATTTGATACCTAATGATATTTAATCTACTACGTTATCGGAGTACAATCTATATATAAAGCTGAAGAGTTTGTTTGTTTGGTTGTTTGTTTGAACGCGGTAATCTCTGGAACTACTGGGCCGATTTGAAAAATTCTTTCAGCGTTAGATAGCCCATTTATCGAGGAAGGCTATAGGCTATGTGTCATCACGCTAAGACCAATAGGAGCAGAGTCCACGCCGACGAAGTCGCGCGCAGAAGCTAGTTCAAATATAAACGTATTTTATTTGTGTATTATTTATTTAAAAGTTATTTCCTCTATATAGGACACTGGCATCCCGTCCCGGCTTCGCACGGGTATTTAACCAAAATTTCAAAGTACATATTTTTTTCTCCTATTTTTTTAACACAAATTGGTTTTTTTAATTAGTTTTTTTATAACTAATTAAAAAAAACGAATTTAAAATACTTACAAAAAAAATAATAATAATAAAAAAAAGCGAACGTCACGCAGTGTTCCCAGGCGGTCACAAATCCAAGCACTGAACGTTATGACGTAGTGCCATGCCGTGTTACCGGTCGCTCAAATTTTAGCCCTCATGCGCCTAAAGAAGTTTCACTTCAAAAATATTTACAGTCGATTTCCGATGATTCAGCACATGACATACAGATGTCGCTGTGCGTTAATTAAACCGCGCTAACGAAATGTTCACGTACTAGTATATAGAGTGAAAAATTTCAGGTATCAAGTAAATTCAAGTATCACTATAAAAAAATATTTTCGGTATTTTTGTAATGGGTTCTGTTCGGGAACCCATCACATTGCAACCCTATTCGATTTATTGCCTCTGTAGCTTCAATAATTTGTTATCTTGAAAAATAAAATTTTAGAGGAGAGCGTTTTTAAACTTTCAAAAACTAATTGTGTCGGAACGGATGTTGTTTTACTGTAAATCTTCGATGTATTATCTAATTGTCTATACTGATATTATAAAGCTGAAGAGTTTGTTTGTTTGAACACGCTAATCTCAGAAACTACTGGTCCGATTTGAAAAATTATTTCAGTGTTAGATAGTCCATTTATCGAGGAAGGCTATAGGCTATTGTTTGAAACCGCGGGGCACAGCTAGTAAATTATAACAAGATTATGTAAGATTTTACAAAATTTCAAAGTACATATTTTTTCTCCTATTTTTTAATGGTAATATAGCCTATGTCACCCACGAATAGTGTAGATTTCAAACAGTGAAAAAATGTTTCAAATCGGTTCAGTAGTTTCGGAGCCTATCCAATGCAAACAAAAACAATCAAATCTTTCTTCTTTATAATATTAAGTATACACTAGCTTCTGCGCGCGACTTCGTCGGCGTTTACTCCGCTCCTATTGGTCTTAGCGTGATGATACATAGCCTATAGCCTTCCTCTATAAATGGGCTATCTAACACTGAAAGAATTTTTCAAATCGGCCCAGTAGTTCCAGAGATTACCGCGTTCAAACAAACGAACAAACAAACAAACAAACAAACAAACAAACAATCAAACAAACAAACAAACTCTTCAGCTTTATATATTAGTATAGATAAGGTCTGGTTTATTTTTCGACCAGATAAACAGCTGTTAATGGAAAGTAATAGAAGCGTTCTTGACACCATTTCACGCGGACCTGATTTGTATAACAATCTATAAATACAGTAAAGTTTTCTTTTTGTAAATATAATGTGGTAATTAATCCCTTTATATTTGACTAGCTTCTGCGCGCGACTTCGTCGGTGTGGACTCAGCTCCTATTGGTCTTAGCGTGATGATACATAGCCTATAGCCTTCCTCGATAAATGGGCTATCTAACACCGAAAGAATTTTTCAAATCGGACCAGTAGATCCTGAGATTAGCGCGTTCAAACAAACAAACAAACAAACAAACAAACAAACAATCAAACAAACTCTTCAGCTTTATTATATTAGTATAGATTTGTATTTGGAAGTATATTTTCTATTTGACGATATAATGCGAAAAGATCGAACGACCGACGAACTCTGGTGTAATGGTGCGTGTGCCGTGTCGGTGGCACCTAAACACCGACGGTTGCGGGCTCGAATCCAGCTCAGGATGGATATTTGTATTTGTACAAATATGCCTTTCCGGTTTGGATGTCTGTCATTGTGGGTAACCAGAGTGGATTCGATTGGTGGGATTCGAACCCGCAAACCGTCGATGTTTTACGCGACTACTCGCACCACTAACGTAACCTAATACTAACCAGCGTTCGGAACCGTACGATAATTATCGTACACATACGATAATTTTGTGCCTACGTACGATGTACGATAGCATATTATTATCGTACGCAGATTGTACGATAATTTCTATCATGATGCAAAATTTGAGAATTTATATTATTTCACTCATGCGTTGATAGTCTAAATCGCAGTAGCATGATTTTATTTTGTCCAATAAAATCTTGGGAAAATACCGGGAAATACAAGTTCTCTATTCCTATTGGTCCTTACGATCCGCTCAACTAAGTTTCACCACTGCCGAATGCCGATACTGTAACTTTATCCAGCGCCTGCTGGACACGCTTTCTTATTGGTTAGTATAGCATCTACCAATGCGAACAAGAGAATATAAGTTCGATATTTCGATTATGTTCACACTTCATATGTATCGTATATTTTGTGTAGAAAATCTTTGATAACACATATTTACATGACTATTTTTAGTCTACCTACGTATTACTTGTCGATGTTGATGATCGAAAATCAAAGTCGGTTTATTTCATTTGCAAGCAACCAAAATTATAATTAATTGGTTTTTATGTGTTAAGTATGTCTATACTGAATGTTTATTAATTAGCAGAATTTAGCATATGAATTAAGTAACTACGTTAAGTAGTACACTAAAAATAAACTAGATATTAAAAAGCGTGTGTGGAACATGTATGTATAAAAGTGTGTTCGCGTCAGCGTTCGCAACCGTACGATAATTATCGTACATCTATACTAATATTATAAAGAGGTAAAGTTTTTAACTTTGTTTGTTTGTAGGGGGTAACCTTCGCAAATACTGATCCAATCATGAAAATTCTTTCACTAACAGAAAACTACACGATTCAGGAGTGACATAGACTTATATCTTGTTATTATTGAAGTTTTTGTTAAATAATAATAAGATATAGTGGCAAGTGGGCACGGATCGGCTAGTGTACGATATTTTCATGCCTACGTACGATAGTACCTAAGTATAGTATAATTCTGTTTGTGTACGATAATTTTTATCCATATACTTGCCATATACGATAATTCTACGGCCCTGGTACGATAACTGCGTCAGTTCAGGTTGGGAACACTGATACTAACGTAAACTAATAGACGCTGGCACGTGACACACATTGTACATGCAGTACTAAAAATCGATCTGTCTTTTCGCACACGTTGTTATTTTAAAAAGCGTGACGGGAACAAATAATGTACACTATATTCGATGAGTGTTACAAATTACAGTTCAATGACATTTTATGTGTTCATCGAATGATCACTCGGGTGATCAGCAAATATATTCTGGACTGCTACGTGCAATGTACTACGTGATTATCCATTAATCCGAGAAAATTTGGATTCAGAAAGCAAATGCTGTCAATTAATAAAATACATAAAGCCAATGAAAACTATTTTGGAACGACTAATACAATACATACATACTAGAAGCTTAATACAATACACATTCACATGTGTATTAAGCTTCTAGTATCTCGTAAATAGTAAGGCTCAGTGAAAAGAGCATGCCTATATTTCCAGCAGTCGGTTGAATAAAAAAATATATATAATGCCACAGAATTTTCAAGTGCCAATATTGTATTAGTAATTTTACTCACGAAGAAATATTTATGTTTCGACACTTCCACGTGTTTTTTTTTCTGTGGAAATCTTTCTTTTCCTACCTACTGGAATTATTCTTTTTGTGCTAAATATGATAAGTTTTTCAGCGACTGTATTGTACTTAATAAAAAAAATTTGGTTTGTTAAAATTACAGACTTTATGAACCTCAGAATTCTATCTTATGTGGACAGAATTGCTTGAAATTCTAAATGTACCAAAACAAAACTTTTAAATCAACATCTCATCTTAAGTAGGCTTGCATGCGTTATCTTTTTTTTTAATTTATTTGTAGCACTAAGAAAAGCATGTATTACATTACATTTACCTGCAAAAGCCTAGGTTTGTCCGCAAGTAACAGTCTCATACATTTACATATATATTGCTATAAAATTTACTAAAACAATTCTTACACATACTACTACATCTACAATAGTACAAAAACACATTTATAGTAAGCTAAGACAATTTTTTGTTAATATAGTTTTGCATCTACCCTACTTATTAAAAATCTTATACGCATCATATAAGCTGTTAAAAGAAATGGCAATGGCAAACGAAGTCGCTACATCAGCTAGTTGTTAATAAAATCGTAAATCGTCGTACAAAATTTTAGTAGACACACAAAGGGTCCAGATAACTTTATGAAATATAAAGTCAAAACAATTAAAACGTCTTAGTTAAGTCAAAATAATCAGAGTTATGCGCACCGGATTTTATTGGTCTATCCATAGTCTAAGTCAATATTTAATATCACTGTCGAACAATTTAGACAACTTTCTGTTTGTCCATCTTAACGTATAACTAACAAAGATTAAGTGATAATTTACGAAAGTTAACACCGACTTACATGAAATAAATTGAAATTAGGAATTATTTCCAAAATTTTCTACAGTAGGTAACTACTAGATAAAGTTTTAAATGTACAACTGGGAAAACTTCTCCTTTTGTCCTTTCTATTGTTTCTTTACAAGGAGTAAAATTTTACCTTCATACGTTATACTACATTATTGTGGTTTGCCGAATACATGTCACAGAACTTCTCCTTGAAGCCCTTTTTCACCATTTACCGATGAATTATATCTCCTACATAAGTTAACTGTTAGACTTTGTAGGAATTATTAGATATTATTATCTATACTAATATTACAAAGATGATGTTTGTTTGTTTGTTTGAACGCGCTAATCTCAGGATCTACTAGTCCGATTTGAAAAATTCTATCAGTTTTAGATAGCCCATTTATCGAGGAAGGCTATAGGCCAGGGGTCATCAATTAGTTTTGCTCGGAGTCCGTTTGAAGAAATAAATGACCGTCGCGGTCTGCACATCATTTTATAGAAAAAAATATTTATTAAACAAGCGAAATAACAAAGGTATTTTTTAACCATTAAGGAGAAAAGTGACATTTTTATATTGTCCGCAATATAAAAATGTCACTTTTCTCTGTCTGAAGTTTGAAGTTGCGTGGGATATATTTTTAATAAATGTTGTACTCTGTAGTGTTTTAAGTTTCTGTGTTCTCGCGGTCCGCACGAAATGGGTCGGCGGTCCGGATACGGTCCGCGGTCCGCCAGTTGACGACCCCTGCTATAGGCTATATAATATCATCACGCTAAGACCAATAGGAGCGTAGCACCAATGAAGAATGTTTCAAAATCGGTTTTTTTTCCTTTTGAGAGCTTCAGCTGCGTAAACGGTTAAAATTTCGCACAAATCATGTATGACAGAATTGATCCTATTCCACGCAGTCGGAATCGCACGCAGAAGCTAGTCAATTATATTAATTAGAATTATTAAGCAGATGATTTAGTGCCGTTATACCTACGTTATAGATATAGGTCTATCTCACTAAACCTTGGTATAGGTATTTAAATATGACGATGACCTTATTAGATAGTATATCCTGAACAGCTAAGTGTCTGATAAACTATATGTTGTGCCTAATTTACAGATAGGCTTTTATTTGCAGAATGTAAAACAGACTCCTATGACCTTTCTGCCCTCAAATAATAAACTGAAATCTTTTTGATTCACAGAATAGAAATATTTGACAAAAGTATATTATATGTATAATTGTATATACTCGTATATAAATAACCAAGTTAAAGTTAAATCAGTGGAGACTGTAACTCCGTAATTAAGTTTCGGAACATTGCATTTAATAGATTCCATGAAATTACTTCTATAAAATTGTAAGCTATATTGTATGCTATAAATGTTGTGCAAACCTTTAATTTTTTTTAAATAAATAATAATAATAAATATCCACACAATACACACACGGTCGTCTGTTCCTAAAGTAAGCAACTTAATGCTTGTGATATAGGTAACAGCCAGTGTAGAACTGAGGTAGGGCACAGCAGGAAATTTCCTGCTCAAAATATGGAGCAGCCCGACTGGGGTAGTACCTCGACCTTACAGAAGGCCACAGCTAAATAATACTATTTTCAAGCAGTATTGTGTTCCTGTTGGTGAGTAAGGTGACCAGAGCTCCTGGGGGGATAGGGGATAGGGTTGGCAACGCGCTGCGCGCATGCGACGCTTCTGGTGTTGCAGGCGTCTATAGGCTACGATAGTCACTTACCATCAGGTGAGCCGAAGGCTTGTTTGTCGACTTAGTAACATAAAAAAAAAACAGCCGACTGGTCTAACTACATTTTTTTTCGATAAACATACTTATATAAATAAATATGTATATTACACCCAGCCTCCGGGTGGGAATCGAACCCACAACACTACAAACTGCCCCAACGGGCTAGTCAAAATTTAAGTGCATACCTACCTAATTGTATAATTTTGTGGTAATGTTGTAATGTAGATAGTTTTTTTTATGAGTGTCTGTTTTTAATATTAAAATAAACGCTTTTTACTAAATGCATATACACGGTACATATACCAAAATAACATTTCGCCCATAATATATCCCACATGCCTAGATCGCGCTATCAAAGTTTTCAGAGAGATTGAATATATATATAAGAACCCGATAATCTTCGTAAGGTTTTGGAGACGATTTAAGTCATCTCCAAAACCTTTTTATTGTGCTAGAAAGGAGGCCATTAAATTTAGAAGAAGGTTCCGAACTCCCGACTCGAGGAGTACACACGCAACCACATTTAGTTGGTATGCTTTTATTAAATAAATAAATTGTTAGTTATTACTACGAGTATCTACATATTATGTGTAAAATAGGGCCAATCACCATAAGCGACCTCGGAGAGGCTCCCTCGAACACTAAGGTTGCCTCCCTCCACAGGACCGATAGATCCCTCAGTCTATCGCCCGCTGGTCCAGTGTTACGGCGGCAGGTTGGCCAGGTAAGCCCTGCGTCGCCAACCGCGCCTTCCGCGACGAGCGGGGAGCGAGTTCGGGTCCTTTTCCCGCTCCCGCTCAGCCGCTTCCTTCCGCAGCATTACGGCGCTGCAGAAGGTGGAAACTGCGTCCCAGCTCTCCTCACTGCCGACCATGGCTACAATCAAGGCCGACAGTGAGTGATCCGCCCCGATGACAGTCGGTTAACAGCCTGGTGAGTTCACTCTTCTCGCTAGTCTCCATTCCATCATCCATTCTAGTCAAAAAATCTCAAAAAATAAGCTAACCTAAATTTTATTTAATAGCATATTTTGTCTCTTCTTACGATACTGAATATAATAATAATATCTTTTATTGTACAGAAAAAAATATACAAATACAAGTAAGTCAGTTCAGCCTATTGTAGTCCACTGCTGGACATAGGCCTCCGCAAGTTCGCGTCACACACCCCGGTTTTCCGCAATCCTCATACAGCCTACATCGGCATTCTTATGTAGATCGTCGGTCTAACGGGCCGAAAAAGAAAAAGTTTAAAATGATAGAAGTAATTTAGATTCAACTATAAAATTATTATTTTTAATTATATAATAATTATTTATAAATTTTATTATTTACAATATTCGTTTTATTTCAATTAGATGTAGAAATGCAAGATAGTGTATAAATATGAAAGTGAATATAGGTACTTGTAAATACTTGTACTGAATCCAAAAAAGTTGGTAGATTCATTGGTACCTCATGTATAATATTATGTATAATTATGTATTCGTATATGGTAATATTTTGTTGCTACCAAATTTTTAATAACGATTATTATGAAGCTCTAGAACAAAGTCCAATTTTAATAAAGTAAAATTTTAACTTCGAATTGTTTTGATGCATATCACCGCGGCCGTAAAAATAAAGAATACCGTTTTATACGAAAATTTTATATACCCATAAAATTTACCGCCGCTCTCAATACAAAGCGTTTATTAAAAACGAGAAAAAAAATATATTCAGAATTCATCATTTCACTATACCCAACATATAAAAATACCCTTACCATAAATCTTACCAAAAGCTGCATTTTTATCGAATACAGTTAATATATGATAAAATTTTATCCATGGTGTTTAAACAAGAAGGGTGTATACGAGTATATATACGTTTGTTGGCCATCCTTAACATAAAACGTTTTTACTACCTTTGATTTATACGGTAAAACTTTCACGGTGTTTAGATGTTTGTTTTTATTAAACGTGATTTAATATGCAAATGATGTATTCGATATTTACCTAATTTTATTATGTTATATGAGATTGATTAATTTACGACAAAAATTAATTAAATTCCTAATTAATTCTGTTCATTCGTTAGTTTGAGGTGAGGTGAGGCTCTATTTATTCTAAGTAATAATATTGAAACTACTTGATAACTCAAAAAGAATCAAGCTGATATTTAAACAAAATTTAGAATAATATTAATAATTAACTGTGTGTAAATCGAAGCTTCCAGAAGATATTTTGATCGATTCAAAAATTAACAAAGCTACCACTTTACCAAAGCCACAAAACTAGTAATATTAAAATTACTTAGTATTGAGTTTCGTATTATATTCAAACGTATTTTTTTAAAATGAGTTTTTACATACTATGTGTAGGCTGGATGAGGATTGCGGAAAACCGGAATGTCTGGCGCGAACTTGGGGAGGCCTATGTCCAGCAGTGGACTGCAATTAAGTAAAAAGTTATGCGGTATAATAGGTACAACGTAAGTCGACGAAAAAGTAGTTTAAAAGACATTTTTAAATAAAAAGTTGTAATTGTCTATAATTTACACAAATCTTTAAGTATATGATAAAAAGAAATGCATAGGTACTTACTTATGGAAGCTTATTCGAACAGAAAGTAAAAGTTGAAAACAGCTATTTTACAATATTCTGTTCAGTTTTATCCTAATAAGAGCCGATTACGTGACCCTCGACAGCAAAAAATGCCAGTCGGTGTAAACGCAAAAACATAATTATTATTATTTGTGTATCTAAAGCGCTCTATATTATTATGTCAATTTTTAACCGACTACCAAAGTACTACTTACTAAAAAGAAGGAGGTTCTCAATTCGATTGTATTTTTTTAATGTATGTTAGATCAGAACTATTGACTGGGTGGACCGATTTAAATAAATTTTGTTTTAATTGAAAGGTGTTGCGTGTCATGTGATTCCATTTAAATTTAATTGAGACCTGACAAGTACTTTGAGAGCTATATCTAATAATGCGTATTTATTTGACTACTTTTTCGTCGACCTACGTTGTATTAAACCGCATAACTTTTCACTGGGTTTATCGGTATGGATGATTCTTACTTTAATTGAAAGCTAATACTTGTAATGTAGTCTTGTTTAAATTTTATCGAGATCTGATTACCATTTTTTGAGTAATCTTTGATAGCGCGTATTTACTTGGCTATTTTTTCGTCTTACTACGTTGTATTACTTGTCGATGTAAGTGAAGTCGTTTTTTTTCGTTTGCGAGCAAACACACTTACATTTTAAATGAATATAATATACAAGGTGTGGATGACAATAGAACGATAATTGAAAACACCGTTAGTACTAGTATAAAGAAGTATTTCAAAACCATCAGATAAGTCCTAACATCAAAATAAAAAAAAACGATTTTTTCATACAAACTAATTCAATATAATTTAATAAAATTTTATAACATCATTTTTGTAACTACAGGATCACTGACCTGTTACACGCGTCATCGCGCCGCCTTCGCGCGTGGCCTTCTTTCTACGCGGCATAATCGCGTGGAAATGCTATGTGCTTGTTGTACCTACAAAACTTCATTATTTTGATTGAATAAAAAATAGTAAGTTAGAAAAGTAAATTAAAATAAATTGTTACGCATTTAAAATTAAATTGAATAAAAAACTATTTGATTTAAATTTTCTCAAACCATCAATTTTTTTTTAAATATGCAGAACTGATCAGTAGCCGATACTGAATAAGTTATTTTTTTTTAAACATTAGTTATTATAATATTATTTGGTCTGCGAACTGTCACTAAATGGAAATGATTAAAAATTTTGCCTTTTTTTTGTGGCAGTCGATCCCATATCCATTATTTTTATGCTCTATCTTTTTAAAAATAATAATAGCTGTCCTTGAGTCGTTAACCGCCGGTTTTAGTGTAGGTCAGGTCTTTAGTATGATACATACGTAGAAATTTTAAAAAATGAAAAATCATAATTTGTGACTAAACTACTGGATGTATTTTATTGATTTTTTGTATGTGGGCTTGGAATGTCATTACATATGCGCTGTCCAAGTTATCGTTGTATTATCATCCCCACCCTGTATAAGAGTTATTTAAGTAAAGTTATCATGAGGCCAAGACCGAACACTCTAACTGGATCATCAGATGGCTTTGAAGAAAGTATGTAAACATGGAAATTGCTAACAAAGTTAAAATGCTATGAATAAAGATTGCTTGTTTAGCAATGTTTCTAACAATCTGTTACGTCAGACCAAAATGACAAAGCAAGATTGAAGAGTTATGTAGTGCTGGACTTTAACTAGACGATTTAGCGGTATTATTTATTTTATATTCACGATTCAGCCTGTATTATCCCACTTTTGGGCATATGCCTCTTCCCCATGTAGGAGAAGGGTCGGAGCTTAGTCTACCACTGCTCCAATGCAGGTTGGTGGATATATTCCCTACTATGAGTAACGATCGCTATCAGGTGTACATGATGACAACCGGGACCGACAGCTTAACGTGCTCTCCGAGGCACGGTGGGGAGACCCACAAAGACTGCACAAACACCCAGACCACGGCATCTGTATGGCTAATACAAATGTTGTCGTGTGCGGGGATCGAACCCGCAACCGCGCGCGCAACAGCCAATCGCAATCCAGTGCTGTGACCGCTGCGCCAACGCGGCGTTATTTATATTATTACACTATTACTATTATTATTTCATGGTTCTTGTTCAAAATTAGGTACTACGTACATCATTTTATAGTTTACTAGCTTCTGCGCGCGACTTCGTCGGCGTGGACTCCGCTCCTATTGGTCTTAGCGTGATGATATATAGCCTATAGCCTTCCTCGATAAATGGGCTATCTAACGCTGAAAGAATTTTTCAAATCGGACCAGTAGATCCTGAGATTAGCGCGTTCAAACAAACAAACAAACAATCAAACAAACTCTTCAGCTTTATTATATTAGTATAGATTATTGACAAATTATATACTAACAAATTTCTTGATAATACTGTTACCTATAGGGAATGCAATCTCGTTTTCGCGAGATCTCGTTTTTGCGAGATCTCGCCTTTTTTAGCAAGATTGAATCTCGGACGAAAAAAAGGACGAGATCTCGCAAAAACGAGATCTCGCGAATATATATGGCTCAGCGGTCACAGCACTGGTTTGTGTATGGCTGTTGCGCGCGCGGTTGCAGGTTCGATCCCCGCACACGACAACATTTGTATTAGCCATGCAGATGTTTGCCGTGGTGTGGGTGTTTGTGCAGTCCTTGTGGGTCTTCCCACCGTGCCTCGGAGAGCACGTTAAGCCGTCGGTCCCGGTTGTTATCATGTACACCTGATAGCGATCGTTACTCATAGTAGGAATATATCCGCCAAGCCCCATTGGAGCAGCGTGGTGGATTAAGCTCTGATCTTTCTCCTACATGGGGAAAGAGACCTATGCCCAACAGTGGGATATTACAGGCTGAAACGATAATGGCTTGTGATTTGAACTGAACAAATCTTTCATTTGATTGCTATATTTGTAATATCTAATGGATCTACTGAGTAGATATAGTTTTATTAATTGATAATAATATCTCAGTTTAATAGTCAACTCAACTTAGTTAATAATTTTTTTTTTGACTTCTCGTTCTTTTGTTAGTTATAAAAGAGTTGTTTTATTACTAAAAGATTTTTGTTTGATATTAGAAAAGACGACTGGTTGTTTCTTTCATTTTTTATTTGATAGATACGTAGGTACATCAAAGTTTATTACTTATAAGTTTTTAAAAAAAATTATAGACAGATAAGTACGTCAAACAATGTTTGATGAATAAGTCTATTGAAAAAATTCTTGAAATTAAATTTTTAGCCTATAATACTTATAATTTATATTATTTTTTAATCGACTTCCAAAAAAAGAGGAGGTTCTCAATTCGATTGTATTTTTTTTAATGTATGTTAGCTCAAAACTTTTGACTGGGTGGACCGATTTCGATTAATTTTGTTTTACCTGAAAGTTATTTAAATATTGTGATTATTTGCAAAAAAAAAAACGGCCTAGTGCGAGTCGGACTCGCGCACCGAGGGTTTCGTACCAACAAAATTATTTCCGTGCCAACATATTTATTAACAATTTTTTTTTTACATGATGTAATTAAAAATTGATGCTTTTCGCATTTTTTTCCTTTATTTGTGCTAGAAGACATTGCTTCGTACCAAATTCAAATTCAATTTTTCACAGTTCCAAGGAACAGGTCTTGACAGACAGACGGACAACAAAGTGATCCTATAAGGGTTCCGTTTTTTCCTTTTGAAGTACGGAACCCTAAAAAACACACAAAACTACCAATCTCGCGAGATCTCGAAATTGGCAAGATCTCGCAGTATTGTTATTCATAAACTCGCGAGATCTCGCTTGAGCCCCAATCTCGCGAGATTTGCATTCCCTAGTTACCTACATAAATATAATTATAATTATATATATATACTGGGTGTATTTGGAACGCTTTGTAAGATTTAAACCACGTAATATACTATTTATATACTATATAATGCATATAACCATTTATCCCAGAAACGTTTTTTTAAGAACATTTTAGGACTTATGTATTATGTGAGGCAGCAATGTATCATACACATTGTGACGAGTAGTCGTTGACCGCGAGCCGCGCGGGTCGCGGGAGGCGGCGGAACGAAAATTAAACGTGCGCGCGGCGGCGAGTACGTTTACCTCGTGCCGTTGACCTCTGTCAGCTGATGGCGCGTATGAGCGGTTTGCATTACATTGACAGTTTGTTCCAAACACGATTATTTTAAAGCATTATCTTCAAATTTCTGTTTCATTATTTTTCCCAAACCGGACTATACCAAAAAAATGATGAAAACAGGAAAAAAAAATAATTTCTTTTCGCTTTTTTTTCACTTGTATCATGTCAGGTTAAGCCAACACTATCATACCTCTTCGTTTTTCAATGCGTTCCAAATACACCCTGTATATGTTTTTTTACATACTAGCTTTGCTCGCGACTTCGTCCGCGTGGAATAGTGACTTTAGATTAGGTTCCCCCGCTACCCGCGGCACTGTATAGACGCTCACCCTATGCGCTCGTAAATAAAAATTCCTTGCACTACTAAAAACGTTAATCTCACCCAAAAACTTAGAAAAGTGTAAAATTAAAGACTGTTTCTAAGAGTTAGTGATGACTATTTGACCCGAAGTGTGGTGTTGTGACTATAAAAACGTTAAAAATTTATGCTATCTGACGGTGGTTTTAAGTGTGAACCGGTGAATTGTGATTGCTCGCTAATTATTGCCGACTCACTGTCTGCGTAATATTGCCCATTAATCGTCGCATTATAAACTTGAAGAGATTTTTCAATCATTACGTCAGATCGTCGTTGGCGTAAAGTGAATGACAACTAGTAGTGCAGAATCATTGACGCATCCGATCCGAGTTCGAATCCTGAGAATACGACATTTTTATTTTGTGTTTTATATTTTTTTATATATTTTTTTGTTTATTATTACATTTATCTTCAATTGACTTTTAAGTGAAGTGCTATTGCCGACTTGATTTGAAAACTTTACCAATATAATTAGTTTTTATCTTTGTTGTTATACTATATCTATTTTATTTATAAACTATAATAATCAACAATGGATAAAGGTAGCCCATGCGCTGGTTGCAAGTCTCCAGTGGGTCAGTCACACATGAAATGCTGTGGGTGTAAACAAAAATTTGACATATTGTGCGCCGGCTTCACTGAATCTAATTATAAAAAACCGGTCAAGTGCGAGTCGGACTCGCGCACCGAGGGTTCCGTACAAACCTGCAGGTATATAAGTAAAAGTTATGGTATTTTGCTGCTAAATGAAATCCGTAACATTACAATATGGAAAGTTGGAGGAGCATAAATTTAAGACAAAGGTATCTTTATCTTTTCATTAATCCTTTAATTTATATAAAATAAAATAAATAAATAAAATAAAAATCGCCTTTATTTCTATTACTATTAAAATTTCAATTAATACTAGCGTAAGTATTCTTAGTTTAAACATATGTATGTATATTAACCTATGTATATATTTATTATATACTAGTATAATTAACTCGTCTACATGTTTATAACATCACTTAATTAATATTGGTAATAGTAATAGTCGCCTCTGCGGCGTAGGCCTCTCCTAAACATTTCCATGTATCCCTTTCCCGTGCTTTCTGTATACACAGCGGTCCACATAATTATCTGGTTGAAGATATCTCTCCACCTTTTAATTGGTCTCCCTTTTTTCCTTGACCTGTCTCTTGGTAGGAAAGTTCTTTTATCGAAGTTATTTATTTACAAATTTTTTAGTCACTATTTAGAAATCTGGTTCAAAAATACTTTATTACTATTAAGTATTAAATTTGAACCATACCACTGTTTATATGCAAGTCCTCTGCCCAAAGGTTGCCTGGAAGAGATCGCTGTGTTAGCGATAAGGCCGCCTGTTGCAATTGATGCAAGTTTATTGTTATAAATTCTATGTATTGTTCTTTTGTGTATTGGTGTGCAAAAAGAGTTAGTAAATAAATATTACTTTGCAAAGTTTTATAATTGAAAAACAAAGCAGAAATAAACAACATTACACATACTATTTCTGTCGTTGCGATGTAACTATACATTTAAGGTTTTCGTAATTTTTCCTGTATCTGTGCTATAAGACGTTGCTTCATACCTGAAGATTTTAGGTCGACGGGAAGTATTCTTTAGATTTTTATTCCCTTGTCAGTTGTTTGCTAGTTTCAATATATGCGGTTTAAATTGCTGTTTCTTTTGATATCGTGGACATAGAAGTTTGATTTTGTTACAGCTTAAAGTTATTATAGACGTGAGTATTTGATATGAATTTCAATTTAATACTTTTACGCGTTCAAGAGAAAAGTGGTATTAAGTGTAAAATCATTAAAAAAAATTTTTTTATATGTAGTAACTAAAAATTTACACTTTTCGCAATTTTTCCTGTATCTGTGCTATAAAACGTTGCTTTGTACCAAATTTCAAGATTCTGACTTCACGGGAAGTACCCTGTAGGTTTTGATTCCTTTGCGACTATTTTCGATAAAAATATGCGGCTTAAATTGGTTTTTCTTTTGATATCGTTGACATAGAAGTTTGATTTTGTTACAGCTTAAAGGTATTATAGACCTGAGTATTTGATATGAATTTTAATTTAATACTTTTACGCGTTCATGAGAAAAGTGGTATTAAGTGTAAAATTATTAAAATATTTTTTTTATATATGAAGTAACTAAAAATTTACACTTCTCACAATTTTTCCTGTATCTGTGCTATAAGACGTTGCTTCGTACCAAATTTCAAGATTCTGACTTCACGGGAAGTACCCTGTAGGTTTTGATTCCTTTGGGACTATTTTCGATGAAAATATGCGGCTTAACTTAGTTTTTCTTTTGATACCGTTGACATAGAAGTTTGATTTTGTTACAGCTTAAAGGCATTATAGACTTGAGTATTTAATATAAATTTCAATTTAATACTTTTACGCGTTTATGAGAAAAGTGGTATTAAGTGTAAAATTATTAAAATATTTTTTTTTATATGTAGTAACTAAAAATGTACACTTTTCGCAATTTTTCCTGTATCTATGCTATAAGACGTTGCTTCGTACCAAATTTCAAGATTCTTAGTTCACGGGAAGTACCCTGTAGGTTTTGATTCCCTTGAGAGTGTCGAAAATTTGCAGCATAAACGGCTGTATCTTTTGATTGCCTTGGCTTAGAAGTTTCATTTTTTCACAGCTTTAAGAGGCAGCAGATCTGAGTATTTAATATAAATTTCAGCTTGATGCCTCCACGCGTTTCTGAGAAAAAGGGTCTTGACAGACAGACGGACAACAAAGTGATCCTATAAGGGTTCCGTTTTTACCTTTTGAGGTACGGAACCCCAAAAACAGCAGTCCTTTATTATTTTAATTACATAATTACATAGATTAATAATAATATATATACTTTATAACATTGATTAATAATTTATAAAAAATAAAGTAAATTCCTACTATTTTACCTATCTAGTTTCAAATAGCAATACTGCTTGACTTATAAAGGTCGTCAGTTTAATAGAGAAGAATATTACAATTCTAAAAAATAAATAAATCATAACTAATGATGATTACAAAATAAAGTTTGAGTAAAAGTTGTTGAAATTTTTAATTTTTAACATTGTGTAATAAAAAATACTGATCTAGTTTATATTTGAAACGATGCCAGAGGAAATTGGCTATCAAAAATATGATGTTTTGAATGGCTCAATTTTACGGATGTTTTGATATGAATATAATTTTGATATACTTAGTTTTTATATAATAACCTTAAAATATTTTACAGTTTCGAATAGCCTAATAACGGAATGGTCACCTAAAAATCTACATTGAATTTTAGTTTTTAAGTTGATATTTTTGTAATATAATTTAGTGTAAGACGCTATAAATTTTCTCAGTCACTATGAAAACTTTCATTCTACGGGACATGGTGAATGATAAGGTCCCGATGTTTTGGAAACGGTGCAGATGCCATGGTCGCGGGTGACTCAGTAAATAGTGTGGTATTTTAAACTAACCTAACCAAACCTTAAGAATTTTATATCGAGAAAACTATAAGAGTCTGAGGCAATTTCTATTAAATATTTCTTTTGTTTTTCTTTATGGTAGAGCTTAATCTACCACGTGGACTCGTTAGCTTGGCGGATAGTTTCAATATCAAGAATAACGATAATTATAAGGTGTATGTTATAAGAAACCGGGATAGCGGCTTTTACTTCTAGGCACGGAAGAGTCGATCCACCCATACGAGAACAAAACATATTACAAACAAATATAAAATATCCCGAACGTGAATTAAGTTTACGATCACAGGCGACATAGCTACTACTCGCTGCACTACTTAGTTCTCATCTATTTTGTTTAAAACCTTGAGAAAAATAAAAACCGGTCAAGTGCGAGTCGGACTCGCGCACCGAGGGTTCCGTACAAACCTGCAGGTATATAAGTAAAAGTTATGGTATTTTGCTGCTAAATGAAATCCGTAACATTACAATATGGAAAGTTGGAGGAGCATAAATTTAAGACAAAGGTATCTTTATCTTTTCATTAATCCTTTAATTTATATAAAATAAAATAAATAAATAAAATAAAAATCGCCTTTATTTCTATTACTATTAAAATTTCAATTAATACTAGCGTAAGTATTCTTAGTTTAAACATAATATGTATGTATATTAACCTATGTATATATTTATTCTATACTCGTATAATTAACTCGTCTACATGTTTATAACATCACTTAATTAATATTGGTAATAGTAATAGTCGCCTCTGCGGCGTAGGCCTCTCCTAAACATTTCCATGTATCCCTTTCCCGTGCTTTCTGTATACACAGCGGTCCACATAATTATCTGGTTGAAGATATCTCTCCACCTTTTAATTGGTCTCCCTTTTTTCCTGGACCTGTCTCTTGGTAGGAAAGTTCTTTTATCGAAGTTATTTATTTACAAATTTTTTAGTCACTATTTAGAAATCTGGTTCAAAAATACTTTATTACAATTAAGTATTAAATTTGAACCATATTATATATAGTAAATATTTATTTATTATTTATTTATTTATTTAAATAGTCCCACAGATGATGTAACATTTATTTTGTAATTTAATTCGAGCCTTTTTGACCTTTGTACCTGTTTTCAAGTTTGTATAAAACATGTTTTCCTAAATTTATTTTTATTATTGTCTGCTATTGTTTAAACATATATATTTTTTAATGTCTAGAATTCTCATTACAGTGTTAATATTACTTGATTTCATTAATCATTTCAATACTGCTGATTTTTACTTACTACTAGCTATACTTGGTTCTCTTAACATATCTCCTAAGGTGTCTGACTGGTTTCATAGTTACTTGCATGGTCGCCGGCTACGAATACATATTGAAGAGCTTTCTTCATTCTGCTCTAGAATCAACGCTGGCGTTAAAGATAAATATATAATATGTACCTCTTCGCTTAAATGATAGCCTAACTTTGAAGATACCTTCACATTCGTCTTCCTTTTATTCTAAATCTTTCACTATTGAAGCTTATCGTCTTTGGAACTTATTGCCACTGTCTAACGCGCTCAATCTTTAATGACATTTGAAAAACTTGTTAAGGAAATGTACTTATCATATTAAATTATGTTAAGCAACTTTATTTTATTATTTATTATTTTTCATGAAGTTACGTTATGTTGTTATGTCATTCGTCTTAATCTATCAATTTGCTTATAGTGTATATACGTATGTATGTATGTATTTATATATTTGTGTATACATAATTATGAGTAAACTTATATGTACATATGTGTCATTAAATATAGCATCTATTGTTATATAGTTATTTATTTATATCTGATTTTTATTTTATATTGTTCCTTTTTTTACAAAATTTTGCGCCCTTCCCCTAGTTTATATGCAAGTCCTCTGCCCAAAGGTTGCCTGGAAGAGATCGCTGTGTTAGCGATAAGGCCGCCTGTTGCAATTGATGCAAGTTTATTGTTATAAATTCTATGTATAGTTCTTTTGTGTATTGGTGTGCAAAAAGAGTTAGTAAATAAATATTACTTTGCAAAGTTTTATAATTGAAAAACAAAGCAGAAATAAACAACATTACACATACTATTTCTGTGGTTGCAATGTAACTATACATTTAAGGTTTTCGTAATTTTTCCTCTATCTGTGCTATAAGACGTTGCTTCATACCTGAAGATTTTAGGTCGACGGGAAGTATTCTTTAGATTTTTATTCCTTTGTCAGTTGTTTGCTAGTTTCAATATATGCGGTTTAAATTGCTGTTTCTTTTGATATCGTGGACATAGAAGTTTGATTTTGTTACAGCTTAAAGTTATTATAGACGTGAGTATTTGATATGAATTTCAATTTAATACTTTTACGCGTTCAAGAGAAAAGTGGTATTAAGTGTAAAATTATTCAAATATTTTTTTTTTATATGTAGTAACTAAAAATGTACACTTTTCGCAATTTTTCCTGTATCTGTGCTATAAAACGTTGCTTTGTACCAAATTTCAAGATTCTGACTTCACGGGAAGTACCCTGTAGGTTTTGATTCCTTTGCGACTATTTTCGATGAAAATATGCGGCTTAAATTGGTTTTTCTTTTGATATCGTTGACATAGAAGTTTGATTTTGTTACAGCTTAAAGGTATTATAGACTTGAGTATTTGATATGAATTTTAATTTAATACTTTTACGCGTTCATGAGAAAAGTGGTATTAAGTGTAAAATTATTAAAATATTTTTTTTTATATGTAGTAACTAAAAATTTACACTTTTCGCAATTTTTCCTGTATCTGTGCTATAAGACGTTGCTTCGTACCAAATTTCAAGATTCTGACTTCACGGGAAGTACCCTGTAGGTTTTGATTCCTTTGGGACTATTTTCGATGAAAATATGCGGCTTAACTTGGTTTTTCTTTTGATACCGTTGACATAGAAGTTTGATTTTGTTACAGCTTAAAGGTATTATAGACTTGAGTATTTGATATAAATTTCAATTTAATACTTTTACGCGTTTATGAGAAAAGTGGTATTAAGTGTAAAATTATTAAAATATTTTTTTTTATATGTAGTAACTAAAAATTTACACTTTTCGCAATTTTTCCTGTATCTGTGCTATAAGACGTTGCCTCGTACCAAATTTTAAGATTCTTAGTTCACGGGAAGTACCCTGTAGGTTTTGATTCCCTTGAGAGTGTCGAAAATTTGCAGCATAAACGGCTGTATCTTTTGATTGCCTTGGCTTAGAAGTTTCATTTTTTCACAGCTTTAAGAGGCAGCAGATCTGAGTATTCAATATAAATTTCAGCTTGATGCCTCCACGCGTTTCTGAGAAAAAGGGTCTTGACAGACAGACGGACAACAAAGTGATCCTATAAGGGTTCCGTTTTTACCTTTTGAGGTCGGAACCCTAAAAACTATCAAAGTCTCAAAAAAACGTATGGGTTTGTTTAAATTGTCGCAGTAAAATCCCAAGGGGTGACAACTCCAACACCCCAGTGCGACAGGCACCTGCTTTGGACTCCAGAGACTTCATATCTGGTGAAATTTCTCCCACAGGAAATGTCACAATGCGCACAAAAGTAAGACTTGAGAACACGTCCTCACTTGAACAAGACACAAACACAACATCGGAAGTCATAAGAAAAATTATACGTGAGGAAATACAGATTGCGCTCAGAGACTGCTTGGAAAACAGTATTGGGAAAATGTGTAGTGAGATTAAGGAATTTAGAGAGTCTCTCACATTTTTGAACTCGCAATTCGAAGAGATAAAGTTAGAGACCAAGGAAAAAAATCGTACAATCGAAAGACTAGACAGCGAAAATAAGGAACTTCGTCATATTGTAAACAGCTTAAGGCAGGAGATGAACCATGTGCAGCAACAATCAAGATCTACTAATTTAGAGATACAATGTGTTCCTGAACATAAATCTGAAAATTTGTACTCACTGGTCAAGCAGCTCACCTCAAAAGTTAAATGCGATGTTTCGGAGAAAGATGTTTTACATTGTACGCGTGTTTCAAAACTAGATCATAAGTCCCAACGGCCTAGATCGATTGTTGTAAAGTTGAGTTCTCAAAAAATAAGAGATAATGTTCTTGCAGCATGCATAAAGTACAATAAGGCAAATCCGAAAGACAAACTACACGCAGCCCATCTGGGAATATCATGCGAAAACATAGTCCCTATCTTCGTCACAGAGCATCTTTCACCTGATAATAAGAGTCTGCACGCAGCGACAAGAAAGAAAGCCAAGGACCTTAATTACAAATACGTTTGGGTACGTAACGGCCACATTTTCCTACGCAAAACAGATTTTTCTGAGCGTATACTCATCAATAACATTGACAAATTAAAGAGTTTACCCAATTAGAATTGAGAAAGGTGCATGTTTTAAGTACAATAACTACTGAATTCTCTGATATCAATATTTATTACCAGAATGTCAGAGGCTTAAACACCAAAACCGTGAATTTTTACCAAAATGTTTGTATAAACAATCACGAAATCATTGTTCTCACGGAAACATGGTTACAGGAGGGAGTCTCGAGTACAGAGTTATTTGACGACCGATACGTTGTTTATAGACGTGATCGCTCTACTTCAGGATTCCACAGTGGCAAAGCTGGGGGCGGAGTCTTGGTTGCAGTCGATAAGAAACTAAAGTCTCGACGACATAAGAATTTTGAAAGTAAATGTGAAGATCTCTGGGTTAGCATAGACATAATTGGTTGTAATAAGAAAAAAGATAGGCTTCTAATCTGTGCAGTATACCTTCCCCCACCGCTAAAAATGGAAATCCTGGATCATTTCATAAGTAATTCGAACCAAGTATTGGATAATATAAAGTTTAAGCTAATCCTGGGTGATTTTAATCAGAGTAGTATAAACTGGAATGATGGTACATCGGAGGGTCACAGGCCTAAATCGATACTTTGTGATATGTTACTTGATTTTATAAACTTACATAGTCTCCAGCAATTCAATAATATTATCAATCATAAATCAAGGATTTTGGACCTCATTCTCTGCAATGTGTCTGTTGCCAATCTCTCTAGTGGGGACAACGTTCTTAGTGCTGTGGATCCTCTGCACCCACCACTGGAGTTTGTGATCTCAAGCTATTTCGACAAAGTTATAACAGAGAATCGTGTGCGGCAAAACTTTTTTAAAGCTGACTACGATAAAATAAATTATGAACTTGAGAAAGTTGACTGGTGTAGCGAGCTCGGGGGTGACCTTACGGTGGACGAAATGTTGGACATTTTTTACGGAAAGATGCATGAATTAATCCGTCGCTTCGTTCCCTTGCGAAAAATTTCAAATAGAAGGTATCCGGCCTGGTTCAACAAAGACCTTATAAAATTACAAAGAGAGAAATATAAGTACCATGTGAAGGTTAAGAAATTCGGAAACCCACGCGATATCTTAAGTTTTCAGTTGCTACGCGATAAATGTCTGAGGCTGCAAACTAACTGCTATAAAAACTACATAGCTAAACTTGAGACCAGCTTGAAACGGAATCCAAAACTTCTATGGGCACATGTGAAATCGAAAAGACTCGATTTTCATTCTTATCCCAGCCAGATGGTTCTCAATGGTAACACTGCCTCCGAAGGGGCGGACATTTGTAATCTTTTCGCGATGAGTTTTGCGTCCGTTTATCCTCCTGTTAACACAGCTCCCTATTCGCTGAACGTTTCTGATGATGGAGTTAACACTGATTGTTTTATGGCCTATCCATTCTCGCAACAAGAAATTCTAAAGGCTCTTGAAAACCTGGATCCTTTTAAAGGTGCTGGTTCCGACAACCTCCCACCAATATTTATCACAAAATGCGCTGCACGTCTCTCTCATCCCCTTAAAATAATTTACAACAAGTCACTTTTCAGCGGTGTATTTCCCTCTAGGTGGAAAAGCGCTAGAGTCGTTCCAATATATAAGTCTGGAGACAAAAAGTTGGTTTCCAACTACAGGCCAATTTCTATACTGCCAACACTGGGGAAAGTATTGGAGAAACTTGTGTGTAGACCACTAACCTGGCATCTAAAACACCATATGTCTAAAGACCAGCACGGATTTTTGTCAAACAGGTCAACTTGTACAAACCTTGTCTCTTTTGTTGATAAGCTGATTGTCTCTGTTGATTCTGGGTTACCTGTAGACGTGGTCTACACAGACTTTAGTAAAGCGTTCGATCTAGTGAGTCATCCAATCCTATTAAAGAAACTCTCACTATTAGGAATTGCTAATAACATGCTCAAATGGTGCTGCTCATATCTGGAAGGAAGAACGGCAAGTGTTGTCTTAAATGGCTTTACCTCCAATCCGTATTCGGCTCCAACTGGCGTACCACAGGGTTCACATCTTGGCCCTGTCTTATTTAACATCTTTATAAATGACATCACTCACTACATCCGTCACTCACACTGCCATTTATTTGCAGATGATCTTAAAATATCTAGGCCTGTTAAAAACCAGTGCGACTCATTGTTGCTTCAGGAGGATTTGGATGGCTTGGCGAGTTGGTGCAGAATAAATCGGATGACGCTGAACGTGAACAAGTGTAGCGTTATAAGGTTTTCCAGGCAGAGACTTAGGAGAGACTGTGACGATCATGAATATACAGTTGGCAACGCCCCTCTGAAAAGGGTTGAAACTATACGAGATTTGGGAATCACTCTGGATAGATGCTTGCGCTTCGACACACATATTAATGCTATTTCTGCGAAGGCTTTTAGAGTGCTCGGATTCGTACTAAGAAATACAAGGGAGTTCAAACATAGTGACACTATTATCTTACTCTATAACGCGCTGGTCCGAAGTACCCTGGAGTATTGTTCTGTTGTATGGAACCCTTATTACAGAGTTTACATAGACCAAATCGAACGAATCCAAAGAAAATTTTTACGCATTCTATCATATCGCCAGAATGTTGGATCCATGCTTGACTACCGTAGTAGGCTCGAACATTTCGGGATGACTTCGTTGGAGGAGCGCAGACACATGCACGATTTAGTTTTTTTGCACAAACTAATAAATGGCGTACTTGATTGCCCTCAACTTTTGAATGAGTTAGATATCCATGTACCCACTCGAATGCCGAGGCAAGGTAAACACAAGCCTTTTGTGTTAAGACGCAGCCGCACTAACCTTGGTTCAAACTCTCCCATGAATAGACTTGTGAGAGCGTATAACAACCTGGCTACATCTACTATAGCAATAGACATTTTTGGTGACACGTTGACGAAGTTTAAAAAAATTATTAAGAATAAATGACCTTGAATTAATATAATATCTAATCATATCAAATGTCAATTTAGTATTATTAGGCACTTTTTGTTATTTTAATTTGTAGGTATGTGACATTTTCAATGCAGCATGATCATAATTATATTGTTTATTTCTATTACTGACATAAAATTTAAACCAATCGTAACTGTAATCACTGACATTTTATTATTTAATGATTTTATTTGATGCATGTGACATTCTAAATTTTTTATTGTTTATTTTATTTTTATTCAATTGTTAATTAAGTAATTAGTTAAATACCTGTTTTTAATATAGAATAATTTTATTTTTGTCATTAATTTAATTGTAGGATATGACATTTTGAAGATTTTGTTGTTAATTGTATTATATGATGACTTTTATATATTATCCGAGCGTCAGTTTTGCGAACGTCGTGCCCATCTGTAATTGCGGGTACACGACTTATTTAACAAAATGTATGTTCCTTAAATATGTTGCTGTGTATCATGCGTTGATGAGCCTAATAAATAAAATAAAATAAAATAAAATAAAATAATTAAAATAAATACGTTTAACACATACACGGTCGTCTGTTTCTAAGGTAAACAATTAATACATGTACTTCAGGTAACCGGGTGAGACAGATAAAAAAATAAATATATATTATACCTAGACTAGGGGTGGGAAATTTAACCTAAAACCCCAAAAAATATTTTCGTATTGCAGTCAGTAATCAAAATGATTTATTAAAGATGTAGGTATAGATAAAACGAAAATGACGAAAACATACTTTATATTTCTCTCAGCAACTAATATAGTTACTTAAGTTAACTAGTTTTATTGTCCTGTGGTGAACGTTTCCAGAGCTTCTGGGGGGGATCAAGGGCAACATGCTTGCGACACTTCTGGCGTTGCAGGCGTCTATAGGCTGAGGCTTGTTTGTCAACTTAGTCGTGTAAAAATGTATTTCTCCTTGAGATTGATGGACATTATCTTGTGTTGCTTATCCACATTGTCATCCTTTCTAATCAATCGATCGGAAAAGGGGTTAATTCGCAAGTTGCATGTCTCGACTGTTATTTGTGGCTAGGCGTTTACAATAATCTTTATGTGATATCGTTTGTTTTAAATAAAAACACGGTTCAGTTTTTAATAAATCGTATAAAATCTTCTTTACGCCGGCTTGACTTGGGGAGTAAGCTGGTGAATGTGTGAAGAGAGCATCACGAAAAGTGTGATCGGGCGAGGTGAATAGAAGTTGAGAGGAAGATAGTGAAGATAGAAAGAGAGAGAGAGTTACGTTTCGTAAGTTTTACTTCAGTCGTGTGGTCTGAAGCACATTTTTTTTAAATTGATACTCCCTTTCTGTAATAATTTCTTTTTTCAAAGTAACTAGCGGCCGCCCGCGACTTCGTACGCGTGGAGTTAGTTATTTCCTAATAATATTTAATTATATTCGAAAAAGCTAAATACCTAATGAAAGGAAAAAATAAAAGAAAGATAAAAACAATATCTAGACGAATTTTTAGAATCAAGGAAATCGATGGATATTATTTTTCATTGGACTTTCATACAAACGGCCATCCCCTGCTTGACCCCAAAATGGGGCTAATTTCTAAAGATACATTATTAATACTTACTTCAAAAACATAGGACTTTCATACAAACTTCCAACCCCCGTTTTAGCCCTTAGGGGTGGAGTTTCGTAAAACCCGTTCTTAACGAATGTCTACTCCCTATAACGAACCTACCTGCAAAATTTAAAGTTTGTAGGTGTTATAGTTTCTGAGATTTCGTGATGAGTGACCTTTCTCTTTTATATAATTAATGGTTTAGTTTAGTACTACGAGTATGTAAGCTAAAAAAATTGATTGTAGGTTATACATGCTAGTTATTGATATAATTATGTATTATGGACCTCACTGTATAATGTATTTATATCAATCTAAAAATATGTATAGATATTGTAATTATGTTTAAATAAAGAAATGAAGATATAGGTACTATTCCACGAAAAATAATGTTTTTATTTTTGAAGTCAGACATCTAACAAATAAAGACCGATTTTGATGGTTCATGTTTTAATCAAAAGCTAATGCTTTTCTTGCTAATAGCTTGTCTTGTAGTCTCATTTAAATTTAATCGAGATTTGATGACTAATTTTTGAGTAATCTCTGATAACGCGCGTTTACATGACTGTTTTTTCATCTAATTGCGTTGTATTTCTTGTCGATGTAATTGAAGTCGTTTTTTTTTTAGTTTGCGAGCAAATACAAATGTTTTATGCTATTTACTACAGGCTATAAATTTATATGGAGATATTTGATAAATTTAATCAACTTATTACTTTTTAAAGGTGCAGCGGAATCGTAGAAAACCCTTCTTTTATTATCGTTTAAAAGAAGAGTTTTCTATAGGTATTTTTATTATATCGTATACTGCCTTAAGTTTTTATAATCTAGATATGAATCTAGTCTGAAACAACATCAATTATGATTGCATACAAAAAACGAACAGAAAAAAATGAAATCACAGCGTGTCTTCTTTCAGCATTCGTGCAAATTTCGGCCCAAATCTTGACAAACACACTTGAATACCTCGCCTGTCGCCAGACTTTGTCAAACTTCATCGGATTGAGTATGGCGCCGCAATACATACATCATGATACAATCAAAGATTTCCTCGAAAATCGACCATATCGCACGTCGTACACATAATTATATTAGAATACAGACGAACTAAATAGGTACTTATTATAAGAAATATGATAAATCAATAACGGGGTAACGGATGCCTTAATCTATACTTTTTAGCCTTTATGTTTTTAGTATTAATCTGTACTTAAATAAAATATAAGTACATAGTCTGGCCATAAATACTGTTACAATTAAAAATAAACAAAATATTACATTTGAATTTGGAATCTGTCATTTTTATATTAAGATTGTTCATTGTGTTTTCTCATTTTCGCGCCAGTACATTGTGAATAATTTGCATTGCTTTAAATTACAATAGATAACTAAACTAAATTTAAAAGGAACTCTTTATATTTTTTTTGAGTACACTCAAATGTGACTTAGGTAGGTACATATCCAGTAGCTTCTAAAAATCCTCTTTGTTTGTTGAGGAAAGCGATTCCAACTTAATTGGAAGTGGGGCAGTTTCCACTTTGGATGTCAAGAATTTCTCCCAGATATTCAGTTTCATTATAGTAGTTTTTTCACAAGCAAGCCCAAGATTAATTTTTAAACAATCAAGTGCTACAAAATGCAGCATCAACTCGCAACTACTCGGAAAGTCGGAACTCATAACCATACAATTACGTTACTGTGTTTTATCCACTGTAACCTTTCAGTTTCTATAATACAGTATAATTTAACACAAATGTAGCAATAGCTTTCAAATAAAATTACTACGCAATATTTATTTTCTAGTTAATGATCAATAAAAGTGGATATATAAGACAATTACGTTGATTAAAACGTAGATACAAACAGAAATCCTTACCAAAATCGTAGGTAGCTTTACTGCACATAAAAACGTCGTAAATATACAATAATTCACGTGAAATATTAAAGGGACAGATGTTCTTGGCCCACTATGTGCCATTTAATTTGAAGGAATGTAGTTTATTATACGTCAACAGCCTTATTACAGTTTTATACGTGTCATTACGTCATGGATCAGACAAGTGACGATCAGACAAGTTACGATCAGACAAGATGTGACGCGAAGCAACACGAAAAAATCGATAAAATGCGAACAATTGTTTGAAGGACGTTAATGAATCCGACAATAAAAGGCGGCTAAAGATACAAAGACTTTTTATTGTTTTTCACGCATTAGCTACATTATTGCATTAATTTGTTTGTTATTTTTATGACACAGAGTCTATATGTGAGTCAGATATTTTAGAAAAATGTGATAAGTGGGATAATGATGTCATAAAAATTTTCGATTTAAAATCTAAAACATATAAATGAGTAAATATAATTAAGTTCCTGTACTGTACTAGCTTAGCAACTTTAGTTGATACAACCCACATCTTTTTAGAAAACATTGTTGATAGTTTTAGACGTTTTTGAAAAATAGTTGTCTAATTAAATCTGGAGCAGCTCGACTCGGGAAGTACTTCGACCTTACAGAAGATCACAGCTAAATAATACTACTTCCAAGCAGTGTTGTGTTCTTGTGGTGAGTAAAGTGAACAGAACTCCTGGGGTGGATTGGGGTTAGACTCGGCAACACACTGCATCTGGTGTTCTAGGCGTCGTAGTCATCTAGTCATAATTGTATAAAAAAAAATGCGTGAGTACAAAGTACACGTCAGAAATGAAACTTTGCCAAACTAATTTAAAAAAAAAACTAATTAAAAAAAATAATAATTTAAAAAACCAAAAAAAAAAAAAACAAAAAAAAACTAATTGAAACAAAAAACCAACGTCACACGTCGTGTACGTGTTCACAGGCAGTCACCCATCCAAGTACTGACCGTCCCTGATGCTACCGCGTTAGCGATCGCTCAAATTTTACCCCTCATGCGCCTAATGAAGTTTCACTTAAAAAAGTTTACAAGTCTAGACACCCCCGTTTAATAATTTCTTCTTGAATTGAACTATTAATACAAAAAATGATAATCTCTATATATTATACAACGTGGGGATGACAATAGAACGATAATTGAAAACACCGTTAGTACTAGTATAAAGAAGTATTTCAAAACCATCAGATAAGCCCTAACATTAAAATAAAAAAAAAAAGATTTTTTCATACAAACTAATTCAGTTTAATTTAATAAAATTTTATAACATCATTTTTGTAACTACAGGATCACTGACCTGTTACACGCGTCATCGCGCGGTGATCGGTCGTGACCTTCTTTCTACGCGGCAAAGTCACGTAGAAGTGGTATGTGCTTGTACCTACAAAACTTCATTATTTTGATTGAATAAAAATAGTAAGTTAGAAAAGTAAATTAAAATAAATTGTTACGCATTTAAAATTAAATTGAATAAAAAACTATTTGATTTAAATTTTCTCAAACCATCAATTTTTTTTTTTAAATATGCAGAACTGATCAGTAGCCGATACTGAATAAGTTATTTTTTTTAAAAAATGAGTTATTATAATATTATTTGGTCTGCGAACTGTCACTAAATGGCAATGATTAAAAATTTTGCCTTTTTTTGTGGCAGTCGATCCCATATCCATTATTTTTATGCTCAATCTTTTTAAAAATAATAATAGCTGTCCTTGAGTCGTTAACCGCCGTTTTAGGGTAGGTCAGGTCTTTATTATAATACATACGTAGAAATTTTAAAAAATGAAAAATCATAATTTGTGACTAAACTACTGGATGTATTTTATTGATTTTTTGTATGTGGGCTTGGAATGTCATTACATATACGCTGTCCAAGTTATCGTTGTATTATAATCCCCACCCTGTATAAAAATGAATCGCTGAAAGTGTTGCTAAGCGCAAATCTCGAGAGTGGCTGAACCGATTTCGCTAATTCTTTTTTAGGGTTCCGTACCCAAAGGGTAAAAACGGGACCCTATTACTAAGACTTCGCTGTCCGTCCGTCCGTCCGTCCGTCCGTCCGTCCGTCCGTCCGTCCGTCCGTCCGTCCGTCCGTCCGTGTGTCTGTCACCAGGCTGTATCTCAAGAACGGCTATAGCTAGAGAGTTGAAATTTTCACAAATTATGTATTTCTGTTGCCGCTATAACAACAAATACTAAAAACAAAATAAAATAAATATTTAAGGGGGGCTCCCATACAACAAACGCGATTTTCTTGCGCTTTTTTGCTCGATATCAATAATGGCAACAGGTAGGCACTTGAAATATTCACAAAATACGCAGTTGTATTTTTACTTTAATAATAAATAATAAAATTAAAATAAAATTAATATTTAAGGGGGGCCCCCATACAAAAAACGTCATTTTTGCCTATTTTTGCTCTCATACAATAAAAGTGATTTTTAGCCGCTTTTTGCCCGTTATTACAATCAATGTACCTAGTCAATGGTACGGAACCCTTCGTGCGTGAGTCCGACTCGCACTTGGCCGATTTGTTTTTTATTATATTTCTTGAAGAATAAGGATGGTTATTACGGAGAGAAAATTTTTAAAATTGACTGAAAAAGTAGTAAAAAAATTTTCTATATTCGAATCAAAAGATTCGTAATAATACTTAAAACTAAAAGTCAATTTGAACTTTAATACCATACCATAAAGTTTAAGTGTTAGTGCAGGGGTTACGTGCAAGGATAAGTATTAAAAAAATAAAAAATTAAGGAATAGACTGTTAGGCGGTACGAAGTTCGCCGGGTCAGCTAGTTAGGTAATAAATAAGGCGTCATTATAATTATAACGTGGTTGAATATCAAATGGGTACCTTTTGCTATTTATTTTACGTAGTTCGTTAAAGATGAGCTCAAAAATCCTATACTTTTATATGTATATCATTATATTTTTTAATGTTAGAACGTTTATTTGATTTTATAAATTATATTGGATGAAGTTTGTTTATGATTACTTCTTGATGACTTTCGATTTTCTAGCAAATGGTATCAAAGTGTCGAAACCTCTAAAAATTGCTTATTCGTTAACTTTGAAACTAAATCCTTCAAAGATAGACAATATTACGTCAGACAGTATCAGATCTAATCTTACTTCAACTTATGAAAATCCCATCACAAAATGTGATGACGGTCGGTACCATGCGCTGCCTCCGGTCGATGTGACACCCCAGATACCTTACTGAGGTCCTCCACTCTACGTCCTGGGCTCCTGGCCTCGGAGCTTGAGCTGGCGCAGCGGCCTGTAGCCACCGGTGAGCAGAGCGGCTGTCTTCCCAACGTTGACGGCCATCCTCCACCTATCCAGCCATGCCGGGAGCAAGTCCAGCAGACGCTGCATCCTGTTGGTGGCGACGATCTGATGGTATGATGATGTGAAGAACGCGCTGTCGTCCGCGTACATGGCTAACAGCACGTCCTCCTCCCCCTCGCGTAGATGGTTTCGAAGTGTTGGGATTAGAGATTGCCACCCGGTATGTTTTTCAACGCAGCTGCCCCGGTAGCATTCGTGGCCAACCCGGCCGGGCTCGCCGGGCCTGGCCGTATCCTGACCTGTATCTACGTTAGCCATGTCTATAAGGATGTGACAATGTACATAAAAATAGATTTTTAAGTAATCGATTTTGTTATATTATTCATATTAATCGGTTTTTTTTCCCTGCTTTAGTACTTTCTCATTTAATTTAAAAAAAAACACCATAAACATCATATCAATAGATTTATTAATTAACAATGAACAACAGAAATAATAAGTTCTTATATCATCATCATCATCATCATATCAGCCTGTTGCAGTCCACTGCTGGACATAGGCCTCCCCAAGCTCGCGCCAGACATCCCGGTTTTCCGCAATCCCCATCCAGCCTACACCAGCAATCTTACGTAGATCGTTCTTATATAATCAACATTAATTAAAGTTTTAGAACAATCAAATTATAAAAGGTTCAAATTAAAATGTTTTTCACATCAACAAAATTAAATTATTCAAATAATAATAAAAAAAAGGTGTGTGTGCGATTCACACACGAAAGAAGGGAAAATTCTTTGTCAAACTAGGTAATTTAAAAAAAAAATAATTTAAAATTAGCGGCTTGCAGCGCGGCCCGGCCGCACTGCGGCCGCCAAGCCGCAAGTTGCGGCTCGACCTTCCCTGTCGTTGCCTTCCGGTTTAAAATCACAACGATTCTAAAGAAGTTTCACGTCAAAATTGCGTGTGTACAAAGTACACATGTCAGAAGTGAAACTTCTTTGGCAAACTAATTTAATTTTTTTTACAAAGTAGCACGGCGTGCAGCGCGGTGCGCCCTTCCCTGTCGTTTTTCCGTTGCATCCGATTTCAAATCACAACGATTCTAAACAAGTTTCACTTCAAAAACCGCGCTACGCTTGTTGCGTCGCGTGGCCTACGCTTGATGAACATTAAATGTTTGACAGTTACGAAACACACGAACATTATAGATCATACTTCAATACAAATTTTCATCCCCTCCTTTCAACCCCTTACACCATTTTTTCGCATTAAAAGTAGCCTATGTCCTTTCTCAGACTCTAAAGTCTAGACTATCTGTATACCAAATTTCATTTAAATCTTTTCAGTAGTTTTGGCGTCAAAGCGTGACAGACAGACAGACCAGGGATGTTAGATGGCCACTCAGAAATCATTGTACCGAACTAGCTAAAAAAATGGTACTGGCAACAAAAACATGGTACGCCAACACTGATGTATAAACTGTGTCGGAAATCGCAGCCTATAATTAGTGAAAAAAAAATATTTTTTAATTTCGTGTAGGTACCTACCCTTAATAGAAAACAAACCTTTCTTTTTTGATATTATAATTTATTGCTGTACGTCCGTATGTATATCACGTACCATGTACTATGTATACTCGTCATGGTACATGGTACGTGACACTAAATAATGTGTACCATTAAAATGGTACGTCTGACATCCCTGAGACATACAGATAGACACAGAATTACTTTCGCATTTATAATAATTAATTAATAATAGCATGGACATTTGACAATGGATATAATTATAACAAAATTGTAACTCCAACTGCAAAAATCATTCTAATTGAGAACCTCCTCCATTTTGAAAGTCGGTTAAAAACTCTGTATGTAATGATAGCAATTTTGTACATTTTTAAACCCCGAATTCCCCGACGCAAAAAGAGGGGTGTTATAAGTTTGACGTGTCTGTCTGTATGTTTGTCTGTCTGTGTGTCTGTCTATGGCACCGTAGCGCGCGAACGGATGAAGCGATTTCAATTTAGTTTTTTTTTTTGTATGAAAGGTAAGTTACGGGCGAGTGTTCTTAGATATTATGTTTGATAAAAATCGGTTGAGTTGTTTAAAAGTTGTGGGGGTGAAAGTAGGGAAGAATAACAGTAATAGCATGGATATTGAACATTTGGACATAGATTTAAGACCGCGTCAGAAAGGACGCGGTTTTCAAAAATTAATAACACACACTGAGATAAGAAGTAAAGACTAACCCAGAAAGTGATCGCCGCTGACCTATATGCTGCGTAGGAAACGAAACGTTGGCGCGAATTAATTCTGTACACCGCCATCTATTATTGAGTTTTGGTACTAACTCTTGTATGCAGATTGCAGAGCCCCTTGATACTCAAAGGTAATCATTTTTTACAGTTTTTGAAGTAAAACTTTTTTACTCACGGTTGATAACATTTATAACAATATTACGCATATTCACCAGAATATTCATTGTTTTGAAATAAATAATAATAAATTAATAATCGCAGTGTAAACACAAGAACGAATAACAAAATTGTAACTCCAACTGCAAAAATCATTCTAATTGAGAACCTCCTCCATTTTGAAAGTCTGTTAAAAAGTCTGTATGATAAAAATGTTGTAATGATAGCAAATTTGTACATTTCTAATCCCCGACGCAAAAAGAGGGGTTGACGTGTCTGTCTGTCTGTCTGTGTGTCTGTCTATGGCACCGTAGCGCGCGAACGGATGAAGCGATTTCAATTTAGTTTTTTTTTTATGAAAGGTAAGTTACGGGCGAGTGTTCCTAGACATGTTTGATGAAAATCGGTTGAGTCGTTTAAAAGTTATGGGGGTGAAAGTAGGGAAAAATAACCGAATGTCTGCAAATATAATCGAGTGGGGTCTCAAATGAAAGCGCATCACGTGTATAATACAAAATAATCTGTTCAATGAAAATCGGTTGAGCCCTGAAAAAAATCTGGGGGTAAAAGTGAGGAAAATACCCAATATCTGCAAATATATGTGACGGGGAGAAAATGAGGATGGAAATCCGAATGTCAGCAAAACGCAAGTAGGGTCGCAAAAATAAATAAAAGGTACCTATAAAAAGTATAAAATAAAAATTAAATTAAAAATTAAAAAAAAACCCCGACACAGTAACCTGAGTTCCCTTTAAAAAGTTAAAAAATAATGAAAGAAACTTATCGGCTAGCATTTAGATTAAGAACGGTGGATTTACGGGGATTTGGGAGGAGTGGGGGGAGGGGGAGGGGGACTACCCCAGTACCACTGCCACACTGAAAATCCATGGTTATGGAGATAGCTATGGTTAAAATTTTACTCACTTTTCTCTCTCATGGTTACTCATGCTCCTTTTTATTTATTTAATAACAATGTATCTAAATTAACAGTTCATTCATCAAAGCTAAATGTTTTTTTTTTTTACTAAATGCACTTTTGTAGATAACTTTTTCTTATTAATTTGATTTTACAATATTTTTAATCGATATTAACAAAAAATCGATTTAAAAAAATATTTTAATCTTGATTGTTTGTTGATAAGTATTATATTTTTAAGACTGGCAATGAGGCGTAATCAAATCACTAACGGAAATAACCTGGAAGTATATACTATAATATTAATGAATTAAAATACTTATTAAATAAAAATTTATTCATCAGTTTATATTGGTACAACTGAAAATCATGAATAATTATATTTTAATTTAAGAGAATTTTTGGTATATTTGTTTTAAATGAAATAGGGCTGTATGGCATTAGACATTTTGCATTTGTGCTTACATTGCTTTTAAACGAAACGATAAGTTCGCGCCATTTTGTATCAAAGCATCCATCTCTCAGTCATTAAACATCAGTTAGGTATATCGATTGTTAAAATAACTTGTAAAAACATTACAATAATATGTAAAACTCTTAAAATGAAGTTAAGTGAAGTGTAAAAATGTTAATTAAGAAAATTACATGCAAAATCTGCGGAACGGAACATGAGTAACGTAAGTTGTATTGTTTGTTAATCTTGCAGTTGAAATCGTTTTTCTATTACGTATTTCTATTCGAAAATGTCGTGTAAAAATAACGTGTGAAATGTGAAAATAACTTGTGAAAATGTTAAAATAACGCGGGAAATGTGAAAATAACGTGGAAAATGTGAAAATAACGTGTGAAATGTGAAAATTTTAACGTAAGCTGCGGAATTCTTCTTCTTATCTCAAATTTTTAATCATGGATATCTCCATAATCATCGATTTTCAGAGTGTGGCAGTGGTACTGGGAGTCCCCCCCACCCCCACCCCCCTCTCCCCCCAAATCCCCGTAGATCGACCGTTCTTAATCTAAATGCTTACCAAAAACTTAAACTAACAAAGTACCTAAGTATGTACATTTGTACAAGTATTAATAATTCAAAAAATACATCGCGTTGCGGGTCCGCTCCAAACCTAACAATTCAATTAAAAATAGTCTAAACTAACCTAACTTAACTAAGCAACATAGATTAATTTAAAAACAAAATTAAGAAAAGAAAACTTTTATAAAATTACTTCAAAATAAGCGCGGAGCGGTCCCCCAACGCCATTGAGCTATTATTACTTACGGTCTTACGCTAGTAATAGTAACTCAATGCCCAACGCGATGTATTACTTGTACCTACATACTTAGGTACTTTAAGATTGAGTTTCTTTCATTATTTTTTTTACTTTTTAAAGGGAACTCAGGTTACTGTGTCGGGGGTTTTTTAAACTTTTTAATTTAATTATATATAGAACAATAGACAACACGACTTAATATATATATGTATACTAATATATAAAGCTGAAGAGTTTGTTTGTTTGATTGTTTGTTTGTTTGTTTGTTTGTTTGAACGCGGTAATCTCTGGTTCTACTGGGCCGATTTGAAAAATTCTTTCAGTGTTAGATAGCCCATTTATTGAGGAAGGCTATAGGCTATGTATCATCACGCTAAGACCAATAGGAGCGGAGTCCACGCCGACGAAATCGCGCGCAGAAGCTAGTATATACATATATATAATATTAAGTCGCGTTGTATCGACGCGCTTCAGCTTATAATATCCCACTGCTGGGCATAGGCCTCTTTCCACATGTAGGAGAAGGATCAGAGCTTAATCCACCACACTGCTCCAATGCGGGTTGGCGCGGGCGGATATATTCCCTACTATGAGTAACGGTCACTATAAGGTGACTTAGGGTTGCCAGATGGTCGGGATTCGTCGGGATTGTCCCGACATTAAGTATGATGTCCAGACTCCCGAAAAAATACTAAATGTCCCGACAAATAACAACAAATCAAAAATCTCAAACTATCGCGATAATAATAATCTAAAATTTCGTAAAAATGAAAATAATTTCATTCACCACTTAGCCTAGCCCATAAGTTGAAAATGGTCGAAAACAGAGATACTGCTCTTAAAAATATGTGTGATAGCTCATTGGATCCGGAATGACGTCTAGAAAATATTTTAAAAGCTATTAGTATTCGAACATAAAAAATTGCAAAAGGTATAAACAATTAAAAAAAGTAAAAAAATGACCTTTCGTTTTTTGCCAATATTTCATAAACTACTAATATTTAAGAAATTTCAAAAAAAGATTCTGAAATAGGAGGAAATTTCCAATAAAAAACTTCCAGCTTCCGGAACCTTATTTCCATTATTTATAATTTTAATTTAATGCTGAAAATGCGTCTCCGCTCGACATTTTTTTGGGTGCGCGCGCGGCTCCAAAAGCGAGTACGACACATTGATTAATTTTTTTAAGGTATTGAATTTTTTTTTTTTTATTTGAAAAAATATGGTGTATTCTGAACACTATAAATAATTAATTCCCGTTGGAAATTTTACTTATATAAAGTTAATTTTTCAACAAACGATTGTTATCTAAAATTTTTTTTCGAAATTCCGTTTCAATTGTTAATGAAAAAAAAAAAATGTTTAAATAATTGTCGTAAAAAATTTTCGTGTCGTAGAGCCTTTCTTATATACATAATTAACAATATCACTCCATAAAAGTTAAAAAAAATTTCACACTTTGTTTATAATAATTTTTGTAGTTCCAGAAAAATCATCATTTTTTGGAAAAATTACCAGTTTTTGTTCGTTGTTCAAGATTTTTTTTTTAATTTCTTAATTATTCATAGTATGTTTATGATTTATGAAATATTGGCAAAAAACAAAAGGCTGTTATTTTCCTTTTTTAGGGTTCCGTACCCAAAGGATAAAAACGGGGCCCTATCACTAAGACTTCACTGTCTGTCCGTCCATCTGTCTCTCACCAGGCTGTATCTCAAGAACCGCGGTAGCTAGACAATTGAAATTTTCACAAATTATGTATTTCAACAAGTTCAAACAAAAAAACAAACAAACAAACTCTTCAGCTTTATTATTTTAGTATAGATATAGATTTTAATTGATAAATATTTCAAACCGATAGAAAACAAATGTTTGTTTATTTTATCCTAATCTATAAACAATTAAAACAGCTATACCTAAAAGCTAATACTTGGATATACGGTACGGGAACAGTTTCTCTAAAATTTACACAAGTAGAACCGCGTAGAACGTCTAGTATTTCATAAACACGTTGATTCATTTTCTTTGGTAATTACGTTATTAAAGTTTGAAATAGTAACTTGACGAACTGTGTAGGCGTCGGTTTATAAGGCTCTTTGAGTTGCTTATCACCACTGCCATTGAAACTTATCTTGTTATAATCTTTATCTTTGTAATTTTTTGGAGTTTACTACTTAAGAATCGTTGCGGTTTGAAAAGTTTGTCAAATTACCAACGATCATAGTGCTCAAATGGTATTGGTATGGTATGGTTAGTGGTTACTTAAATATAGATTCCTAGAGGGGAACCCTGTTATTCTGAGAAACAGTTATCTAACTAGTTCAGATAACAGGTGCACTGTAATTGTAAATACATTTCTTTAAACTACCTTAATATTGGAAAAATGTAAATTGTACTTTTATTTGTTACCAATAAAATACTTTTTGAAGATAAACTTCTTTAGAATCGTTGTGATTTCAAACCGGATGTAAAGGAAAAACGACAAGGAGGGCGCGCCGCGCTGCACCTATGTATATATCTATGTAGGTAAATAATTTTAAATTAGTTTGTCAAAGAAGTTTCACTTCTGACATGTGTACTTTGTACGCATGCAATTTTTTTTAATTATTTCCATAATGTTGTATTTTACGGTTTTATACTAAGGAGTTATATTGGTGATATTTAAAACGTATTTATACTTTTAGACCTTCGAGCCCTAAATTCTGTAATTCTGTGTGGAATGTTTTAAGAAAAATATATACTTACAAAAATGTTATACATAAACATTTGTTTATTTTCATTAAATGGTAACGAACTTTATATTAACAGAAGAAGGCATAATAACATTGTAACTTCAAGCTTTCGATTATGCAAAGTAAATGTTTTCTTTCTCAGACAAGTTATTACAGTAGGTACCTATGTTATGAAATTTCAAAATCGATTTCACATAATTATTTTAATTTAAATTTTTATATTATTTTTTTTTGGATTTGTACCCAAAGGGTAAAAACGGGACCGTATTACTAAGACTTCGCTGTCTGTCCGTCCATCTGTCTGTCACCAGGCTGTATCTCAAGAACCGCGATAGCTAGACAGTTGGAATTTTCACAAATTATGTATTTCTGTTGCGGCTATAACAACATATACTAAAAACAAAATAAAATAAATATTTAGACAAAAAAAAATTGTCTAAATATTTTACCTAGTCAATGGTACGGAACCCTTCGTGCGCGAGTTCGACTCGTACTTGGCCGGTATTCTTTAAATATATTATATAAAAAAATTGTGCAAACATTGTAACATTGACTTTTAGGGCTTCTGTTTAAATTTATAAATAAATTAAAGGACGTATTATGATTATTTTATTTAAAATACAAGTAATAACAATAGAGTTTCGCTCAGTTCGTTTCAGCCGAACCTATAACTTTGTATATTGCAGTCCACTGCTGGACATAGGCCTGTCCAAGTTCGCGCCAGACATCCCATCATTTTTCCGCAATCCTCATCCAAATTTTAAATTTAATTTTAAAAGTCCACTCGAAAAAATTTAATTAATATAATTATGTCTTGGTATTGTTAAGACCGAAAAAAACTTATATATAATATGTACGCAAATTAGAACAGTTAAAAATTAGAAACACAATCCTTAAATCGAATATATCTAATACCGTATAAGGAGTACTAAACTTATTTAGAAATGAACATATATACACGTACACACTGAATATGTATTCAGTACGTAGTACGATACGCTATTTCCGATTATCTAAATTGCGTGTACTCGAACATGCCTGAATAACTCCCTATACACTGACTGCCCTCAATCTGTATAATGTATACCCCAATTAATATAATTAATTAGCATGTTGTTAATTGGAACGCTTCGTTGCTTCTTTTATTTTCTAATAATAGCAAGTGAAGACTTTTTTATTATAATTTTTTATCTCTTTATGTAAAGTACCTACTTAAATAAGATACACAAATAAGTTACATACATAATGTAACGGAGTTAGCTCCGATAGAAATAACAGACGATTATTGACTTTATATATTATGTAAAAATTTCGTGTCATGAAACTCACGATGTATAATAACGATAAGACTTCCAAAGTACTAAATCCAATTTTTATCAAATTTTGTAAGAATCTGTAATTTGGTCCAACTTAGAGAAAGGGTAGTTTTTATCTCAATTGGACCCGGTAGGTGGCGCTGCTATCTAGTATTTCTATAAATTTTTGAACATATCATCGAGATTAGTCACGCCAGATATGTCGAGCCCAAAATTAAACAGTTCTGCGAAATAAATCGTATTTTTTTTTCAATAGAGTCGAAGCATCCTCGGACGAAGAGTCTATTGATAGTCATGAATGATTTCAGTGAAATCTAAGCCCATTATGTATTTATGTCGACAAATCTAGAGTAATGGGAGTCGTTATAGTCCATAGTAAAAGTAATAGTACTTAAATAGAAAACGAGGACCTTAACCATTTCCATTCTTAATCAATTCTGATTTATTGACAGAACAACTAAAATTCAAAATAGTCATGTTATAGTTAAATTGTCGAACATCAATATTTCATTCAATGGATTGAATTTAAATGTTCCCAAAAAATTTAATTTAATATTTTTACATTAGAATTGTTTTTAAAATTTGAATTTTATTTTTATATTTGGAACGCGTATTCTATGTATCAAAATTCTAGCTATGGAATTTATTTGTTTTGTTTTCGTTTAAAGTTATTTGTTTTTGTTTTAACGTACTTATCTCTTATGTTTTATATCATTGACGATGCGTTGCAAGTGCAATAGTCATACCGAATGGAACGGATGGTAATTTTATAGTTTGTTTGAATATTGTCATAAATTTTGCTAAATAAATAAAAGTAGGTACATACTGAAGTATGCTATTATTATGGAGTCTAACTAATTCACAGAATAATGAGTAAAAAGCTCTTAAAGTTTTCGCCTATGCATCATCAACATAGCTACGATAGGAAATAGATAGGCTCGTTATGGGTACAAATAAAATAGGTACTCTTCGATAGAAAATTTTTTTGCTTAGTATACTACCAAAATAAAAAACATTCGCCTAATTGAGGCTGCAATGGAGATCCAATTTTTAAACATTTGTGCGACAAGTGTGCAGGGTAACATGTGGTAGTAATAAGTCTCAATTTTTAGGGTTCCGTACCTCAAAAGGAAAAAACGGAACCCTTATAGGATCACTTTGTTGTCCGTCTGTCTCTCAAGACCCTTTTTCTCAGAAACGCGTAGAGGTATCAAGCTGAAATTTATAACAAATACTCAGATCTGCTGCCCCTTAGAGCTGTGAAAAAATGAAACTTCCAAGCCAAGGCAATCAAAAGATACAGCCGTTTATGCTGCAAATTTTCGACACTCGCAAGGGAATCAAAACCTACAGGGTACTTCCCGTGAACTGAGAATCTTGAAATTGGATACAAAGCAACGTCTTAAAGCACAAATATAGTAAAAATTGTGAAAATTATAAATTTTTAGTTAAATCGTATAATAAAGATATTTTTAATAATTTTAAATTTTTACCCCTTTTTTCATTAACGCGTAAAGGTATTAAATTGAAATTCATATCAAATACTCAGGTCTATAATACCTGTAAGCTGTAACAAAATCAAACTTCTATGTCAACGATATCAAAAGAAACAGCAATTTAAGCCGCATATTTTCATCGCAACTAATCGCAAAGGAATCAAAACCTACGGGGTACTTTCCGTGAACTCAGAAACTTGAAATTTAGTAGGAAGCAACGTTTTATAGCACAGATAAAGGAAAAATTGCGAAAAGTATACATTTTTAGTTAAATCATAATTTTAATAAAAATACTTTTAATAATTTTTAATAGTTTTAAACTCAATACCCCTTTTCTTATGAACGCGTAAAGGTATTAAATTGAAATTTATATTAAATACTCAAATCTATAACAACTTTAAGCTGTAACAAAATCAAACTTCTATGTCAACACAATCAAAAGAAACAGCAATTTAAGCCGCATATTTTGTATCGCAAATAGTCGCAAGGGAATCAAAACCTACAGGGTACTTCCCGTGTACTCAGAATCTTGAAATTTGGTACCTAGCAACGACTTATAGCACAGATAAAGGAAAAATTGCGAAAATTATACATTTTTAGTTAAATCATATAGTAAAAATATTTTTAATAATTTTTAACTTAATAGCCCTTTTCTCATGAACGCGTAAAGGAATTAAATTGAAATTTATATCAAATACTCAAATCTATAACAACTTTAAGCTGTAACAAAATTAAACTTCTATGTTAACGCAATCAAAAGAAACAGCAATTTAAGCCACATATTTGGTATCGCAACTAGTCGCAAGGGGATCAAAAAATAATGGATACTTCCAGTCGACCGTATGTATGAAGAGACCGATGTATGACCGAGGTATGAAGCAACGTTTTATAGCACACATAAAGGAAAAATTATGAAAACCTTAAATTTATAGTTACATCCCAACCACAGAAATAGTATTCACATGAGCGCCCGGTTTCTATTCACACGTGTACCGAAATAAATAAAATTTGTAACAATTTGTCGTTAATGTTGTTTATATCTGTTTTGTTTTTCAATTATAAAGCTTTGCAAAGATATATTTATTTATTAACTCTTTTTGCACACCAATACACAAAAGAGCAATACATAGAATTTATAACAATCAACTTGCATCAGTTGCAACAGGCGGCCTTATCGCTAATACAGCGATCTTTGGGCAGAGGACTTGCATGTAAAGTAGGGGAAGGGCGCAAAATTTTGTAAGAAAGAAAAATCAGATATAAATAAATAACTATATAACAATAGATTCTGTATTTAATGACACATATTATATACATATAAGTTTACTCATATATATATTCACAAATATATAAATACATACATACATATATACACTATATAGCCCAGTCGAATTAGCTCAAAAACGGGCTAAGATTTACAAAAATCGGCCAAGTGCGAGTCGGACTCGCGCACGAAGGGTTCCGTACCATTGACTATGTACATTGATTTTAATATCGGGCAAAAAGCGGCTAAAAAAATCACTTTTGTTGTATGAGAGCAAAAAAAGGCAAAAATGACGTTTTTTTTTGTATGGGAGCCCCCTTAAATATTAATTTTATTTTAATTTTATTATTTATTATTAAAGTAAAAATAGAACTGAGTATTTTGTGAATATTTCAAGTGCCTACCTGTTGCCATTATTGATATCGAGCAAAAAAAGGCAAGAAAATCGCGTTTGCTGTATGGGAGCCCCCCTTAAATATTTATTTTATTTTGTTTTTAGTATTTGTTGTTATAGCGGCAACAGAAATACATAATTTGTGAAAATTTCAACTCTCTAGCTATAGCCGTTCTTGAGATACAGCCTGGTGACAGACACACGGACGGACAGACGGACGGACGGACAGCGAAGTCTTAGTAATAGGGTCCCGTTTTTACCCTTTGGGTACGGAACCCTAAAAATTGGAAGCAGCAATTTTCCTTCGGAATTCGTTGGGGAAGGTCACTGGTAGTTTAAATTCAAAAAGTAGGGGTACAGTTTTGATTTATACCCGAGAATATGTGCGAGGGGATGTATTATCACCTTAATTGTCAATTTTACGACAAAAATTGTAATGAAAAAAGTTGTTTAAAATATAAAATATATTATTTTTGTTAATATAAATTAAAGGATTGCCTAACAAAATATGTACCAAGAGACAGGTCAAAGAAAAAAGGGAGACCAAGTAAAAGGTAAAAGGAGAGATATCTTCAACTAGAGATGTGGACCGCTATTTATACTGAGAGCACGGGATAGGGATACGTGGAAAGGTTTAGGAGAGGCCTACGCCGCAGAGGCGGCTAATTACTATTACTAATATTAATTAGGTGATGTTATAAACATATAGAGGAGTTCATTATACGAGTATAGAATCAACATATACATAGGTTAATATACAATACATATGTTTAAACTAAAAATACTTACGCTATTATTAATTGAAATTTTAATAGTAATAGAAATAAAGGCTATTTTTATTTTATTTATTTATTTTATTTCATATAAATTAAAGAATTACTGAAAAGATAAAGAGACCTTTGTTGAGACATTTATGCTCGTCCAGCTTTCCACATTGTAATTGATTTCATTTAGCAGCAAACTACCATAACTTTTATTACTTATATACCTACAGGTTTGTATGGAACCCTCGGTGCGCGAGTCCGACTCGCACTTGACCGGATTTTTTTTTATGCAATCAGGTCGGCAAACAAGTGTACCGCTCACCTGACAGTAAGTGATTACCGTAGCTAATAGACGCCTGTAATACTAGAAGCATCGCAAATACGTTGCTGAGCTCCAATCCACCCCAGGAGCACTGGTCGCCTTACTCACCACAGGAACACAACACTGCTTGACAGCAATATTATTGCGTCATGATCTTCTGTAAGGTCGAGGTATTTCCCCAGTCGGGCTGCTCCAGATTTTGAACAGGATATTTTCTGTTGTGCCCTACCTCAGTGATTAGTGAAATGCGTGCATGATGCAACACTGCGGCGAAAGCTTAAATTCTAAATAACGAAGTGTGCAGGGTAACTGTGTAATAAGTCTCAAATATAAATTTGACGTTTACAAATTACCTTAATCATATTTAACTATCGTTTAAACTTTTGCCAATAAGAATGAATATTTTTTCATCACTTCATTTACTCGATACTTGCCGGCGTATAATATAAAACATTCTGTTTACTAAAGTTGATACCGTAATTGAGGACTTATTTAAGTCTTAAAATATCGAGTAACTAATTGAATGTTTAAGTAATAATTACACGGTTTTACTTTACGACAGATAATTCTGCTAAAATGTTTTAAATGAGGATCAATTAAACATACTTGAGCGCTTATAATCACAGCATTAAGTTTATAATTTGGATTTCACAAATATGACCGACCATGTTTTCGAATTTCACGTTTAAATTCGAGTATTTTTCTATTGGACTACAGTGGAATGTATACTCTATTTCTTCTCAATATAATGCGTATTATCTTCATTTTTTTTTCAGCTTTTCATATAGACGACCGCCTTTTTTATTCTTATTCAATATGATATTTTTACCTTGGTGTACAATAAAGTATATTGTTATTCATATTATTATTTCTTCCCACTTACAAAAAACAGTAAATTTCCTTTTCTCAACCTTGTCTTAATATTCACTCAAATTCATGGCCTTCTTTCACGAAATCCTTCAATGTCAAAGCTTGTCGTCTTTGCAACTCAAAACCGCTATCCGTAAAACGCGCTCAATCACTAAGGATATTTATCAAACGTCTTAAATAAACGTATACTTGTGTATTATAATAAAACAACTTTTTCGGATTTAATCGCTTACTTATGTACCTAAATTATGTAATTGTTGTCATTATTTATAATGATAATTTGTTTATTCAATTTATTAATTTATAAATATTTTAGCGCAGTTTGTGCACAGCTTGCTCCCTGATTTGTGGGTTAGATTCCCGCCCCGACTCGTAGTTTTGATATATTTATTTACATATTAGCTGCCTGGACAGACTTCGTCCTGTCTGTTTTTTTTTAAAGATAAAAAAAGGGATTTAAGGAACATACAAAAAAAATTAGCCGAATTGGTGGAGCCATTCTCCAGTTATGCGCTTAGCAACATTCATTTTTATTATATAACATAGATGTATTATTTTTTTATGATAAATGTACATAAATGTAATATTTATCAAAATAAAATCGCGACAATACATAAGTCTGCGGTTACCTATGCAATCAAGGCGCTCACCTTTGCAACGAATGACCACGTTAGTATAAGTTAAAGATGTTTATTTCCTTTATTAGATACTAGCCGACCCGTGCCCACTTCGTTACGCATTATTTATTTTTAATAATTACTTCTAACGACGATATCTCAAAAACTATTCATCTGATTGATATAGTGTAAAGGGCAATTTTAATCTGCATTAAATGCCTAAGCTAAATAACATATTCATTTGGATAAGGATTAATACTGAACTAAAGAAAATATCTATAAAAATAACGTAATGTTTTTAATTAAAAATTTGAACATAAAAGTGGTTATTGTAAGTCAACCATAAGAGATAGAGATATGCTATCGCGGACTTTTTTGTAGCATTTTTATAGATTTTGAATTCGCTAGTACATTATACAACTATATCTTTGCTAGTTTACGCAGCGTTCGCGTGGAAAGCTCCCCGATGGCGAGATTTTTTGCGACCTCTTCAACATTTATCGCCGTATTTCTGCTAATTTACATTAAAATGTAATAAATTATATACCTAAACCTTCCTCAAGAATCACTCTTTCTATTGTTGAAAACCGTATAAAAATCCGTTGCGTAGTTTTCGAGTTTATCGCGTTCAGACAGACAGACAGACAGGAGGACAGAAAGACGCGGCCGGGGGACTTATTTTTATAATAAGTATAGATAGATAGATAGATAGATTTAGTTAAGTGCAGATTTATTTCAACTTTCGTTGAGAATATTGTGTTTCTTTTTTTAATAAATATATTCTTTTTTACATAAATCTCTGCTCAAAGTGTTGTAAAAAAATATTGTTTTTTTTTTAGATGGCGTCTGATTCCAGTGGAGTAATAACTTGGCACTTAACAGGTACTTACTAAATTAATTTTCCTAAATAAATTTATATGTACATAAATATTATGTGTATATTTTTTATTTTCTTTTATACAAACATTGAGTTGACAATACCGAACGAAAAAAAAAGAATTATCTGATTTGGTGCGTTGGTCGTTCTGAATTTATGCGTACATACGTTTCGTTAATTCATTTTTGTTTATTTTTTGTTTATAAAAAATTGTATTGTTTAACAATTTTGTGCATCATTTACGTACTTTAATAAAAATGTTGCGTGCACAGGTTTTATGTGAATCACGTTTGATCGTCGATGCATTCAGTTAAAGCGGAGCATCTGCTTGCTTGTTTCATATACTCAAAAACCATCGACTGTTGAAACTAAACGTTATATAAATATTTTAAATTGTTTTTTATTACACTCGACTCGACCGAAAGTTTAAAGAGAATCGAAGTTTATTTTTTATTTCGGCTTTTTTTTAAAGCAAGATATACGTACGACACAGCATAGTTTTGTATTCTTAAAGCGGAATTTAACACATTAATTGACTGTTTTTATTTTTTATTTTAATTTAATAATGATTAAATTAAATTTTCTCTATCCTCCTTATAGTGTTTATAACTGATTTTTTTTTATTAAGAAAAACTAGTAGTTGATAAATAGTCTTTTAATGCAAAGATATTCTTTAAGTAAAAGTAAAATTATTAACTAATAAGCATGTTTCTTATTTACTATGTTGTGATATCCAGTACATGTCGTACTACTAGACCTAGAGCAATATCTGTAGGGGATTGGAACTAAATTAACTATTCAACTGCAATATGGATTTTGTTGGCGATTGGTAACGAATAGTTTTTAAAAAGAGTTATTATCTCACTGGATATGCCTAAAATGGTTGCATCAGAAGCATTACCCCATCTCACTCATATTATTAACAGGTCTATCGAAACTAATACCTTTCCTTCGAATTGGCAACAGGCTTTGGTAAAACCTATTCCGAAAAACGGGAATCCTGTAGAAGTCAAAGATCTGCGACCTATAAGTATACTTCCATGTATGTCGAAAATCCTTGAAAAGATCGTTCATATGCAAGTATTAACAATTTTGTACGTATCTGGAGGTTAACAAGATTCTACCTGAATCAGGTTGAATCAGGTTTCAGAAGACACAGGTCTACTGTTGGTGGATTAATTGATGTGATCGACAACATCATAACTTCACAAGATAAAGGGATGGGTAAAGTGCTTGCATTGCTTGATTATTCACGTGCCTTTGACTCAATTAATATCACCCTGTTGCTCTCAAAATTGTCCTATTATAGTTTTAGTAGATCGTCAATTGCATGGTTCGACAGCTACTTAAAAATAGATCTCAGATAGTAGTAGTTGCGAAGGAGGATGGTTCTCAGTGTTTTTCTCAGTGCTCTGCTATTGACCGAGGTGTTCCTCAAGGTTCTATTCTGGGACCTTTACTTTTTATACTGTATAGCGCCGATATCGTTAAATGTATTAATTACAGCAATTATCACCTATATGCTGATGATATTCAAGTATATATATCTTTTCGTCCTTCTGAGACACAGCAAGCAATAACGAAGTTTAACAGTGACTTGGAACGTATTTCTTCTTGGTCTGATAAGAACACACTGGTCCTGAATCCTTCCAAATCAAAATATATGATTATTGGGTCCACTAGTCAGGTCAAAAGAATAGAGCATAATATTCCTTTAGTACATATAAAGGGCAAAGCCATCGAACGCGTTACAGACGCACGTAATCTAGGGGTCATTTTCGATGAAAGCCTTCGTTTTGAGAAACATGTTAACACAACTATTGCTAATTGCTTTTATCGCTTAAGGCTGCTATATCGTATCCGTCCATACCTCAGTACACAACTGCGAGTTAGGTTATGCGAAACATTAGTGCTGTCTAAACTAAACTACGCGGATGTAGTTTATGGTCCAAGGTTGCTAAAGCGTTCCAAGTTGGCTGTTCAAAGAGTACAAAATGCTTGTGTTAGGTATTGTTGGGACGTACCACCTCGTACTCATATCACACCGTATCTTATTAAGGAGCGGATACTAAATATGGAAAATCGTAAGCGTCTGCACCTTGCTTGCTTACTATTCGATGTGATCATGTATAAGTATCCGCTATATCTCTACAACAAACTATCGTGGATGGGCGAGGGAAACACACAATATAGAACCAGGTCACACCTTCGGAAGCTCAGTCTGCCTAGATTTTACACCGCTGCCTTTAGGGGGAGTTTTAAGTACAGCGCAAGTAAGTGCTGGAATAACTTACCTTCTCCTTTACTAGAAGCACTCACAGTCACTAGTTTTAAAAGGAAATATAAATTGCTTTTAGTGGCAGAGTTTTGCCGCCAAACTTAGGTCTCTGGTTTTAGATGTAATTTTAATATATAGGTACGAGTATATCTTGTTTCCTCTTCTCCAAACTCGCTACGAAATTTAATAGTATGCTATTTGCGAAGGTATTCAATAAGTGTATTTGTATGCATATATATGTATTTGTATGTAGGTATATGATATATATATATTTTTGTACTTTGGGGGTATATAAATTAATATCTTAATAAATTAATATCTTAATTTTCAGTGTAGTTACTGCTCTCTGTTTATGGGTATACTTAAGTAATGTATTATAGATTCATAAATATTTATGTTTTTCAAATATATACGATATAGGTACTCGTAGAACTCAATTAATATGTGTTAGTATTTAGTTAAGTTAGTTAAGTAAGCTATAATTTGTATAATGTGTATATTTAGTTAAGTACTCGTACTGTTAGTGATGTCGCTCCAAACGAGTGACTACGAGGAGTCACTGAAAATCAGCGTCTCGCCATTGTCGCAATGGTGTGGCAAATGCTGAGTGGCTACCTCTATTGTTCGCATATCTGTAAAACTACATTTGTTTTGTTTCAATTTTTTTTCTTTTTGTGAACAATAAAATATTTTTCTTTCTTTCTTTCTTTCTTTCTTTCTTATTAAGGAGTTTTTGCCGATCCTTCTCTGCAAAATCTACATTCCAAATCAGTGGTAGCTTCAATTTAACTATAATTAAATCCAGCGTAATTTAATTGGTAAAATAAAGATTCAAAAAGTGATTTTAAGTTACTTATATTGAGTAACCAAAATTTTTAATTTTAATTTTTTGACATGTGTATAATATCAGCATTAATTTCAAAATAGAAAAAAATTCTTCACAATATTTGTTTTCATCGTGTATTTCAGAATAAATTGAAAACTCAATTGACTCAGACTGGCTTTGAACCCATCACCGACAGTATTGATTCACAATCCATTTATATTCCATTTACTTAGAAACATTGCTGTTAGTCTGCAGGTATCGCAATAAAAAAGTAGGCAAATAAAGCTTCGGATCAAATTGCATTGAATTATCTGTAATAAGTCTAGAAACGGGGGCGCGGTATGCTTTGCTGTATCATTTATTGTTTTTTTTCGACTTCAGAAAAAAAGATGAGATTCTAAATTTGAATGTACTTTTATTTTTATGGGTATCACTGTCATAACTTTTTTTACTGGGTGTACCGATCGTGGAATTAAATTAGAATGACACTTTTTGAGTTATATCTAATGATGTGCATTGTACTATACTAGTCGATGTAATTTGAAGTCGATCCTTTTCTTTTGAGATCAATAATAATTATTAAAAAAATTATTTTGTTAACTCTTTTGTACAAAACATAACAACTTTTTGTCATAATAAATGTCGTTTAAAAATTTCTATAACCACAGTTTAATATTTCGTTTAAATTTATGTTAAAAGGGCGACCTTGGGAAAACCTACTTCCAAAAGTAGACTGCTATAGGCTTATGTGATTATGGGAATATTTAGATACAGTATATCTGTGTATCTAAAACTTTATGGTATAATTATAATCTATACTAATATATAAAGCTGAAGAGTTTGTTTGTTGGGTTGTTTGTTTGTTTGAACCCGATAATCTCTGGAACTACTGAGCCGATTTGAAAAATTATTTCATCGTTACATAGCCCATTTATCGAGGAAGGCTATAGGCTATGTATCGTCACGCTAAGACCAATAGGAGCGGAGTCCACGCCGACGAAGTCGCGCGCAGAAGCTAGTAATTATATAAATACATAATTATATTTTACTTAGGTACTTGTTGTTTCTAAATATATCATTCTATATATAAAGTGATCATTCGAGTATTACGTAAGCACCGATGAGGGGGTTTTATTATCGATACCACGATACGAGCGATTTAGTTATTGTTTCTTGTTTTTCAGGTTTTAATTTAAGCAAATATGGCTAGTCTAATTGTCAATGCTTGATAGCGAAAAGCTTAAACAGGGATTCCTCAAAACTTTTGGTATTGCTTACTAGCTGTCACGCAGTGTTAAGTTAGAAAGAACAGAAGTAGGAGAATTCCCAAACGATTATGTACGATAAGATACGATCGTATATAATACAAGCTTCAGATGAATACCAAGATGTTGAATGATTCGAAGAGAACGATGACGACATTCCGAAGGAACATGAAAGTGAGCGCACAAACAACATCGAACAGCAAACATCCAATGATATCTAAAACTTCTCAATCTATATATATAAAAGAGTAACCCACCCATTGACTCATCACGATATCTCTGAAACCATAAGGCGTAGAGACTTGAATTTTGGTAGGAATATTCCTTTCGCCGAGTAGAGGTCAGCTAAGAACGGGTTTTACGATATTCGACCCCTAAGGGGGTTAAACGGGGGTTGGAAGTTTGTATGAAAGTCCTATGTTTTTGAAGTAAGAGACTTGAAATTCAAAATGTATGCTCTATAGATGGTGTTGAGGTGTACTAATAATGTATTTTGAGAAATCAACCCCCTTTTGGGGTTAAAACAGGGGATGATAGTTTGTATGAAGTCCAATGAAAATTACACTTACAAACTTAAAATTTGGCAGGTAGGTTTCTTATAGTGAGTAGACATCCGCTAAGAACGGGTTTTGCGAAACTCCACCCCTAAGGGGGTAAAACGGGGGTTGGAAGTTTATATGAAAGTCCTATGTTTTTGAAGTAAGAGACTTCAAATTTAAAATGTATGCTCTATAGATGATGTTGAGATGTACTAATAATGTATTTTGAGAAATCAACCCCCTTTTGGGGTTATAACAGAGGATGGTACTTTGTATGAAAGTCCAATAAAAAATACACCTACAAACTTGAAATTTGGCCGGTAGGTTCCTTAAAGGTAGTAAACATCCGCTAAGAACGGGTTTTATGAAATTCCATACCTAAGGGGGTTAAACGGGGGTTGGAAGTTTATATGAAAGTCCTATGTTTTTGAAGTAAGAGACTTGAAATTCAAAATGTATGCTCTATAGATGGTGTTGAGGTGTACTAATAATTTATTTTGAGAAATCAACCCCCTTTTGGGGTTAAAACAGAGGATGGTAGTTTGTATGAAAGTCGAATGAAAAATACACCTACAAACCTGAAATTTGGCAGATAGGTTTCTTATAGAGAGTAGACATCCGCTAAGAACGTGTTTTACGAAATTCCACCCCTAAGTGGGTAAACGGGGGTTGGAAGTTTGTATGAAAGTCCTATGTGTTTAAAGTAAGAGACTTGAAATTAAAAATCTATGCTCTATAGATGGTGTTGAGGTGTACTAATAATGTATTTTGAGAAATCAACCCCCTTTTGGGGTTAAAGCGGAGGTGTTAAAATGAAAAGTTGAACCATAAGGCGTAGAGACTTGAAATTTGGTAGAAATATTACTTTCGCCGAGTAGAGATCAGCTAAGAATGGATTCTACGAAATTTTACCCACAAGAGGGGTTTGCGGGGTCGTCAACAATGGAAAATTGAACCATAAGGCGTAGAGACTTAAAATTTGGTAGGAATATTCCTTTCGCCGAGTACAGATCAGCTAAGAACGGTATTTATGAAATTCCACCACAAGAGGGGGTTGCGGGGGTGTTAACAATGGAAAATTGGACCATAAGTCGTAGAGATTTCAAATTTAGTAGGAATATTCCTTTTGCCGAGTAGTGATTAGCTAAGAATGGATTTTACGTAATTCCATCCACAAGAGGGGGTTGCGGGGGCGTTAACAATGGAAAATTGGACCATAAGTCGTAGAGATTTCAAATTTGGTAGGAATATTCCTATCGCCGAGTAGTGATCAGCTAAGAATGGATTTTACGTAATTCCATCCACAAGAGGGGGTTACGGAGGCGTTAACAATGGAAAATTGGACCATAAGGCGTAGAGACTTGAAATTTGGTAGGAATATTCCTTTCGCTGGGTAGTGATCAGCTATGAACGGATTTTACGAAATTCCACCCACAAGAGGAGGTGGCGGGGGCGTTACCAATGGAAAATTCCCGTTTTTATACTATAGCTCCTATCGACTATAAATTTGGTAGTAATCTCCTATATGAGATGTAGAAATGATCAATAAGCGCTTTTTATGATAACTCATCCCCAATAAGGATTGCAGGGGTGGGCGTTAACAATAAAAAAATAAAATTTCCGAGCTATAGCTCCTAAAGATTCCAAATTTTGTATGAATTTTCTGTGTGCTTAAAAAATAATTTATGAACAAAATGTGCGATATCCCACCCTACAGGGGTTTGCGGGGGTGGGTGTTAACAATGATAACTTTAAATTTCAGAGCTATAGCTCCTACAGACTCCAAATTTTGTTTGCATTTTCTGTAAGTGATGTAATATATTAATAATTTATTATAAATAATATAATATAAAAATAATTTATGAACGAATTTTACGATATCCTACCCCACAAGGGGTTGCGGGGATGGGTCGTTACAACAATATTTTTTTAAAATATATAATTAGGTCTGCAAACAAGCGTACTGCTCACCTGATGGTAAGCGATTACCGTAGCTTACAGACGCCTGCAACCCCAGAAGCATCGCAAGCGCATTGCCGACCCTATCTCCAACCCCCAGAAGCTCTGGTCACCTTACTCACCTCACCAACCACACAATACTGCTTGAAAACAGTATTATTTGGCTGTGGTCTTCTGTAAGGTCGAGGTATTACCCCAGTCGGGCTGCTCCATATTTTGAGCAGGAAATTTCTTGCTGTGGCTCCTACCGACTCCAAATTTGGTAGGAATCTCCTATATGTGATGTATAAATTATCAATGAGCGGATTTTATGATAACTCATCCCCAATAAGGATTGCGGGGGCGGGCATTAACAATGAAAATTTTACATTTTCGAGGTTAATAGGAGATATCGATAACTTATTTTAATATTTTGTTATCACTGATAGCTATAAAATGTATCACTACATAGTATTAAAAAAGTCGCTTCGCGCTGTCTGTCTGTCCCTATGTATGCTTAGATCTTTAAAACTATATACACAATGGATATTGATGCGGGTTTTTGGAATAGATTATTAATTATAATATTCAAGAGGAAGGTTTATATGTATTATACATGCATAATACAGTAGATAAACACTGATAATTTTAGAGGTTTCTAATGTGATGTCGTTAAGCACATTTTTTTGCGCTTACATTGCAAACGCTGGCTGAACCCTACGAGATAGATCAAAATAATGTACTACAGTATTGTACAACTTAAAAAGGTTTACAAAAAAGTCCGCGATGGTATATATCTATCTCTTAGGGATAGTCCACGATAACCATTTTTTATCCTTTACTTATTACGAGAAATAATGGCTCATTTACGAAGCGATTTTAAGCAATACACAATTAATCCTTATGCAATTAAGTACAACATACCTTAAATACATTGCGCATTTAATATAGATCAATATGGCCCTTTACAACATGTAATTTAAATGAATATTTTCGAAGATGTTGTATGTTCGTACTTTATTCGGTATTAAGGATAATTTTTAAACCGCATTTATAGTAAGTACATTAGGTTGGATAGGATTAGACTCCATAATTTATCAAGTCAAGAGTAACATCTAAAGAAAACATGTTTGTATTGTCTAATGACAAAAAAAAAAACTGTAAACGTCGTATACAGAGACATTATGTAGTATATTTATTATCAGCATTTCACCCGTGCGAAGCCGGGGCGGGTCGCTAGTTTTAAATATATAAGTTTGTGTATTATATAATTTAGATAAATTAAAATTAAATTCATTATTAAAAAATAGAAATAAATTAAAAAAAAAATTTATTTCGTCATTAAAAGAAAAATTTATTCAAAATAAGTTATTTTTAAAATAAAATCTGAAAAAATATATTAATAATAGATAAAAAATAAATCTTTTATTAAATGGGGAAGTCAGAGAACAATCAATTTGAATTTACCAAATTTTAAATAGAAATAAAAAAATCTTTTAAATGTTAAAATTATGCTAAATATCACGAACACGATTCAGCCTGTAATGTCCCACTGTTGGGCATAGGCCTCTTCCCCATGTAGGAGAAGGATCGCAGCTTAATCCACCACGCTACTCTAATGCGGGTTGGCGGATATATTCCCCACTATGAGTAACGATCGCTATCAGGTGTATATAATAACAACCGGGACCGACGGCTTAACATGCTCTCCGAGGCACGGTGGGGAGACCCACAAGGACAGCACAAACACCCAGACCACGGCAAACATCTGTATGACCAATACAAATGTTGTCGTGTGCGAGGATCGAACCCGCAACCGCCCGCGCAACAGCAATAACAAAATTTTTGAATCCTTCTTCTACACGGGGAAGAGGCCTATGCCCAACAGTGGGATATTACAGGGTGAAGCGTGAAGCGTAGCGTATTGAAGTTAAACTAGCTGGGTCCCGCGGTATAACCCGCATTGAAAAATAAAAAAATAGCCTGAAATTGAACAAAAAATTTACCGACCGTCATGTTGACGTTGTTTCACAATTAAAGCCTTCACATATATAATTTTAATAATTAATTAATTTAGAAAAACAAAAGCAATAATATTTTTTCTTGCGGATTGTGGATGCCGGTAGCGAAAGCAATTATATATAAAATGATAGGTATATAATTTATATGGAGTAATTGTGAGTTTTTTTTTTTCTAAAAAAAAGGCAAACATCTTAACCTTACCGTATTATTAATATTTAAAATCGATGGTACGAAACGGGCTTTAACTATAACACCTTTTTTGACTGACTTCAAAACAGGAGGAGGTTCACAATTCGACTATGTTTTTTTTTTGTGTATGTTACCTCAGAACTTTATACTGTGTGGACCGATTTCGATGATTCTTTTTTCAAACGAAAGATGATACGTGTCATGTGGCTGTGTTCTTCTCCTACATGAGGAAAGAGGCCTATGCCCAGAAGTGGGATATTACAGGCTGAAGCGAACCTATATAATACTATATTTATACATAATCATATCGAGACAATTACGCTCAGAATTTATGAAAAAAAGATACTAAGATACACGCAAGAAAGTATTACGAAACTTATTAAAGCTAATTTTATCAAAGAAAACGACGTCGAATTCCTTCAATCACTCAAAGTAATCGCAACAACTTGTTCCGAATCAGCGATAAGAACATTATCCACAAAGCAAAAAATATTTCCAGTCTCTGAGTTCCAATTAGTGATCAATAGGTACTTTCAATTTTCAATTTCGAAAAAGTAGTTTTATAAATAAAGCCTGATATGATTTGAAACATGAGAACACGTCGAGATGGGCGTCGGGTAAGCGAGGCACGCGTTGAATATTCTCAAGGCAAGGCTAGCACTTGAAACGCTGTTGCATCGAAATTATTTTTTGTACTCAAAAGCAGTGAGATTGCTGTTAAGATGAGATACTTTGTTAATTAATAACTAATACTGGCATAGGCCATTTCTGTAGTAGAAGGATCAGAGCTTAATCCACCACGCTGCTCCAATGCGGGTTGGTGGATATATTCCCTACTATGAGTAACGATCGCTATCAGGTGTACATGATAACAACTAGGACAGACGGCTTAACGTGCTCTCCGAGGCACGGTGGGGAGACCCCACGAGGACTGCACAAGCACCCAGACCACGGCATGGTGTCGGGTGCGGGGATGGAACCCGCAACCGCCAGTGCAACATCCACAAACCAGTGCTGTGACCGCTGCGCCAACGCGGCGTTTGATTTCAATAGCATGGAAAATATTAATACGAACTTAACTATTAATTATTATTTAGGTAGGTATTATTCCAAATCTTATATAATTTTTGTTAAATGATTTTATTTTCATTTTGAAATAGCTTTTGAATAGATTTATTTGTAGAAAAAATAAAATTGAAAGTAACTCAACGCATTTTTAAGTTTATGAGATAAGCAATGCGTAAATTTACCGTATAATTATATAAGTGGTTACTGTGCCATACGTACACCACAATGACCGTATTGTTGCAAGTTGGAACAAAATCCGTATTAGTGAAATTTGCATCTGTATCCGAACTACTATATTATATAGGTATTTCGACTATCATCTCCATTCCCTTCGAGTATTAATTATACAATAATTGGTGCCAAGCAATAGAATCTTACACATATAATTTTTAGTTAGTGAGTTAGTTAGTTCAGCCTATTGCAGTCCACTGCTGGACGTAGGCCTCCCCAAGTTCGCGCCAGACATCCCGGTTTTCCGCAATCCTCATCCAGCCTACACCGTAATAATTAATAATTATTATTATTTAATTGGTAAGTACACATTAACTTTTAGTTTTTAAGTTGGTAAACATTAACTTAATATAAATTATTTCATGAATTATTGTGAGTCGCTTTCTATGGTCGGTCGCAACATCAGCAGTAAGCGCGTTGCCAGCATTCATTTGGAGCTCAGTATGATACAATGTTGATTCCTGTTAGATTTTATCACAGACTAGCAAACCCGGCGAACTCCGTTTCGCCACCAGATGGCTTCATGGATGGCTGTAAAAAAAGATTTTCCCGCTTTTCTGTTGAAATATTTCCTGAATTTTCTTTGCTATAAACCTCATGGAGCCCGAGACCTTTCCAACGAATGCAAAACCGTGGAAATCGGTTCGTGCTTTCTGGAGTTATAGCGTCAGGAAGGAAAACCCGACTTATTTTTATATAGTAGATATCTAATTATTCCTAGCCGCCCAAGTTCTAATTTACGACCTTTGTACTGAAATCAAGTTTACCACTCACCATTTTAACAAAAAGCAAAAGGCTTCAAGTTTAAGTATTATAATTTCTAAAGTTCCTGTAATTTTGAGAAGGTAATTCGTTCGCAATTATGTTGTACGTAATTATACTGGATGAGAAGATCCGAGATTGTCCATTAACAGAACATGTAGTTACTTAATTATATTCAAACGCTGTAAAAATCCAAGTACTTATACCTTTTTGAGAGATTTTTCTGACTAGTTTTTATTAATACGGTATAAAATATTTATGGAATAGAGAGGAATGGGTTGAGGTATTGCAGAAATCAAGTAGAATAAAAGAGAGGGAAACGAAATTTTCATCTTGAGCCCGCAGCCTGAAAGAGATCCGTGCTTTTAGAACGGATGTAGCTACAGCACTCTAAAACAACTACAAAGTTCATTAGGATGTAAGTGATTTAACTTTTTTTTTTGTTAGTGTTAAATTTAATTCAGAAAGGAACAAAGTATCCTATAGCAGTCCTTGGAGAAATATTTAGTTTTTGTCTTTGATTTATTGTAATTAAGACGACGCTATTTAATACAGTAAGAGGTTGTGGTGTCAATCTAAGGAGTCTTTTAAAATAATGCCTCTTTGGTGATAAGTCAGAACATTTTAAGAGAACTTGAGTTTAAAATTATGACGTGGTATGGGAGAGAGAATAGTGGTAACTTGTAAGCCAAAAAGTGCCTCTCAAGTATTCTGACAAGTCTAGAATAATTAATTATGTGAGTGCGAGTACTAACAATAGTGTACAGTATTTTTTCTATTGTATCAGTCAAAATAAATTCCATTACTGGCACATACTTGCTATATTATACCGTGTCTCGGAGATCACGTTAAGCCGTCGGTCCCGGTTGTTATAATGTGCACTTGATAGCGATCGTTACTCATAGTAGAGAATATATCCGCCAACCCGCATTGGAGCAGCGTGGTGGATTAAGCTCTGATCCTTCTCCTACAGGGATAGAGGCATATGGCTAACAGTGGGATCTTACAGGCTGAAGCGTAACTTGCTATCTTATACATTTAACTTTTGATCTTTTCCTTCTAATCTTTTCCTTATCAGAGCACGCGATAAATTAAAAAAAAAAATGGACATAGTTTCGCCAGTTAAGTTTCAAACTAGCAAGTACTTGTTCATAGAATCGATCCACGTATTCTGCACACTAAGAATTCCTGTCTTTAATAGGTAGAAACTTTATTTCACACTTTCATAGACAGTTAAACAACAGTAAACGAGGAAATGAAACAAAAGTCGTAGTTACACGGAATCATGTCTAAAGCTACTGTCACACTTGCAACTATTTGAATATTTTTTTGACTCATATTCAGTTAAACTTGTTGGATTTATTAAATAAAAGTTTGGACAACATTTATCAGAGCAACACGTACCTACTTTGTACTTGAAATGTAAGGAATTTATTGAATTTTCTATCGACGATGATAACGGTCGTAAGCGCCATGCAAAACGCGACCCCCTACAGGCCTACACGATTTGAACAGTAAGTAGTGGTCCAAGGAGTCGTCTAAAACTCCGACGGTTTGGGGTTTCGATTCCCATTCGGAAAAGATATTTGTATTTGTACAATTAATATGTCTTGGCGCTTTGGATGTCTGTCCTTAGGTGTCTCCACACCGTGCCTCGAAGAGCACGTTATGCCGTCGATCCCGGTTGTCGTCATAAATACCTGACAGCGATCGTTACTCATAGCAGTGAAGTGTATTAAGCTCCAATCGTTCTCCTACATGGCAAAAGAGGCCTATGCCCAGCAGTGGGATGTTACAGGCTGAATCGTGACCGTAATCGATAAAATAAATACTGCTCTCTGTTTTACGCTAGTGTGAAGGAGACCTGTGATAACATAGGCGGAATCAAGCAACTGTCAAGTCCATTAGTTCCGAGTCTCTTGAATCGATCGCTTTCGCTTCGCTTAATCGTGTATATTCTTTCTTTTTGAAGTAAAACTTCTTTACGCACGCTTGACTTGGGGAATAAGCTGGCGAATGCATGACAAGAGCGTTACGATAATGGTGATCGGGCGAGGCGAACGGAAGTTGAGAGAGAGATATGTTAGTGAAGATTGAAAATTTTACTTCAGTCGAGTGATCTAAAGTTTCTAAAGCATATTCTTTCTTTTTTTTTTAAAGTTACTATTGGTTTTTGAAGTAAAACTTCTTTAAAATACTTGTAATCTGAATCAAAATCATTTCATTATGGTAGCTTATATGTAGGAATATGAAATACCACGTCTGTGGCTATTACCGATTGGGTTTTGAATTTTTATTACAAGTGGAAAAAATAATGAAAAAAAAAAAAGCTTTTAATTAGAGTTTTATGCTTTTTTCACTATAATTTTAAAGTTACATTATATCTATACTAATATATAAAGCTGAAGAGTTTGTTTGTTTGGTTGTTTGTTTGTTTGTTTGTTTGAACGCGGTAATCTCTAGAACTACTGGGCCGATTTGAAAAATTATTTCACTGTTAGATAGCCCATTTATCGAGGGAGGCTATAGGCTATGTATCATCACGCTAAGACCAATAGGAGCGGAGTCGACGCCGACGAAGTCGCGCGCAGAAGCTAGTAAATCATAAGTAAACTGCGTTACGTACGACGATAGTTCCCGAATAAACCCGAGTGCACGTGACATCACAATGTTAATTTCTATTCACTGTGGCGCACAGCTCTAACGCGGTCAGTACATGGATGGGTGACCGCCTGGGAACACCGCGTGACGTTGGCTTTTTGTTTTGTTTTTTTTTTTTCAATTACTTTTTTACGAGTAGTTTTTATTGTATTTTCAATCAATAATGAATTAAGAACAGTAAATAATATTCATGAAAATTGTTTTCAGGTTGTAATATAAAAAAATACTTATAAACTAGTGACATGTGTGTTGATAACGTGAACTATGTAAGAATGAAACTGATACATATTGATAATTTGATATAATACAATATACTTCTTTTGAGTATTAAATATTCCAAGTGATAGCGTAGGATACCCAGGCGATATGGTGGAATAATTAACTGAGGTAGGGCACAGCAGGAAATTTCCTGCTCAAAATATGGAGCAGCCCGACTGGGGTAGTACCTCGACCTTACAGAAGACCACAGCTAAATAATACTATTTTCAAGCAGTATTGTGTTCCTGTTGGTGAGTAAGGTGACCAGAGCTCCTGGGGGGATTAGGGATAGGGTCGGCAACGCACTTGCGATGCTTCTAGTGTTGCAGGCGTCTATGCCTAAGCGCGCACTGGCGGCCTGGCCGCAGCGGCCGGGCCGCGGCGGCCAGCGAAATGTATGTACATCGTATCATAGAGCGCGCACTTGGCCGCGAGCGGCCAGCGGACTGTGGACTACGGTCTTACCATCAGGTGAGCCGTACGCTTGTTTGCCAACCTAGTTACATAAAAAAAAATCCTCAAAACTTTCAAACTTAACTCATATACAAAAATTTACCTTTTCTACCAGAGATGAAATTACCAATTCTCTCCAACATACTTTAGGTAACAGCCGGCACCTTTAGGTAACGGTAAAGTATTAGGGTTGCCTACCCTAAAAACTGACGAACGTCTATGTGCAACGGTGTTTATCATCACAGATCATCACTTCAGCCTGTTGCAGTCCATACGACACCCAAGGGAAGAGAGGGGGTGGCTATATTCTTTACTATCGTAACCAAACTGCAGTGGTGTTTATAAATTCTACTATTTCTTAATGCGTAGTCGTCCCGGTTTCAAGTTTTATATCAAATATTTTTTATTACCTTTACACGGAAGCTCATACTAAAACGAATTTCCCATATCGTTTCCGTTATCACCCTCCCTTGTAATTTATTAAGGATTGATTTTTTTATAGCATTTGCGCATTTATGAAAACATCGACGAGTCACACGTGTATAAAAGCGATACAAAAACTTTAAAAAAAATCTTGTAGGTACCTATTACTTGTCCATGAATTTTTTCTTCAAATATTTTTTGATGGGACAACGTCTAATAAATCTATGAACACGAAAAAGGATGACTCATTGTAGCGTTATGCTCATTGTGGAGTTACGTTCATTGTCCCGTTACGCTCATTGTAAGCTTGCGCCGCATTTATCTCTCTTTCACTCGATTGGTATATGCGTCCAAGAATATGTTTTGTTATGACGTTGTCACGTTAAACTATCGTCCGTAAACCAACTTTACAGACAACCAATAGTTTTTTTTTTTAAATTATAAATAGCGGCTATAAAACCATTAATATAAAACATCTGTAAATCCTGCAAACTTTTCACTACTGGGTCGAAGCTTCCCCCTTCATATTATATGAGAAGTGTTGGACCTTAATCCACCACACTTGTGTGTTGTTGATTTGTTAGCGAATAATATTCCTTACTATGAGTAACGATCGCTATCAAATGTATATATTACGAGTATATGACATCGGTACAGACGGCTTTACGTTCTCTCAGAGGCACGGTAGGGAAACCCATAAAGAATTACAAATAGTCTAGAAACTTTTTGTAAATACAAATACCTACCCCGTGTAGGAATCGAGCCTGCTAACGACTCAAAGACTCGGCTGTTCGTTCCACTACACCAGAGTGATTGCCTTTCTTAATTTACGGATATAATTTTTATCTATAGCTAATAATTGTAATTGATAGTATGAAATTTAGTTATTTGTTACCTAATAAGTCTCTAAATTTGTGTTATAATGGGTATTAGCGAGCCATTCCCCAGACGAGTATCTATGGCTTCTCAGTGAGAAAACTACTATTGTACAAAATTTAGAATTAATAAAAAAATTTATTTATTTAACGATATATTTTATAGTGACTTTTATGTATCTTATTACAAGCTTTTATTTAACTTGCAATGTATGTAGGTACCTACGTTTGTATGTATGTATACATGTAAGTTTGGGTGAAATTTTGCAACTCAATTTTGAAGCAGATATCTTCAAACAATTGAGCTGAAATTTTGTATACTAGTTCAATTTGGATGACAATTCATGGTTAACTAGCGCATTCAAATAAGAGCTTGTATTTTAAAAAAGTTTTGTTACTTTTAATTTATTAAATATTGTTCAAAATATGAATAAAAGTAAAATAATATTATTTTATTATTTGAAAATTGAAAACAGTATTCTTTTGTAGTGCCTTAATACTAAATTATAATATATGTTTTCAAATCTATTGAGTCGTTCTAGTACGCGGACAATTTAGGAATAAAATTGATATTATGACTGTGTTTATACACTTATAGGATCTGACAATAAAGAAAAAAGTTGCATATGTATTAACTTCTTTCCTACTCTAAGTTGCGTATTTCAAGCACCTACAACATTAAGAGATTATGTTTTTTATAGAAAACTAATACAACTACTCAAAAAAAGTTACTTTATGTTTATAAAATAATCTGATAAATAGTGATGAAACTTTAGACTTTAATTATTATGCGGCTTTCAAGAGCTTTACGTGCATATGTATACAAGACTCTTAACCTTTACCAGGCCCCGTATAATACGGGGGTCAAGCTAAACTGGTTTTAGCATATAATTGACCCACAAAACCCGATGGCCTGGTATGAATGGAATATCATACATAGTTGGAAATAATCGCACTTACTGTTTGTAAGTAGAACAAGTAGACGAGGTTGATGACTTCGACGAGCGTCTCCAACCCCATGACGAAGACCCATGGTAGAAGCATGAATTTTATATCCTGTAACAAGTGATAAAATAATTATTATTCAATAATCTAATACTTACATTTTTGTGTCGCAGTGTTTGTAACCAAAATCCTCCGAAACGGTTGGAACGATTTTTATGAAATTTTTTGTGTCTGAGAATCGGCCAACATTTATTTTTATACGCCTAAATGATAAGGGTATAAGGGGCCATCCATAAATTACGTCACACGAATTTTTCGATTTTTCGACCCCTCCTCCGTCCTTGTCACAGATGGTCACATTTATGAGACCCCCCCCCCCCTACCTAGTGTGACGTCACATATTTTGCAATTTTGCATGAGAAAACTGATGACAGTTTCGACATTATTTTTATTTTCATTTCAATAAAAGTCAATTCGCATGTAAAACAAATAAAACTTTAATTTTTGAAGTTAGTTATTGATAGGTAGTTGAAATATCATGTTTTTGTACTTACATTTTGATATTATTATATTTGGAAATGTGACGTCACAAAACTTTAGACCCCTCCCTCCCCCTTGTCACACAATGTCACACTTCGTGGACCCCCTACCCCCCTCTGAACGTGTGACGTAATTTATGGATGGCCCTTAAGATAACCCCAAAATGTTTCTTTTATTTTTATTTAATGATGATTTGGCATTAAAAAATAGATACAACGCAAAATTTTCACTCTTCTACCACCAACGCCTATTTTTTTTATAGCGTTTAGCGGCAAAACAACGTTTGCCGGGTCAGCTAGTTGTATGAATATAAAGAGTGTAAAGTAATCAAATACGCTCTCTCTCTATTGAGATCTACTTTAAAAAAAAAAAGTTTTTTTCGGGTTTTCATATATGGGAATACCATTACCTACAGATGAAAAATAATTAGTTTTCGAAGACAGAATTGTCGTAAACGCCACTTTCTCTAATAAAACTGAATTTCGACGGGGCAAACCAAGCAAGAAGTTGAAGTAACTTTGATTGATGTATGGATGATGAATTTCGGATCGGATTTACCACTGTTTGACTTTACAGATTCTGAACTAACGGAAATATTTGGCAAACATTTCAAATATCTTATAATCTATATAATATATTTCCACCCATATATTGACTCATCACGATATCTCTGGAACCATAAGGCGTAGAGACTTGAAATTTTGTAGGAATATTCCTTTCGCCGAATAGAGGTCAGTTAAGAACGGATTTTACGAAATTCAACCCAAAAAAATTAATTAAAAACATATATGGCAAAACAACGTTTGCGGGGTCAGCTAGTAATAACATGTTCTTTTATTACGAAGTACCACAGAATTAGGATTTTCTCATACGTGCTATGGGTATATAAAACAGAGCACTACGGTTTATTTGAGTTATCTCATCACTTGGCCGTTATTACGTCTATTTATGTCCTAATATTACAATGTTTGTGCCAAATATACATGAAACTTCTCTGTCGACGAGAATTTTGTGCCTACATACAATCTAACTATATCTCACTCAATTTCGTCTGACCATCGTATAGAGGTGACCTTTCACATGGGTAACCTTGCATGACACACTCCCATCTAGTTCATTTTAATTATCTAGCTAATGAATGTTTTATTAAGTGCTTGTTTGTGGTGCGAAATCTGAAACATTTTTTTTTTTATAATCACAGATAAATAATGCAAATAAGATCATTGTCAGTAAAAATATAAAGGCTCAGGGAAGAACTCAGATATCAATTCATGATAGTGCGTGTATTACTTTGTCTGTGCGTGAATTGTTACAAAATAAAAAATAAATAAACAAAGGAACGAAAACCGTCTACACCTATGGACCACACGGAAAATAAGTCACGATCACGATCACGATACAGCCTGTAATATCCCACTGTTGGGCATAGGCCTCTCCTCCATGTAGAAGAAGGATCGGAGCTTAATCCACCACGCTGCTCCAATGCGGGTTGGCGGATATATTTCCTACTATGAGTAACGATCGCTATCAGGTGTACATGATAACAACCGGGACCGACGGCTTAACGTGCTCTCCGAGGCACGGTGGGGTAATCCACAAGGACTGCACAAACACCCAGACCACGGCAAATATCTGTATGGCCAATACAAATGTTGTCGTGTGCGGGAATCGAACCCGCAGCCGCTCACGCAACAGCCAATCGCAATCCAGTGCTGTAACCGCTGCGCCAACGCGGCGTCAAAAAGGCGGAAAATAAGTATAACAAAAAAAATGGGATACGTAAACTCTGACAATCTCTATATAATATATAAAAATGAATCGCTAAATGTGTTGCTAAGCGCAAATCTCGAGAGCGGCTGAACCGATTTCGCTAATTTTTTTTTATAATATTCCTTGAAGTACGAGGATGGTTGTTACGGAGAGAAAAATTTTAAAAAATCCCTGAAAAAGTCTAAAACAACACTTTTCTATATTCCCATACAAAAGATTCGTAATAATACTTAAAAGTCAATTTGAACTTTAATACCATACCATTAAGTTTAAGTGTTAGTGGAGGGGTTCCGGGAAGGATAAGTATTAAAAAAAAATAAAAAATTAAAGAATCGACTGCTAGGCGGTACGAAATTCGCCGGGTCAGCTAAGTTAATAATAAAATTATATAATTACTAGCTGATCCCATGAACGTTGTTTTGCCATATTTGTTATTAACCCCCTTAATCCCCCCCCCCCTTATAACTAAGGGGTAACAAAATAGATATTGGCCAATTCTCAGACCTACCCTATATGCACATAAAATGTCATATAAAAATGGGTCTAGCCATTTCGGAGGAGTATTGTAACTAACATTGTGACACGAGAATTTTATATACAAAGATGACGAGTTTGTTTAATAAATGTATTGTGTAATAAGAAAGACGAGCAAAGCCAGACGTATACCTCGTGTATTACGTTCTAATCTTCTAATAATAGACAATGGCTTCTTTCAGTATGATGAATTCACCTTGCGTGTCTGCAGTCAACACGCTATCATCTTAGGCTATCATAGTTAAAAATGCAATGATAAAGAAAAGGTATAGCATTGTCTCAAGGGAACATAAACGTCTAAAGGTTTCCAAAATCATTTTGAGTTTTAATATTTTATTTTCAAAGCCGTCGGTCCCGGTTGTTATCATTACACCTAATAGCGATTAATACTCGTAGTACGGATATTAATAAGCTCCGATCCTTCACCTACATGGGTAAGAGGCCTATGACCAACAGTGGAATATTAAAGGCTGAATCGTGTTCTAACTTGCCGCTAAGTTTCTTTACGTATAACAAACTGATTTTGAGCTGCTTCGACCATTTTGACTTTTTGAATATCACAAAAACGCAGAAAATATTTAAAATTTAAATAACTTCACGGCAGTACGTATATCGTATAAATCCATACTAATATTATAAATGCGAAAGTAATTCTGTCTGTCCATGTCTGTCACGCAATCACGCCAAAACTACTGAACAGATTTAAATGAAATTTGGTATATAGATATTTTAGAGTCTGGGAAAGGACATAGGCTACTTTTTAATGCGGAAAAAAGGGTGTAACGGGTTGAAAGGTTGGAGATTATTTATAAACCTGAAAGTTGGTTTGTTTGTTTGTTTAAACGCGCTAAACTCAAGAACTACTGATTCGAATTGAAAAATTCCTCTGAGGTGGATAGCCCACTTAAAGTGAAAGGTTATGCTTTAAGAAGAAGGAAGGCTATTTCTTCCCTCAAATCAACGCGGGTGAAACCGCGGGTACAGCTTGTATTATAAAAGTATAATACAAGCTGTGCCCGCGATTTTTGCGATTAGTAATATATAATTGTACAGCGGTGTATTATAAAATAAATGTGTTTTATCTTCTGAGCAAAGTTTTCTTCTACAAAAAGATTTGATTACAATTGTACGTCGAGGGATATAATTATTTCAGAATTTCTTCCAAGATATATACAGGTTTAGTAAGTATGGTGCACTTCAGCATGAAAATACTTTTTTTACTTAAGAACCTATTTGGAATATTTAGCGAATACGTGCTATTTAACGAGTGATAAATTCTTCGACTTCTTTATTGAAGTGAAACTTCTTTATTCGTTGTGATTTCAAACCGGATGCGACGGAAAAACGACAGGGACTGGCGCGCCGCGCTGCACGCCGCGCTGCACGCCGCGCTGCACGCCGCGCTACTTTATAATCTATGTAAATAATTTTAAATTACTTTGCCAAAGAAGTTTCACTTCTGACATGTGTACTTTGTACACACGCAATTATTTTTTTCTTTCTGTATTTGTATCAATCAAAAACAACATTCACGCAGCCAAAACATATAATGGAATTAATAGATTGTAAATATAAATTATTATAAAGAATAATTCAAAGTACACATCATTGAATTCTATCAAAAAATATTTTTATTATATAATATAAAACTGAATGTTGCTGAGCGCATAACTGGAGAATGGCTCGACCAATTCGGCTACCCGGTCCGGCTCGACCAATTTTTGTATGTTCCTTAAATCCCACAGGTTTTTTTTATAGTAAAAAAATTATAAACAATAATAATATAAAAATCGATATTTATTGAATCAATTCAAATCTAGTTCTAGAACGCTAACAAATTAGTAATTTAGTATTATTATTTGTTATATTGAATGTACTAGGTGTGCTATAGCGCTTGTGATGGGTTCATAGAACCCATTTTCAAAAATTAACGTATCGAGAACAAGTGCGTTTTTACTGGCTTATGGCCATGCAACTCGACTGACAATTTTAGTCTATATACTAGTACGTGAACAACTCGTAAGCGCGATTTAATCGTGTACAGTGACATCTATTGGCGAGAAGGTAAAATTCAATAAAAAATATGAAAATTTTAACGTATTGTGTATAATATTCATATTGTATTCGTAAATGATTATGTATTTCGAATTTCCGATATTTTAGCACTTATGCAAACGACTTTATTCCATGCATGCATATAACGGTGTTATATTTATTTTAAAATTTAAATGTTAAGGTTGTACGAACATAATTATATGTGACTAGCTTCTGCGCGCGACTTCGTCGGCGTGGACTCCACTCCTATTGGTCTTAGCGTGATGATATATAGCCTATAGCCTTCCTCGATAAATGGGCTATCTAACACTGAAAGAATTTTTCAAATCGGACCAGTAGATCCTGAGATTAGCGCGTTCAAACAAACAAACAAACAAACAAACAAACAAACAAACAAACAAACAAGCAAACAAACAAACAAACAAACAAACAAACAAACAAACAAACAAACTCTTCAGCTTTATTATATTAGTATAGATATATGCACTTACAAAGATTATAAGCTAATTTTTTGATTTGTTATGAATAACTATCGACGAGTTAGTGCAACGGTCATAGCACTGGTTTGTGGATGTGAGCTGGCGGTTGAGGGTTCGAACCCCGCACATGACAAACATTTGTGTTGGCCATACAGATGTTTGCTGTGGTCTGGGTGTTTCTGCAATTCTGCATTCCTTGTGGGTCTCCCCACCGTGCCTCAGAGAGCACATTAAGCCGTCGGTCCCGGTTGTTATCATGTATACCTGATAGCGATCGTTACTCATAGTAGGGAATATATGCGCCAACCCGCATTGGATTACATGGGGAAAGAGGCCTATGCCCAGCAATGAAGCTAATAAGTATAGATGTATTCATATATTGAATTTCATTTTTTAATTGATATTGAGTTCCATAAAGTTTTATTTTTTTTTTTAATATTTGTCCGTCTATTTGAAGAAAGAAAAATAAAGTTTTCTAATATTTACGCGAATTTTATTCATTGAAATGTAACCAATTTTATGGATTTTATCGCGGTTTGTTTGTTTTTTAAATTACCGACGTTTCTGATACTTCACAGCAACCATGGTCACGGGAGGACTGAGGTGTCAGACGTCCTAGCGTTACTAAGTTATTCGAAACTACCCTATGTTACATCAATATTTTAATTAGTCCTTTCTAAGCAGAAAGTGCTAACTGAGTCTTTAATGGCATATTATACATGGTTTAGGTATTAGCTTTGGTCCCAAGTAGGTGCTAACGACTAGCCATCTTCTCTATTGAAATTTGTATGTTTTTTTTTTTTAATTTCAATAGCCTCACGGATCATACTTGGTTGATTTCAACTACTCACTGTATTCTTCATATTCACTGTATTATTCACTGTATTCTTTATCGGCAAATTTGATTCTTTAGTCGGCTTATCAAATCTACTATAATGGCCAGCTTTGTCTAGACTTTGTTCACAGATTGCGGTAGCGACGGTGTTTTAAAGTCACTTACTTAAACACATAACATCTATACATATAATAAAATGGTAGAAAAGTCAAAACTGTACATTGAATATTTTTTAAAAGAATACTTGGGGTGTGATCTATAATCGATACCGAAGCCAAAAATATAGTTTTTAGAATTTTTGTCTGTTTGTCTGTTTGTCTGTATGTATGTCCGGGATAAACGGGATATACAAAAAGTACTGCATGGATTTACTTCAAATTTGGCACGAATATTGTTAAGAAGTCGGGTCAGAACATAGGCTATATATTATCACGCTATCACCTACGGGGAACGAGCAGTGAACCTTTATTTCTTCAAATGTATGTCCGGAATAAACTCAAAAAGTACTGCATGGATTTACTTCAAATTTGGCACGAATATTATTAAGAAGTCGGGTCAGAACATAGGCTACATATTATCACGCTATCACCTACGGGGAACGAGCAGTGAACGCACGCAGACGACGTCGCGGGCAGCAGCTAGTAAAAAATAAAGTTTTTTTTTAAATATCTTGGTCGTGAACCACAAACAAAGATCCATAGATATCAAATGATCTATAATTCTATACATATTATAGAACAGTCGCTTCCCGCTGTCTGTCTGTCCCTATGTATACCTTTTAAACTATAAAAATATATGTATATCTTTAAAACTACGCAACGGATTTTGATGCGGTTTTTTTTTAATAGATGGAGTGATTCACAAGGAAGGTTTATATGTATAATACATGCATAATATAGTAGAGGAACACTGATAAGCTTAGCAACCGCGCGAAGCCGGGGCGGGTCGCTAGTTACTTAATATAAGTAACTAGCTTCTGCGCGCGACTTCGTCCCCGTGGAATAGGACAAATTCTGTCATACATGATTTAAGCGAAACTTTAACCGTTTATGCCGCGGAAGTTCTCAAAAGGAAAAAAACCCCGATATCGAAACATTCTTCATTTGTGCTATGCTCCTATTGGTCTTAGCGTGATGATATATTGCCTATAGCCTTCCTCGATAAATGGGCTATCTAACACTGAAATAATTTTTCAAATCAGACCAGTAGATCCTGAGATTAGCGCGTTCAAACAAACAAACAAACAATCAAACAAACAAACTCTTCAGCTTTATTATATTAGTATAGATTAGATGGTATCGTTAGATATTGAAAAAGAATCTTGACATATCATACGGAAGCAGATTTGACACATGCTTTATCTATATGTATATCTATACATCTATATGTTACAGTCAAAACTCTTAATCAGTCAAAAGTAGTTTTGACTGCAAAAAATCAGTCAAAAGTACTTTTGACTAGACAAGTTGGTCAAAAGTGGTTTTGACTAAAATAACAGTTAAAAGTACTTTTACCCAATGGAGCTGGTTAAAAGTACTTTTGACTAAATGATTCCGTCAAAAGTGGTTTTGACTGGTTGTATCAGTCAAAACTCTTAAAAAGTAAGGTGGTCGCGGCATATTTTTGTCACAGAAACAATGAAAAAAATAACCCTAACCTATCTAATTTCAATATTAGACTATTTATCGGCATATTTTTGTCACAGAAACAAAAAAAATAACCCTAACCTATCTAATTTCAATATTAGACTGTTTATCGGCATATTTTTGTCACAGAAACAAAAAAAAATAACCCTAACCTTTCTAATTTCAATATTAGACTGTTTATCGGCATATTTTTGTCACAGAAACAAAAAAAAAATAACCCTAACCTATCTAATTTCAATATTAGACTGTTTATCGGCATATTTTTGTCACAGAAACAAAAAAAAAATAACCCTAACCTATCTAATTTGCAGTTAAAACTAAACTAGTTAAGAGTTAATAGAGTTTAAGAGTTAATAGTGCTTTTGACTGACGCTTTTTTGCAGTCAAAACTACTTTTGACGGAGAGCGTCAGTCAAAAGTACTTTTAACCGCAAATTTGCAGTCAAAAGTACTAATAACCAATAATTTTCAGTCAAAACCACTTTTGACCAACTTGTCTAGTCAAAAGTACTTTTGACTGATTTCGCTAGTCAATAGTACTTTTGACTGATTAAGAGTTTTGACTGTGACATATACAAATAAATAAATTTGGAGTGTCTGTTTGTAATATTAAAATAACCGCTTTTTACTAAATGCATATGGATCTATACACGGTACATATACCAAAATAACATTTTTACAACTTTGATGCCTCTATGTCTATCTGTTTGTTTGTTCCGGAATATCTGTGAAACGGCTGGACCGATTTTGACGGGACTTCCACTGGCAGATAGCTGATATAAGGAATAACTAAGGCTACTTTTATTTTAGAAATTTATTTATTTTGTAACTCTGCGAAAAGAACAATATATATTTTTTTTAATTCCACGCGGACGAAGTCGCGGGATCAGCTAGTAACAAATATAAGGATACATAATTAAAACAACATGATCTTATTTCGAAAATATATTTATACGAAATACGTAAAACTTAATTTATATTTTATTATACTTTTATCAAATTATATTCGACTTTATATAATATCAATGGTCAAACATAAATTTTTCCATTAAAACTTTTTAATATAATCTTCAAGTTTATAAAGAAACACGTTTGATTTTTTTTTATACGAGTAGGTACCTACTCTGTGCTTGTGTGCTGTGTGGTTACGAGTGCTGTGTGGTTACGGCACTAAAGAATGTAGCCACCCCCTTTCTTCCCGTGGGTAGTAAGAGGCGACTAAGGGATAACACAGTTCCACTACCACCTTGGAACTTAAAAAGCCGACGGATGGCGGGATAACCATCCATGCTGGCTTTGAAATACACAGGCCAAAGACGAGCAGCAGCGCCTTCGGTGCGACAAAGCCAGCCTTGCGGTCACCAACCCGCCTGCCTAGCGTGGTGACTATGGGCAAAACACATGAGTTCGCGTCATAATGTCGGGCGCAAACTTGTGTAGGCCTATGTCCAACAGTGGGCTTGGATAGGCTGTAGTGGTGGTAGTGGTGGTGGAGTACCTACAACTAGATCGGCAAACAAGCGTACGGCTCACCTGATGATAAGCGATTATCGTTGCCTATAGATGCCTGCAATACCAGAAGCATAGCAAGTGCGTTGTTGACCCTACTCCCTAGTTATTTATACTCTAAGCTACTCCCAATTCCCTCCAAGAGCTCCTTACTTACCACAAGAACACAACACTGTTTGATTATTTTCCCCAGTCCGATACTCCAGATTTTCAGCAGGAAATTTCTTGCTGAGCCCTACCCCAGTTATTAAAATACAAAATTTAACTTGTGTAAAACGTAAAAAAAATTTTTTTACATAAAAAAGATAGGTCACTATTTTCGACTCTCATCTTTATTAAAACACAAAATTAACAGACAAGTAAAGTTAATGAAAATTTTTTAATTTTTATTTTAAACTTCCCTTTGAAAGTTTCTATCATTTTTATATTAATTTAAATTACACCACGAGTTATAAGTAGTAAAATTAATTTTTAATTTCTGTTAAAAAGTTCAAAAATACTTAATTATTATTTACATTATTAGCAAACAATAAACTATTTCACAACAATCGCGCAATCATCACATTGGCAGCACATTTAAATTTCAATATTTGACACCTATATCATACACACACTAATTGCTCGTATCTCTTTTGTTCATACATTTATAATAACACCTTGAACTCTAATTATTATTAAAGAATCGGCCAAGTGCGAGTCGGACTCGCGTACGAAGGGTTCCGTACCATTGACTAGGTAAACAACAGTAGGTACATTGACTTTAATATCAGACAAAATGCGGCTAATAAATCACTTTTGTTGTATGAGAGCAAAAATAGGCAAAAATGACGTTTTTTTTGTGTGGGGGTCCTTAAATATTTATTTTATTTTAATTTTATTATTTATTATTAAACTAAAAGTACAAATGAGTATTTTGTAAATATTTCAAGTGCCTACCTATTGCCATTATTGATATCGAGCAAAAAAGGGCAAGAAAATCGCGTTTGTTGTATGGGAGCCCCCCTTAAATATTTATTTTATTTTGTTTTTAGTAGGTATTTGTTGTTATAGCGGCAATAGAAATACATAATTTGTGAAAATTTCAACTGTCTAGCTATCGCCGTTCTTGAGATACAGCCTGGTGACAGACGGACGGACGGACAGCGAAGTCTTAGTAATAGGGTCCCGTTTTTACCCTTTTGGTACGGAACCCTAAAAAATTTACCGCGAAATTAATGAAATGAAATGAATGCTATAGTAATAATAAAAAATACTCATTATTAGGGATAACTCAAACAACGTTTTATAATTAGTCAATATTATAATGGGCCCCGTAAACGATCAAACATGTTTGTCAAACATGTTTGATCAAACTTCATGTTTTCATATAAAAACCATATCAAAAAAGCCCGCAGCCCCGCACACGATCAAATAATTTGACAAACACGTTTGTCAAACAGAAATTTAATATGAAGTTTGATCAAATATTTGATCGTCTACGGGGCCCTTAACAAGCAGCAGCTTTCGATTTTAAAAAAATCGATAAACCGAACAAAAAGTTATGAAATAAATAACACAAATAAAAAATACAGTCGAATTGATACCCTCTTCCATTTTTTAAGCGACTTCCAAAAAAGGAGGAGGTTCTCAATTCGACACGTATGTTTTTTTTTTTATGTACTGAGTGGACCGATTTCGATCAATTTTATTTTAATTGAAAGGTGTTGCGTGTCATGTGGTCCCATTTTAATTTAATTGAGATCTGACAAGTACTTTTATAGTTATATCTAATAATGCGTATTTACGTGACTACTTTTTCGTCGACCTACGTTATATTATACCGCATAACTTTTTACTCGGTGTACCGATTTCGATGATTCTTACTTTAATCGAAAGCTAATACTTGTCTTGTAGTTTTGTTTAAATTAGATCGAAAACTGATTACCACTTTTTGAGTAATCTTTAATAGCGCATATTTACTTGACTATTTTTTCGTCTTATTACGTTGTATTACTTGTCGATGTAATTGAAGTCGCTTTTTTCGTTTGCGAGCAAACACAATTATGAAAATGTAGAAAGTTAGAAACCTGCTTAAACCCTAACTTGTGAAAGAAACATCAAATTATTTTTGAAGTGAAACCTCTTTAGGCGCATGAGGGGTAAAATTTGAACGACCGGTAACGCGGAAGAGTCATAACGGTCAGTACTTGGATGGGAGACCGTCTGGGAACACCGCGTGAGGTTGGCTTTTTTTTCAACTAGTTTTTTTTTATACTTTAAATTCGTTTTTTTTAATTAGTTTTTTTTTTTAAATTAGTTTGGCAAGTTTCAATCCTGACATGTGTAATTTGAATTTTTTTAACTACAACGAAATTAAATAGATGAACAACTGGCCGTGACAGCCTAGTAATCTCGCAAGTTTTTTAACATTTTTAAATTTAACATACTTTCCATAAAATTTAATTAATAATAAAAAATATAATACACATAATATACTGTACCTTGTATACGCCAAATATAAGGAGAATGCAAGCTACGAGTCCAAGAGTACTGCAGGCCAGCAGAGTAATGTTCAACGATACTGTTACTGTAACAAAAGTTTGGTAATTATTTCACTGTTATGATCTTATGATACACGGGGTAAAATAATTTCAGTTTAAATTTAATACGATATTATGTACATAAAGAAGTATGTTTGTTAGTTCCAACACGGGACTGGAGTTTACTGCTTAAGAACAAAATTTTCTTTATTACATTGTATAATCTATAAGAGCCTCATTGCACAGAATATATAGGTATTATGTATTTATATATAAAATCTTATCTGAAGTTTTTTTACGCTTTTTTTTAACATCAAAAATGACACAATTTTTTTTAAAATATAGAAATATATATAATATGTATTTAGATAAATCTAGGTGCATATCTACTACATAAAAATCTCATCATTTATTTTATTTATTTATTTAACAATTTATTATACGTACAGTTATGAGACTCGCGTATAAAATTTGTTACAAGTAGGTACAGAAGTAGTAGGAAAGACGGATAAAAATCCGGATTAATATTGGGCGAACTCATTTCAAACACCAAAATAGACTAGCTTTATTTGAGTTAATGTAGCTAGTTACTAAATATTTCAGCCTTCTATATAACTAGCTGTGAAATATCTGTGTAGATGAAAAGCCTAATAGACTAACTCAGTTGTAAACGTCATTTATTTTGTCTAAATAAATACAGTATTTTAAGATAAAACCAACCACCATTGCTGTGATGGATTGCGATTGGCTGTTGTGCGAGCGGTAGCGGGTTCGATTCCCGCACACGACAACATTTTGTATTGGCCATACAGATGTTTGCCGTGGTCTGGGTGTTTGTGAAGTCCTTGTAGGTCTCCCCACCGTGCCTCGGAGAGCACGTTAAGCCGTCGGTCCCGGTTGTTATCATGTACACCTGATGGCGATCGTTACTCATTGTAGGGAATATATCCGCCAACCCGCATTGGAGCAGCGTGGTGGATTAAGGTGAGGTAATTGATGTATTCCTGCAAAACACGTTTCTATGAATTCAGTTTTGAAATAGTAAACAGTGAAATTTTTATCTAATAAATTTAATTGATATTGTTGAGGGTATATTCTAGTTCAGGCTTTTGTCGGAAACATGATTTGATAAATTTGGCTCGATAGAATAAATTCACAAAGTTACCTCTTTTCGGGTCATTTTATTTACTATGATTGGGTTTTATTCTTAAAATAACTGATTTGATATTATAAATAAATTACCAAAATAAAGTTCATATACATATAACTGGAATAATTTGATCAAGTGTTTTTTTTTTTAATTCCATAATTTTTTTTTAATCGATTATTCAAGTGATTTTCGACCGCTTTTTTGCTCTAGCGGCACTGTGCAGTGTCCTGTCGGACGTCATAGACGCTGGACGTGTGAAAAATTTTTCGATTTTTCCCGCGAAACATTTCGTATTCCGTATTTTTTAAATATTAGTATGCATTCAATATTCGTACCTACTGAAATTTGAATTCGCTATTTATAAATTTAAATTAATATATTTTGTTGCTGTTTTTGTAAAAAATACCTATTTATCTACATAAAATAAAATTGGAGTGTCTGTTTGTAATATTACGGTTTTTAACTAAATTCATATTATGTAGGTATGTATAATATACATACATTGTATATATACCAAAATAACATTTTTGAAGTGAAACTTCTTTAGGCGCATGAGGGGTAAAATTTGGTAGGTGGCGCTGCTATCGGTATGTAACTCCGAAACTACTGAACCAATTTGTATCAAAATTTGTAAGCATCTGTAATTTGGTCCAACTTGGGAGATAGGGTACTTTTTTCTCAATTAGACCCGGTAGGTGGCGCTGCTATAGGTATGTAACTCCGAAACTACTGAACCAATTTGTATCAAATTTTGTAAGCTTCTGTAATTTGGTCTAACTTGAGAGATAGGGTAGTTTTTATCTCAATTGGACCCGGTAGGTGGCGCTGCTATCGCTATGTAACTCCGAAACTACTGAACCAATTTGTATCAAAATTTGTAAGCATCTGTAATTTGGTCCAACTTGGGAGATAGGGTACTTTTTTCTCAATTAGACCCGGTAGGTGGCGCTGCTATAGGTATGTAACTCTGAAACTACTGAACCAATTTGTATCAAATTTTGTAAGCTTCTGTAATTTGGTCTAACTTGAGAGATAGGGTAGTTTTTATCTCAATTGGACCCGGTAGGTGGCGCTGCTATCGCTATGTAACTCCGAAAGTACTGAACCAATTTTTATCACATTTCGTAAGCATCTGTAATTTGGTCCAACTCGAGAGATAGGGAATTTTTTATCTCAATTTGACCCGATAGGTGGCGCTGCTATCGGTATGTAAGCAATCTTTGGTAGCTGTTTTCCGGACAGGACAACGTCTGCCGGGTCCGCTAGTTTAATATAATTATTTTGTTGCTGTTTAAGTTTTTGTAAACACTATTTATCTATATAAAAATTAATAAAAATGGAGTGTCTGTTTGTAATATTACGTCTTTTAACTAAATTCATATGTATGTATATATACACGGTACATATTACACCAAATTAACATTTTTGAAGTGAAACTTCTTTAGGCGCATGAGGGGTAAAATTTGGTAGGTGGCGCTGCTATCGGTATGTAACTCCGAAACTACTGAACCAATTTGTATCAAAATTTGTAAGCATCTGTAATTTGGTCCAACTTGGGAGATAGGGTACTTTTTTCTCAATTAGACCCGGTAGGTGGCGCTGCTATAGGTATGTAACTCCGAAACTACTGAACCAATTTGTATCAAATTTTGTAAGCTTCTGTAATTTGGTCTAACTTGAGAGATAGGGTAGTTTTTATCTCAATTGGACCCGGTAGGTGGCGCTGCTATCGCTATGTAACTCCGAAAGTACTGAACCAATTTTTATCACATTTCGTAAGCATCTGTAATTTGGTCCAACTCGAGAGATAGGGAATTTTTTATCTCAATTTGACCCGATAGGTGGCGCTGCTATCGGTATGTAAGCAATCAAATTTGGTAGCTGTTTTCCGGGCAGGACAACGTCTGCCGGGTCCGCTAGTTTAATATAATTATTTTGTTGCTGTTTTAGTTTTTGTAAACACTATTTATCTATATAAAAATTAATAAAAATGGAGTGTCTGTTTGTAATATTACGTCTTTTAACTAAATTCATATGTATGTATAAATACACGGTACATATTACACCAAATTAACATTTTTGAAGTGAAACTTCTTTAGGCGCATGAGGGGTAAAATCTGAGCGACCGGTAACGCGTCAGTGTCACGACGAGTACTTGGATGGGTGACCTCTTTTTTTTTCAATTAGATTTTTGAAGTGAAACTTCTTTAGAATCGTTGTGATTTCAAACCAGATGCAACGGAAAAACGACAGGGAAGGGCGCGCGGCGCAGCGACTTGCATGAAAAAGGATGACACATTGTAGCGTTACGCTCATTGTAGCGTTACGCTATTTATATCGTTACGCTCATTGTAGCGTTACGATATTTGTAGTTACGCTATTTGTAGCGTTACGCTCATTGTAGCGTCAGTACTTGGATGGGTGACCGCTTTCTTTTTCAACTAGTTTTTTTTAAAGTGAAACTTCTTTAGGCGCACTTAACTTGGAGAGTAAGCAGGCGTGACGAGAGCGTTACGAAAAGTGTGATTGGTCGAGGCGAACGGAAGTTGAGAGGGAGATATTTTGGTTAAGATAAAATTTGATCGACCGGAAACGCGGCAGCGTCACGACGGTCAGTTCTTGGATGGGTCACCGCTTTTTTTTCAAATAGTTTTTTTGAAGTTTAACTTCTATAGGCGCGCTTAACTTGGGGAGTAAGCAGGTGCGTTACGAGAGTGTTAAGAAAAGTGTGATCGGTTGAGCCGAACGGAAGTTGAGAGTGAGATATGTTAGTAAAGATAAAATTTAACTGACCAGAAACGCGGCAGCGTCACGACGGTCAGTACTTGGATGGGTGACCGCTTTTTTTTCAACTAGTTTTTTTGAAGTGAAACTTCTTAAGGCGCATTTCATCACATGAGGTACATTTGAGCGACCGGTAACGCGGCAGCATCAGGTACTTGGATGGGTGACCACTTGGGAACACCACGTGACGTTGCCATTTTTTTTCTTTGTTATAATATATTATATTTAATTAATATTAAAATAAGAATTATTAAATATAAAAACCTACTGTGGAATTTTTAAGGAACATACAAAAATAAATTAGCCGAATCGGTCGAGCCATTCTCGAGTTATGCGCTTAGCAACATTCTTTTTTATTATATAGATTATAATAATAATACATAACAACAAAATAGAGTTTTCAAAATAGAGGTATATAGGAGGTAATTTTTAATATAATATTATCTAATATATATACTAAATTTATTACAAAGTATGTTTCATTATATTATCAGCTCGGTGAAGATCGATTTAGATTCGGATCTTAGACCACTAGTACTAAGCAGCGCTTCATGACAAACTTTACATTCGTATGTTACACAGCTCAAAATGAATAATTTAAATTATATTTTTATTTCGAGTTAATACAATTAGGTACAAAATTCAAAAGTATAAGTGTGTCTGTTACATTTTTACGCCTATGGCGATGTAGCAAATTAGCAATTTTAAAATTCATCAACATCGGAGAGCTAATACTGCCTACTGTACCTATACAGATAAATTTTATTTAATAATTATTATTTTAAATTTAATATGTAATTTGTTTCATTTAATAGCTCTTATTCCATTTATGTCCAACAGTATTTATACTAAATAACCCTGAAATCCTTTACTTATTTTATTTATTTACGAAAGTATTATTATTTTATCACTACTATAAAAAATGATCATTATAAATGCATTTCTATTTTAAAGCCAAATAAAATTTCATGACGGTCAGTACTGAGATGGGTGACCGCTTTTTTTTTCAACTAGTTTTTTTGAAGTGAAACTTTTTAGGCGCATGAGGGGTAAAATTTGAGCGACCGGTAACGCGGGACCGTCACGACGGTCAGTACTTGGATGCGTGACGCTTTTTTTTTCAACTAGTTTTTTTGAAGTGAAACTTCTTTAGGCGCGCTTAAATTGGGTAGTAAGCAGGTTAATGCGTGACGAGAGCGTTACGAAAAGTGTGATCGGTCGAGGAGAACGGAAGTTGAGGGAGATATAAGTTACTTAAGATAAAATTTGAGCGACCGGTAACGCGGCAGCGTCACGACGGTCAGTACTTGGATGGGTGACCGCTTTTTTTTCCAACTAGTTTTTTTAAATATTGTAATTGTATTGTGGAATTTATTGAGATACGTTTTATTGAATAATAATTATTTTAAACTACCTATGCCCGCGACTTCGTCCGCGTGGAATTTAACAAAATAATTACTGTTCAGTTCGCAGTTATAAAATAATAATAAAAAATCTAAAATAAAAGTAGCCTACGTTACTCCTTATTACATCAGCAACTATCTGCCAATGAAAGTCCTGTCAAAAACGATCCAGCCGTTTCAGAGATTAGCCGGAACAGACAGACAGACAAATTATAAAAAATGTTATTTTGGTATTTGCACCATGTATATTATATAATATGTAATTTAGTTAAAAGCGGGTATTACAATATTACAAACAGACACTTCAATTTTATTTATTTGTATAGATTTAATATGTAATTTGTTTTATTTTATATAGCTTATTCTATTTATGTCCAACAGTCTTTATAATAAATAACCCTGAAATCATTTACTTATTTCATTTATTTACGAAAGTATTACATATTTATCACTACTTTAAAAAATGATCATAATAAATGCATTTCTATTTTAAAGTCAAATCAAATTAGTTCGCTTTACAGCCACTGACGCTTTCAGGTCACGGACTGAGTTCAACAGCAACGAGTTCGCGCGACGTGTGTCCAAGGGGGACGGGGTAGACGTTAAATGCCTACTTTTGTCATGCGACGGAGCCTTAAGCTCCGATCCTTCTCCTACATGGGGAAGAGGCCTATGCCCAATAGTGGGATATTACAGGCTGAATCGTGAAGATAAAACCTATTATTAACGATATTAAGCCTCATAAGAACGCTTATGAATTATGATCTTTTTACTTCAAGTTTGATGACGAAAATGCTATAACAAATAGGTATATTTTTGATAAAAATAAACAAGATTTTTTTTTGTGGTATATCCACACATACAATACAACCTTTATATCAGAATAATAATCAAACCTCATTTTATGTTTTTATATTTTTCATAAAAATAATTTTTAAGGCGTGGCAAAAATCTTTTTATTTTTGGAATTTGTGTTATACATTGTTTTCGAATATGCTACGTAAACGTTGTTTTCGATTTTATTATTCTTTAATAAAAAGTCTGTGGAGATATCGAAAATTTTATCATTACTTTATTCGTTAAATATATAATTATTATAAAAAGATACTGATTAAAAAAAGTCATCTACCCACAAAATTGGACACTTGAGATAATAATTACAACAATTAGTCCGCAGGACAGGACAAAGGCTGTCGGATCAGCTCGTATATAATATACATAATGGAAAAGGTTAAGAGGAGTTACTTTTTGAAAAAGGAGCTTTTGTATAACTCCGGGATTAAGTTGACGAATGATATAATTTATAAAAGGTCGCGGAATTGTGTCAAGAGATTTAAAATGTAACTCATTCTTTTCATTTGACCGGGTTAAGCTAAGGTCGCGCTCAGAAAAGTTTTTATAATAACATTTTGTTTTAATATTTGGGAATGAATACTTAGATCTTACTCGAATGGTCGCGGTTTCATATCCAGTTTAGTATTGGTAAATTTTCACTTGACAGACTCTGCTTTGAAATTTTTTAAAATAATGAATGCGTAACGAGAGTCTTACGATAATTTTGTTTGCTCGCAAACGAAAGAATGGTAAATTTTCACTTGACAGACTCTGCTTTGAAATTTTTTAAAATAATGAATGCGTAACGAGAGTCTTACGATAATTTTGTTTGCTCGCAAACGAAAGAAAACCGACTTCAATTACATCGACAAGTAATACGTAAGCCGACGAAACAAATTAACTAACAATTTTTGAGTTTCCTCTCGATTTCTCGGAGATTCCATCATCAGATCCTGGTTTCCTTATCACGGTACCTAAGTTGGGATATCTCCTTTACAACAAAAAAAGAATTATCAAAATCGGTTCATAAACGACGATGTTATGCCCGAACATACATAAAAAAATAAAAAATATATTTATACGGTCGTTGAGTAACCTCCTCCTTTTTTAAATCGATTAAAAAACGTGATCGGGCGAGGTTAACGGAAGTTGAAAGGGAAATATAAGTTAGTAAAGATAGTTATTATATGTATACATACACATATATATATATATATATATATATTAGATACCTAGTTTATTATTAGTTTAATGCAATTGTGACTATGTTCATGTAATGTAATTAACGGAAGTTGAAAGGGAGATATAAGTTAGTAAAGATAGTTATTATATACACACACACACACACACACATATATATATATATATATATAGTAGTTTATTATTAGTTTAATGCAATTGTGACTATCTTCAAGTAATGTAAATACAATTAAATCATTCGTTGTATTATTTTGCTTAACTGTGATTTAACATGGATATGCTATCTAGCTTGTTGTGACGCTGTATCTCATGCAAGTTATTATAATTTTGCAGTAAACACAGTTTATATATTATTTTTAAAATAATAACTGCGTAGTTTCTTGCAGATTCTATTCTGCAGAATTTACATTCCGAATCGAGGGTAGTTTCACTTTTAAAAATAATAATCTCTTAAAAATTTTAATTTATAAAATGACGATACGAAAGTGCTTTTGTAGCCTATTTGAATAAAGTTATTTTTGATTTGATATTTTCGCCATACCACGCGGTCATAATTTAGGTATATATACTACAATATAATATGATACTTGTTTAAAAGACAGAATCAAAAAATAAATACATAATTATATTATATACAAATATAACAATATAAAAATAACAATTTAACTTCTTGGTTAATATAATATTTTAAATTGAAATTCGTAACATTGTTTGCGAAGCAAAAATTGTTGTTTTTGTGGGTAGTTACAAATTTCTGGATCGTTCTTTTATTTACGAGCTTATACATGTTTGAGGAAAAGGTGCGTAACTTCAAATTTTAGATTTTGTTTTTATTTCAAAGATTTTAAATACATTTCAGATCATATTAGAATAATCTGAAGAAATTAATGCCTGTCTACTACAGTTGCAAATACATAATTAAAAATGTATTGTAAATATAATAGCAATAGGATTGCTTTAGCATTCTCCTTCTTAGCCACCTAAAACATGTCGTTCAGATTTATTTTATGTAAATTGTTTATATTATGTATTTTATTATCCCTTCCTGACTCGTTATTTTTTTATAAAGATATAAATCTATACTAATATTATAAAGCTGAAGAGTTTGTTTGTTTGTTTGTTTGAACGCGCTAATCTCAGGAACTACTGGTCCTATTTGAAAAATTCTTTCAACGTTAGATAGCCTATTTATCGAAGAAGGCTATAGGCTATATCGAAGCACCAATGAAGAATGTTTAAAAATTGGGTTTTTTTTTCTTTTGCGAGCATCCGCTACGTCCGCTACGAAAATAGTTAAAGTTTCGCAAAAATCATGTATGACAGAATTGTTCCCCTTTAAAAGTTCTAAAAAAAGTCCGCGACAGCATAAAATATGTCTATCTTATAAGGTTGGCTCACTATAAGCTTTTTTATGCTAACCAAATGTATTCTAAAATAATGCATTATTTGCGAAGGTGTTTTTATAAGCATTATATACATCCTTATCCAAATAATTACGTTATTCATCACAAGTATATTTAAAACAAAATTGCCCCTTACCTCATTCGATTTCAATGAATATCTTAGGAGATATCGCAGTTTTAAAATAACATCGCAGCAAAATAATGATCAAGTAAAAGAAACAAATGTGATTAGTCCATCTACCGAGAAAGGCTTTAATTATATAATTATGTATAGACTTTTTTCCTCAAATTAACGCGTGTGAAACCGCGGGGCACAGCTAGTAATTTATAAAATAACAAAGAAACTAAAACGATTTCACTAAAAATACATTATACTTGTAGCTTAATTATTTGTTTTATTTGTTATTGATTGTTATTTCCTACTACGAGTAGCTAACTAGACGCTATTGTCTTAAGAACTGTTAAATACATGCAGTTCAAATGTTCGTTACGTTTTCTGAACTATTCTAATATATTATATACTAGCTGCCAGGACTGACTTCGTTCTGTCTGTTATGATTTTTTTTTTTGTATAAAAACTTTCCATGGGATTTAAGGAACACATAAAAAAAAAAATTGCCGAATTGGTCGAGCCATTTTCCAGTTATGCGCTTAGCAACATTCATTTTTAGTATATTAAAAATTAATACGTGTACTTGTGACCCTTTTTAAGAAAAATTGCGCGTAGGTACGGAGGAGGATGAAATTTCGCACACTTATAGTTTATATAGAGAAGGAGTGCAGAATGCTAATATTTTTCAAAATTATACATAAAATATACATTAAATTAATAAAAAAAAAGTATTACACACACTACCATGTATTTGACACACATACACGCCTATTATACTATTTTGTTGATTGTCAAAGTCTATAGTTAAATTGAATTTTTTTTTAAAAGGTTCTTTATTTTCATAATTTTTTGGTTTTTTTTTTAATTTAAATTTTTAATTATGGTCGAATTTATACCTCTGGGCGACCACTAGTATATAGTACGTGAAGCAAAAACTTTGTGACCCTTTTTACGAAAATTGCGACGACAGAGAAGTATGAAATTTCGTACCAACCGTGTGCTTGCGTACTTGGAATAATGAACACAATTAATTAAATAACTGAAAATGATGATGACCTTAATTTAAAATTTAATAGCAATATTTACTTGTAAAACCTTTTTTACGTCATAACAAACGACATAATAAAAAAAAATTGCGTGCGTACAAAGTACACAGTCATGTCAGATTGAAGTGAAACTTCTTTGGCAAACTAATTTAAAAAATAACTAATTCAAATAAACTTATTAAAAAAAACAATTAAAAAAACTACCTAATTTAAAATACAAAAAAAAACTAAGTAATTAAAAAAAACAAAAAGCCAACCTAACGCGGTGTTCCCAGGCTGTCACCCATCCAAGTTCTGAACGTCATGACGCTGCCGCGTTACCGGTCGCTCAAATTTTACCCCTCATGTGCCTAAAGAAGTTTCACTTTAAAAAAAAGACGGGTTGCAGTCCGGGAGTGCCGGCAGGAGTGAAAACTTGATTATTAACGTTGTGCATTTTTGATTTTTTGGAATAATTAGGGAATAATTTTGAACGAATTGTTTTTATTATCAATATAAAAGTACTATCATTTATGTGGTAGAATACAATATTTATTTATTGCGCTATCGTACACAAACATTACAATTTATATTACATTAAAATACATTATAATTATTACATTAAAAAGTTTATCTCTCAGAAAAATCAACTTACATCCATCATTACTACATCTTACTCTCCAACCGTCTTACGAATTATCGATCAGCCCACGTGTCTTGACGCGAGTTTCACAGTTTTTACCCATCCCACAAAAGTGCTCAACGCCGCTAATGAAGTTTTCACTTCAATAATTTAAAATAATAATGGGATAAAAAAATAACTTATATTTTAATTATTCTTAAGTTACCTCTTTTTCTTTTTATATCATGCAATCGACATCGACCGACAGTATAAAAGTCGGAGTGCGTACACACTGTTCGCACTTGGGCGATGACGCGGGACGTGAGTAATTATTACCTATCTTTTGATATTAAATATCCGCCATTTTGTCTTTTAATTTATTACACGTGGTCGCATTTTTAAATTTCGAAATCTTTAATTTCTATTTAAGTTATTGTAAACTTTGTGTATTCCTTCTTAACTAAATCACTAATTGGCTTTGTAAATGTTTGATTTCAATGTGCAATTTGTTCGCAGTGAGCCAGGGTGCCCGCGCCACACGTGCCCTGCTGAAGCGAGTAAGACATTTCGTTATTATTATAATTCTACTTCTCTATTAATTTCATTGACTAAAGCTATAATATATAACTATAAATGTCCAAACATAAGCAAGTATTTTTGCTAAACTAAAATATACTTGAAATTATTGTCTCCCACATACGTGGTCGACCTTCTAGAACGTGTAACTTCCTCTGCCTCTTAACTATATAGCTGTTGTTCCTCTTAATTATAACTGCTGTTCCTTCTGCTTCGTTATTCCTCCAGCTTTGTTACCTCAATCGGAAAATAAAATTCGATTCAATATTTTTCATAGATAGATATATCGTTACTTTTTTTAGTACTAGCTTATAATATTGTTATGTGTTGGTTGCAGCCATCATATTCAGACAAATTAATTGGATAATTACAATTACGCAAATTGCATTTACTGACCACGTGATACTACATTTTTAGTACTAGCTTATATCGTTATGTGTTGGTTGCAGGCAGGTGCCGCTGCTCCCGGCAGCAGGCCGCCTGATGCCGCGGCCGCCGGCGTCCTGCTGCCGCTTACTCCCGGCAGCAGGCCGCCCGATGCCGCGGCCGCCGGCGTCGCGCGACGCCGCCCGGCCGCGCGGCTGGCTCGCGCGCCTGGCATACTCACGCCTTGTGAGTCGCGATCAGAACACGGTAAGTCCCTGTCTAATTAAGGAATAGCCGTAGGCTTGCTCATTTAACGCCATCATATTCAGACAAATTAATTGTATAATTACAATTACGCAAATTGCATTTACTGACCACGCCACGTGATACTACTTTTTTAGTACTAGCTTATATGATATATCGTTATGTGTTGGTTGCAGGCAGGTGCCGCTTACTCCCGGCAGCAGGCCGCCCGATGCCGCGGCCGCCGGCGTCGCGCGACACCGCCCGAGCGCCCACCATGCATACAACACTTATTCATCATTCATTTATTCAACATAACGAACGACTTACGACGACGATTAAACGAGCAAAATCGATAGTTAAATTGAGTTTTTTTATTACAAGTCAAAATAGTTTTAAATTTTAGGTTAAGTATAGGTTAGTTAAATGCATGCCTTTAGGTAAGTGCATGCCTTTCGTAGATTGTTAATAATTATAGAGAGAAAGTAGTTTTTTTTTTTGTTTTTGTGTAAAACCATTTAACGATCGAAATCGATAGTTAATTAAGAATTTTTTGTTAGAAGTAAAACAGTTACAGGTTACAGATTAAGTTTTGTTACAAAAAATAGTTTTAAGTATAGGTTAGTTAAGTGCGTCCTTTACACCGTTTATAAGTAATTTAAAGTAAAACCGGTTCACCTTACAGGTTACAGATAAAGTTTTGTTACAAAAAATAGTTTTAAGTATAGGTTAGTTAAGTCCGTCGTTTACACCGCTTATAAGAAAAAGTACAGTTGACAGGTTACACATAAAGTTTTGTTACAAAAAATAGTTTTTAGGTTAGTTAAGTGCGTCCTTTACACCGTTTATAAGTAGTTTTTAATTTTATTAAATTAAATGGGTTCTTTTCTATATTGTATTTTTATTTAACGTTATCGACTTCCTGTATATTGACTGCACGACATTGTCAGTACCCATGTATACTTTTCTGTATTTTTCCGTAATAAATAAAGCGCTGCTACTAATATTGTCGCCGCTCACCGTCGTCGCTCTGGTCCCGTGATATTGACTTGGACCTCTCATCGGTTCACATTACATGATTTTTGGCAGAATTATTATAGCTCGCTTACGGTTACTACGCATGTGACATATGTGATTAGTGTGCTTTGCTGTGTCATTAAAAGTTTTGATAATAATAATATTAGTATAGATAAACTGCTCAACATAACTATGTATGTATGAAAAACACAAGATGTGAACTACGCCAAAAAATACTTGGCTAGTTTTTTTACTTATAAATTTATAATCAATATAGATAAAATTAATTGCAATCAGTAAGTTACTTAAAAAAGATAGCTTTCAAATAAATATCTACAACAATTAAATCTGTGAACATAATATTTCTTTTTCGTGCAATGATTAACTTTTTGTACTAATTAATCACCATTACATTTAGAAAATGCATACTTTCCATGAATACCTAACATGGGTTCAGCCACTACTTGGAAATATAGCGCATATTTTTAAGTATAAAGAAAACTCCATGTGAAACGCCACGTTATACTACTCGCAGATATTTAAATTAGGATCATCTGTTACTTTACGCTTTTTGCCGCACCATCTTGTCCCCGTCCGTCCCGACCCGTTCCGTTCCGTTCCTTTCCGTTCCATCTCTGAGAATATCCATTCGTTAAATATTACTTTGGGAGCGCTTGTTTAACCTTTGTTGAGTGTTTTGGAGCCATTGATCTCAACTCAATAACGAATATTATTGAAGTAGGAAATTGCCTTAAAAAAATAAGACGGTTTACAGATGGGTATAAATTATTTAGTTTATACATAGGTCAAAAATATTCTAATTAATATTATTTATGTGATTGATTTTATCAACGACACTAAAAATCAAAATAAAATCTAAAATAGTAGTCTAGACTAATGCATCAATTTATGACGTTTTTTAATTCCTGTTAGCGTATCAGATTAGTTGGGAAAAGGTTGTAGCTCATTGAAATATGCAGATAATCAAGAATGTCTTGATTAATTGCACAGCTGAGCAAAATGAGAAAAGATTATTTCATTAAAATATTGAAATCGTAGTCGACGTTAGACTACCCCCTAGACTGTTTACGCTAATCAATTATTATACAAATTATACATATTTACAAATTAAATACATATTATAAAACAAAGTCGCTTCCCGCTGTCTGTCTGTCCCTATGTATGCTTATTGCTTAGATCTTTAAAACTAGGTACCTACGTGATGGATTGTGATGCGGTTTTTTTTTAATAGATGGAGTGATTCACAAGGAAGGTTTATATGTATAATACATGCATAATATAGTAGAGAAACACTGATAATTGTAGAGGTTTATAATGTAATATCGTAAATAAACACATTTTTTTGCGCTTACATTGCAAACTCATTTAAATGTACATAAAATTGAAAAAAACTGAGAAGCTGCGGGGAACTTTATTGCGTCTACGAAATACGGTGTATTTTATTAATCATGTTTCGTTTGTGTAAAAATAAACAGGATAACGTACCTAAATAATGATATCATCAATATTTTTTTAACATGTATAACAGACAATTTTGATCGACTGCTTCTAAGATTTTTTTTTAAATGTAACTAGATCGGTGTTGCAATCCTCTATAAGCTACGGTGATCGCTTACCATCAGATGAGCTGTACGCTTGTTTGCCGATCTAGTAACATAAAAAATATAATTACGCAAAACGAAAAAAAACCGACTTCAATTACATCGACAAGTAACACAACGTAATAAGACGAAAAAATAGTCAAGTAAATACGCGCTATTAAGGATCACTCAAAAAGTTGTAATTTCAGATCTCGATCTACTTTAAACAAGACTACATGACAAGTATTAGCTTTCGATTAAAGTAAGAATCATCAAAATCGGTACACCGAGTAAAAAGTTATGCGGTATAATACAACGTCGGTCGACTAAAAAGTAGTCGCATTATTAGATATAACTCTAAAAGTAATTGTCAGATCTCAATTAAATTAAAATGGGACCACATGACACGCAACACCTTTCAATTAAAATAAAATTGATCGAAATCGGTCAACCCCCTCCTCCTTTTTTGGAAGTCAGCTAAAAACATAAAACAAGTACAAGAAGGCCAACCAGTTTTTTATTTTTTTATTTGATATCGCAGGATAACCCATTTACGGGTGATATCCAGGACGCCCGGGTAGGCAGTCCTAGACCTTATGTCGGACTCAGCACTTGGGGGTGCCACTACTGCACTAAACCCCCTGCGGGAGCCTTCAGCCGCTTTAATTGGAGGGTCCCGGATCTGCAGGCAACAGGATCCCTCCAGCGACAGACTGACCTCGGCGAAAAGGCCAGACTTCTCCTCCACGGGGACTGTCCGGCTCACCTCTGAACAGTCCCGACGACGCCGTGTCTAGCAGGACAACCAGGTCTCTGCCTCAGCATTGCTTAGCAGCAAATATTTACCGCTAAGGTGCTGTTTTTCTGTCAGAACCTACATTGATGACATCAGATGCCAAAAGCCACAAGAACAAACTGAACTTATTAAAAATAAAAAAAGAATGTAAAATAAAAAATTAAGGAAAGAAAAACACAAAAATGAGTACTACCTACTGGGCATATACCTCCATGTTACTCCACTACATTCAACTTCATGTAGGAGGACTTCACTTGTTGAATGCTTCAGTGAGGTAGGGCACAGGATATAAGCTACATTATCTTGGATCTTGAAATAAGAGGACTTTTGCCTATGACTTCATCTATACTTCTATACTAATATTATAAAGAGGTAAAGTTTCTAGCTTTGTTTGTTTGTAGGGGGTAATCTTCGCAAATACTTATCTGATCATGAAAATTATTTTACTAACAGAAAGCTACACTATTCAGTGGTGATTCAAGAGGAGCATTTTGAATAAAATATAGTCTTTATCACTCCTGAATAAATTCTTTAAAAAAATAATAGTATAATTATGTAAATCAAGTCGGCGAAATGCGAGCGGGCACGAGTCGGCGAGTTTACATTAAACATATATTTCGATATTTATTAATCTTATAATATTATAATATACATAAAATTCTCGTTTCACAGTGTTAGTTACCATACTCCTCCGAAACGGCTGGACCGATTTTTATAAAATTTTGTGTGCATATCGGGTAGGTCTGAGAATCGGCCAATATCTATTTTTCATACACCTAAGTTATAAGAGGGGGGGGGGATTAAGGTTGTTAATAACATACATATATGGCAAAACAACGTTTGCAGGGTCAGCTAGTTATCTATAATTATAATTGAAAGAAAGCAGATACTCGACTAAAGAGTGAAACTAATAAAAATTGCGTGAGTACAAAGTACATAATTATATCAGAAGTGAAACTTCTTTGGCAAACTAATATTAAAAAAATTAAAAAAAAAAACTACTTAATTAAAAAAAAACGAATTTAAAATACAAAAAAAAAATTGTTGAAAAAAAAAAACACAAAAAGCCAACATCACGCGGTGTTTCCAGGCGGTCACCCATTCAAGCACTGAACTGCTCATGCGCCTAAAGTAGTTTCACCTCATGCGCCTAAAGAAGTTTCACTTCAAAAACATTCTTTAACTAGCGAAAGCATTTGATCAAAGTTCTGAAGATATAGGAAAAACAAAGCGATAACAATGAACATTCGAGATGATGCAATATTTTCTAGGTCAGTGGACGCCATTTCATCCGAGGGTGTCGTGTAAACAGCGAGTAAGTGGTGGATCAGTTTGATGTAGTCTGTACGATTAGATGCTTTTTATGTTAGCCATTTTATGTGATTGTTTACTACTTCAAAACGCATTGGGTTATCTAAAGATTGAAATATTCTATACTAGCTTCTGCCCACTACTTCGTCCGCGTGGAATAGGGATCTCAAAAGGGAAGAAACCCCGATTTTGAAATATTATTCATTGATTCTTCGCTCCTATTAGTCATACCGTGATTGTATATAGCCTATAGCCTTCCTCGATAAATTGGCTATCTAACGCTGAAAGAATTTTTCAAATCGGACCAGTAGTTTCTGAGATTAGCGCGTTCAAACAAACAAACAAACTCCTTCGCTTTATAATATTAGTATAGATGGAAGATTAACGAGTGTTTTGCGGCGGCCACACACGGGCGGTTTTCGGGTTCGATTCCCGCTCGGAATGGATATTTTTATGTGTGCAAATATTTCTTTCGCGTTTGGATATATTTTGTGGGTCTCTCCACCGTGCCTTGGAGAGCACGTTAAGATGTCGGTCTCGGTTTTTAGCAAATGCACCTGATAGTGATTGTCTCTCATATTGTGTCTCATTCGCAGTGGAGCAGCGAGGTGAATTAAGCTCCGATTCTTCGCCTATATGGAAGAGAGAAAGAGGTCTATGCCCTGTAGTGAGATGTTACTGCCCTGTTAATTCCCTGTAGTGGACATTCCGTAATTATCACTTCGAAATTCCGATATGTCGGTGACACAGCAGACGCCATGGTCACGGACGACAATCGCGTGTTAAGTACAATACGAGTTACAGTGTTCAAAGTGACCGTAAAAGTATAAAAGGTATATAAAAGTTGATTGATTGATTGGTTCAATGGCTTATGTATAAGTTACTCCAGTTTTTCTAAATCACCTGTTGTCAGAAGTGAGTCAAAAACGTGACAATACTTTAAGATGTGTGGCGATAAATTAAATAATATTTTACATTACTGTTTTAAATCACCTAACATATGGAGCTTTAGTCTTATATTAATGTATAGTAGTTTTGTTTCTCCTTTACCTAAACGATATACCTATTCAACCTAAAACCAGTCTAGCGTGCTATGCCGATGATACAGCTTCATACACGTCTTCAAATGACATTGATTTAATTATTGGGCGTTTGCAATTGTCCATTGATCGGCTTCATAGTTATTTCTTCAAATGGAGGCTAAAATTAAACGAGGCGAAAACCGAAGCAATACTATTTAGTTATTTACTCGGCAGCTAAAGGTCCCTAAAAGGACACTGACAATTGCAGGACATAATATACCATGGAGTAGTAGACTAGCCCGTTGGCGCAGTTTGTAGTGACCAGTGACCCTGCTTTCTGTTCCGGGGGTTGTGGGTTCGATTCCCACTCCGAGTCTGAGTGTTATATACATATTTATTTATATATTTCTATATGTATTATTTATAAGTATGATTATCGAAAAAAAAAATAATATTATGTAGCTAGACCAGTCGGCTGTTACCTATAACACAAGCGTTAAGTTGCTTTAGGAACAGACGACCGTGTGTGTATTGTGTTACATAGATATATTTATTTATTATTTTATTATTTATTAGTAGTTCGGTTCGTTATCTAGGGATTACTATGGACAGTAAACTTAATTGGTCAAAACATATTTCAAATTTACGTATTAAAGGAGCTCAGGCAATTGGGTGCTTAAGCCCGATTTTTAATAGAAATAGTATTCTATCTCCACTAACCAAACTTAGAATTTACAGTACCCTAATTAAGCCTTGCTTAACATAATTAGGCTTGTCCCGTTTGGAGTAGTACATGTATAAGTAACCACCAAATACTTCAAGTCATGCAAAACGAATGTTTAAAAATTTCATTTAAAACCCCTTACAAAACGAATCTAATAAAATTACATTCCAAAATAAAATTTCCTTTACTCCTAAACATCGTTCATAAAATTACTCATAAATTTTACAATGAAATTCAGAATCATAAAAATCCGTTAATTTCAAATATAATGTAAAACAAAAATATCAGATTTGCCTTATATCGACAAATACGGCACGTATCGTTTGCCACATTTGTTTCCACACCTATTGTTTCCTCCATCCAATAGCAGTAGGTAGTTGCTATGAGCACGCGCATGACCAACTGAGCGAGCCTCGAACGTCGTAACGACGTCCCCGCAAGTATCTCTACAGTGAGAAGGAGCGGGCGGCGAGGTAGCTCACATCGCGTAAATCATGCTGGTCAATAAGATCATCTACTATTTTTTATTTTTTATCTACCCTCTTGTTAAAAGTGATTCTACTATTAATAGGTCACAATAAAATATAATTATGTGTATTTATCTTGTCATAATTAGTATGTTCTGTTGTTACGCTACTACTATTGCTTCATTACTTAAATAAATAATTTAAAAAAAATTTATACTAGTGGTCGTCCAGAGGTCAAAATTCGACCATAATTAAAATTTAAAATTAAAGAAAACCAAATAATTATGAAAATATAGAAACTTTTTAAAAAATTTCAATTTGACAACAGACTAACAGTAAACAAAAGGGTATAATTACATATAAATGCGTGTGTGCGTGTGGTAGTGCTTGTAATGCTTTTTTTATTAATTTAATGTATATTTTATGTATGATTTTGAAAAAATATTAGCATTCCGCACACCTTCTCTATATAAACTATAAGTGTGCGATATTTCATAATCCTACGTACGCAAATTTCCGTAAAAAGGGGTACCTACAAAGTTTTCGCTTCACGTATTAATATATAGTTATATAACTTACTGTCAGAAGTAACCAGTTGTCCAAATTGACATAAAACGGAACAATACGTCAAAACACGTTGTGGTGTGAAAGGTTACAACGTTTTTTAATGAGTTTATAATGTTTAACACTACTACTTTAATTTACGTTACATGAAGTTATAGTCTAGTAATGACGTATATGCAACCTAGACTCAGAATTTCCTAGTTGTTCCAAGTGACTCAAAAGCATAATAATAATTTAAAACGTGTGGCATTGCGAAAGTAAAATTTTATTATAATTAGGCATATATATAATAGTTTGTGCTAATGATGCGTTAACTTTTTATTTTATTTTTATACATACATATACAAATACGAAACGGAACGAAGCAGAAAAAGCAAAATTTCTTATCAGAAACAATGTAAAATTTTTTGACATAGGAATATGGAATAGCCTTTCCAACGCATCGTCTGGAGAGGCAAGAATGCTATATAAATTAGTGTTGGTATGATGAAGACGTCGACATTTGTAAGAAATAGATTGTTTTAGAGATTAATTGTATATAAGCTCCTATAGGAGTGACATGATCAGTTTGTGACCAAACTCCTTTATTGAAATAAAAATTTAAAAAAAAAAACTTGACAACATGTCAAGATATTGAGTGAGGCGAAAATATTAAATAGTTGTTGTACCTATGTATATGTAGATAATGTTTTGTTTTACTGCGTTAATCTACGATATGTGTATAGTAATGACCGTATATAGATGACTCGCTTTTACGCGTAGCTCTTCGTTTTTATTGTTTTTCGATAAGTAACGAAATTAGATCAGAGGAGATTTGATACAAAATAACAAAAATTACGACGTATGCAGGCTCTTTGCTTGTAGGACAACTTTTAGACTGCGAGAAATAGTTCACTATAACTTAATAATGCTGAAATATCGGAAAATGAAAATAATTAACGAATAATCATCATTCATTATGGTGTATTACGACAAAACAAAAAAAAAACTGTATTTACTCCATTATAATCTAGTACATTTGTTTATAGACATGTTTATGTTACTATTCTAATACGCTTCAGCGCAGCGTCTAATATCCCAATGCTAGGAATAGGCCTCATTTCCCATGTAGGAGAAGGATCAGAGCCACCTCCACCATGCTGCTCCAATGCGGGTTGGCGAATATATTCCCTACTATGAGTAACGATCGCTATCATGTGTACATCATAATTCATAACAACCGGGACCGACGGCTTAACCTGCTCTCCGAGGCACGGTGGGGAGAACCAAGAGGACTGCACAAACACCCAGACCGCGGTAAACATCTGTATGGCCAATACAAATGTTTGTCGTGTGCGGGGATCGAACCCGCAACCGCCAGCGCAATAGCCACAAACCAGTGCTGTGACCGTTGCGCCAACGTAGTACCTAGATGTTACCAGCTTTTCAACTTATAATTCAGAAAGAAAGAAACACGTTTAATCTAATATATTTGTTAGAACCCATGAATTAAATGGATGAGGACGATTGACAAAAATAATATATATATAATAGCATAAAATTTAATCTGGACCTGAAACAGAGATATAATTATATACAATATACATAGATTATATAATATGATCTTCACATATTGGAATTGTTTTTACAAATACGATTAAAAAAGGGTGGAATAAATAGTCCCAGTAAAAAAAGGTGTTAAGTAGCGTTAAAGCCAAAACTATACGGGTGTATTATACGATAATTATAACTTTCTTGGGTGCAGTCAAGCAATAAATTGATGAATATCTCAAACACCGCGTTTCATTATAAAGTACCTATTGATTACTGAGAAACTAATTCAAGTTCAAGGAGCTTAAGCGTCTGAATTTCCGACGAGAAATTTTTAGTTAATATTTAAGTAGGTACCTATAATGTTTTTAATACCTACCTACATTTAAATTACGTTTAAACCGTTTTTTTGACGTTCTCTTATCTGTTCTATTTTCTTTTATTTCTTTTCTTTTAATATGAAGATTTTATATTTATTTACTCGATATTTGATGCTATGCAAAGTTTCATGGCATAATAATTAATCCATATAGGATGTTCAGTCTGAACACAAATTTTTTTTATGTAATTAAACCATGCATAAGTAAAAATTTTGTAAATGATACCATTTGTTGTTAAAATGATTATTTGAAATTAAAGTTTATTATTATTATTATTATTATTTCATCTAGTGCTGGACTGCTACACAATATTTATATATAGTATTGACGGAGGTATCACCGTTTGGTAACGAAAAGTTATCGTTAACTAGACTCTTCTTTCGTTGACGTTGCGTAAAGAAGTCTAAAAACTGACACTCAACGATTTAGTGGTCACGTGTATCCCTTGGATGTCACTACTTCCTCCTTCCCTCTTAGCTAAAGAAGAAATAAAAGACGTTAAAATCCAGAATTACCGTCTTCTATCAAGGCGAAAGTGTGCGTTTGGTACATATTAATACTCCCTCCACGAATACGGTCTGAGTAAACAAACTGACCGATGTGTTTTGATACACAGCGTGTCAGCGTAGGCAATTTTGTAGTGTCTCGTTATTATGTTTTATGTTTATAGAATCTTAATCGAAATTGGGCACGTTCTTCACGTACTCGATATTCTTATATGTCCACAACATGAAGAAAATAAACATTATACATATTTAAAATTCCGCTATCCGCCAACCCGCATTGGAGCAGCGTGGTGGATTATGCTCCGATCCTTCTCCTACACGGGGAAAAGGCCTATGCACAACAGTGGGATATTACAGGCTGAACCGCGATATTTAAAACTCACAACTTAAGAACTAAATATTTATATGATAATAAAATATATAAAATCTTAATATAAATAAATTACACGTCAAGTTGTTTGCCCGCGATGGACTCCTAAACTACTTAACCAATTTTAATCAAGTTTGCACACCGTGTGCAATTTGATCCAACTTGAAAGATAGGCTATATTTCAATTCGATATATATAATTATTATACCTATTGAAAAAAAAATAAGGCGGTAAGAAGTTCGCCAGGTCGGCTAATAAAATATATAGTTTTCTTCACATAAAAAATTATATGAAGAAAATTACTAGTTCTTAGGTAAATGTCACAAAAGATCATTGCTGAGCTAGATCACCTCACATTGGTATAATAATAATAATATAATATAATAATATAATATAATAATATAATAAATTCTTTATTTGCACCAAAAACTTTACAATTTCTTAACTTAATTTATCTATGTAGCTTAATACCTTTACATTACATTTCTTTATTTTCATCATGACATCTAAACTAGGCATAGCCTGTATCTTAGATGTCAGTCAGTACATCGGTATCGTTCGTTACATAGGTATTTAAAGAAGAAGAAAAAAATACATTGCATGCTCATCACAAGTACAATATTTGTAATAACAAGTAAACAAATAACAATAATCAATGCGAGGGTAGGTTAACAAATTAAGTACCTACATTGTGTTTAAACGAAATGTAGGTATAGTTTGACAACGACAACTATGAACTTAAGCACGTTTCTATGTGTTATTTTTTATTTCAATTTATTTTTTTAGATATAGTTACTATGTATTTCTTACAGATTTTTCATTTATATTTATACATTATACATACCTACTATTGTTTGTATGTTTAGATGTTTTGCATGTGCATGTCGTGCATGTATGTGTGCATGCGTGCGCATTGTGCGTGTGTGTTTATGTGTATGTTTAGATTCGTGTGTGTATTTGTGTGTGTGTGTGTGTGTGTGTGTGTGTGTGTGTGAGTGTATGTGTTTACTTTGTTCACGTAAACATCTTTTCAATATCGTGATAATTCTGAACTTTTAACCAATTAATCAATTTTTCTTTACATTTTTTGGTATTTAAAGGGTAAATGTTAATAATAGCATTAACCTTATTATAAAGTAAAGGACCCAGATAGGATTGAAATCTTTGCGCAAAACTTGTTTTAACGGGAGGAAGACACAGCAAACTTTATCTTTACGACGAGCTGATGCTATTTCTTCAGAAAAAACAAATTTAGAGTGCTGAGCTAAAATGGTTTCCTCAATAAATAATTGCCTAACGGTGAGGACGTCACAGTTAGCGTAAATATCTTTAGTAGGGTATCTAAAAGGCTTAAACGTCATTACCATAAGTAGTGCTTTCTGTGCACGTTCAAGTTCAATCATGCGCGTCTTGCAGGTGCCGCCCCACGATGTGCAATACAATGGGCAATTACAAATGGGCATGGCATTTAGAATACTCGGGTAATTCATATTATATAGTAATACATATTGTTACAATTAGTCACCTTTAAATAATAATTTACAACACAGTTAACAAATATTCCAAACGTCATATTTTAAAACTATAATTATTAGAAAAATAAAATTATTCTAGATTAAAAAGTCTTATTTCCGAAATACGTCAATAGTAATAAAAAACTAAATTTATAATTTACAATTAAAGTGGTAAAATAGGCTACAATGTGTACGAGTATTATTTTTTATTTTTACCTTATTGTGTTAGTGATAAGCTTTAGGTTTATGTGTTAGATATATTAAGCGGAAACTAGATATTGGTATGAGGAAGAAGGTGAACCCGTTCACCTCCTCGCCAATAGATGCCGCTGGGCACTATTAAATCGTGCTGGTGACTTGTTCACGTACTAGTATATAGACTGAAAATCTAAAAATCTTTTTCTATTTATATATAGAAACACATTGATTTAAAAATCAAACTATGATTCTGCCAATCTGAATTTTTATTTACAAACAAAAATTATTTAAACTACAGTTCTAATCTACATTAATTTATTTTTACTTTGTACCTGTAACTTTTAATTAATCATTGAGTAAGATCACTTCTAAAAATTTTATAAATAGTATTTAGTTTACGTAATTATTAAACTTTCAAAGAAGTTTAATCGTAATCGCGAACGACGCATAATTTCAACCATTAATTTATTATATCTTTGCTACACTCCCATATCAACTGTCGTAAACTTTAAAAATCGGCCAAGTGCGAGTCGGACTCGCGCACGAAGGGTTCTGTACCATTGACTAAACTAAATATAAGTAAATTTTCTGTAAAATATTCATTCTGTAAAATATTTATTTAATTGTGACGCCATCTATGCCGCTATTAAAATACTATTATTAGTCTATCGACGAAGTTTTCCTAATTTCTGTTAGATGGCGTTTTAGACTAATAAAAAACAAAAATAATTATCGCCCCGCTTAAATATTTATTTTATTTTGTTTTTAGTATTTGTTGTTATAGCGGCAACAGAAATACATAATTTGTGAAAATTTCAACTGTCTAGCTATCGCCGTTCTTGAGATACAGCCTGGTGACAGACGGACGGACGGACAGTGAAGTCTTAATAATAGGGTCCCGTTTTTACCCTCTGGGTACGGAACCCTAAAAACGGCGCGCCTTCACGCATTAAGCGAAATTGACAAAAACCGTTTAAAAAATTAATGATCACCTTTCCCTGTTTTTACGTCGTTTACAAAATATAATATTACTTCACTTTGATCTTAGGTAAGGAAAGCGATCAAAGGGATCACGAACATTTACCTCATGTTTTCAATTATAAATAATTTTTTTTTCTTACTTAAAATAATGTCAAGTATTATGGATTCGAAAATTCGGTACAGTAAATTTTAGGGCAAATGAGGTCCCGAGGGGGTTTAACAGGTACCTATTAGTTTTTATTGAAATCGGTTGATATTTATTGTTACTACTATACCGATATAAAGGTTTGATTTGTGGTTAGGGAGATCCTTTATTTTTAACCGACTTCCAAAAAAGGAGGAGGTTCTCAATTCGACACGTATGTTTTTTTTTTTTATGTATGTTAGCTCAGAACTTTTGACTGGGCGGACCGATTTCGATCAATTTTGTTTTAATTGAAAGGTGTTGCGTGTCATGTGGTCCCATTTTAATTTAATTGAGATCTGACAAGTACTTTTAGAGTTATATCTAATAATGCGTATTTACGTGACTACTTTTTCGTCGCCCTACGTTATATTATACCGCATAACTTTTTACTCGGTGTACCGATTTCGATGATTCTTACTTTAATCGAAAGCTAATACTTGTCTTGTAGTCTTGTTTAAATTAGATCGAAAACTGATTACAACTTTTTGAGTAATCTTTAGTAGCGTCTCGTTGTATTACTTGTCGATGTAATTGAAGTCGGTTTTTTTTCGTTTGCGAGCAAACACAATTATTACTTTTTTAACAAAGACTCGATAAACATCAACTTTTGAGATTAGCGTAATAAAACAAAAACCTTAACAAATATAGAAAACGATCAAAATTTGTAAACTTTACACTTTGTGATTTTTATGATTAGTGATCGTTTTGCAGCGATTCTATAAAAATGTTTTGTCATTTAATTGCTTTTGGCTTTGGTAATTTTTCAAAATACCCACAAATTAACATAATTAGATCTATTTTATATATACCTTCAACTGAATTTATTTATTTTATAATAATAGTGAACTATGATTATAAATATTTACTTATAAAAGAACTAACCGCCTAACCCCCGACCCCAATAAAAAAACTCGTGTGTGGACCCTACATACCAAACATACATATACCAAAATAACATTTCGCCCATAATATATCCCACATGCCTAGATCGCGCTATCAAAGTTTTCAGAGAGATTGAGTATATATATATATATATATATATATATAAGAACCCGATAATCCTCGTAAGGTTCTGGAGACGTGATGAAATTTGCGAGTAGTCTCGTATCCAAAACCTTTTTATTGTGCTAGAAAGGAGGCCATTAGAAGAAGGTTCCGAACTCCCGACTCGAGGAGTACACACGCAACCACGGTCCGAGTCAGTTCGCTTATACAACTACCTCTACTTGTATTATTTCTTAATACTAGTGGTCGCCCAGAGGTCGAAATTCGACCATAATTAAAAATTTAAATTTTAAATTAAAGAATACCAAAAAATTATGAAAATAAAAAACCTTTTTTAAAATTTTCCAATTTGACTACAGACTTTGACAATCATTCGCGTTGCGCTAAGGACGAGTATACATCTGTCTAGTTTCGTTGTAAATAAAATGTATTCGTACTTATTGAAGTAATATTCTACTTCTAATCTATACTAATAAATAAAATGGGAGTGTCTGTTTTTAATATTAAAATAAACGCTTTTTACTAAATGCATAATTATGGATGTATACACGGTACATATACCAAAATAACATTTTTTACAATAAAATTTTGTCTGTCTGTCTGTTTGTTCCGGCTAATTTCTGAAACGGCTGGACCGATTTTGACGGGACTTTCACTGGCAGATAGCTGGTGTAATAAGGTGTAACGTAGGCTACTTTTATTTCAGATTTTTTTTTTATAACTGCGAACTGAACAATAACTTTTTTTGTTAAATTCCACGCGGACGAAGTCGCGGGTGCAGCAGCTAGTCAAATAATATATTTATTAATTTAATTATTAGACGCCACGTTGGCGAAACGGTCACAGCACTGGTTTGTAGCTGATGTTGTTTGTGCTGCCCTTATGGGTCTCCTCACCGTGCCTCGGAGAGAACAGTTGTTATCATGTAGATCTGACAGCGATCGTTACCTATAGTAGGGATTATATCCTCCAACCAGCGTTGGAGAAGCTTTGTGGATTAAGCTCTGATCCTTCTTCTATATGGAGAAAGAGGCCTATGCCGAGCAGTGGATATATATAGCAGAAGATATTACAGGCTGAAGCGTACCATTCTTAGTTCTGTCGAGGACCGAGGAATAACTTTGGAGAAGTCTATTGAACATTATAATTAAGCGGATATTTGTTACATATATTGATGGTTGAATAATAAACGGAGAAATCGAGCGGATTGAGTTTTATTTTTACAGATCATACCAATATACAATGATTGATTGGCGATATCGTGCGTGAATTTGAACTCGATTATCTGAATTTGATGATTCATATTTTATTGAATCGAATACACCTCGATGCTAAATATATTTCAACCAAATAAATCACCTTTATGAGTAAAATACGGTATGATTGATTGCAACAAAATATCAAATTTTGTTTATTTCTTTTATTTGGGAAACAAAAAGTTATTACAACAATAATTATTCAATACAAAATAATTATATAAAATAACATAAATTATACAACTTAACAAAATACCAAGAAGGGTCCTAATAGTATCTATACCATTTAAATTATACTTTTTTACGATATAATCTAAAAAATGGTCCTATAATAGTTTAAGATCCGAACTAGACGTGATCTTCAGCCAGCTTATTAATGGATGGAAAATTGAATAATATTGTCTTCTTTAGTATGTTAAAGATAAATCGCGAAAGGTTTTACTGGAACATTCCTAGTCACACTAAATTATATTCGGCAACCGCTATTTAAACCAGACTTTTAGCAGGCAACCCTATGTCATCATATTCGCTATGAATCAGCGCTTATTTTGATGATAGATTTATTTATTAAACATGTAGGTGAAAGTCACTAGAACAATATATATAATGTATTGATATACCTGTTTATACCTGCCAAGGCCAACCCAGTAGTTATGCCAGGAAAATAATAAAAAACCCAACGTTTGCATTTTCTAAGTAGAGGCTTCACACTGGTGGTATGTATTAATTTTATATATAAAAAAAAACATAACTAAAGTCCCTAAACATACGACAATGAGGACTATATTGAAAAATTTCTATATTTGAAAAATTTCTATATTTTAAAAACAAAATCGGAATTTTGACTGTTGATAATTCTCAACATAACTTTAATATATACAGGTGTTAGGGGAATGGTTAGCCATAGAGGTATGTTGGGTAGGGGGGGTCATTTGGAACCTATTTAGGCGAACTTACCTATATGCAAAGTGTTACGGATTTTTTTAATGATTTTTTTTTTCATTTAAAATCCTCTATGGCTAACCATTCCCTAACATTCTGTATACCTCAACATTTGAGTGAGGTAGTTATTCGGTTTTAAAGTTATAAAACAAACAGTAGTTATATACTCAATTATATATAAGGTAGATATATATTTTTGGCACCTATTATTGTATAATAAATAAGTACTCGAAGGGAATGGTGCTGATAACCGAAATACAGGCTATGCCTAGTTCGGTTACAGATATATACATATACCGGTTCGGTTACAGATATCTCATTACTTCTGATATTGTTGCCACATTATCATTAATGTAATATAGTACTAAGTTTGTGAAATAAAGATATTATTATTATTATTATTAAACATCATCAGTTATATTATTGCTAGTTGTACTAATGTATTTGCTTATTTATTATTGTATTTATTGATTAGTTTGTTCATGGTTTCTTACCCGCAGAGCAAAGTGGCAGGTAGCTCCGTCGTGTTGTAGCCACATGCGCTCCCTTAAAGTCTCTGGCAGATGACTCAACAGACCAGGTAATTCATTTTGAATAAAATTTAAATAAATGTCATCAGATAATTTAAAGGTTAGCACCACCTCTAACCTAACTTTTTCTTTTTAGAGAAAATAATGCAATTTATGAACATGGATTAGGCCTTATTAAGACAACAAAAATGGTAAAGTAAAAGGCTGAAAAAAATAAAATAAACAACAATTTATAGAGATGATCGCATTAGTAAAACTGTGTTCTTACAATTTCTATTAAACGACTTAAGTGTTTTCCTGTCTACAAAATAGATTACAAGAGTACATCAAAGTGGCCTAAACCACGAGGTCATATGAAACACTTAGAAATACCTTTTTCACTCGCACGTACAATGATTTATTGTAGAAAGAAAGGGAAAAATATCTAAGGTGATTTATAAATCAACTTACTTGGCGTTATTTTATCGGGCTCCAAGAAGCTTTCAGACTCTGGTTCCTTCATGTCACCGTTGAGATAACGTTGTTCCACATCAATGAAGTGACCCATCGTCACTATTGTTACGGAGAAATAAACCTGAAGGACAAAAGAATATTTTTTTTTATCTTTCCACTTTCATCTAATAAAAATTATAGAGTTAAACGATTTATTAAAGACTAGCTTCTGCGCGCGACGTCGTCCGCGTGGAAAATGGGGGTTTTTGGAGGGTCAATTCTGTCATACATGATTTGTGCGAGACTTTAACCGTTTACGCAGCGGAAGCTCTCAAAAGGAAAACAACCCCATTTTGAAACATTCTTCATTGGTGCTACGCTCCTATTGGTCTTAGCGTGATGATATATAGCCTATAGCCTTCCTTGATAAATGGGCTATCTAACATTAAAAGAATTTTTTAAATCGGACGAGTAAATCAGGAGATTAGCGCGTTCAAACAAACAAAGAAACTCTTCAGCTTTATAATATTAGTATAGATTACCAACAGATATATAAGAAATTCATACTATGTAATTAAGATAAGTCACTTAATATTTAAAAAAGGGTTCAAAATATAAAAGACAGGCAAAGTAAAGAAATTACATTAGTCCAGAATTGTACAGATTCGACAAAAAAATGTCCTTATCAATTCATCAGGTTGAATCTCTTTTATTTCCCTAACTGATTTATTATTATCAAGGAAACCACGGCCAATATAAAATAATACCGCTGAGATCTTAAACTTTTATGATTTATTCGCCACGAATCATAAATCAGGGACACTCAGCCATAAATCCGTGTTAGAATCGCATCCTTATCCCATTTTAGTATCAAATAAATATTTTCAGTCGTTTTAATTAAAAAATTCACAAAATTCGTTGCAAATATTTTGAAAATAATATGTGCTAGTAAATGCAGTAAGTTTAGAGGACAAGGGTTAGAGATTAATCCACGGTGCGATTTTAGCTTAGCGGTCAATACCAAGCTTATCAATTACAGACAATAATTTTATTGGTGTAATGCACAGCAGGAAATATCTTACTCAAAATTTGGAGGAACCCGACTGGCGTACCTCAAACTGAAGAACTAGAAGTACTATAAGACTGGACTGAAGTACCTCCACCTTACAGAAGACACACTAACACTACTCTCCAGTAGAGTTGTCTTCCAAGTTCCAGTGGTGAGTAAGGTACCGTCAGACCATCAAGTGAGCCAAACGCTTGTTTACCGACTTAGTTGTATAAAACAATAATTGTGTTTGCTAGCAAACAAAAAAAACCGACTGCAATTGCATCGGCAAGTAATAAATAATAAACTAATTAACAAACGCACTAGTCTTCACTACGATTTTCGAGGGTTTCCCTCGATTTCACTGGGATCCCATCATCAGATCCTGGTTTTCTTATCATGGTACCTAAGTTGGGACATCTCCTTTCCAACACAAGAAGTATTATCAAAATCGCTTCATAAACGACGAAGTTATCCCCGAACATACATTTAAAAAAAACATATATACGGTCGAATTGAGTAACCTCCTCCTTTTTTGAAGTCGGTTAAAAAAGATGCTCATAAGCTACGGTTATTGCCTACAACCAGGAAGACCATATACTTTTTACGTTTCAGCCTGTAATATTCCACTGTCAAGCATAGGCCTCTTTCCCCATGTAGGAGAAGGATCGGAGCTTAATCCACCACGCTGCTCCAATGCGGGTTGGTGGATATATTACCTACTATGAGTAACGATCGCTATCAGGTGTACACCTGACCGTATACTTGTTTGTAATTAAAAAATTACATGACCCACGCCACAACGGCAGAGTATTTAGACCAATACTATTTATACAAAAAAATTCTGCAAGCGAAAATCGGACTTCTGTTGATAATGAGTAAACTAAACTGCCATTTAACTGGAATAATTATGCTATGAAAAACCCAGTTCACTTTAAACATAAAGATGCCTATGTTACACGCGTTAAAATTCTCAAATACGCGAAGGGTAATTCGCCCTCCTGAATATTTAAGGGCTATTACTTACTTTAATTACTTTACACGACATACATAATTATGATACGTGTAACTTGAATTTTGTTAAGTGTACTTAACCAGTTGACCGCGGCTAGAATCACTCGCTTAATGAGGAAATGACTTTAATGGCACTGGAATCACGGTAATTTTGGAAGCTATAATATAAATTAATCGCTAATGAACCTCAAATACTAATATAAAATTCCGTCATTTTAGTTAGTTGGCAACTTTTTTTTTAATTCAAGCTCCTTTTTTTTGGAAATCAATATTTCAACTACACATTCAATGATGTTCAGGATTGTTGTGAATTAATACAGGTATTTCAAATCGCGTATGTTCTTGTAGATTCCATTGATTGTTCCAGCTTAGGTACATCAAGTCATTCAATCTTCAAGAGTTATGCATTTCACTTATGGAAACAGACAATCGCGTAGTGCAATCGTACACTCTTGCATTGTAATTTGACATCTTAAACATTTAAAACTGTAAATCGGTACAAAAATGTTCTCAGGAAACTTTCGACTAACAGCTTCTTTTAAAACAAATTATTTAACTTGAAATATGTGCAAGTATGTATGCATATTTGTTAGAGTGAAATCTTGCAACTCAATTTCGAAGCATATATCTTTAACCGATTGATTTTGTTTATGTTTAGTTTGGATGACAATAACTACGCGCCTAACTAGTGACGCCATTTTTAAAAGTCCGTTATATTGGATTTAGAGCAACGTTACATATAATGCATCACATGAAATATGCAACTTTTGGTAACTAACTGTAACTAATGGTAAACACAAGCAAACGATCTACCACATGGTCAGATACTGTAACTACTGCACCTTCAGGAGCATTGCAAGCGCGTTGTTGATCCTACCCTTAACCCTACATTCAGCTACCTTAGCACAACACTATTTGAAAATAATATTCGGCTGTGATCTTCTGTAAAGTTGAGTTACCTTCTCACTCATGCTTTGACATTTTTTTTCTGTGCCTTACCTCACTAATGCATTTACAGTTGTAATAGCGCATAATTAACGGGGAAATGTATGTGACAGCATAACCATTAATCTGCTGTGCAAATGGCCTAAACGTCAGTCCGTTCATTAGTTTCCGGTTTTTTTCAATACCCACCTATCTGAACACTCTTAAAACATTAAAACTAAAAACAAAAGCCAGTTCCAAAAATTCGGATCGTTCAATAACATACTGTAAGTAGGTACTACTAACATCTACATTGAAGATAAGTATACATTATTAGATATTACAATGTTTTATTATATTTAAACTGCTTAAATATTGAAATGAAATGCTTCTTAAATTTGTTTGTGCTTTATGTGTAAGTTCTAATGGGTTTACTTACGAGTAAACTGGCGTTGGATCTTTTATGTGTTGCGGTATTTAATCGAATACGCGGACGTAAGTGCGGAAAAATTGAAAAATTGGTTTATACAAGCTACTACAATATTTTTACCTCATTTTACAAAAACTATCGAAGTCAGTGCTTTCTCGCTATTCCATTTAAATAAGCAATAGTTTATTACCCTATTGCAAGTGCAAATGAAAATGAAGGTGCTTATTCTATTAATTAAATTATGTTGATTTTTCAATTTCAACTCTATGTAACACCCATAAGGTTCTATTTAAATATTATCCTGTTGAGTTTTATGATGTTGGTTTCAAAAGTGCTTTTAGAAACATAATTACAAAGAAAAAAAAACAAGGAGGCAAGAAGCGAAGTAGCTGTGTGAGGCGAGAAGCTGTGTAAAATCCGTGATAACATTTAGACATTAAGACGCCGCGTTGGCGCAGCGGTCAAAGCACTGGTTTGTGTATGGCTGTTGCGCTGGCGTTTGCGGGTTCGATCCCCGCACACGACAACATTTTTATTGGCCATACAGATGAATGCGGGTTGGCGAATATATTCCCTACTATGAGTAACGATCGCTATCAGGTGTACATGATAACAACCGGGACCGACGGCTTAACGTGCTCTTCGAGGCACGGTGGGGTACCTAACCCACAAGGACTGCACAAACACCCAGAGTGGCAAATATCTGTATGGCCAATACAAATGTTGTCGTGTGTGGGAATCGAACCCGCAACCGCCCGCGCAACAGCCAATCGCAATCCAGTGCTGTAACCGCTGCGCCAACGCGGCGTCAAGGGAGGAATATGCGCGTTAAATATGAGCTCAGTTTTGTTTATGTTAATTATTAGGAGACCTTGTTGAGACCGAGAATTTCTTTTGAGTAACTCTCAAAAGAACGTCTCGTGAAAATTTATAATGATCAGTATCACTTTGTATGTGTCACAGAATTACTTGAAAAGGACCTACTTAAAGCGCAAGATTTACCTTATAATAAATAATATTGGAAAGTAATTCACTTTCCTATTAACATAATATGTCATCATGTAAAATTTGTAGTCTTGTTACGTTCGTTAACACACAGAATATGCCTAGGTAGGCTTGCCTACTTATTTTTGGTCATGGCTACCTGGCAAGTAGATGTGAACAGGTAGGTCAATATATACCTATATTCGATACTACATCGATCTGTTCGAATCGAAATTGATATCATAGGTAAGATAATGTAATTACAAAACCAATCATATAGGCTTGCCTGCAAAAACTAAAAAAAAATAGCTTTGACCACTTTTCGATAGGCAAGTTATCATATATTTGTTTATAAATGATACTTGATAAAAAATATGTCTCATCGAGTTATGAGATTGGTGAAGGTTCCAGGTCTCCTCTACTAATACTACTACAGCTGAAAGCGCTTTACAGCGTCACTCAGCGTCACTGTTATTTTATTTTTTCATACGATCAATCGAATAATTTCTTACCATTGTGTAAACCGCTGAAGCGTAGCATCCTCGGCGGAGGCTTCGCCAGCAACAACACGACTGTATTATAGGCATGGTGAAACTATAGAACTCGGCAACTGAAACAAAAATATACTTTTAGAGGAATGTTCAAAGAGACATACTAAGAGGCAGATACTATCAAAGATAAAATGAAAAATTTAATTGTTTAGTTTTGTTATACTTATATTACAAGAACTTTTTAATGATATTCATATTCTGAGAATGTTGTTATATCTAGAAACAACATAGCATTGGAGCAGCGTGGTGGATTAAGCTCCGATCCATCTCCTACATGAAGAAGAGGCCTATGCCCAACAGTGGGATATTACAGGCTGAATCGTGATCATTCCTCCCTTACCCAAACGCCGTCTTAACGCTCCGCAGTGAGAACTCGACATTGTCTACAAATATATATTACGAGCTTCTGCGCGCGACTTCGTCCGCGTGGAATAGGATCAATTCTGTCATAATACATGATTTGTGCGAAGCGGAAGCTCTCAAAAAGAAAAAAAAAAACCCGATTTTGAAACATTCTTCATAGGTGCTACGCTCCTATTGGCCTTAGCGTGATGATACATAGCCTATAGCCTTCCTCGATAAATGGGCTATCTAACACTGAAAGAATTTTTCAAATCGGACCAGTAGATCCTGAGATTAAGCGCCTTCAAACAAACAAACAAAAAATCAAACAAACAAACTGTTTATAATATTAGTATAGATTTACATAATTATGATTTAACAAATCTATATTATATTATAAATACGTGAAGCAGAAACTCTGTAGCCATTTTTACGAAAATTGCGCGGACGGAGAAATATGAAATTTCGTACACTTATAGTTTATATTGAGAAGGAGTGCAGAATGCTAATTTTTTATTATTATTAAATGTATATAAAAGCAATTGATATAAAAAGCAATTGCTGTTCGTTAGTCTCGCTAAAACTCGAGAATGGATGCACCGATTTGGCTAATTTTGATCTTGAAATGTTTGTGGAAGTTCAGGGAAGGTTTAAACGGTAGAAACATAAACAATATGTAACGGAAAATACTAAAAACGACGATTTAATTTTCCAATACAAAATGTTCCTAGCGGGGAAATTTAATGTCTTTTGTAAAAAACGTAGTCAATTGGTTGTCAAATATTTATAGGGGCGTTCAGAAAGTGTTTTGTGTATATTTTTCACAAATATACGTAGGTGATACGAAGTTCACCGGGCCATCTAGTCAATAATAAATAAAACACTACACACACTAACCATATATTTGACACACACACGCATATTATACTCTTTTGTTGATTGTCAGTCTGTAGTCAAATTGAAAAATCTAAAAAAAGGTTCTTTATTTTTATTATTTTTTTGTTTTCTTTCATTTAAATTTTTAATTATGATCGAAATTCGACCTCTGGGTGACCACTAGTTATATTTAAATCTTCAACTCAGCCCTGTGACGGTCGGGACGCTTAAATTATCTTGTCGTTCAAGATAAACAATCCTTTATGATAAAAGTATTCGATTAGTGCACATGCACATGTGCAAGCGCAATATGGTCTGAGACGTGTTCGATCTATGAGCATCTCCAAGATTGAATATCGAGTGTATTGATTAAAATTCGATCCAGCCTGTAACACCTCACTGCCGTCTCAGGCCTCTTTCTCCATGTATGGAATAAATAATATGAAATAAATATGGAACAGAAATTTCAAATTGGAAATAATTAATTACCTAATTAATTTCTCCTACATGAAGAAAGTTTATGACTAGCAGTGGGATGTTAAAGGCTTAATTGTAATTAAAATTATTACATAACACATGAATGGACAAACAATCACTTAGTGTTTAATATATTTCTTTGGTAGGGAATATATCCCCGCCAACCCGCATTGGAGCAGCGTGGTGGATTAAGCTCTGATCCTTCCCCTACATGGGGAAAGAGGACTATGCCCAGCAGTGGAATGTTACAGGCTGAAGCGCGTAGCATAATAATACTTAGATTTTAATAATTTTAATAAATAACGTACTTTACGTAGTCAATTTGAAGTAGCAGAGAATGTGTATTAGACATTATGTTATTATAAGTTTAAATAAACGTCCTTTGTGGTTTCAAACGTGTTGAATTCCATATTTATTGCTTTAATCTTATGAGGCCAGCGTCTTCTATCAAACAAATAGCTTACTCTGACGTTAAGTTACGCGGCCGCATCGTGTAACATATTCCCACTACGAATATTATAATATCCCCTTTTCGGGTTTCGTTTATATAGTGAGAGCAAATTCATATAAATATAATAACTAAGGTAGGGCACAGCAGGAAATATTCTGCTCAAAATCTGGGGCAGTCTCACTTGGAAAGTACCTCGACCTTGCAAAGACTGCTTTCAAACAGTATTGTGTTCCTGTGGTTAGTAAGGTTATAAGAGCTCCTGGTGGGATTGGGAATTGGGTCAACAACGCGTTTGCGATGCTTTTGGTGTTACAGGCGTCTATAAGCTACAGTAATCGGTTACCATCAGGTGAGCCGTACGCTTGTCTACCGACCTGTATAAAAAATAAATAATAAAAATCGAATCGCTGATATTATATGTATAATATATAGGCGCATAAGTCCCGAACGTCTGCACCTAACTAGACAATTCTTTCTTTGTGTCCGTTATTGGAAGGATATGAACCCAAAAAAAACTAAAAAAACTAGAACTATTCAAAAAAATAGCAGAACGAAGTTCGTGGACTCGTCTTGTAAATTATTAAAAAAAAAATCAATTTTACAGGATGTCCCGCGATAAAGTGCAACCCCGAAAGGGGGTGAAACTAGACCATAAATTATCGACAAAAAACATAGAAAAAACTTTAAAAAAAAATTATTTCTTATTGACGAATTAAATTTTTTATATCTTACGTAGACTTTATGTAGAAAAAATGATGATTTCTACCAAAGTAGTGGGTCGATTACTTTATAATTGTGTTTGCTCGCAAACGAAAAAAAAGCGACTTCAATTACATCGACAAGTAATACAACGTAATAAGAGGAAAAAATAGTCAAGTAAATATGCGCTATTAAAGATTACTTAAAAAGTTGTAATCAGTTTTCGATCTAATTTAAACAACACTACAAGACAAGTATTAGCTTTCGACTAAAGTAAGAATCATCGAAATCGGTACACCGAGTAAAAAGTTATGCGGTATAATATAACGTAGGTCGACGAAAAAGTAGTCACGTAAATACGCATTATTAGATATAACTCTAAAAGTACTTGTCAGATCTCAATTAAATTAAAATGGGACCACATGACACGCAACACCTTTCAATTAAAACAAAATTGATCGAAATCGGTCCACTCAGTCAAAAGTTATGAGCTAACAAACATAAAAAAAAAAAAAAAAAAACATACGTGTCGAATTGAGAACCTCCTCCTTTTTTGGAAGTCGCTTAAAAATAAAATAAAATATTACGCCTGTACTTGGCGGTAAGGATAAAATAACAATTAGCTCGCAAAAAAAGTGGCATTATGACTTTAACTATGCTTCTTGTGAAAAAAAATCCATTTTTTATGACTGTTTTTAGGGTTCAATACCCAAAGGGTAAAAACGGAACCCTATTACTAAGACTTCGCTGTCCGTCCGTCCGTCCGACCGTCTGACTGGCTATAGCTAGACAGTTGAAATTTTCACAAATTATGTATTTCTGTTGCCCCTATAACAACAAATACTAAAAACAAGATAAAATAAACATTTAAGGGGGGCGATAATTTTTTATTAGTCTAAAACGCCATCTATCAGAAATTAGGAAAACTTCGTCAATAGACTAATAATAATAGTTTTCTAATAGCATCATAGATGGTGTCATAATTAAATAAATATTTTACAGAATAAATATTTTACAGAAAATTTACTTATATTTAGTTGAGTCAATGGTACGGAACCCTTCGTGCGCGAGTCCGACTCGCACTTGGACGATTTTTTCGAATGTTCTCGTATGAGGTTGCGAGGTGGGGACATGTTGGTAGGACTGCCAGCAGCTATCGGCCGAAGATATAATATATTAAGTAGTTTAGCGAGGGTCTTCCTTTTTTCGCCTTCAGCCACGGGCAGGTTACATAAAATAATTATATTGTTGGGTGAGGTATTGTTGAAATAACTTTTTTTTTTAATTTAGGTATTAAGTAATTTGTTTTAGTCTTCTTAATTTTTTAATGTGTGTATTGATTGCTGTTGATTTCTATTCGAAGATTATTTGTTAGTTTTTTTTTTTTTTATTATTAAATTATGGGCTTACTCTTGACCCCAGTCTAGCTCTAGGGCAGAGACGAGGTCGAAGATGGAGCGAGCTCGCCCACAAGTAGCCTGTTCACTCGCGCTTTAAATAAACTCGGGTTATATGTAGTTTGTTTATTTTTAAATATAATGTAGGTTGTGTATTTCTGTTCCTTATGGGCCATTTCCGTGTCAACCCTTAGACATTGGGGGTCGATTACAGAAAGGCTCGCCTTTCTGGGTGTGACCTTTCAGGGTCCTTGGCGATAGCTGTCTAGGTCGGTGCCGTGTATCTAGGCGGTACCACGTGGTTGTAGAAGAAGGCGGATGGCGGTAACAAGATTCTGCCGGGACCCCAACACTTCATCCCAAAAATTATGGTCAAACAATGGTTCAACGGTATTGGATGGCAATACTGACTTGCAACATCTTTGTAACCAACACTCCAACACTGGTCTCCACCTTCACCGAACTCTTCTATCAACGGCTGGACATTTCTCTGGCCAGTGTCATCAACCCGAGGCAGGAGTACTTCGGGGTTTCCTGTCGCAGCGACTGGATATGGTATTGCCGGCGTGAACGGTGCCACGTGGTCAGCTTGGGACGTTCCGCTCCGGTTAAGTTGCTTTGCCCTTTATCGATTCCCAGCTAAATACCATTCCTGGTATTAGTACAAGGTATATAATAAGCACGAACCTCACGTAATTAATTGCTATAACCATTTAAAAATTTTGAAGTGAAACTTCTTTAGAATCATTGTGATTTCAAACCGGAAGGCAACTACAGGGAAGGTCGAGCCGCACTGCAAGCCGCTAATTTTAAATTAGTTTTTTTTTAAATTAATTTGCCAAAGAAGTTTCACTTCTATCGTGTGTGAATCGCACACACACCTTTTTTTAATCTGTTAATATTAACGTAATTTAGTTTTTTCATTTATAGTAATATTTATTGTTTATTTTTTTATCTCTTTAAGATAAATACATTATTTGCCATCAGCTTGTTTCTTGAAAATAAATTAATTTAATCTTATATTTTTTTTATTCAGTACCCAATTTTTTAAAGTCGGATTCTAAAGTCAACTATTTAATTATACATATACTCGGGACAATCTACGAGTAGATATTAATGTTTTTTTGTCAACAAAAAGGGTTAGATTATCAGTTGCGGCTTACCTAATTGTTGATTTAGTTCATGTAACATAGTCAAAAATATGTTATTCTTATTGATCACATCCAAAGTATATAGAACAATAATAGTGTAACTATCTCTTTAACTCTTGCCAATTATCAGTTTTTTCTTTAACGTACGTATTGGATACGTATCACTCCTAAACTCCATGAGCCATCCATAAATTATGTTATAATGAATTTCACGACCTTTGACCCCTCCCCCGTCCTCGTAACCGCTTGTCACATTTATGAGCCCCCCCCCCCCCTCTACCCGCTACCTAGTGTGACGTCACATATTTTGCAATTTTTACACCAGTTTAGACTACTTTTATTTCCATTTCTTACCATGTTTTAATACTCACAGTTAGATATGTTAAAGGTATTTTTTGAAATATATTATTATATTCTAATTTGTCTCCTAACGAATTGATCATTACTCTTTTCAATTTATCCACTATTATTATGTTGTATAGTGTAACTTATAGCTGCTTTTGTAACATCTAACTAATGAACCATCAACCCTTCCAAGCTAAAATACGTACCAACAAAATTACCCTTTGATGTAAAACCCTTTAATAAACAGGGCCTTTCCAAATCGCATTGAATACTTTGAGTTCATAAAGTACAAAGTCATAATGTATCAAAAGATCTTAAAGAATATAAGTCGGGCTACAAGAATTCCTAAATCCTTCGGAAACGACCAATAAAATAGGCTTAATCAATTTTTTTAAAATAAATTTACTAATAACTAGCAGACCCGTGCCCACTTCGTTGGGTATTAATTATCTTTTTCTTTGTGATGCAATTACCTATGTTGTGTAGTTCTTAGTAGGTACTAATTTTTATTAGGTTCATTGTTTAGAATTTTATTTAGAGTTTTATTTCTTGTTTATAGCTAGTATTGGACGTATAAAATCGTAATAATATAGTGTATTTATTATTTTAAAATTACAGAACCAAATAATATACTAAATTTTATAGCACTTAAATAAATAATTATGTTACTCCAACGCCATCTATCAAAAATCCCGAAAACGACGTCGATAGGCTAATAAATGGTCTTTTAATAGCGATAGATGACGGCGAGAGATGGCGTTATTATAACCCTGAAATCATTTACTTATTTCATTAATTATTTACGACCAAATTACAGATGCTTACGAAATGATTGATGATAAAAATTGGTTCATTAGTTTCGGAGTAACATACTGATAGCAGCGCCACCTACCGGGTCCAATTGAGATAAAAACTACACTGTCTCCCAAGTTAGACCGAATTACAGATATTTACAAAATTTGATACAAATTGGTTCAGTAGTTTCGGAGTTACATAACGATAGCAGCGCCACCTACCGGGTCTAATTGAGAAAAAAACTACCCTATCTCCCAAGTTGGACCAAATTATAGATGCTAACAAAATTTGATACAAATTGGTTCAGTAGTTTCGGAGTTACATACCGATAGCAGCGCCACCACCCGTCGGGTTTTAAGCTACCTCTCTACCAATTTTCAGCCAAATCGGTTTAGCCGTTCTTGAGTTATAAATAGTGTAACTAACACGATTACACGACTTTCTTTTATATATATAGATAACTATAACTACAATAATCATCCGGCGCTAAATCCTAATCTATACTAATATTATAAAGATGTAAAGTTTATAACTTTGTTTGTATATACGGGGTAATCTTCGCAAATACTGATCCGATCATGAAAATTCTTTCGCTAACAGAAAGCTACACTATTCAGGAGTGACAAGATAAAAGGAAAAAGATAAAAATATATAAAGATTTTAAATCAGCAGGATTTGAACCTGCGCCCTCTGACGTGCCGTGTCAACAATTCAATCTAATCAAGCATTATTATTTGCCTTAAAAATTAATTGGTGATTTTAAAACATTATTTTATCTCTTTCTTATACTATTAAACGAGCAATTCTTGTATATATATATATTCTGAATCTCGGAATCGGCTCCAACGATTTTCGTGAATTTTAGTATGCAGGGGATTTCGGGGGCGAAAAATTTATCTAGCTAGGATTCATTAAAAAATAATGTCGTTTTATCCCTGTTTTTAGGCAATGAAAAAATATCATTAGAATACGAAGCTTAATTTCACCAATGTCAAGATAGCTTATAATAGCGTAATTAGGAAATCGGCGGGTGTCAAATCGTGTTGACCCGGGTTCGAATCTCAGTCTCCAGATTAATTTTTATTTTTTTAAATTTCACTCGTGATTTATTATTTAAATAAAATTAAAATATAAAAATACCGAGAAAAAAAAAACAAAAAATAAAATGAAAATACCGAGCTAGGCTCGGTCACCCAGGTACTATTTATCTGATTTGCTGAAAATAGTGAGAGTGTATTGGAACATATCAAATTTCACCGTATTCTTATGTGAAATGGATTATAACACCCAACGAAGTGGGCACGGGTCGGCTAGTAAAACATAATGTAAATATTTAAACTTAAAACCTTGAAATACCGTTGCGACCTACAGAATATTTAACTAATTGACACGAAGTAACAATTGACACAATTCACAACGAACTGGCGAACACTTTATCTATTTACATATTTAACCTAATTTTTGAAGTGAAACTTCTTTAGACGCATGAGGAGTAAAATTTGCGCGACCGGTAACGCAGCAGCGTCATGACGGTCAGTACTTGGATGGGTGACCGCCTGGGAACACCACGTGACGTTGGCTTTTTGTTTTCTTTTTTCAATTAGTTTTTTTTTTTTTTTTAATTCGTTTTTTTATTAGTTTTTTTTTCAATTAATGTTTTTAATTAGTTTTTTTTTAAATTACTTTGCCAAAGAAGTTTCACTTCTGACATGCGTACTTTGTATGCAAGCAATTTTTATATAAGTTTCCAGATGTCACAACACTTAGATTAAATTTGTAAAACATTATCCGAAGTGTAAAAAAAAGAAAAATATATTATACTGACAAAGGTAATATACAAATTACAGAATCAAGTTGAGCGACATCTATCTACATGCGGACTAAAAACTGATGTATTCCTACATCGCGATATTAAAGTTTTTCGAGCGATTTAATATATATACAAAAACCCGACAACAACTGTAGGGAAGTAGCCATACAGACATCAACCAACACCCGTCTGGTCGGATGATTTTCTCTTTGCGATGATGATGGTGGACGAAGAACTCAACACTCTGTCCTCCCCCCCTGATCCAGTTTAGGGCGTGCGAGGATTAGGGTCTTTAATTCCTCATCCACCATCGCAAAGGAAAAATCATCCGAGCAGACGGGTGTTGGTTGAAGTGTGTAGGGCTACTTCCCCCCCCAATATTGTTGTCGGGTTTTTTAACCGACTTCAAAAAAAGAGGAGGTTAATACATATATATATCTATATATATACTTTTATATATTTTTTAATGTATGTTCGGGGATAACTTCGTCGTTTATGTACCGATTTTGATAATTCTTTTTTTGTTGGAAAGGAGATATCCCAACTTAGGTACCATGATAAGGAAACCAGGATCTGATGATGGGATTAAAAAAAAATCGAGGGGAAACCTCGAAAATCGTAATGACGACTAGTGCGTTTGTTAATTTATTTATTATTTATTACTTGTCCATGTAATTGAAGTCGGCTTTTTTCGTTTGCAAGCAAACACAATCTATATATATAAAAGTGATTTCCACCCATTGACTCATCACGATATCTCTGGAACCATAAGGCGTAGAGACTTAAAATTTGGTAGCAATATACCTTTCGCCAAGTAAAGGTTAGCTAAGAACGGATTTTACGAAATTACACCCATAAGAGGGGGTTGCGGGGGTTAATAACATATATGGCAAAACAACGTTTGCGGGGTCAGCTAGTCATAAAGCAAAACGAAGAACCAGTGACAGTTTTTTTCCGTGATAGGCATCAAGTGAGTTATACGATGTCTACATTAAATATATAAAGTCAGAAGTGAAACTTCTTTGGCAAACTAATTCAAAAAAAAACTAATTAAAAAAATCTACTTTAAAATACAAAAAAACTAATTAAAAAAAACAATAAGCCACCGTCACGCGGTGTTCCCAGGCGGTCACCCATCCAAGCACTGACCGTCCCTGACACTGCCGCGTTACCGCTCGCTCCAATTTTACCCCTCATGCTCCTAAAGAAGTTTCACTTCAATAAACGCATATGTTTGTGGCTCGGGAAAACCTTCCAACCAACTACAAAGAATGTTGAATTAGCTTTGCTCACTTATATTATTTATTATTAGTATCCGAAAAATATAAAAGACTGTGTTTAACCTGTGTACATGCTATTAATTCGAAAGATCCTGAAGAATGTTAACCTTAGCATAAATTTTGAGACTTGTTTATTTGGCGATATGAAACAAAGAAGCATAATATTATGAAGTTCTGATTCTCCTTAGCACCGCAGCGGAACACTTAAAATGTATAAAATATCGGTAAAATTACACCCAACATTGGTTATAAAATAACATTTTGCAAGAGTATAACTAAAACCAAGTTTATACAGAACAGATTAACAAAACTTTTTGGCGTTGGCAATTATTAATTTAAGGTGATTTCTGTTAAATAATGGATAAACTCAAAACAGCTGAGCCAGGGTTTAACATTCAAAAATTTTAGCCAGTTTCACCCAATTTTAATTGGTGATGTTTAGCTTTGTGAGTTAACCGTTTCGGGAAGTCAAAATAATGCTAGTTAAGGAAAATAATTATAAAGATATTTTGAAAATTGAATTATCTTATTTGTTTTGTAATTTATTTTTGTATAATTATGTCCAACTTCTAATAGGACAATTTAAAACGAACGAATTGGTGTTCTTTTTTTTTCTTTCCTTCTGTAGATGGTTTAAACCGAATTGCAAATCGAAAAATTAAAGGAATAAAGGGACAGGATTTTAGATTCCAGACTTTTTATTCACGGCACAAAATGGACTTAAATATATTTGATGAGATATGATTAATTCGCTACAGTTAAGGTCTGCCTGAAAAATTATTCCATTAAACGTTGACTAATGTTCTGTGAGGAGGGCGCCACTTTGCCACGGTTTACATCGTACTCCTATTTAAATAATTTTTACAAAATAAATAAGTGGTAAAAAAGTGTAAACAATGCAATAAAATTATAAACAGTGCTTAAAAATTCTAAAATCATATGAAGTACTCAGTGAAAGAGCTGTAAAACTGCGTGAATAGTGTAAAAAAATACATTGCAACGATAATGACTCTGTAAACTGTTAAAATATAATTAATTAGACTTATCTAGTGTAAAAAATAGTGTCCAAGTAAAATACTAATGTTGAAAGTGACTGTTAAAGAAAGACAACGAACACGAACTACTACGAAAACGCAAAAGTGCCATATAAGAAGTAACATTAAACTACCTACTCATCGGTGTACAATCTAAGTATAAAGTAAGAACTCAGCGATTTTATTACCTACCTACTCTGTAAATATACTAGATCCTATAAGAAAGTTATCAGCAGCGCCATCTATTATTACTTTGAAATACGTTACTCTTCTCATAGAGGTCGCTAAGTACCACATTTTTACTCACCATGGACGAAATAAAGCAAACGTTACTAAAAATGCAACAAAACATGGCACAACAAAAACAAGATATGCTAGATATGAAATAGGAAATAAAAAGCACAATAAATAATAACATAAACGAGAAATTCAACATTCTAGAACAGAATAATGCTATTTTGGAGACTAAAATAGAAGAACAAAGCACAAAAATAAGCAATCTAGAAAGACATATTACATGCAAAAACCTGGTTATGTTTGGGGTGGAAGAATGCGAAAAATCCTACCATGAATTAGAAGATATACTGATTGATTTAGTAAACAAGTACTTTAAACTCTCATGCGATAGATCTCACATCGAAGCAATCAGAAGACTAAGAAAAAAAAGGAGAAAAAATCAGACCAGTTGTAATAACATTTTGTACAGGCTTCAAGCTTAAAGTTTTGAAAAACAAATCGTGCCTGCAGAATACATCATACTATATAAAAGAATACAACCCTATAGAAGTCCTGAACAAGCGCAAGGAATTACAAACTCAACTACAAAAGGAAAAAGAAGCAGGCAACACTGCCTTTATAAAGTACGATAAACTTATAGTGTTGTCTAATAATAAGAGCAACTACCGACAGTCAATAAGTAAGAGGAACCTGTCTGAATCCTCGGAGATAATACCACCGCACTCTGGTAGCCAGAAAGCTCAACACAACAACAAACAACCACTGAAGAAAATCAAAGCTTCTAATAATATGAGAGATTACGTACTTCAAAAACCGACACTGACCTACAATCAAACCGACACTCCGCAAAAACAAACACATGTATCAGACTCCAATTTAGCATAGCAACGACAGCCGGCCCCTCCTTCTCTCCACTTACCTCCCACTACGGCTGGTCACCGCGGGAGTCAGAACACAACCCTCCAAAGAATATTCGTTCATTTAATAAATATTTGAAAAATAAATAAATAAATAAATAATGTAAAAAATAAATAAATAAATAAGTAAACAAACAAAAAATTAAATAAATAAATATTATATGATTTTATCACCATAGAAAATAAATGAATACAAAGTAGTTAGAATATTTAAAAAAATAGTACATTAAGTGAAATTTTAATACTTAAAATGAAACTGTATTTTAGAACATAAATTTTTACGAGTATATTACAGTATAAAAGGATTATTTTTTGGAGGAGGCTTTTAACCTGAGGGGGTCCACATTAAGAAATTAAATTGCATGTAATTTTAGAAGATTTACTATGATATTGTAGAATTAAATAAAGCTATTATTACTATTATTATTATTATTATAATGTTCTGTGACTCAAATCTAAGTCTTTCAATCTAATCGAACAAACAAAATTTAGAAATAAATTATATTAATAATATTTTTTAGATCACATTAATATTACAAATGCAGAAAGGACAGAAGCATTTGCAATAAAACTTAATATTTGAAGATATTTGTAGATATTTTAAGATCTGATTTGAATCGGTGCATATAAGCAGGTAAAAAAATAATACAGTTTTCAAGCATTATTGTGTTCCTGTTGGTGAGTAAGGTGACCAGAGCTCCTGGGGGTATTGGGGATAGGGTCGGCAACGTTGCAGTCGTCTATAAGCTACGGTAATCGCTTACCATAAGGTGAGCCGTACGCTTGTTTGCCGACCTAGTTATATAAAAAGAAAAAAAAGCAGATCCCAGCTTGTAGGTATAAAAATGGTGTGTGAAAACATAGCTCACTTTATGTTGGTCGTTGGATTTATGAAAGAACATGCAAAGCTCTCTTTTGTTCTTATTCAATGTCAACTTCAAGGCTATTACTTTGTTTCGGTTCTAGATATTGTATAGGCGTTAATATTATTACTGACTAAAAATTATGGTCTATGTTATATTTTATAATCCAAAAACTTGCTTTGTAAATTTCTATATGTTAGTGTTTTTTGTTAATGTTTTTCCAGAAGGTCAGCTAGTATCAGTTACGTTTTCTTGGTTGCCACTCATCTCAGAAATAAATCGTATTATTAATTTAACACTTAGTATTATTTATTTACAACACGTGAATCAATTGCTTACAAACTCTGACAAAAGTAGTCGGTAATAAGTAAGTTTTTATACATAATAAAGTTCATAAAAAAAGACTATTTTTTAGATGAGTCGTTGGTCCATTGGAGTCTATGTCAAACCTACAACACAATTACTAAAGTATCAAATATACTTTATTCATCGTACTATACTTTAAATTATTCCATTTTACTCTTAAAATGAAGTAAGTTTTTAACGTTTTCGCTTCACTCATTAAACGTCAGTGAAGCAAGTACGGGCTGTACAGACAGTTACAGTGACAGAATGCTTGCTAGTGAATAATTTGCGCTATACGTTTTTACTAATGTTCCTTTGTGTTTCGGACACAATATACAGCGGAACAATTATGTGAATATTTATATGGTAATTTATTTTATATGTTGAAATATAAAATACCTAACAAATTCAGGATGGTGATTAAGACTGTATTCTTACTCGGAGACTTGAAATTGCAAATCTTAGGGGATAAGAATTAGTGTTATGATCTCACAAAAGCATGACTTGCCCCACAATTATTACTAAATACACTATTACGTCAACAACACTTGCTGTGTCTGTCATTTTATAACTGCTTTCCTCGCTTTAAGGGTCTTCCACACGTTCCGCAGCTACCTGTGATCATAGCATCTGCATCATCAACGTATTATCGGAAATGTCAAGATGACAATCGCTAAAAGTCCTGTAAAAATAAGTGTTCATAGTGACCGAAAAACTTGGTCAATCTCAGGAGTTACAAATGATGTAAGAAAATTAACTGAGGTAGGGCACGGCAGGAAATATCCTGCTCAAAATCTAAAGTAACCCACCCCACTGGGGAAGTGCCTCGACCTTACAGAAGATCACAGCAAAATAATACTGCTTTCAAGCAGTGTTGTGTTTCTGTAGTGAGTAGGGGTTAGGTTCGGCAACGCGCTTCCGATGCTTCTGGTATTGTAGGCGTCTATAGGCTACGGTAATCGCTTACCATCACGTGAGCCGTACGCTTGTTTGTCGACCTAGTTGTATTAAAAAAACAGACAATTTATTAATAATGTTTATATTTGATGATGAGCCTTAACAAGTACCTACTGATGCCATTATAAATATTAAATATAGAGTTGTTAATATATTAATAATTATTATATAATTATTCGATTAATCGATTTCGATGTTACAACAATACTCTCCAACCGTCTTACGAATTTTCGATCAGCCCACGTGTCCTGACGCGAGTTTCACAGTTTTTACCCATCCCACAAAAGTGGTCAGCGCCGCTAAAGAAGTTTTCACTTCAAAAAAAACTATTTGTTGATGATTGATTGATTGATTGATTCAGCGTATAACTTCACTGCTAGGCATATGTCTCTTTTTTCCATGTAGGAGAAGGGTCGGAGCTTAATCCATCACGCTGCTCCACTACAGGTCTACAGGAACAGGCTAATTCGAATTATTGAGGTAATAAAATCCAGAAATTGTTTGGTCCATTTAAACTTATGAAAATTCTTGTTTAAGCTGTTGGAAATTGTAAATGCATGCTATAGACAAAACGATCATAAATTCTGTCTAAGTCCTTCATTACGGTCCTTGTAAACGACATTTGGAAATGAGACGCTCAGTTGAATTTATGAGAAGATTAAAGATACGAGTACATAAGAGATACCTATGTATCGATTACAGTGAATTGAAATAAACAACATATTTGGTTCGTAATAGGCTTCATATCAAATAATAATAACATAATTTAATTCAGACATCAGTCCATATTTTTGTTAGTTACATATTTTCTTAAACTATGTTACTATCAATAACCATAATCAATAAATATTACAATAGTTAAAATTAAAAAATAAAATCAATACATAAAATCAAAGTTAAAACCAAAATCAAAAAACGAAAATAAAATTAAAAGATTAGACCAGTCGGCTGTTACCTAGATATAACACAAGCATTAAGTTGCTTACTTTTGGAACAGACGACCGTGTTAAAAAAAAAATACATTCGTTCGAAAAAAATTAAAATCAAGAACATAATCAAAATTAAATGTCAGTTACAATAATTCGAACTAAAAGCTATCAAAATTTATTTATTTATATGTGTGCCTCACAACTACGTATGCACCATCCCAGCCTCTCCAGAAGGGACCGTCTAGCTTTACATCCAAATCAATATCAAAAATACGTAAACGTAGGAACGTTTACGTATTTTTGATAGGAAATCACCCTTTTTTGCATAAGTGATTTAGAGTTCATGTATACAAAAGTAGTAGTCAGCTTCAGCCTGTAATATCCCACAGCTGGGCATAGGCCTCTTTCCACATGTAGGAGAAGGATCAGAGCTTAATCCACCACGCTGCTCCAATGCGGGTTGGCGGATATATTCCCTATTATGAGTATCGATCGCTATCAGGTGTACATGATAACAACCGGGACCGACGGCTTAACGTGCTCCCCAGCAGCTCTCTTAACAGGCACGGTGGGGAGACCCACAAGGAGCACAAACACCCACACCACGGTAAACATCTGCAAGGGCAATACATATGTTTGTCGTGTGCGGGGATCGAACCCGCAACCGCCAGCGCAACAGCCACAAATCAGTCCTGTGACCGTTGCGCCAACGCGTCGTCAAAAGTAGTAGTTGTAGTTTGCTTAAGTTTTCGAAAGTTTGCTTCGGCTGAATATCAACGTATTCCCAGTATGAAATTCCCTCAAGGTAAGTATAAAACTCTGATATAAAAATTAGTAAGTATAAAAATATCAAATGATTGTAAAATATTACATAAGCGCTCATTGTTTTGTGTCACACACAAAAGGCTGTAAAAGTGTACAACGCTAGTTATAAAGTATTTTTGTCTGCAACAAATTTAAACAGCTTTTTCCAACTCGGACTTATGTGGTTTTAAATACACAAATAGTTTTCTTGTTCAGTTGTTTCGTGAAAATTAAACGGGAATGTTAAATAAAACAATTTACGTTAAAGCAAAACTTTCGTTCGCGTGTTTGAAGAACATAAAAACTGCGGAGTTTGGAAATCTCAATGCTGATCTGTATTTCGCTTTGTTTTATATTTAAAGCTCTGAACTTTTGTATGGTAAATAATAGTAAATAATAGTAAAATAGTTATAACTAGCTTATGCGCGCGACTTCGTCGGCGTGTACTTCGCACCTGTTGGTCTTAGCGTGACGATATATAGCCTATAGCCTTCCTCGATAAATGGGCTATCTAACACTGAAAGAATTTTTCAAATCGGACCAGTAGATCCTGAGATTAGCGCGTTCAAACAAACAAACAAACAAACAAACAATCAAACAAACTCTTCAGCTTTATTATATTAGTATAGATAAAAGTAAAACCCCTAATCTACAATATTCTAGACACTCAGTAGGATAAACAACAAGCTCAATCTCCCATACTACGGGTATCATTTAAACATATCTATCACATCAGCCTATCAGAGTCCACTGCTGGGCAAAGGCCTCCTTGCCGTGTGGTTACGGCAGTAAGAATGTAGCCTGTCTTCCCGTGGGTGTCGTAAGAGGCGACTAAGGGATAACACAGTTCCGCTACCACCTTGGAACTTATAAAGCCGACAGTAGGCAGGATAACCATCCAACTGCTGGCTTCAATTACACAGACCGAAGACGGGCAGCAGCGTCTTCAGCGCGACATGGCCAGCACTGCGGTCACCGACCCGCCTGCCCAGCGTGGTGACTAAGTATAGGCAAAATGGCCAAACATCTCTATGACCTAAACAAAATATTTTCATAGCTGCCCAGCATAGCAGCCCAGTTAGTAAGACAACTAATGACATAATATCCCAAATTATCAATAATTTCAGTTTTAAATTCTCTTTTTCAGATAGTATTTGATATTCTGATAGCGACATATTTGTCGTCATAACAACTGCTTTCAACAATTGCCATACTTTTTATTTTTAACAATAAAATTAATCGAAAACAAAAATTGAAGCTATAATTTTATTCATTTCATTCCTTCAAAAGATTATTAAAAGTTCATCGAACTTTAAAAATAGAACGAATGAGAAATGAGTTCTGAATTTAAAATGAACGTAATACAATTTCAAATGATGTATTGTGTATAAATTATGAACAAAGTTTTATACAAAGCAATTTCGTTGAGAACTTGAGCAAATATTTTGCTAAGACAATATTTAATATGTTTAGGGGATAAGAACACGAGGCGCATTGTGTGCACGATTGAATAATACACAACAGCGTAATAGGGTTGTCACTCTCGACAAAAAGATTAATATTTTTTTGCGGAGAGTTGACGAGTCTAATCAGATTCAATAATATAATTATAATTGTGTTTGTTCACAAACGAAAAAAACTCACTTAAATTACATCGACCAGTAATACAGCGACACCCAAACGACTCAAAAAGTAGGTACCATTAAATCTCAATTAAATTTAAATGGGATCATATAACAAGTATGACCTTTCAATCTAATATAATCAGTATCAGCGTGTGTAAGTAACCTTAAAAGATAAACGTAACATACAAAATCATCTGTATAATAATAAATCTTCTCACATGTCAGAAGTGAAACTTCTTTGGCAAACTAATTCAAAAAACACAAATTAAAAGAAAACTAATTGAAAATCGGTACAAAAAAAGTAATTATTACACGTCACGCGGTGTTCCCAGGCGGTCACCCGTCCAAGTACTGACTGCGCCCGACGTTGCTTCGTTAGCGGTCACCCATCCAAGTACTGACCTCGCCCGACGTTGTCGCGTTAGCGGTTGCTCAAATTTAACCCCTCATGTGCCTAAAGAAGTTTCACTTTAAAACTATATAGGTACCTACCTTTTTATGTATGTATATATATATATGTAGTTATATGTGTAGTGTATTTATATCTTTTTATGTAATACTTTCTTTAATATTTAGTATGGTTAATATTTTTTTATAATATGTGTATATGTATATGCATGTATGTTTGTGTGTGTAGTTGGTTTTCTTACTGTTTTATTTCTTTTTAATTATGTACACCCTTTCCGCTTTTTTCACATTATCTCCTCCACGCAGGTTGTCTGGAAGAGATTGCTGTTTAGCGATAAGACCGCCCGTTGTACATTTCTTTTTGTATACTGTTCTTTAAATTGTAAGCTATTTCTTTTTTTTATGTGTACAATAAAGAGTATATAAATAAATAAAATAAATACCTACATAACAATTATCTACTACAATATCTAGTTGTGGCAACCCTATTGACGCGTATAGCCATCGCAAAGTGTTTCATAATAACCGAACCAATTGAATTACAACACAAATAACATCGGAGCAAACGTACACACTTGTCTACGATAGCTCTGAGCCGTTGACGGGATCTGTTCTGACGTTCGGAAAACAAACACATACATACATAGATCGAACGTTGGAATGACCGAAATATTGTGATGAAAGTTTTAACCAACTTTTTTATGACATTAGATGACAGATGATAAATATTTCCCCGTATACTTAAAGTGGAACTGAGTAGCACCTTGTCACACGTATTAAGAACGAGATGAATATTTAGGAAGGTATTGAGAAGCTGGCGAGCGCACAATTCGTTTAAGAATTTTTGGTGAGCAAATTTATGCTCATAGCACGCCTTCTCAAGGATAAAACAACAAATATTCTTGTATTAATACTATTTTCTTCGATAGTTTGTCAGTCACTATTGAAATGATTTTAATTGTTTTTATCCTCTCTTAACCTCTATCCAGTGGCGGATTTACAAATATGCCGCCAGTAAGCTATTTAATTTTTGCCGCCCCTACCAAGCTCTAAAACTCGATACCCTATATCCTAGTACAGTCTAAAACGGCCAAGCGATTATTTCGGCTGAACTTGTGGGCATGGCCCTGGCCATTCATTTTCTGGATCTATATTATAACGTTTAAAAAATAAAAGTGTCGCTCCCTAGAATTTGCCGCCCTAGGCTCCAGCCTACTCAGCCTACTGTTTAAATCCGCCACTGCCTCTATCAATATATACATAACTAGCTGACCCCGCAAACGTTGTTTTGCCATTTATGTTATTAACCCCCGCGGGCCGCAACCCCCTATTGTGGGTGGAATTTTGTAAAATCCGTTCTTAGCTGACCTCTACTTGGCGAAAGGAATATTCCTACCACAAGTCTCTAGGCCTTATGGTTCCAGAGATATCGTGATGAGTCAATGGGTGAAAATCTCTTTTATATATATAGATTATGACGATATAATGACGATTCGAAAGTGCTTTTGAAGCCTCTTTGAATTAATTAATTTTGATTTGATAAATCTAAAACAATTTATTTTGTGTACATTGGAGTAAAAAAGAGGACATAATTGTTCATTTGTTTAATGAACTGAACGGAAGCAGCTTGCGAATATGGCGAAGCTTAGCAGTCTTCTTCACGGACACTAAACAAAAGTTAAAAATAAAGTGAAGTTTAATATTTCTGTGTTAATAAGGCTACTGTATGTTTCTTAGCGAAGGACAATGAAGTCAGTTCTCTAGCCTAAATTGTTTTCACAACTATGTACTAATTTCAGACAAGTAAATACAAGTATATAGGTACTTAAATCTCGCGACAAGCTTCTCAATCGATTATAGATATAATGCTTCAAAATTGAGTTGCAAGATTTCACCCTAACAAAGATACATACATACTTATGTACATACTTACATACAATACGCTACGCTTCAGTCTGTAATATCCCACTGCTGGGCATAGGCCTCTCTTCCCATGTAGGAGAAGAATAAGAGCGGATACATACAATGCAAGTTACATAAAAACTTTTAAAATAATGTTTTATTTTCTATTTTTAAAAAGTAAAATAACTCACGTACAAAATTTTTCCCAGTTGCTAACTCTTTTAAGTGTGGAACGTCTAAAACATTAATGTCTTGTTTATTTCCTGTAATCAAAAGTCGAAAATAAAGTTTCGTACTTCTAACGTCAAAAGAAAGCGTAATTCATACAAAGTTTTGCCCCTATTTTACTCCCTTATGGGTAAATTTCATCAACAACGGGTTTACTTATGCCATCACAAAACATAGTTTGAAGCTATAAACACAACTGAAGTGAAGAGATGATTTCTGAGATGCGGGAGAGAGATGAATTCTGTAACATACTTTTCTTAAATGTATCAAATTAAAAATTACCGTTAAATACTCGAAGTTTGAGGCACCTACAGTATATTACTCATGTTGTTCATAGTACAAATTCGTGAGCCTGATATATATACATAGTTTTATTTTCAGTCAGTTTAGCCTATCACAGTCCAATGTTGAACATAGGCCTCCCTAATTTCGCGGCAGGCGTCCCGGTTTTCTTCAATCCTCTTCCAGCTTCCACCGGTAAACCTACGTAGATACTCGGTCCAGCGGGCCGGACGACATCCCACACTGCATATGCTAACCTACATTCTCCACTCCTGCTCTAATTTATATTTGTATTTGCCCCTGAGAAATCGCGCATCCCCTTTGTCAATTAGAGAGATAATTAGCTGATATAAATAAGAATCCAACTAACATTTATACGCCGCCATATTATTTACGCCGCGTTGGCGCAGCGGTCACAGCACTGTTTTGATGTTTGTCGTGGTCTGGGTGTTTGGGCAGCCTTTGTGGGTCTCCCCACCGTGCCTCGGAGAGTACGTTAAGCCCTCAGTCCCGGTTGTTGTCATGTACACCTGATAGCGATCGTTACTCATAGTAGGAAATATATCCGCCAACCCGCATTGGAGCAGCGTGGTGGATTAAGCTACGATCCTTCTCCTGCATGGGGAAGAGGCCTATGCCCAGCAGTGGAATATTACGGCTGAATCGTTAATCGTGATAACATTCTTAAGATTACCAATTAATTCTATACTTTTTGTTATACCGTCTCTATAACCCATTATGTTAGCAATGTTGCGTATAGGTATTCCAATAAACCTTTGGTTGTGATTTAAAATAAGGTTAGTTAAATTTATCAAATAACCCACAAAGTTCCTAATCCTTTAAAGTTATTAAATTAGGTACACGTTGAGTGTGAGGTGTTACGATACGAAGAACCCTTGTTATAGTCCTGGAATGATGAATGAAAAGTTCTGAAATTATGACTCAGTACTGAAAAGCATGTGAGAAAAAGAAATGAATTGAACGAGTTCAAACTCTTTCTCTCTTTTCGTTCTCTTTGCAGTATAGGAAAAAAGTTTAAAAGAAGATCAGAGTAAGGAATAACTAATAAAAAACGCAAAAGAATCATTAGAAACATATGCATAAGAATACATATGCGTTTTGATACGACTTTTGATATAAAAATGAAACTTTTGAATATTAATATTTCGTAATATACTCTTTGATATACTAAATGTCAATATTATCGGAGTTTGTTTAGCCATATCAATGGATAATTTTCCACTCGAGATAAACGCAGCGGTGACGCGGGTTGACGTACGATCAAAAATGACTAATGTATGAATGCTAGAAAGCTTAGAGTCTACTCGTTTGCTTGTTTTGAAACCTTTAGATTATGGAAAGTATGTGATGAAAAGATAGGCATTTCGTTAGGCATAGGATAGGTTTTTCGTTGTTTTTTTTAAATATGTAATCTTCATTGTGACAGGGAATTGCAAGAAACATAGTACCTACTGAGAATCTGAATAAGTCTACCTCAACCATACTGAAAATTTCAGTCAAATAATACTGCCCTTAAGTGCTTAAGTGCTGTTGCGTTCTTGTAGTGAGTAACGTAGTCAGAGCTCCTGGTGTTGCGTAGACTCTCAGCAAAGCGCTTGTGAAAAAAATAGTTTGTCTGTAAAGTCGGTTTACGGACGATAGTTTAACGTGACAACGTCATAACAAAACATCTCCTCGGACGCATAAGCCAATCGAGTGGAAGAGACATGGATGCATACTGCACAACACCCAGACTACGGCAAACATCTATATGTCAAAGGCCAATACAAATGTTTGTCATGTGCGGGTTTCGAACCCGCAACCGCCAGCGCTATAGCTATACAAACTATTGCTGAGACCGTTGTGCCAATGCGTCGTCACAATAATTGGTTTATATTAGTACCTATGCACTTTTTAGGGTTCCGTACCTCAAAAGGTAAAAACGGAACCCTTATAGGATCACTTTGTTGTCCGTCTGTCTGTCAAGACCCTTTTTCTCAGAATCGCGTAGAGGCATCAAGCTGAAATTTATATTGAATACTCAAATCTGCTGCCTCTTAAAGGTGTGAAAAAATGAAACTTCTAAGCCAAGGCAATCAAAAGATACAGCCGTTTATGCTGCAAATTTTCGACACTCTCAAGGGAATCAAAACCTACAGGGTACTTCCCGTGAACTAAGAATCTTAAAATTTGGTACGAGGCAACGTCTTATAGCACAGATACAGGAAAAATTGCGAAAAGTGTAAATTTTTAGTTACTACATTTAAAAAAAATTATTTTAATAATTTTACACTTAATACCACTTTTCTCATAAACGCGTAAAAGTATTAAATTGAAATTTATATCAAATACTCAAGTCTATAATACCTTTAAGCTGTAACAAAATCAAACTTCTATGTCAACGGTATCAAAAGAAAAACCAAGTTAAGCCGCATATTTTCATCGAAAATAGTCCCAAAGGAATCAAAACCTACAGAGTACTTCCCGTGAAGTCAGAATCTTGAAATTTGGTACGAAGCAACGTCTTATAGCACAGATACAGGAAAAATTGCGAAAAGTGTAAATTTTTAGTTACTACATATAAAAAAAAATATTTTAATAATTTTACACTTAATACCACTTTTCTCATGAACGCGTAAAAGTATTAAATTAAAATTCATATCAAATACTCAGGTCTATAATACCTTTAAGCTGTAACAAAATCAAACTTCTATGTCAACGATATCAAAAGAAAAACCAATTTAAGCCGCATATTTTCATCGAAAATAGTCGCAAAGGAATCAAAACCTACAGGGTACTTCCCGTGAAGTCAGAATCTTGAAATTTGGTACAAAGCAACGTTTTATAGCACAGATACAGGAAAAATTGCGAAAAGTGTAAATTTTTAGTTACTACATATAAAAAAAATATTTTAATAATTTTACACATAATACCACTTTTCTCTTGAACGCGTAAAAGTATTAAATTGAAATTCATATCAAATACTCACGTCTATAATAACTTTAAGCTGTAACAAAATCAAACTTCTATGTCCACGATATCAAAAGAAACAGCAATTTAAACCGCATATATTGAAACTAGCAAACAACTGACAAGGGAATAAAAATCTAAAGAATACTTCCCGTCGACCTAAAATCTTCAGGTATGAAGCAACGTCTTATAGCACAGATACAGGAAAAATTACGAAAACCTTAAATGTATAGTTACATCGCAACCACAGAAATAGTATGTGTAATTTTGTTTATTTCTGCTTTGTTTTTCAATTATAAAACTTTGCAAAGTAATATTTATTTACTAACTCTTTTTGCACACCAATACACAAAAGAACAATACATAGAATTTATAACAATAAACTTGCATCAATTGCAACAGGCGGCCTTATCGCTAACACAGCGATCTCTTCCAGGCAACCTTTGGGCAGAGGACTTGCATATAAACTAGGGGAAGGGCGCAAAATTTTGTAAAAAAACGAACAATATAAAATAAAAATCAGATATAAATAAATAACTATATAACAATAGATGCTATATTTAATGACACATATGTACATATAAGTTTACTCATATGTATACACAAATATATAAATACATACATACATACCTACGTATATACACTATAAGCAAATTGATAGATTAAGAGGAATGACATAACAACATAACGTAACTTCATGAAAAATAATAAATAATAAAATAAAGTTGCTTAACATAATTTAATATGATAAGTACATTTCCTTAATAAGTTTTTCAAATGTCATTAAAGATTGAGCGCGTTAGACAGTGGCAATAAGTTCCAAAGACGATAAGCTTCAATAGTGAAAGATTTAGAATAAAAGGAAGACGAATGTGAAGGTATCTTCAAAGTTAGGCTATCATTTAAGCGAAGAGGTACATATTATATATTTATCTTTAACGCCAGCGTTGATTCTAGAGCAGAATGAAGAAAGCTCTTCAATATGTATTCGTAGCCGGTGACCATGCAAGTAACTATGAAACCAGTCAGACACCTTAGGAGATATGTTAAGAGAACCAAGTATAGCTAGTAGTAAGTCAAAATCAACAGTATTGAAATGATTAATGAAATCAAGTAATATTAACACTGTAATGAGAATTCTAGACATTAAAAAATATATATGTTTAAACAATAGCAGACAATAATAAAAATACATTTAGGAAAACATGTTTTATACAAACTTGAAAACAGGTACAAAGGTCAAAAAGGCTCGAATTAAATTACAAAATAAATGTTACATCATCTGTGGGACTATTTAAATAAATAAATAAATAATAAATAAATATTTACTATATATAATATGGTTCAAATTTAATACTTAATAGTAATAAAGTATTTTTGAACCAGATTTCTAAATAGTGACTAAAAAATTTGTAAATAAATAACTTCGATAAAAGAACTTTCCTCCCAAGAGACAGGTCAAGGAAAAAAGGGAGACCAATTAAAAGGTGGAGAGATATCTTCAACCAGATAATTATGTGGACCGCTGTGTATACAGAAAGCACGGGAAAGGGATACATGGAAATGTTTAGGAGAGGCCTACGCCGCAAAGGCGACTATTACTATTACCAATATTAATTATACCCCGTCCGGCGACTAATGATCTTTTTGACACTTCAAGAAATTTTGACATTAGTGACTGCCTCACACGTTATTTATTCGATTCGAAATAATAATCGATTTTATTTAAGAAGAACTTTCAATCGATTTAATTAAATACATTTAGTTTAAAAATATTATTTATTTATGCGTTTATTAGTTTTTTTAATTATAAATGAAATATATAAATAATAAATAAATGAATTAACAGAGTTATTGCTCTATATTCTTGGTTTGCAATTAAATTTCAAGATTTCGACTTAATTCCTTGCAAGTAATCAATCTTGGGGTCATAGATACTATTTTTATTTCCTTTTTTGTATTAAATTTGTAGAAACAATAATCACATGACGTAAAATTATTTTTATCATATGATCGATTTATTATCGATTTATTATTTCAAGAACTGTTTCATAGTCTGTGGTTGTTTGTTATGCACAGGGTACTTCACTCAATCAATCAAATCGTCAATAAAGTATGACATTACAGTAGAATTTTAGTACGTTATTCCGAAAAAAAAAACAACGTAATTTATAGGCGTGGGCTGTCAAAAAGATCATTAGTCGCCGGACGGGGTATAAGTGATGTTATAAACATGTAGACGAGTTAATTATACGAGTATAGAATAAATATATACATAGGTTAATATACATACATATGTTTAAACTAAGAATACTTACGCTAGTATTAATTGAAATTTTAATAGTAATAGAAATAAAGGCGATTTTTATTTTATTTATTTATTTTATTTTATATAAATTAAAGGATAAATGAAAAGATAAAGATACCTTTGTCTTAAATTTATGCTCCTCCAACTTTCCATATTGTAATGTTACGGATTTCATTTAGCAGCAAAATACCATAACTTTTACTTATATACCTGCAGGTTTGTACGGAACCCTCGGTGCGCGAGTCCGACTCGCACTTGACCGGTTTTTTTTTTATTTGTATGCAATAGTATGTATAAATTCCGAGTGCCATTTTCGCCATCAAACTGTGTACACAGTTTGACGAATTCATAGTCGGCACGAAATTTGTAACATTTTTTAAGTGAATAAAGAAAAAAAAATGAAAGCTACGTTACGTACGTACGGTTTACACCTAGTTTAAATTATAAACAGGCTTATTTTTGCTATGTGTACTTACGTGAGCTGTACGAAATGCGATTGAAATTAATAATAATAAATACCTATGGATATGCGGAAATATTATGATACAATTACTATTGATTTTTATATGTCAACGTAGTGTGAAGAACTGTTTAAGTAAAAACTACTAATTGCAACCAAATTTTGACCTATATTATCAATATTAAAAAGTTTTGTTTTTATCAAATACTAGCTGTGCCCCGCGGTTTCACACGCGTTGATTCGAAAAAAATAGCCTATAGCCTTCCTTGATAAATGGACTATCTAAAACTGAAAGAATTTTTCAAATCGGACCAGTAGTTTCTGAGATTAGTGCGTTCAAACAAACAAACAAACAAAATCTTCAGCTTTATAATAATAAAAGTATAGATTTTTTACGCAACCTGTTTATCAAATCTATATATTTATAAAAGAGATTTCCACCCATTGACTCATCACGATATCTCTGGAACCATAAGGCTTAGAGACTTGAAATTTGGTAGGAATATTCCTTTCGCCGAGTAGAGGTCAGCTAAGAACGGATTTTTCGAAATTCCACCAACATCAACAAGAGGGGGTTCCGGGGGTTAATAACATATATGGTAAAACAACGTTTGCGGGGTCAGCTAGTAGATTAAATGCTATTAAACATAACGTCTCACTTATGGTCAATTATAATATTTTAACCACGGGTGACACCGCGAAGCGCTACTACCTATACATAAAAACTCATGTAGAAGCGTATAATTTGTACGTTTTACGTTGTTTGTATAAAAACACAATATATAACGCTTACATTCATGCCATCGAAAAAACCTTTTACTTTTGTACAATATACTTTTGTTATACAAATTGTATAACAAAACCGTATTGTAACATTTAACCTTTAAAAATTTTATGAACGAATTTACTCCAATGTTTATGTTATACTTTTATATCTCGTTTTCAAATTCTTATTTTCATTGTAATTCACAATACAGCGTTTATTCTCTTAAGAGGTATAAAGTGTGGTCGTTTTTCCTTTTTTGAAACGGGAATGCTTAATTTTGTTTGTTTTATATATAACTCGTGACCCACGGCGGCACTCAGTTACGATTTAAAATGAAATGTTACTGTATTATTTAAAATACAAAAGATTAGCTTTTTTTATACAATTTGGTCGGCAAACAAGCATACGCCTCTCCTGGTGGTAAGCAATTACCGTAGCCTATAGACGCCTACAACACACAGTATGTATGTAGAAAACAGTATTCTTACATCTGATCTTCTATAAGGTCGAGATACTACAACCCCAGTCGGACTACTCCGGATTTTGAGCAGTATTTTTCCTTCTGTGCCACTACCTCCGTTAAAGGTTAATAATGCAATTAAACATATAACCAGAAGTAGAATCATTTTGTTAATGAAGAATGGTTGTCATACCATCCATACATAACGTTTAGATAACTCAGTTTCAAGTTTTATAGAAATAAAAATTAATCGCTGAATTAGTTGGTAATCGCAAAAATAAATAACGGTGAGACCAATTGGGCTAATTGCTTTTTAGTAAATCAGCGTTGGTAAAAAAAATATAGCAATGCACAATGCACAAAGATCTGTATTGGGGGTCAAATTAGCACCCGCTAAAAATACTGATTAGAAGGTTCAGTTGCAACCCACTGACATACCTACTTGTATGTTAGCCAGGTTTATGAATAACTAGCTTGTGCGCGCGACTTCGTCCCCGTGGAATAGGACCACCCGATTTTGAAACATTCTTCATTAGTGCTACGCTCCTATTGGTCTTAGCGTGATGATATATAGCCTATAGCCTTCCTCGATAAATGGGCTATCTAACACTGAAAAAATTTTTCAAATCAGTCCAGTAGATCCTGAGATTAGCGCGTTCAAACAAACAAACAAACAATCAAACAAACAAACTCTTCAGCTTTATTATATTAGTATAGATTGTACTGTGTACTAATTTTATCTTGTCTACATTTTATACAGGTTTTTCTGTGCCGCTTAAACTCTCTTTGTATTCATAACTTTGATGTATTTTAATGCATAATCTTTTGAGAGTACAAAATAATAATAATTAACCTATTAAACCAAATAATTACGGTTATTAAATAAAATAAATAATTTTAAAACTAATAGTCGTACAAAATAAAATTTACAAAGCTAAACAATTATTATCAAACTTAAACTGAAAAAACATGTCCCACTGTCAAACAAAGACCCTTTCCCCTACTTAGGGGAAGGTTTGGAGTTTAATGCGATTCACTGGTTGGAAAATAATTTTCTTACCGAGAGAAACGGTCGTAGTCAGGTCTTTATTATGACAATACACCCATAAAATAAACCTATAAAATAAACCTATGGCCTAACGTAGTTTTTCAAACTCAGTGGGTTAAAGTCACAACAAATATCGAAACCAGAAAATAATATTAATTTGTATTACAAACACAAACATTGCCTTACCTAAATCAGACAGCAAATGTTTCTGTCAAAAAGAAATAACAAAGTAGTAAAAAAAATGGTTATTTTTGAGATTTCTTTTTTGATACTAACGAAAGTGTTGCATTTTCTTTATAAAATACTCGATAACTGAGATTTATCGTTCAGTAAGATATAATTATTGGAACTATTCGCAGAAATGAAAACTAAAACAACAGTTCGCTTCAATATAACACGGTCAGAGGTACAATTATTACTATTTCAAGATGAATTTATAATTGCAAAACGCTATTAAGGTGAATTATAGTATCTTGAAAGAGCAGTCTTTATTAAATTTTAAAATACTGCAAGAGAATTTTCTGTACTCTATTAAAACGGGAATGCTTAATTATGTTTGTTTTAATTCTATAAATATCAAAGTTTATTGTTTCTATCTTTGTTCACTTGAATGTTAAGTAAATAATTGAACGTCTTGCTGTTTTGAATAGCGCGTAGTTTCACCTTGAAGAGTTCTATTAAACGCTAGCTTGGCAATAATATGGATTATTTCACAAAACATTGTTATTAGATGGTCCAAGAGTTTAACAACAAAACAACAATCCAGGCCTTGTAAGCCGTTTTAAAATTGTTTTCAATAAAAATTATTTAGAAAAGAACGCTAGTTCTTTCTTTCGACTTTGATTTAAAGAATTTATCTTTTAACTAGCTTCTGCGCGCGACTTCGTCCCCGTGGAATAAAAGGAAAAAAACCCGATTTTGAAACATTCTTCATTGGTGCTACGCTCCTATTGGTCTTAGCGTGATGATATATAGCCTATAGCCTTCCTCGATAAATAGGCTATCTAACAGTGAAAGAATTTTTCAAATCGGACCAGTAGATCCTGAGATTAGCGCGTTCAAACAAACAAACAAACAAACAAACAATCAAACAAACTCTTCAGCTTTATTATATTAGTATAGATGTATTTTGAAAAATAAATACTGAAGTGATTAAGAAGAGATATGTTATTAACGGCACTTCGTTAGAAAAGGTTAAATGATTACGTGCCATAAACATAACCTCAACAAAATCACCATAAATTGAGGTTCTACTGAGGTAGGGTACAGTAGGAAATATGTTGCTCAAATTTCGAGCAGCCCAACTGTGGAAGAACATTGTTTGTGGTGATTAAGGAAGTCAAAGTCCCGGTGGAGGGTCAGGAATAGAACAACTCGCTTCCAATGCCCCTACTCGTAGCGTTGCAGGCGTGTATTGTCAATAGTATCTCCTATGTGGACGGTATGTTTGTTTTCTACCTTCATAGTATTAAAAAAGCTATATTTCCAAGGTCCAATAGTGATAAATTAACATTAAGTATTTTAACAATGTTCCAATGGTGTGAAGATAAAATAACAAATTCACACTTAAAACTTTGAAGGGATCCAATAGCACTCGTATGTGAGTAAAGGAAATTGAACTGCATCGCTTCGAAATTGGAAATAAACTTTGTCCAAATGAGATTTTAAGTGCTATTTTCAGCGGAAATCCGCTTTAGCGATGTGTAAAGCTACAATTTAAGCAAAGTTTTTATAGGAACTGTGTTAGAACGTAAGTAGGTTTGTTCCTAGAACTAATCACAGAACTAATGACAGCTGGTCGGTGGTCTGTTCATCAGTGAATTCTATTTGTCACTAAGCACTTCATGATCGCTTTATCTATAAAAATAAATAAAATGGGAGTGTCTGTTTGTAATAATAAAATAACCCCTTATTACTAAATGCCTATTGATGTAACACGGCACATATTATACCAAAATAACATTTTTTACAATTTTTGTATGTCTGTATGTCTGTTTGTTCCAGCCGATCTCTGAAACCGATTGACCGATTTTCACGAGATTTTCGTTGGCAGATAGCTGATATAATAAGGAGTAACATAGGCTACTTTTATTTTACAGATTTATTTATTTTATAACTCTGCGAAATGAACAATAACTTTTAAATTCCAGGCGGACGAAGTTGCGGGCACAGCTAGTAATACATATAATTTGTACGATATACGAGTACGATATGTATTGTGTGTATTATATGTGTATTATGTATGTATTGTATGTAATATACATAATATATAGTATGTATAATTGTATATAGTAGGTCTATTATCGTTATATTTTATTTATATTTATTGTGAAATATTTAAATTCGTCATGTCCTATACCCAAAGATTGTCTGGGAGAAATCGCTCTTTCAGCGATAAAATTGCCTTTGTACATCTTTCATTTTATATTATTATTATTTACTAGCTTCTGCGCGCGACTTCGTCGGCGTGGACTCCGCTCCTATTGGTCTTAGCGTGATGATACATAGCCTATAGCCTTCCTCGATAAATGGGCTATCTAACACTGAAAGAATTTTTCAAATCGGCCCAGTAGTTCCAGAGATTACCGCGTTCAAACAAACAAACAAACAAACAAACAAACAAACAAACAAACAAACTCTTCAGCTTTATATATTAGTATAGATATATTTTATTTTTATAGAGTATTATTATTATTAACTACCGTCGATTTTTAAAGAGAAAAGGAACAGAGAATTTAGCAAACCTACCTGGACCTAAACTTATTTGGAGGTAGGTAATTTATTTAGAAGAACTGGGGAAAATCTTGATACGATTCAGCTTGTAACGTCCCACTGCCGGAGGTAGGCCTTTTTCTCCATGTAGGAGAAGGATCGGAGCTTAATCCAACACGCTGCTCCACTGTGGGTTGCGGACATATTCCCTACTATGAGTAACTATCGCGCGTATATTAACAACCGCTACCGACAGCTTAACCTGCTCTCTTAGGCACGGTGGGGAGACCCACAAGGACAAACACAAGGGCGGATCCAGCTTCGCCGCCAGGGGGGGGGGTCACAGTCGTGGTCAAGCCACAAGAAGCTATAATTTAATTTTGATAATTATAGATACAGGTAAAAAGTAGGTATTTTATTAATGTATGTAAGTACTGTACTTAAAAATATCTATATTGTGACAAAAATCTTGTTCAACAGTTGTAATTAGTGGTCCACCTAGGTCCTGGACCTAGCCCAGGGGGGGGGGGTCATGACCCCATGTCATCCCCCCTCCCTGGATCCGCAACTGGACAGACATCCAAACCGGAAAGAAAAATTTATACAAATATAAATATCCATCCCAAGCGTGAATCGAACCTTTAAAAGATTCCTTTTTCGAATTCAGTTACTAAAAACGCTTGTTAGCAAATTAAAAGTATAACAATAAATGTTTAAAATTTTAAATGTAAACGAAGTTTTAATTTTAATAGTAAACTTTGCTCAAGAGTGTAACTTTTAAAAACTGTTTACGTTTTTCTGAGCGCCATCTACTATTGCAAAAAAAAAACTTTACCTATAGCTCACCGGTTCAACTTTCAAGTTCCTACGTATAACTTTTCCGATCGTAAAGTGATAGTGAATAACAAAAACCTTATAATTTGTAAGGTTGGAAAACTAAGAAAAAAATCGATGTTAATGTACTTTACTCGTTTCTAGATACTATTAAAATTTTTTTTAAAGATTTGTTTCTGAATGGTTTACGTTATTTGTGTGTAAATGTTATAATATGTAATCTGTGAAAATGATAAACTAAAAATACTCATCACCATCATCACTTCAGCCTATCGCAGTCCAGTGTCCACTTCTGGACATAGGCCTCCACAAGTTCGCGCACAATAATGACGTTTAACTCATACGTGTTGCGCACAGTCACAACGCTGGGCAGCCGGGTTGGTGACCGCAGGGCTGGCTTTGTCGCACCGAAGACACTGGTGCCCGTCTACGGCCTGTGTATTTCAAAGCCAGCAGTTGGGTGGTTATCCCACCATCGATCGGCTTTTTAAGTTCCAAGGTGGTAGTGGAACTGTGTTATCCCTTAGTCGCCTCTTACGACACTCACCGGAAAAGAGGGTGTGGCTTATACTTTACTGCCGTAACCACACAGCAGGTTAAAAATACACGTACCTATAAATAAATACCGCTACATCTTATAACATGTATAGTTTAAATCAAAATTACAACTATTATTTGGTTTGTAGTTTACCTTAGCCATTCATCGAATTATGTTATTAACATTTATGTGCAGATAAAATTAGGCATCAAAGTAGAAACATTTTATTTTTCCTCGTACAAGTATATGTTATCGAAAGCGATTGCCCTATTAAAGAAAAATAGTGGTCACCCAGAGGTTGAAATTCGACCATAATTAAAATTTTTAATTCAAGAAAACCAAATAATTATGAAAATCAAGAACCTTTTTAAAAAAATTTCAACTTGACTACAGACTTTGACAATCAACAAATAGTATAATATGCGTGTGTGAGTGCTGTAGTGTGCGTAAAGCTTTTTTTTTTATTAATTTAATTTATATTTCATGTATAATTTTAAGAAAATATTAGCATTCCGCACTCCTTCTCTATATAAACTATAAGTGTGCGAAATTTCATACTCCTACGTACGCACAATTCATAAAATAGTCTTTAGTTACATTTTTATTTTTAGTATTTAACCTGTGCTTTTTTATTTTTATGTGTAGTTTTTCTTATTATATTGACTAATAATAATTATATGAAAATGGTGTTAATGGTTATTTAAAAATTGTAGATTAGAACTAGTTATGTGACTAGACACTTAGTAAGTCAGTTGTCACGTAACAAAAGAAAATTTATAGTTACTGTTAGAAAATTTATAGTTATTGTTAGACCCTAAGATGTTGATATAGTTCGCTTGCTCGCTTCAGTCTTTTTAACCGACTTCCAAAAAAGGAAGAGGTTCTCAATTCAACTGTATTTTTTATGTATGATACTTCAGAACTTTTGACTGGGTGGACCGATTTCGATAAAAAAATTTTAACCAAAAGGTAGTGCGTGTCATTTGGTCCCATTTAAAATTATTTCAGATCTAACAAGTACTTTTTGAGTTATATCTAATAATGCGTTTTTACTTGACTATTTTTTCGTCGATCTACGTTTTATTATACCACATCACTTTTTACTGGGTGTACCGATTTTGATGATTTTTAATTTAATCGAAAGCTGATGTTTATCATGTAGTCACATTTAAATTTCATCGAGATCTGATTATAACTTTTTGAGTAATCTTTAATAACGCGTACCTATATACTTGACTATTTTTTCGTCTACCTACGTTGTATTACTGTCGATGTAATTGAAGTCGGTTTTTTTTTTCGTTTGCGAGCAAACAACATTTTGTAATCTGAAAGCCACTAAACCAATCAATCAATCAACATTTTGTAATCCACTTCTAGAAATAGGTCTACATTAGTTCACACTAAACATCCCAGCAATAATGGATGAGGATCCTGCCTCAATCGGCAATCTTACGATTATATAGACATCAGCTACGTAATGTAAGTACCTAGTATATAAGGCGATAATCATGTTTGAGGAAAAATCAAAAAGACATAAGATTCAGGATAAGGGGAAGACGAAACAAAAATGCTTCGAAGATTTTATTTACAATTTGTTTGGTCCAATTTATCGAATACAAACACTGAAGATATTCCCTTCTAAATCTCTCGCGTTTTGTCGTTTCTTTTTTTATAAATATTTTGATTTTAAAACATTACCTGTTTATTCACTTTATCTTTATGGTAACATTTAAGATTAATATATTGTAACGGATTTGAAATTATTATGGAATGTAAACGTGAAATCACTCAACCAATTTTTGGATAAACTCCTCACAAAACCAACTAAGCCACGATTTTACGGACATATATTTATTTTCTCATTTCGTCCATTTAATAACGAGGCTAAACAATACAAAAGGCACTAGATTTCATTTCACAAATTCCCCACCGACGTCTCTCATTTGCCTGATAAAGGACTCCATTGTGATGACACGAGCAATCAACGTATTGTTGAAGGATTGCCGGATGTTGGGTTGTGGTTACATGAATCATTTCGTTTCTGGTCACAAATTATCCAATTATCATATTTTTAATTACGCAGTTTCTATTTAGCCTCGATTTTGAATTGATGGTTCTGTACATCATTTCCTACGTAATTAATAGACTGAAGCCTGTTTGAATGTAGCTAGTTATTCTCTGATTATAGTTAGAGTTCGTACCGTTATCAAATTGACTATTCGTATACAGAACTTTCCAGAAGCTATGATAAAATTGTGTAATAGAAAGCGATATCGCTGGAATTAATACAATTATGTAGATACTAAGAGATATGATTTACAGTTAATATTGCTTAGGCGAATTAATACCTAATTGTGAGCACTTTTAATAAATTTTTTACATAAACTCATTAAAAGTCAGTTACAAGCTAGCTCGTTCAATAATATGTTTTTGAAATCAAATACGTGTTCCAAATCAGTCATATATAGGTACTTTGGAACATTTTTTTATTTTTATTTTATGTAACTAGGTTGGCAAACAAGCGTACGACTCACCTGATGGTAAGACCGTAGTCTATAGACGCCTGCAAAACCAGAAGCATCGCAAGCGCGTTGCCGACCCTATCCCCAATCCCCCCCAGGAGCTCTGGTCACCTTACTCACCAACAGGAACATAATAATGCTTAAAAACAGTATTATTTAGCTGTGGTCTTCTGTAAGGTCGAGGTACTACCTCAGTCGGGCTGCTCCATATTTTGAGCAGGATATTTCCTGCTGTGCCCTACCTCAGCTAAAAATCGCTGGTTTTGTTATGATATTTTTCTTTATTAGTACGTCATTGGGATATCACATCGATGCTGCTTTGTTACCGTGAAAATTCAATTTACTTCATGGTACAGATGTATTTAGTCGACCCATTTTTTATAAGTAAGTTTTTGCCCGGTGTTATTTAAAGATATATAAGGAGAAATATTAATATACTTAAACAAAAACAGATGAAATAAGCTGAGAAAATTGCGCTTGCTTTCTTCTTTAAATATACCTAGGTAATTAAACGATTGTGCTTTAAACCACACGACTGAAGTTTAACTTATTTAGCTCCAGCTAACTTATATCTCCCTTTCAACTTCCGTTCGCCTCGCCCTATCACACTTTTCGTAACGCTCTCGTCACGCATTCACCATCTTACTCCCCAAATCAAGTTAAGAAGTTTTACTTCAATAATATTATAAATTAAAAATAATGTTGTTTCAAATCCAACCAAAAGTTGGCCATAATGATATGCGTAATCATTACAGCTGAGGACACGTTTACATTTTGTGTCTCCCTCTAACATTAACGAAACAAATAATACCATCCCTTGTACTCCAATAACCCTTCCTGTTATGTAGGGTAACATGTAATTTACAATAGATAACGTTAACTTACGACAACAGGCAAAGAGTTGTTTGATGAGAAAACTTATAATCTCAAACATGCAAAGTTTTAACATCACTCAAGAATGAAATACGGTTAACGTATCTGAAGAAATAAACTTTCAGGAATACACAAAGATCTTATTACTCCAAAGGTACTTTTACGTCTACTTTGTTATTTCGACTGAGCACAGCTTAAATCCTTAGATCTAGAAACACAATTTTTTGTAAGAGTTTCTTGTATCACGTAAAAACTTTGGTAAAGGATGCCTGAAAGTTTTCAATTTTAATTAACTCTTCAAATTAAGAATTAAAAGGATGTTTTATCTTTATAATTTTCTCAAAGTTTGATTTAAATATATTTTATAAATTTCGTATAATATTTTTGTATTAATGAAGGATCCGTTTACATTCAAGGTAAACTCTAAGCCTTATCTAAGGTTTGAATAAATTAAAATAATTCCCGAGAATTTACCAGAGTACCTCACAAAACACTCTTGTTCAATTACTATCGAAACTAATTTTAAGCAAAATTCTTAAAGAGCTATTTTTTGAAGTGAAACTTCTTTAGGTTCTTCTATACTTTTTTTCTCTTTCTCAAATTTTGCCCCTCATGCGCATGAGGGGTAAAATTTGAGCTACCGGTAACGCGGCAGCGTCATGTCGTTAAGTACTTGGATGGGTGACCGCCTGGGAACACCTTGTGAGGTTGACTTTTTGCTTTTTTTTTTGTTTTTTTCAATTACTTTTTTGTATTTTAAATTTGTTTTTTTTTAAATAAATAGTTTGCCAAAAAGAAGTTTTACTTCTGACATACCTATGTACTTTGTACGTACGTACTTACGTTTGTACGTTTGTGTAATTTTTAATGTGAATTGTATATGCCTTAGCAAACTTAGGAAATTATATTCATATTTAGGCGTAACTTGTCTGATTTTAGTGGTTATGTAAATAAATATTAATAAACGCTTCACACGTAACGGCCCCCTAAAATGATGAGAGTCCTGTGGCCAGGATACGAAGATAAATTATTATACAACACACAAACGACCACCACTATCATCTGTATGGCTATGACCTATGCAAAAAGGGTCTACCAGGATAAGGTAGGGTAGGCTTCCCAAGAAACATATTTTGAAAATAACTTATGTGGCAACATTAGGGAGATACAACCATCCCAACCAACCATTGGCATAATTTTAGCCTCTCATCTCGTTGCGTTCTGGAGATAATTGATCAAAAAGACGCTAGATCGGGTATTTTTCAAAATTGTTTTCATCAAAAACTATTGTAGTTATACTAATGAAACAAAATCTATTTATAAGACGAAATATAAGTGTACAATGTTTATAGAATTTTTGTTTTTTTCTATTTTATGATTTTATTTCTAGTTCACGCAATGGTACAAGCACAAAAAATGATCATACTTTTTATTTGTCACTGTCACTTTGTCACTTTTTTTTTATCGATTTGCTATCTATTATTATTATACGTGAATATTATTTCTAATTCCTCTACGCTCTTCTACTATGTGCCTACATATCTAAGAATAGCAACCGACGGATTTACATATCTAAGAATACCAACCGAAATGTGAATTTCCTCACGATGTTTTCCTTCAACGCTCAGCACGAGATGAATTATAAACACAAATTTAGCATTTGAAAACTCGACGGAGCTAGCCTGAATTCGTCGACCCTTCCATATTCCGCTGGGTCCATGCGGATATCGATCCCAAAATAACAATAGATATTATTTTATTATTAATCGTGCTATCAATATTCAGATAGTAAAATTAGATTTCGTTATTATCCTCCGCAGTAGATTTTATACGATTATCTTTTACTGTGTTCTGATAGGATTTGTTTTCATTTAAAATCTATATTTAATGCTCGTTGTGTGTTTGTTGGATAAATTAAATTATTTTTTTTGTTACAGTGTTGCAATAAATTAAATAAAATCCAATAAATAATAAATATTTTTTTGGTCCAATATTTTAAGCATTAAACACCAAAAGCAGAAAATTAAGACACCATTAAGACATTTATGATTGATCCATAAAAATACGAAATACCTAAAATTCGGATGGTTTGGTATTCCTTGGAGATATTGATATATTATTATGAATATATTACAGATTCCATGTCGCATTTGTTCATATGATGAATGTTTTATGAGATATAGATAATTAGGTCAGCGCACTCGGTGAACAAATTGCCGGTCCGGGTGCTTTTGTGAACGCTGACAAAACTATAACATACTCTAGTATATGTAGGTATGCGTGTGTATGTGATATGTACTGTATATAGGATGTTCGAGTCCTAACTACGTTTCTTTCAATTGGGGGTTCTAGATTACGTTCCACATAAGAAAATAATTCCTAGTTCTTTTTTAAATTTTACTTACGGCACGTAATTCTACATAATCGTAAAATACTATTTTTCTTAGCCCTAAAAACGTCTATAAATTGCAACATTAAAAGTAACTTCCGCATATTACAGGACCACCCATTTCAAGGGTCGTAGTTAGATGTCGAACAGACTGTATACTTACATTATATGAGCAAATCTATTGCGCCTCTATTGAGTAAAATCTATACATATAATAAAATGGTAGGAAAGTCAAAACTGTACATTGAATATTTTTTTAAAAGAATACTTGGGATGTGATCTACAATCGATACCGAAGCCAAAAATATAGTTTTTAGAATTTTTGTCTGTTTGTCTGTTTGTCTGTTTGTCTGTATGTATGTCCGGGATAAACTCAAAAAGTACTGCATGGATTTACTTCAAATTTGGCACGAATATTATTAAGAAGTCGGGTCAGAACATAGGCTAAATATTATCACGCTATCACCTACGGGGAACGAGCAGTGAACCTTTATTTCTTCAAATGTATGTCCGGGATAAAATCAAAAAGTACTGGATGGATTTACTTCAAATTTGGCACGAATATTATTAAGAAGTCTGGTCAGAACATAGGCTAAATATTATCACGCTATCACCTACGGGGAACGAGCAGTGAACCTTTATTTCTTCAAATGTATGTCCGGGATAAAATCAAAAAGTACTGGATGGATTTACTTCAAATTTGGCACGAATATTATTAAGAAGTCGGGTCAGAACATAGGCTACATATTATCACGCTATCACCTACGGGGAACGAGCAGTGAACGCACGCAGACGACGTCGCGGGCAGCAGCTAGTATTATATATGTACATTACACAACAACGAAAAAAGCTATTTGGAAAAACCTCATTGTATTCAAATCCCGTGAGAAGTACTATCACATATTCGCCAATCCACATTAGGTAATGAAGCCAGGCAGATTAAGTGCCAATACTCCTAATTTCTTTTGGGAGATTCCTTAACTGTAACACTTTTACCTACAGAGCAAGATAATCAAGTAGTAAATTTTTTTGTTATTTCTTATAAAATTTAATACATATATGTAAAATAGTGAAGAACGGGGACATGGAAATTATTGATTCGGAAATCAAATTAAGGAAATCTAATTGTTATGTTGTAAGACAATAGTTGAACTTGACGGACCGAGATTTATCTTGGTACATATGACATGCCGACATTTCTTGATTTGCTTGTCTAGTACCCACTATAGTGATTAAAGGGTAACGTTTACCCGAATGCTTGGGTAAATCGATTTTGTAGTAAATTGTTTTGTTAGGGTCCCAGCCGCGGGCGTAAAACCGTCTAGCGATGTCGCAGCAATCTCGCTTGTTCGATTTGCTTGCGCGTATAATTGAAAAAATTGCGTTAGTTTTGACAGATCACTTGGATTACCGTATCTATTATTTAAAGCATGATTTTTATTTGTTTAACATAGACGGCTGTCTTTTCCCAAGACTAATATAAATGGTTGTATTTCAGGTAGCAGTTATCAATATATTATTTATTTAGTTTTCTTTTAATAGTAGGCTTTTTAACCACAGAAACGTTCCATATAAGATATGGTATTTCATACACTTTTTATTATATGTATTTATATATTATGTTTGGGCTATGCTTAAGGTTTCTCTCGAAGATAAGATCAGAAATGAGACTATCCGCAAGAGAACGAAAGTGACCGACATAGCCCATAAAAATAGCAAGTTGAGGTGGCAGTTGGCTGGTCACTTGTGTCGCAGGACCGATGGCCGTTGGAGCAGATATGTCCTGGAGTGGAGACCCCGTCTTGGCAAACGCAGTGTGGGACGTCCTCCGGCCCGTTGGACCGACAATCTACGTAAGATTGCAGGTAGGCTAGATGAGGACTGCGGAAAACCGGGATGTCTGGCGCGAACTTGGGGAGGCCTACTGACTGATTATATTTGGCTTGCATGGAAAAATATTTATATTTTATACCAAATAAATGATATTAATAAATCGGAATATGAGTGTATAATTCAAGATTCCATTTTAACTCTATGGGGATTAAGCACAATACAATTCATTTTTAGTAATAGATGTTCATACTTTAATGTATTTTTATTTACTTTAACCGATCTCTGGAGTTGTTAAGCACCAATTTAGTTAAGTCTATCTTGTTTGAGAAATTCGTACCACTCGGAAATAATTCTGTGCTGCCTGTGACAAGTGGTGCAAGTCGAAAATCATCATTTTACAGGAGAGCAAAAACAAGATTAAAAAAAATTCTTGTTTGTGATCTTAGTGGGCTCGGTTCAACAGGAATATCTCCACATTTTATTTTATTTTTTTGGGACCGTTAAATTTTAGAAGCACAATACGAAAAAAATGTTGCGTTGCGTTGTATCTTTTTTCACAGATACTTGTACAGTTAAATTACTTCACACCTATAACTTGTCTTTGTGTAAACTCTAGAATAATTATCATAACGGAATGTTCCTCAAAGAAAAGAAAAGAAAATAACCCTATAGACTCATTTTTTTTTTGTTATCAATCACCTATTTACATAATTTAATGAATGTATAGTTTACGAAAGTTTTAGGTTTACAGGGATATAACACTAGATACATCAGTATTCACGAAAAATGTACTGAAAGTTAAACATGAAATTCACGAAACCACGAAAAATATTGTTGAATATTTAGAGTGATTGATTACTGACAAAGTGGTACAACTTGACAAATATCGATTTTCAGTTCAGAACAGGGTTATATCACTTTTTTTTTTAAATATTTCCGTAACTACAGCAGATTTAGAACTTGTAGTGGACAAAATTTTTCGTTATTATTATTTCTTTTTTTATTATGCATCTGTTAATATCACAAAAAGGGTGTAACTCGATTTATATCACTTATCACTGGAGGCACATTATTGGTCCAACAGTTTTGTAAGGAATCGCTAATCTCGGTGACACCACGACTCAGTCGCAATGTTTTGTAGCGGTTTTTTCTTTTGAACAAAATAATAATTAAATTTCCTGCTTTGTTGACGTTTTACGCCCCCTACTAGGCGATCGAACCCGGAATCTCAATGAAATATGGAGCTACACCAGAACAATACAGACTTTTAGGATTGTAGATTAAATAAATAAATCTCAAATGAGCAATTCTTGTATATATATACTAGCTGACCCCGCAAACGTTGTTTTGCCATATATGATATTAACCCCCGCCCCCCCTCTTGTGGGTGGAATTTTGTAAAATCCGTTCTTAGCTGACCTCTACTTGGCGAAAGGAATATTCCTACCAAATTTCAAATCTCTACGCCTTATGGTTCCAGAGATATCGTAATGAGTGGATAATTTTTAAGGCACGATTACAAGGAAACGTCTTCTTTTACATTAATTTACTAAGAAAGCTTTTTTCTAGGAAATTTAATTTTCTATAAGAAGACACATCGCACAATTTTTTTAGATTGATGATTGACGAGTTTTGAGAAAAAAAATGCTTTTATTTAAAAAAAACCTATAGTCGTAACGATACACCCCTAAATATTATTACTAAGGGCTGAAATTTTCACAATATTTTTTTATCATCATGAATTATATTTTCATAGTATCATTAGAAAATACAAAGTTTTTTTTTGGCCCAGTCTAATATATAATCTGTATCTTGGAAACGGCTACAACGATTTTCATGAAATTTAGTATGCAGGGGCGGGGGAAGGGCGATAAATTGATCTAGCTAGGATCCATTTTTAGAAAATATCGTTATATCCCTGTTTTTAGGCAATGAAAAAATGGCTACAATATCGTTAGAATACGAAGGTAAATTTCGCAATTGTTAAGAGTTGTAATAGCTTAGGTGGGAAATCGGCCGGTCGGGAACGACCGAGGAGACTATGGTTCAAATCCCCTGATCGATTGTTTTTTTTCTTTTTTTTTCTAATTGCACTCGTGATTTTTTATTTAAGTAACCTGTTCATAATTATGTTTTATTATTATGTCGGTAAAATCGTGAAATATTATTCATATTTTATCATATATACCTATAGCTGACCCCGCAAACGTTGGTTTGCCATATATGTTATTAACCCCCTTAATCCCCCCCCCCCTATAGCTTATGGGTATGAAAAATAGATGCTGGCCGATTGTCAGACCTACCTGATATGCACATAAAATTTCATAAAAAATCGGTCCAGCCGTTTCGAAGGAGTATTATAACTAACATGGTGACACGAGAATTTTATATATAAGATAATTCGTATTTAATTATGTTTTCCAAAAAACACGATTTACTAAAAATACCGAGCTATAAACTCGGTCACCCAGCTACTATCCTTAACATACACACACGAATCTGTATTTAGCCTTTTTTATAAATACTCAAAGAAATATAATATACTAGCTTCTGCGCGCGACTTCGTCGGCGTGGACTCCGCTCCTATTGGACTTAGCGTGATGATATATAGCCTATAGCCTTCCTCGATAAATGGGCTATCTAACACTGAAAGAATTTTTCAAATCGGACCAGTAGATCCTGAGATTAGCGCGTTCAAACAAACAAACAAACAAACAAACAAACAAACAAACAAACAATCAAACAAACAAACTCTTCAGCTTTATTATATTAGTATAGATTTAAGTAAGTATAAATAATACACACAGATTCAGACGGAAATCGAACCTACAACAGGTTAGTCAAAATAATTAGGTAACATTAAAATTAAGTAAAAGGACAAAAATAAAAACTTAAAACTATAAATACAAAAATATAACCAAATTCTTCATTTACTTCGAGATGAGGCCATTTGTGATGTGTTTGGTGAAATATCTTAAGATTTTTAATATTGAATAAAACCTTTGAATAAAACCTGATGTATAGTATCATCGATAAAGAAACAATATTGTAATGAATAAACGCTTCACGCTCAACGTCCCCCAGTAGGATTTTCTCATGTGTCGTGGTCCAGAAAGATAAACAATAAACATGTATAAACGCCCAGACCCCGGCAAACACCTGTGTGGCCTATACAAATGTTTGCTATAAGCGAGGAACAAAACCGCGACCGTCAGCGTAACTAACAATCCCACTGTGACTGCGCCCCGCCAATGCGTTGACAAAAAAAAACATCGCTTCGCTATTGCTTCAGCCTATCGTATTCCACTGCTGGACATAGGCCACCCCAAGTTCGTCCAAACTCCCCGGTTCTCCGCAATCCTTATCTAGCCTTATATCCTACTAGCTTCTGCGCGCGACTTCGTCGGCGTGGACTCCGCTCCTATTAGTCTTAGCGTGATGATATATAGCCTATAGCCTTCCTCGATAAATGAGCTATCTAACACTGAGAGAATTTTTCAAATCGGACCAGTAGATCCTGAGATTAGCGCGTTCAAACAAACAAACAAACAAACAATCAAACAAACAAACTCTTCAGCTTTATTATATAAGTATAGATTATGTCTAAAAATATAACTAAAACCTATTTTTTTAAAAGATGTAATTCAAGCAGCTAAAATCTAATCAGTATCACTTACTGCCTTCAGTGCCTTTCTGTTTATAATTCATCTCGCTCACGATAAAGAAAATATCGTGAGAAACCCTGCATGTGTTGGAAAATATACCTATCAGAAAAATATCAACCAATTCGGCGTGAAATAGCTGGATAAAGGATACCTTTATGCTTGACTTTGCGCTACAACGGTACTAATATTTATTGACAAGATATTCCCATGAAATGAAATGAAATGAAAATGAAATGAAAACATTTATTTCGCCATAGGGTGATACACACACTTAACGAAAGTAAAAAAAAAATGTCATTTACAAAAAAAAAAACTAAACAATAATAAAATAAAATTAAGGTAGCAAAATAACAAACAATAAGAGACCCCGCAGACATACAATTGTGAATTGGCCAACTATCGAACAACTAAATTGGGTACTTTTACAATTTAGTTGTACAACTTTGAAATTGTGCGTAATCGGAAGGGAATTTCGATTCTGATGCGATCGGTATCCAATTAGTTAGTTGTACAATTTAGTTGGAGAAGATGTGCGGGCTAGCATATGTCACCATACCTATTAGTATACTCTTCGATTTAGTTGGCCAACTTGAAATTGTATATCTGCGGGTGCACTAAACTAAAAATCTATATCTTATCATTAGGTACATTACAAACATACGTAATGTACCCAGTGTTATAAGCAACCTTAACTTAGTCAAAATATTAAATTACTTACAATTTCTAATGTCTCGGTAGACATTATACCTTCCTATTTTATCCTCGGCTTTATTAAATATTACAATAAATAATATATTAAATGTCCCTAGTGTAGGCCGAGAGAAAAAAAGCCGGAAAAAAACTCTCGGTCTTCCAAACACGACTTTTCATAAATAATTGCTGATAACTTCTATATCCAATAATAGATGGAAAAAAACTAACAAATTAACGAAAAAAATTAACTTATTTAACGATGAATTATATCTATATACTTAAAATTTAAAAATTACTTTTGAGTCTAGGCAGCATAAGAAAATGTGAGAAATTATCATTCAAGTCGCAGTAAAACAAAATTTTGTATTAAAAAAAAGAAAGATTTAATTGATTATCATTAAATCAATTTCCATGTCCTCTAATTGTTATAAAATATATTCTAACACGACAATATGTTTTTATACTTACACATTTGTCAAATAATTCCTTTGCAACCGCCTTCGTTATTCCCATTTGCCACCCTACTTATAGCCGTTCGAAAAATAGGTCAATCGTGTAACAGTAGCTTTTCCCGCGTCTTCATTCAAATGGAACATTTGATAGATAATTTATTTTTACTCTGTGGTTTCATGTTTTTGAGGACCGATTCATATGCTGTGGTCTTATAATAAGGCTTAAGTTTAAATAAATAATAAATAGTGCACATGGATATCATAGTGACGAATAATTCAAATAATTCTGTAAGTTAACTTCTTTTAAAATCTTCATTTAAAAGTTATGAGAAAATCCAGGTCACTAGAATTCATAAATATTAGAATCATTAATATGCATTCATTAATTTGGATTAACAGCTTTCAAGAATGTCAAAACAGCACTGCAAGAAATAATTTTCTGAGAAACAAACAGAAAAGTAACAAAAATATAGTAACAGTTTATAGGATTCCATTTTAATAATTATACTTATAAAAAAAAAGTTGTATTCCGTTGTTCTACTGTTAACAATAGTATTTAATTGTATATATTTATTGTCTGCTTAAACCCCGGAGCAACGCATCGGATTAAGCTCTTACCCTCTTCAAGGCTCAAGGCTTCTATCTACTCTATATGAGAAAATACCTCTTCTCATTTCCAACTGTCGAATATTCACAACATACAGTACAATCTATTGTGTGGTTAAAATATATATGTACTTATATAATATTAAAAATATATCTTAAGTGATTTTATTACATGTTTATGGTTTAATCTATACTAATATAATAAAGCTGAAGAGTTTGTTTGTTTGTTTGTTTGCTAATCTCAGGATCTACTGGACCGATTTGAAAAATTCTTTCAGTGTTAGATAGCCCATTTATCGAGGAAGGCTATAGGCTATATATCATCACGCTAAGACTAATAGGAGCGTAGCACTAATGAAGAATGTTTCAAAATCGGGTGGTCCTATTCCACGGGGACGAAGTCGCGCGCACAAGCTAGTTTATAATATAATTAGAATTTTGATATTTTTAGTACATAAGAGTGACGCTTTATTAAGGAATTAATAAAGCATGTATATTTACCGATGCCCTTCAAATTCGCTTAACGTTTTTATTATAATCAGTACTGATTTTTTTTTTAATTTTGTTTATTTTTATTTTTGTAGGGAACAAAACTATTTTCTGTTTCTATGTTCTGTTATTTTTGACGAGCGCTCAATACTTATATACTCGTACCATACCAAAAACGCAATAAATTATATTTTATTTTGTTTACGTTTAGGAAACACACAGATACATAATAAAGTACATTAACACAAATGAATAGGTATAGTACAAAATCCAGCAAAGTTTCCAGTTTTCCACCAATTACATAAAATGTAAGAATTTACTCCTCAAAAAGCAATAATACTGTATTTAATTACAAATGAAATTCATTTAATTAGAACAAACGTTTTGAAAACCAACTGATTTAATATATTTCAATGGTAATCAAAAATTAATTTTATAATACCGTTTCACATTAATTTCAAACGTAAAATCATTTTGTTTACTCGCTAATTAACTTTCATTAAGAGTTATTTTGAACATTTATTTATAAATACCCTAATTAAAGATATATCCGTACTTCTATCCGTAATTATCAAAATACGAAGTTATAGATTTTTATGTATGACTAGCTTCTGCGCGCGACTACGTCGGCGTGGACTCCGCTCCTATTGGTCTTAGCGTGATGACACATAGCCTATAGCCTTCCTCGATAAATGGGCTATCTAACACTGAAAGAATTTTTCAAATCGGCCCAGTAGTTCCAGAGATTACCACGTTCAAACAAACAAACAAACAAACAACCAAACAAACAAACTCTTCAGCTTTATATTAGTATAGATAACATACATATGTATGATAATATTACATATTATTTTGTAAAATTCGATCTGTCAATAAAAAGATATATTTGGAACAACAAAATTCATTTAAAATTAAACACCAAAACAGATTTACTTACTAAATACTAATCAGGAACTTTCACAACCTATAAAGGTGACATTGTACGTGGCTTTAGAACTTTGATTGAGTTCCATTGTTTGCTTACTCTATATACCATGTTTTATTCGTCAATAGACATCAGCACGGTCACTATACCTAAATGCCTATTTTATTTATTTATTTATAAATTATTAAATAATATATTCACATTAATACAATACACTCCTTAAAACTTATTTAAAAAAATATATTTTAAGTGTCAAACTCGCTAGACGCAAAACGGCTGTGTGTGTATGCACATAAACTGCTCCGAATCGTATTATACTTTTACAAATACAAAAACAATTCCCAATTAATTTATTACCACCACCACCACCACCACTTCAGCCTATCACAGTCCACTGTTGGACATAGGCCTCCACAAGTTCGCGCCCGACATTATGACGCGAACTTATGTGTTTTGCCCATAGTCACCACGCTGGGCAGGCGGGTTGGTGACTGCAGGGCTGGCTTTGTCGCACCGAAGACGCTGCTGCCCGTCTTTGGCCTGTGTATTTCAAAGCCAGCATGGATGGTTATCCCCCATCCGTCGGCTTTTTAAGTTCCAAGGTGGTAGTGGAACTGTTATTACCATATATAATAAAATACCAGGTATAGATTAAATCGACAAAATAAATAAAAATTAAATTATAAACTAAATTTTAAATATCAAAAAGAGAAAGAAATTAGTCCAAATGACAAATTTATAAATAACTTAAAACCATATTCAATTACCATTATTATTATCATTCATAAAACTATGGGTTTATTTTAGGTATATAATCGTAAATCAGGAAGCAAATATTAGCAATATGCAGTAAAAAGGAACTTTAAGATTTATGAAAGATAAAAATGCTATATTAAACCTGGCAAGAACTGCGATTGAATTTTAGTATTCGCGTTCTCTATACTATGCCTGGTTCGTCAGTATACCCTCTATATTTACCTATATTTTTTAAAACCTAAATGATGTCCAAATTATTTTCTTAAGGAGACTACGGGGCTATTCGCGGTAATAAATCTTTAAGATTGCGAACTACAAGCAATATGCAATAAAAAAAAAACGATTTCTTTCTGTTACTGTACACACTGTATCAATTGTAAACGCGCATTAATTTAATTATTTTGTAACATTTGGACAACTTAGGTACTTATACTGTAGTAGTATATAAATATAGATAACTTTCAGATAACCATAGGCTAACGGTAGCTGGTTATTACGAGGCGGATACACAAGCGTACAATTTTGTTTTTCATCTTAGTGGTCTGTTCCAGCCTTCAACATCCCACTGCTGGGCATTCTCTTCTTCATTTACGAGAAGGATTGGAGCTTATTCTACCACTCTGCTCCACTGAGGGTTGGTGGATAGTGGTATAAATATGCAATTAAATTGCACGTTTCTGGGACTCTCATCTGGACTGAAATTATCTATTCTAATATTATAAATGTGAAAAGTTTGTTTGTTTGTTTGAACGCGCTAATCTCAGAACCTACTGGTCCGAATATATGTATGGTCATAGAAGCAATTGTAAAATTCTTCCATTTCTTTTTTTCTTTTTTTTTTTGTGACGGTAAGAGAATTATGAATACGCTTTAAACATCGCAATTATTATATCAGAGAACACAGGAGCAGAGAAAATCAAACACTTTTAATGTGTAAGAACGAGTCTAAGGATAATAAGGATACACACAACTATAAAATGAAGATTCAACACTTATATCTTTAAAAAAACACAAAAGCAATGCAGAATAAAAACAACTTTAACGAGTGTGTTATATCTGTGTACATACGTATGGTTACATGTGTGGGAGCCCCTACGTACACTAAGGCGGGTTTGTATGTGTGTGTGCTTATGAATGTGTATGATAGTAAAAGTGTTAAATATTTTATTTAACGAATATTCTGTATAAAATATTTGTTATTTAATTTTACACAGCAATTATAGCCTATGCACAGCTCGCTTTAACGGCTGTACTCAAATAAATTCCGTTGATTCAACAAATTTATCCTCATTATTTATTCGCGAGCAACGAGTTTGTGTAAACTTGAGTAAGTAGGTACTATGCCTAAATAATTTAAATATACATATTTCTACAACTAATTATATCAACGTTTCGTATTCTACGTTATTAATTACTATGTATGGGTGTAACGAACAATGTCTGACACAGTATTTTGACTTTCCATTATGCTGTCTACATCATTTTGGACATAAGAGGCGGTGATATATCAAATATCCATTGCATGTGATGTGCATTGTATGTAACATATACCCATTGTAAACAGTCAAAGAAACTTCAACACTAAGACGTTATATGAACCAAGAGATGGATATAATATGATACCTAACCACATACGAGCAAGCGGACCTTACAAAGAAAGGACCTTATGAAGAATAAATAATAATAAGAAAAAAATAAAAAAATAATAAGAAGAAGAATAACAGATAATAGAAAAGACCTTATAAAGAAAAAACGTATGTGTGTCAACTCCGACGCACGACTGGAGTTTACTCCTTCAAATCAACTGTCTAAATAGGCACAAAAAAGGCTCACTAGTCGAAGAAAAAGGTTAATGCCATATCAAATGGTAAATAAAGAATCAAATAACGCCATCTATGATGTGCGTGAGATGGCGTTAACAAAAACGTAACGTTGTTCAGTAGATTTTACTTCTCATAATTTTTTATACCAGGGTCCTTATATGAAAATCGATTCTTAAGGAGTAAAAAAAAACCGTAGCTGTTATCGTTGCATACGTAACCCTGCAACATCAAGAGCATCGCAAACCAATGCATCACAGCTCAGGTCCAGTAGCTCAGGCTGCTCTACTCCACCATAGGAACTACTTCTGAAAATTATTATCTGGCTGTGATCGTCTGTAAGGTTGAGGTACTTCTCTAGTCGGGAAATTAATTTCATAATATGTCTAAATTACGTGAACGACTCCTGTCTGTCCTGGAGTGGAGACCGCGTCTTGGCAAACGCAGTGTGGGGCGTCCTCCGGCCCGTTGGACCGACGATCTTCGTAAGTAAGTTTGCCGGTGTAGGCTGGATGAGGATTGCGGAAAACCGGGATGTCTGGCGCGAACTTGGGGAGGCCTATGTCCAGCAGTGGACTGCAATAGGCTGAACTGACTGACGTAACGAGCCGTTCACAACAGCTTTACTACGAATATCCTACATCAGTATGACTTGCTTCTTTAGCCGAATATTGATCTAACGTGTCGCGTGACTATAACGATGACAAAAACATTATCAGATATAAAAATTCTTCTATAGACTACTTTTATTATGTAAATAAAAACATACATACCATATATATATGGTAAGATTAAGATATATATGTTTGAAAACATATATACACACACACACACACACACACACACACACACACACACACACATACACACACACACACACATACACACGCACACACGGACACCAACCCTTACGTCCTATCAAAACTCCTACAATATGGTAGCTTCATTTTACGATGTACTAGCTTCTGCGCGCGACTTCGTCGGCGTGGACTCCGCTCCTATTGGTTTTAGCGTGATGATACATTGCCTATAGCCTTCCTCGATAAATGGGCTATCTAACACTGAAAGAATTTTTCAAATCGGCCCAGTAGTTCCAGTGATTACGGCGTTCAAACAAACAAACAAACAAACAAACAACCAAACAAACAAACTCTTCAGCTTTATATATTAATATAGATGAGATAGAGCTGATAGTAAATTTTGCCCTTTTTAAAACATCCCAAGGGAAGTCAACAAAACACAACCTCAACTATACCTTTCAAACAACGTATCTATTTTACTATATCTATTATTATATATAATATTTTATTTATCTATTTTAATGTAAGGATCATTAAAATCAGTTTATTAATATTAGAGTGTATTGATTAGGAAGAAATTAATCTTATCTATGTATGGATAAGCAGATAAGCTCTCAGTCACTTACGAAATTATAGAGTTACTTGTATAAATATTGAGTACCTGGGTGACCAAGCTTAGCTCGGTATTTTAGTAGATTTGTTTTCTTTTTTTAGTTTTTCTCATTATTTTTATATTTTTTTTTATTTAATAAAAATCAAGAGTGCAATTAGAAAAAAAGAGCTAGCTAGATCAATGTATCGCCCCTGAAATCCCCTGCATACTAAATTTCATGAAAATCGTTGGAGCCGTTTCCATTATATATATATATATAATATATATTCAATGTAATGAAATACCCAAAAATAACCCTGTTCAGACCACATATATTTGAAATCGATCACATGTAACTTGTATTGAAAGGACGATCAAGTGATCCAAGAAACATATTCGAAGAAGTTTGTTACTCGTAATACGAAACCGCACAAAGGCTCTTGATACGATATCTGGAACTTGTTACCCGAAGTAGATAACATATATAATATATATAGATAATAGCGCATCGAACCGGTTATTTGTTTCAAAGAAAAATATGATCAATAATAATTGTCTGTTTGTGTTCTATTTGTGACTTATTTGAACGTTATATGACACAACACAGCGCCCGAAATGTATACACGAGAATAACTTCCAAACGCCTGCATCGAATTAGTAATTTATTTTTGATTCTTTGTCGAATAAAAATGATAGTGGTATGGAGTTGCCGAGTCAGCAAATTTTGGATGTGCTGTGTTATTAGGGCAGTAAAGAATATAGCCACCCCCTCTCTCACGTGGGTGTCGGAAGAGGCGACTAAGAGATAACACAGTTCCACTACCACCTTGGAACTTAAAAGCTGACCGATGGCGGGATAACCATCCAACTGCTGGCTTTGAAGTACACAGGCCGAAGACGGGCAGCAGCGTTTTCGGTGCGACAAAGTCAGCCTTGCGGTCACCAACCCGCCTGCCCAGCGTGGTGACTATGGGCAACACACATGAGTTCACACCATCTTTGGCGAGAACTTGTGGACGCCTATGTCCAGCGGTGGACTGCGATAGGCTGAAGTGATGATGATGGTGATGAAGCACTTGCTAAATGCTGTATTTTTAAATGAATCGCAAATAATAGAATCGAATAATAGCGATGAAAACCAGCAATATTGTAAAGTGTTTTTTCCTATACCGTCTTGTCACTTTAGTTTAATGCTTTTCACTAAACTATTAAGCTTTCATTTCACAGGTTATGAAAATTCAATAAAATCTATTTCATTTTAATAAAATCTACTCCTCAACTAGGTATTATTGGATACTGGGAAAGTGAGAATGTTCATCAAGATATAATAGAGGCTTAGAAATTATGTCTAATAAATAAATATCTTCTAATAATGTACACACGTTCGTATGTTCCTATGGTAAGCAACTTAACGCTTGTGTTATAGGTAACAGCTGACTGTTATAACTTTTTTTTTTGATATTACACCCAAACTCAGGCGGGAATCGAACCCACAACTCCCGGAGGAGAAAGCAGGGCCACAACAAACTGTGCCAGTGGACTAGTCAAAATTATGATTTATATTTTTAAGCAACTTCAAAAAACGAGGACGTTTTCAATTCAACTCGTTTTTATATTATTTTCAACAATGACTCTCCTATGTCAACAGTCTGTAGCAATGTAGCATTAGAACCTGCACCTTTTTGGTCGAGATCATGTCATACTATTCACTTGACTTTATCTCTCAGGCTCTTTTTAACGACAAAACTTTACCACAGAACACTGCCACATATTATACTATAAATCCTATATAATAATAATCCTATATATATCCTAACTAGACATGGTCTTTAACCACCATAAAAAACACTGCTTTCAAGCAATGTTGTGGGAAAAGTCGGGGAAAATGTCGGCAACACGCTTGCGATGCTTGTGTTTACATATATTGTTCGTCTACATAATTATATAGGCTGCGGTAACCACTTACTTATTAGGTTGACCGTACGCTTATTTTACGACCTACACGTATAAAAAAGACATAGATAAATGCACATATTAAATTCAGACTTGGGGCGGGAATCGAACCTACAACTCGGAGCAGGAAGCAGAGTCATTGCACCAGTCTAGTCAAAACTATATTATAAATATACTTCCAAAGTTAAAACTATTTTCGTATCAAAGATTAGAATCTTTTAAAACGTGGGAATGTGACAAATAGACAGAGTAAAATATAAGCTAAGCGTCACTGACGGTCTCACTCAAGTCTGGTTTTGCTAATTTTGCTCAAATTTATTGATACGGTAATTTGTTATTGTTTCTGCCTTTCGCAAATATTGGCATTTCTAATAGATTTTTTTTTTTGAAATCTGTTTAAAAAAAGAAATTGCGCGGACGGAGGAGTATTTAATTTCGCACACTTATAATTTATATAGAGAAGGAGTGTAGGATGCTTTTTTTCTAATTGTGCATAAAAATACATTTAATCAGTCAAAAAGACATTACACACACCACTATGTATTTAACATACACACGCGTACATAATCTTTTGTTTATTATTATAGAAGTATAGTTTTTGACAACAGAACCTTAATAATGTTCTTAATATGTTAACTAGTAAGTTTTTAAGGGCCCCTGTACCTACTGGCTGGTGTCTCGTAGTACTGGGTCCACCACTCATCCAATGAGGCTTAAATACATTATATTAATCAATATCAGATAATAGAAAAATATTAATTTTGTGCGTGTGTGTTTGTTTTTATGTCAAAATCAAAATATTTTATTAATTTCTTACTGAACGTCATGAGTCTACTACCAGTTCGGAAAAAAGAAGCCTCTGACCTGAGAAGAACTGGCGAAAGAAACTCAGCGGGACTATCATTTTTTTACTATCGTAATGTTTTTTTTTCCAAATCAGATTGAAATTAACAATAATTTTATAGGTTGAAAATTGAAATAGCCTGGAGGCGATCACATCATTCCCAAGGCGTACTGTACTGACTAGCCCGTTGGCGCAGTTTGTAGTGACCCTGCTTTCTGCTCCGGGGGTTGTGGGTTCGATTTCCACCTCGAGTCTGGGTATAATATACATATTTATTTATATATTTATATATGTATTATTTATAAGTATGTTTATCGAAAAAAAATGTAGCTATACCAGTCGGCTGCTACCTATAACACAAGCATTAAGTTGCTTCCTTTAGGAACAGACGATCGTGTGTGTATTGGGCAGATATTTATTTATATTTATATTATTATTATTATTATTATTATTAAACTGTCTTCTAGAAAATCGTTAATCGAATAATATCCTTTAGTACACAAACGTTCTTTCATAAATTTTTTTTAAATTTGGCAATAGAAGCTTTTTGAACGTTTTCTGGGAGCCTGTTGTATATAAGCGTATACATTGTCCATAGAAGGAATTATTACTGACTCGGCGTAAGCGAGTTACAGGCATTACAAGTTTATGTTTGTTCCTAGTATTAATGCTATGCATGTCGCAATTCCTGCGAAATTCGTGTATATTTTTATGAACATACATAACATTTTCGTACACATATTGAGAAGGAACAGTCAATATTTTTATTTCTTTGAACTTATCTCTTAATGATACTCTTGGGCCTAAACTATAAATTGCACGAATGGCTCTTTTCTGCAAGACAAAAATAATGTTAACGGTAGCTGCATTTCCCCATAATAAGAATCCATAAGTGTGTGTGTGTGTGTGTGTGTGTATGTGTGTGCGTGTGTGATTATTTGTGTGTACGTAAGTGATTAAGTGTGCGCATATATATGTAATAAACCCCGCAATAATAAAATAATATATCGTAAGTATATATAAATCATGTCCGCGTAAAATTGTGGTAAAAATGCTGACATCACTTTCATTTAAAATAAATCTGATACTCTATGCAAAAAGGAGATCAGAACAGCTGTAATTTAAAAGTAAGCTAAACATAATACATGACGTATATCATATATTCTTTTAATAAAAACGTATTAGTTGAGTTTTGTCTTTTATTTGAAAGAATATTATAAAAAGTAAAAGAATGGCTGTTCGGTATCGTCTTTGTATGAAATGTATGTAGCGTATACAAAAATTCTTTGTGAAAATTTTGCATGCTTTCAAGTCGTTAGGCTGAGGCGCTACTTACTTTATGTAGTATATATTTAGAAATGTGTGTATTGTATAGGTATGCATATAAAGTAACTGACGTTGAGTGATTATTTATGACATAGAGAAATTATAGAAATTAACGCGTCTGAAGAAATAAATTATTAAATACTTTAAATTATTAATATTAATACTTCAGTACCTTTACTTGTTATTAGATATCACAACTGACTGGTAAAGTAATCTCAACAGTTTGTTACGTTGTGCTAAACACTCGCATTTGTGCTAAAAACACAAAAGTACAGAAGCACAGAATTGTGAAGGCAAAGGCCGGAAAAATAGCGTAGTTCTACACAATAATAGCATATTCTATATACAATTAGATTTGAACATGTATCGGTAATAACTCGTATCAATCAAAAATGTGTGTGTGTGTGTGTGTGTGTGTGTGTGTGTGTGTGTGTGTGTGTGTGTGTGTGTGTGTGTATGTGTGTGTATGTGTGTCAGATTCGACACGCACTATACAAGAATGATTACCGTGCCATTAAAAATATATTTATCTCTTTCTCGCTAGTGATGTCACGCTGTAAAATGTCACTCTCAGGCCGGGTCAGCGTGATTGTTTCACACGACTTCAATACCCATTGTTTTTGAAGTAAAACTTCTTTACACCCGCTTGACTTGGGGAGTAAGCTGGTGAATGCGTGACGGGATCGTTACGAAAAGTGTGATCGGGTGAATCGAACGGAAGTTGAGAGGGATATATAAGTTAGTGAAGATAGAAAGAGAGAGGGTTACGTTTCGTACGTTTTACTTCAGTCGTGTGGTCTTAAGCACGCTTGTTTTTTATAACACGAGCCTTAAATCGTATAAAATACTGCTTTAAATTATGTAAATCTTTGTCTTCATATGCCTTTAAAGTTTGTTTAAACTCCCTCTTCACTAAAAACAATATTTTATGTATTGCTGGTGGAGGCTTGATAAGGATTGCGCCTTGCGGTAAGCCGGAATGATTGGCGCCAACTTGGGGAGGCCTACGTCCAATAGTGGCCTGTGATAGTCTGAAGAGACCTTAATCGAAATATTAGGCTTTCGTTATCAGTATATTATTTCTTATTTCTGTTTATTTCACAAGACATGTCACTATTACTACCATGGCACTTACACCAAGCGCGAATTTACAGTCTCAAATTTTGATTTCCATTAAGAACGTTATGAAAACTTCTTGCATTGCAAATTCCGTATTAAGTAGAGTAATTCCTATTCTCGCCTTATTTTTATACCTACTGCAGCGTATGAAGATTTTTTTCCATACATTAACATTAATAGTATGTGGACACTTACCCTAAGCGTCTTTTTTCGTGTTTAGTCACAGTTACTTGATACTGTTATGATGCTATTGTTTTCGTTACACTAAGATTATTAAAAGAAATTATATATTTAAGTTATAAGTGGATGGCACGAAAGTCCTAAACTAATATGGAAATAGTCACTTGTGATATAACAATAAATAAATAATAATAATGACGCAGCGTTGGCACAGCGGTTACAGCACTGGATTGCGATTGGCTGTTGCGCGGGCGGTTGCGGGTTCGATTCCCGCACACGACAACATTTGTATTGGCCATACAGATGTTTGCCGTGGTCTGGGTGTTTGTGCAGTCCTTGTGGGTTACCCCACCGTGCCTCGGAGAGCACGTTAAGCCGTCGGTCCCGGTTGTTATCATGTACACCTGATAGCGATCGTTACTCCTAGTAGGGAATATATCCGCCAACCCGCATTGGTGGATTAAGCTCCGATCCTTCTCCTACATGGAGAAGAGGCCTATGCCCAACAGTGGGATATTACAGGCTGAATCGAATAAATAAATAAACACCTCAAACTCATAAACCTATAGGTATTATTGAGGTATAGTACAGCAGGAAACATCTTGCTCAAAATCTGAAGCAGTCCATCGTGGGAAGTAGCTCAATATTACAGAAGATCACAGCTAAATAATACTGCTTTCAAACAGTGCTGTGTTCCTGTGGCGAGTAACGTAGCCAGAGCTCCGGGGGAGGGTTAGGGATAGGGTCGGCAACGCATTTGTAATGCTTCAAATGCGTTGCCGACCCTATCTCTATAAGCTACGACAACCGCTTACGATCATGTGGGCCGTATGCTTGCCACCCTAGTCAAATAAAAAAATACTCGAAAAGGCCCGCATTTAAAAGTGAATCCTGAACCGTGACAAAAAAACACAGGCACAAAATCCCAAACCACAACAAGTTATACTACAGATATTACCATTTTATTATTCATATTTACCGAGGAGGCCTATTGGCTATATAATATTATTGTACAATAGGGTATTCCACTATGTTTGAAAAAGTACTTCAAAATGTTGATTTTCTAATAAAAAGCCACAAAAAAAATATATTTCGGCAAAATGAACACGCTTTCAAGCCATAAAATTGATTTAAATTTTAAACCTTTTTTATCACCGCGAAAACGCTACAACCCTTTTGGTGACGTAATATGTGCAATAACAAAACTGTATGACGTATGTAAGAGAGTAACATAACCTACCAGCTATCAACAAATTAGTAATGAATGCATATTATTTCAGTTGGAACAAGATATGACGAGCTATTATACGAAAAAACACAACTATTAGTCCTTGGAGTTAAAATTGATAGATATTACAGATATTAGAGAATTATGTACCCTAGCTGTTGACAGCACTGACAGAACTTTGTTATTGCCCGTATGACGTCACACGGTCACACCGTGGCGGCTCGTGTTTTAGGTCACGTGATACACAGATTAAAATATACGACTTTTAATTTAAATATAATAAATCAATAATGTGCTTTTATGATTCCAAATCAGAATATTTAGGTGTATTTCTCTATACATTTTAGTTTTTATCAAATTTTATAATTTATTTTTCACTACGGAAAGTACCCTATTAAAAGGCTTATCGTTTTACTAAACGTTACTCACGCTTCTCTATGGACGGTTGTTGAATAATTATTCTATCAAAATCGTTATAAGGTATTTATGATTACTATTTATTATACAAAGACAAACGCGGACCAAAAATAAGTATTCGTGCACAGACAAATTCCTGCTCTAAAAATGAATCGATTCCAATCGCCGTGATATACAATCACAGCAGCGATTGTGACTTACATCAGTACCAAACTAGAATGGTCGAAAATTCTGCTATATCTTTAAAAAAGCATAGAACTAAATAGCATGAGAAAATATTTCTATTAAATCGGTAACGTTAATCCCGAGATTAGACCAGATAGTCTTTCGCGATACCTATTAAAATACACTACAAGCATTAGAGGCCAAATTGTATAGGATACTACAGAATATCTTTATATGCCAGGTTCACGGCTTTTTTGTCATTAGACAATACAAACATATTTTCTTTAGAGGTACTCTTGAAAGAGCGACATATAATTAGAAATGTGAAAAACGCTCAACGCTCCAATCTAAGCCTGCAGCGTTGAATCGCGGACTTTTTCGTAGACCTTTTTAAAGTATACGATACTGTAGAACATTATTTTGATCTATCTCGTAGGGTTCAGCCACCGTTTGCAAATTAAGCGCAAAAAATGTGTTTCTTTATGACATCACATTATAAACCTCTAAAATTATCAGTGTTTCTCTACTATATTATGAATGTATTATACACATAAACCTTCCTCTTGAATCACCATATCTATTAAAAAAATCGCATCAAAATCCGTTGCGTAGTTTTAAAGATCTAAGCACATACCTATAGGGACAGACAGTGGGAAGCGACTTTGTTTTATAATATGTATTGATAATTATTTAAATTAAATTAAAACTTTTACAAGAACTAAAAAAGTTACCTTAAAAAGAAAAACACTTTCAATGTAGCATGTAAAACTAAACTAACTGAATCGATTTTAATAACTCTTCATCTATTAAATAGTTACATTATCTGAAACAAGCATAGACTAATTAAAATCATTATGAACTCTTATTACAAATATTTTTTACTTTCGTTAAGTATGTACAAATCTTTTTTTAACTCTTGTTTTGAAATGAAATTAAATGAAGTTAATTATATACGAATTTTTATTTAATTTCAAACCAAGAGTTATAAAAATATATATGAATAAAACCGTTACGAATCCTAGTTGTGTATGATATGTTATGATAATAAACTAACATTTAATCACTAATTAAGGTCCGGTGATTTCGGAGATTTCAAACATATTAAGAGACCTTAAGTTGTTCAACATTACACCAAATTACCAAGTACCAGAGAGGGCTTGCCATATATGCCTCTAGAGCAAATTTTACGTCGTTGTAAAAATATTTTCTGTGCAAAATATATATTTTTATAATGTTGTGAAAAAATCCTGTAAATACGTTATTGTTTGAAACTACGATTTTAATCTATTAATAACTAGCTGACCCGACAGATGTTGTCCTGTCTTAACTTTTGTATGGGAATATAGAAAAGTGTTGTTTTAAGACTTTTTCGGGCAATTTTTTAAATCTTTCTCTCCGTAACAACCATCCTCATACTTCAAGGAATATTATAAAAAAAAATTAGCGAAATCGGTGCAGCCGCTCTCGAGATTTGCGCTTAGCAACACATTCAGCGATTCATTTTTAAGAGACTAGCTGACCCGGCGAACTTCGTACCGCCTAACAGTCGATTCAAATTTTTTTATTAATTTTTTTAATACTTATCTTTCCCGGAACCCCTCCTCTAACACTTAAACTTTATGGTATGGTATTAAAGTTCAAATTGACTTTTAAGTATTATTACGAATCTTTTGTATGGGAATATAGAAAAGTGTTGTTCTTAGACTTTTTCAGAAAATTTTAAAATTTTTCTCTCTGTAACAACCATCCTCTTACTTTAAGGAATATTATGAAAAAAGAATTAGCGAAATCGGTTCAGCCGCTATCGAGATTTGCGCTTAGCAACACATTCAGCGATTCATTTTTATATATATAGAGATTAATAATAAGAATTGTTGTTTTTATTACGGTTTTCTATTATGGAAAGGCGGTTACTGAATCTCAGTTTTTTTCTGAGAAATGCCATTTCTTCGCAATATTAAAAATGTAATTATTATAGCACTTAAAATATGTCATCAGAAATATGTTATCATTTAAATATTTGGATGAACTCTACCTAATTTTTTTACCTAACTCTACCTAATTTTTTTTTTTGTAAATCTTATGATTTTCTACAAGTTTAAAAGAATAATAATAACATAAAACTAATCGCTATATTATTTTATTATAATTACTAAAAATAAATATATCGCTAAGCGTTTTTAAGATGTAAATATATCGCATCGGCAGCATCTTAACTTATTACCATTTTTATTATAGCAATGAAGAATAAACAAACATTTATTCATATTAATTGACTTAAAGTAATTTATTATTAAAACAAATAAAAATATTAAACGGCAATCGTTTTACTTCTAAGAATAAAAACATGTAATTTAAACCTCGCGAGGTTTCACATCGCGCAAAACTTTTAGGCATCTTTATTACAATTAAAACTCAGGACTTCTGTTCAAAAAAACTACTACAAAAGTAGTTTAATTTATGTCTTATTTTATTTATGTTATCGTAACTTTATTTTAAAAAATAAACAAAAAGTTTCAACATCGAAACGTTTGTAAACAGTCGCAGAGTGAAAAAAAATAATAATTTCATTCAATTCACATTATTTTTCTTTATTTCGCAAAGCATTTAAAACTAATAAAAACTTACCTTTAATATATAATCAGCTGTGTTTACAAATTACTGATCACTCATATTCGAAATTTCGTTCAAGTCGATTTTTGTAAGAGTCGAAAACGTCATATTTCGCTTGTGTATATAGCTTATTTAGTTCATGAAAAGGTATTTGACCTTTCTGTAATGAAAGACACGGCGAAAGTACGTTTGTGTATCGATGAGCGCGAAGTTTAGGCTCTGCGTGATCCGAACGCGTTCGCCGCGGGTAGTCGCGAGTAAGAACTGAGCGCCGAGCGGTGAGGCAAAGCCCAAACGTTCAAGCGAGCTTCCCTCGAGTGACGGACGCGGTGTGCGGAGTTACCGACGCCTTACTCTACGCGTAAGCTCGTACCGTCCCTAACGCCCCATTACAGGTCTTTTTTATTTATGTTCTGTCGTCATCCGTGCCTTTGAAACGCTTAATTTTTATGGAATAGATATTGTCTTAGATAATTAGTTGAAAAAAATTTTTTTTTGCTTAGGTTGGTTCGTTCTAAATTTGAATATAAAGCGACGGATAAAAGGCATAAAATTGGACAATTAATGTGTAAAAAAATAATAATAATGACCAAAAAAGTTTTTTCCCCTTAAATAATATTAACTTACAATAAATCTACGACGTTTTATATTCCAAAATTACAGTAATAATAAAGAAGTATTCATGTATGAAAAAAAAATTATACTAAATCTTTTCCAGAACAAATAATATTTAATTACGATAAATCAACGAGAAAATAAACGAACTAATTTATTAATTTCAGATACATTAAGGAACGCTCAAAATATAGAATATCTATAAAAATATATACAGGCGTCTCTTGTTTAGCCCGGGTAGCGTCCCCTCGGTCCTTCGTCCCTACGCCCAAAACTCCTGTATACATGTACACTATACATACATACACATCTCGAATGTTTTCTACATTGATCAATCTAAACCGCGCCCTTGAGCGGAAAAATTTCACGAATTAAAAAGCTTAGTATCACACGAGTTAGTATGTTTATTTAAATATTTATTAAAGAGAAACTTTTATTATATCGTCTCAATATTATTCCAATTTTTTTAAATTAAATGTCTTTAACGTGAAAAAAAAGTTTCACTTTTACCGTGGTTTCACCACACAGGTTTTTGATTATCTGTGTGTTCTTCTACTGTGACGCTTGTTTCGTGAAAACAGGTCACAGACTTCGTGAACGTGTTACCTATTTTTTTTTTATTGATGACGTTCTCATAAAATCTATAAATATAAGTTCTATCTTTATATACGATCTACATCTATCTATCTTACATTAAATAATATATGAAATAAAAAATAATAGTGAATTAAGTTAGCTTATTTAAATATTTAATTTCGAGATATTGAAAAAAAAATTAATGACATTAATATTAAAAACAGGATGAATTGAAAAGAATAGTTCAATTTTTTTTTAATCCCATTTAAAATTAAATGCAACTATCTTCTTTAACGAATAATAATTTATTACAACTACAAACAAAGAAATAAATGAAAACATATATTTCTTATAATATCTTTAAGAATTAATTTGGATAACATTTTATACCTATTTACGATTAAACAAAAAATACAGAAATCATATAAACACTACTCCGTACTTTCTTTACTGACCGACGTAATCTATAAATATAATAAAATGATAGAAAAGTAAATGTATGTCCGCGATAAACTCAAAAAGTACTGCATGGATTTACTTCAAATTTGGCACGAATATTATTAAGAAGTCGGGTCAGAACATAGGCTACATATTATCACGCTACCACCTACGGGGAACGAGCAGTGAACGCACGCAGACGACGTCGCGGGCAGCAGTTAGTCTATAAATATTATATGATCACATGAGTAAGACTTTGACCTGGCATTTTAAGCAGCCATAAACGTCATTTATAAGGGATTTAATTAGTGGAATACTAAAACTGTCTAAAATAAGTATCACACGAATGGTGGGGATAGGGTCGGCAACGCGCTTGCGATGCTTCTGGTGTAGCAGGCGTCTATAGGCTACGGTCTTACCATCAGGTGAGCCGTACGCTTGTAAAAAAAAAAACTTCTGTAAAAGATAAGTAAAATCGAGCACGTTTTTCTTGATTTTTCATTTCATTCGGAGCGCTTTAAAAAAATTCTGAGTATTTGCTAGACATATAACATAATAAAAAAAGGCTTTGCTACAGTATATTTTCTTCTGTGTCCTCGAAAAAAAATTTAAAATCTAATAAATCCAGAGACATGCTTCAAAAATTTTCTTGGAAACAAACTCTACCATTCGGGCCATATTATAGTATGACTTGGATCTCAAAACTTGTAAATATAGACAAAGAAATCAATAAATAAGCTGTAATACAAAGATTGACAAAAAAGAGCATTTCAAGCTCGTAACCGACCCTAGTCCAGACCCTCTCTAGGAACTCTGGCTACCCTGCTCAAATTAATTATTTGAGACCAGTATTATTCAAGTAAAAAATTTTACGCACGCTTGACTGGGTAGTGTGGAGCTTACTAGCTGGCGAATGCGTGACGAGATCGTTACGAAAAGTTTGATCGGGCGAGACGAACGGAAGTTGAGAGGGAGATATAAGTTAGTAAAGATAGAAAGAGACAGAGTTACGTTTCGTATATTACTGTAGGGGCAACTAAATAAGGATATAACTCAGTCGTATGGTCTAAAACACACTGGTTTTTTAGCTATGATATTCAGTAATGTTGAGCTACTTTCCCAGTCGGGCTGCTCTGAATTTTGAGCAAGATTATTCTGCTGTGTCGTCAATAATTTTTTTGATTTTTATCCCCTCTTCCAAGGGAACTGGAAGTTATATTGGGACATAAAGTACATGGTGCTCTACGTACAATTTTAGGTAGTTGTATATGACTTTAATTGGGAAGGCACTTATAACGTTTTTTGTTACTAATTTTATGTGTGTAGTGTACTATTCGTTGGTGTTTCAAAATAAACAAAAAAATTTTTTATACATTCTAAATTTTATATGAATCCATTCAGTAGATTCGGTGCAATACGCGGCCTAGTCAACAAATTTTAGTTTCAATCTATACTAATATATAAAGCTGAAGAGTTTGTTTGTTTGTTTGATTGTTTGTTTGTTTGTTTGTTTGTTTGTTTGTTTGTTTGAACGCGGTAATCTCTGGTTCTGCTGGGCCGATTTATAAAATTCTTTCAGTGTTAGATAGCCCATTTATCGAGGAAGGCTATAGGCTATGTATCATCACGCTAAGACCAATAGGAGCGGTGTCCACGCAGACAAAGTCGCGCGCAGAAGCTAGTATTATAATATATTGCTCTAAAAATTATATTTTAATTTCTTCCATTTACAGTTTTATTACAAAAAAAATACCCTATAGTAGATTTCAGATTTCAAATATGAAATAATTGAGATTTACTTAAGAGGTTTTATAGTAATGCCGTCGAACACGAAATCTTTTGTTCACTTAATCCTGTCTTAATCGGACTGTTGGTAAATCTACTTTGATGTTAGTTCTTTAAATATAATACCTAATATACCTACGATTTATGCTTCTAGGTTACAGCGCTTTGTTGTCAATACGACGAAAAAAAAACAAATTTACTTAGAAAACGTAATTGAGTGATTCATAGAATAACAATTACATTCTTACGAATATTATGAACTAGCTGTACCCTGGGCGCGTTGCTACCCTTTTTTTTTTGTTTTTTAACCGACTTCAAAAAAGGAGGAGGTTACTCAATTCGACCGTATACCTATATATTTTTTTTATGTATGTTCGGGCATAGCTTCGTCGTTTGTGAACCGATTTTGATAATTATTTTTTGTTGGAAAGGAGATATCCCAAATTTGGTACCATGATAAGGAAACCAGGATCTGACGATGGAATCCTAGTGAAATCGAGGGGAACCTTCGAAAATCGTAGTAATAACTAGTAAGTTTGTTAATTTTTTTCGTTTAATTACTTTGTATATATTACTTGTAGATGTAACATCTAACCTTCTTTTATTACTTAAAATATATCGAGAAAATATATTTGGGTTGTTTGGAAGAAATGACTAATTAACCATAAGTCCGCTCATTGTACTTTATAATACATTTTTAAGCTTTGATGAGAATAAAAATAAAAATAAAATATATTAAGTACGAAAAGACTGCGTTTAAAAAATAAAAAAAAATTACGCATTCTTTGTTATTTGGCGTAAAATACATTAAACCTATAAATAATAAACAAACAACTTGGGTAGTGAGGCCACGCAGGCGAGCAGAAAACGAGACTTCGACGAAAACAAACAAATTCTCTTTCACTTAACTATAAATTATTCAATGTGTCATAAAGTGATCGACCTGTCGGCATGTTCGGGGAATCGATTAATCTTGGTATTATGAACTTTATACAAAGACAGAAGAATAATTCATTTAATTCAAAGAATTCTGTCTCGACGCACACGAAACACAAGAAAATGTTCATGCAACAAAGTATAGACAAAGAAAGGTCTGTCATTTTTTTTCTCTTATCAGCCAATGGATAAATAGAGATATATGGAAGTACGTAGAAGAACACGGGCTACTTTTTGTGTTGCAAATAAATCTTGGAGAGGGATGAAAATGGGTTGAAAGATGTTAGAAAAGCCCGTAGCTCTAATATAATGTTTGAAAAAAAATCTGAAAGGTTTTGGTGCGAAATTAAAAGTGTCGTAACGTCTCAGAAAAACCAGTCATATTTCAAGTACGTAAAAATTTAGATTTCAGAAAAATAAAATAATCCTTTTTTTGAGTTCCTAGCCATATATATTTAGTAATATGACTTTTGCCACTTATATCTATCTGTATATATAAAAATCAATTGCTGTTCGTTAGTTTCGCTAAAACTGGAGAATGGCTAGGCCAATTTGGCTAATTTTGATCTTGAAATGTTTGTGAAAGTTCAGGGAAGGTTTAAACGGTAAGAAACATACATAATATGTAACGGAAAATAATGAAAACGACGATTTAACTTTACAATACAAAATGTTCCTAGCGGGGAAATTTAATGTCTTTTGTCAAAAACGTTGTCAATTGGTTGTCAAATATTTATAGGTGCGTTCAGAAAGTGTTTTGTGTATATTTTTCACAAATATACGTAGGTGACATGACAACATTTGTATTGGCCATACAGATGTTTGCCGTGGTCTGGGTGTTTGTGCAGTCCTTGTGGGTTTCCCCACCGTGCCTCGGAGAGCACGTTAAGCCGTCGGTCCCGGTTGTTATCATGTACACCTGATAGCGATCGTTACTCATAGTAGGGAATATATCCGCCAACCCGCATTGGAGCAGCGTGGTGGATTAAGCTCTGATCCTTCTCCTACATGGGGAAGAGGCCTATGCCCAACAGTGGGATATTACAGGCTGAATCGTGATCGTGATCGTGATACGTAGGTGATACGAAGTTTACCGGGCCATCTAGTTAAATATAATGATGACATTAATTTTTATAACTTTGCACCTAAAAGTCGTAGCATAACTTTATATACCTACCTAGTGAAATAAATGTCAGAAATAATAATAAAACAAACAAAAGTTGACAGATCACACGAGTGAGGACATTATCGATGATAACATTGAGTCTACAATGTATTAGAGCTGGCACGCACCACGATTTTTAATCGCGCTATTATTTAATCGCAAAAATGCAACGTATGAGTTAGTAGAACAGCGCGCGCACAGCGACTGAAAAATCGCGGTGATTTTAAAATCGCGATTCGTCACATTTTCTCGCGACGCGATTATCGCGAAAATAAAATGCAGCGTATGAAATTGTATGATCCCGCGCGCACTGCGACTTTAAAATCGCGCATTCGAGCCTCATTCGTATTCTATCTTTCCAAGAGTAAGCATGTCAGCGCCTCCATATTAAAGCTTAACGCGAGATTTGCTTGTAAACAAGTAAATTAAATAAGTTGATGTGATTGATTTTAACTATTAAAATTTTCAAACTAAGGAAATACGAGTAGGTACTTATATCTCGCAACAAGCTTTTAAATCATATAGATTATGTAATGACTTTATAAGTAGATAGTAAAAGTTTTAAAGTAATTTTTTTTTTCATTTTAGCATATTCAAATAAAAGCTTGTTTTTTAAAAAGGGTTTTTTACTTTTAATTTATTTAAATAAAAATTTGGTTGCTGAGAGAGTTGTACTACAGTATACTGTAGTAATTGTAAATATAATAATTCTCATGTTTCGTACATTCGTCGTGCTATTGTAAATATTGTGTGTTCGTATCTCAGTAATCTGTCGAATGTTTGAATTTTCATTCTATAATAGCCAAACAATTTTTTGGAATACATCCGAAGTTCATGGTATTTCTGATAAAAGAAACCTTTGATAATTCTATCCGCTGTTATAGGATGAATCCAGTATTGACGAATTTTATTATTTTTTATTCTGATCCTCCGAAGTAGTAAATAAAGACAAGCGACTTGTACGAAGTCTATGGTGCAACTGAGCAAAGATCGCGATTTTTTAATTGCAGTGCGCGCACCGTTCATTCTGCGATTTTTTATAGCGTGATTTTAAAATCGTGTCGCAAAACAGAAAATCGCGGTGCGCGCCTGCACTTAAACAAAATTCAAACAGTACTATCGATCAAATCCTTACATTACATTCGTATATGTATTTATGATAACACCCCACATAAGAGAACGTGTTCTGTAAGCATACATAATTACATATACCTAACCTTCGTTTTTAAATAGTTTAAATTTTTTTTGTTGTGGATGCCGGTAGATTAAAGCAGTTATCTATAAAATGATATATAATAATTTGTGTGGAGTAATTGTGAGGTTTTTTTTTTTTTTTTTTTAAAGGGAGGCAAACATCTTAATCTTCGAGTATTACTATATATTATGATAAACCTACGCAGATTTTGTTACTCGATAGAAATCTAGCTAAAACATAATATACAAAATAGCGTTTTTGGCTGGTGTTTGAATTGAACACATCTTTATATACATAGCTAAGAAAGCAAAACTTAAGCGTCTTTAATAAACAATAATATATACTTTTTTATTGATAAAATACTCGTATAATTATCTTAATTAATATTCTATATAACAAACTGTATAAACAAATATTAACTTCTCACCTTATGCCTATTTTGCCTATAAAAGAAAACGCTATTGCGACGATATACGAAGAGGTGTTATTTCGCTACGAGAGACGTCCTTGGAACCAACGTCCCGTGTGAGACTCCAGAGCTCTTAATATTTATGGCTAGGTCAATAAATTTTATGTAAAACAAAAGTAAAATCTTGTTGACATACGAGTAATTCTGCTTCATGTTATACATAGTCATCGTCAAAGTCTTATAATATATTGGGTGTGTAACAAGATTTATTTTTCAAATGCTACGTGTGAGACACACCTTAACGTATCTCCTTTACGCTATACGTAAATCAAGTATATTTATCGGTATCAATGCTATTACATTACTGAGTCATTCACACTAATGTAATAACTGTAGAAACATGTGTCTGTTATACATGAACGATTTAATTTCTAAAATTTGAAGAAAACTCAATTAACCATATTATCCTAATACAAGTTAGTGCTTTGAAATTTCGCCAATTAAGACCAAAATGCGAGGTTTTCAGCGCTATTCAAAAGTTTCTAGAGTGAATGATCTCAAATAGACAAAACTTTATGTTAAAACTTTTCAGTACAATATTTTCTAGACGAAAATAAAAACGCGTGCGAGCAAAACTGTTCGTAACATCTTGTTACATATGATACACTTCTTAATTCTAAGCCAAAGTAGTCTATGTTATATATTATGTATATACAAGAACTACATCTCTATATATATAAAAATGAATCGCTGAATTTGTTGCTAAGCGCAAATCTCGAGATCAGCTTAACCGATTTCACTAATAGGTACTTTTTTATAATATTCCTTGAAGTACGAGGATGGTTGCTACGGTGAGAAAAATTTAAAAAAAATGCCTGAAAAGTCTAAAAACAACACTTTTCTATATTCCCCAATGACCATAATAATATTCCCATACAAAAGATACGTAATAATACTTAAAAGTCAATTTGAACTTTAATACCAATCGACTGTTAGGCAGTACGAAGTTCGCCGGGTCAGCTAGTGATTAATAAATGACAATTGAAGTCGATTTTATTTTATTTTCTTTAAGTTGAGTAACTAATTTGATAAAATGTGCGTGCCGATAAAACTTTAAAAGGAGTCCTGGCACGATAAAGGGACTTATAATATAGTGTGATAGCCCTTATCGCCCCTCAAACAAGAAAGTTCTCGTTTTAACCTAATACCTCATAGTGTTTTTAAAGATATAAGGGCCCTTCCAACCCTTCAAAGTGCAGTGGCGCCATCTGTTATCGAATATTTGAACTTAATTCAGAACAACGATTATTATTTGGGTTGCATTTCGAAAGGCGCTGCGAGCAATTGCAGCATGTGTAGTATTTATGGCGCGAAATTTAAAATTCCAATTTCAATAAAGTCTTAAATTACATTTGTCTACACTAATATTATAAAGAGGAAAGATTTTTTTGTTTTTTTGTTTGTATTGAATAAGCTCCAAAAGAACTAGACCGATTTATAGATATTTTCACTATTAGAAAGCTACATTATTAGGCAGTAGCATAGGCTATATTTTATTTCTTAAAAACTTAGACATGTGCAAAAAACGGGTTATGTTCACCAAGGTGTAAAAAATAGTCTCAAATATTTCTTTTCTTTGCGTGCGCTACTTAAATGGTTAAAGACAAGACAAAATGTTGTACGACTGAATTATAGGACTAAAAAAGATCTATAAAAAAGTTCACAACATAATTATTTTACCCGAGCGAAGCTGGGGCGTGCTGCTAGTTAATAAATAAAAAACAGTCTAATGTAACGCGTTGTTCGAAACCCCCCTCCCGCCCTTGTAATGCATCGTAACGTTTTACAAGACCCCCCCCCCCGCCCCGCCCCCCAAATGAGCGTTACGTAATTGAACGCCCCCCAGGCCAAAATTCATCCACATTTAGATGTCCCTAATTTTTTTACGTCAAAAGTCATTTGATCACAGAGCTATTTTATGCTTAAATTATAGTACAATAGTTATTATTAATAGTTTTTATATCAAATAGATTATAGACTGTAATATTATGTTGAATAGGGGCTTGCAAGTTTCACTGTGACGGGTTCGGATATCTCAATAAACGAACCCGTTTTCAAAAATTGATGATGGTTGATGCTATGTTGGTTGTACCAGTATTGTAACTAGAAAGTAATTATACTACTATGTGAACAAGACGTAAGCGCGATTTAATAACGTACAGTGACATCTATTGGCGAGAAGGTAGGAGATGGTGAACGGGTTCAGTTTCTTCCTCATAGCAATATCTAGTATTTTTTTATTTTTTTTCCCACTAGGTCGGCAAACAAGCGTACGGCTCACTGATGGTAAGTGATTACCGTAGCTTATAGACGCCTACAACACCAGAAGCATTGCAAGCACGTTGCCGACCCTATCCTCAATTCCCCTCAGCAGCTCTGGTCACCTTACTCACCAACAGGAACACAGCACTGCTTGAAAACAGTATTATTTACCGTGATCTTCTGAAAGGTCGAGATACTACCCCATCGGGTTGCTACATATTTTGAGCAGTCAATTTCCTCCTGTGCCCTTACCTCAGTTATAAAAGAACAAAGTTTTCTATAACACTGTTGAGAGTATTGTAGACTTCACACTAAAACAAAAGTCTGAATCACGACAAAAAATATTATGACCGGGTCAGCTAGTTATAATATAATTATGATTTTTTACTGATACTTTAAATAATTTTTTTTATTATCGGTATATATTAGATCAAGAGTCCAGGAGGACTTTGGTAATTTAATAAAAGCTTAAAAGTCAGCTGACCATAACATGGTTGATTATATGTCAGCTGGCTGCTTGAACATGAACAAAAAAAAAATTGCGTGCGTACAAAGTAAACATTCGACATGTTGAAAGTTGAAGTGAAACTTCTTTGGCAAACTAAATAATAATAAAAAAACTTGAAATCGTCAGTGAAACTACTACCAATTCGGAATGTAGATTCTGCATAATAAAACTCGAAAAGAGCTCCGCAGTTACTCTTTAAGAAATTTTTGTTTTAATATAAAATTTGTAACATCTCTCATAAAATACAGTACAATCCAAGATTGAATTTCCATTCTTTAACAAATTGTCAAAAGTGATACTAGCGTCGCTAAAACATGAAAACGAATTTACCTACTAATCTGTGGTTTGGGTATTTACATGTTCAACGTGAACACAACATAACTTGAGAGAAAACACAGTAGGTACACAAAAAAAACACAAATTGGTTTCTTTAATTAGTTTTTTTTATAACTAATTAAAATAACTAATTTAAAAAAAAACGAATTTAAAATACTTACAAGAAAAAAAAATAATAATCAAAAAAAAAAAGGGAACGTCACGCAGTGTTCCCAGGCGGTCACCCATCCAAGCACTGAACGTCATGACGTAGTGCCGTGCCGTGTTACCGGTCGCTCAAATTTTAGGTGTCAACAGTCGATTTCCGATGATTCAGCACTTGACATACAGATGTCACTGTGCGTTAATTAAATCGCGCTAACGAAATGTTCACGTACTAGTATATAGAGTGAAAAATTTCAGGTATCAAGTATCACAATAACACAAAAAGTACACGGAACCTTTAAATTGCGCAATCTAGAATCTAGGTTCTAGAGCGAATTTTTGTATTGGGTTCTGTTCGGGAACCCATCACATTGCAACCCTATTCGATTTATTACCTCTGTAGCTTCAATAATTTGTTATCTTGAAAAATAAAATTTTAGAGGAGAGCGGTTTTAAACTTTCAAAAACTAATTGTGTCGGAACGGATGTTGTTTTACTGTAAATCTTCGATGTATTATCTAATTTAGACCAGTGCCAAAGCCGTCAAAAATAATGAAAAACAAAAAAAATTAAAGTAGGATGAAACCTATTGGAAAAGGAAGGGAATACCACTAAAATGAAAGGAAAAATAAATTAGAGGCGATCTGAGGTTGGGTAGGGGTTTGGGGGGGGGGGGCAGTTAAGGGTAAAAATCGGTAAATCTCGATTTTCGGCAAAACTACAAGTCCTATCGAAAAAAGTTAAATGGAAAAGTTGTAGATAATAGAAAGATCTACAACTATTGTGTCTATCTTTTTTCTCCATAACCTCAAAATTCATGTGAAAAATCCAAAAAACCACATTTTTGATTTTTTATTTTTATCTTTTACAAATAAAATTTTTTTTCATGATATTCGGTGAAAACTTACCTCTTTATGTCCCAAACACACTGGAATTTTAAAGATTTAAAATATTAATTTTTTCACCTTATTTTGACCTCAATATCGAAAAAGCATCCTCATTTTCAATCGAAAATTCTCACGTCAAAATATCAGCTGTTTTAAAAAAGTGGGTAGCCTTTTTGTTCATTGAAACCTCTATTTTCTGATTATGTAAAAAAAATATATACATTACTGAGGTAAATCTTCTCTGAAAATGCAAACGTTATTACTTATATTTTATTATTACTTTTTATTATTATTTTATTTGATTTATTAGGTATTTAAAGGGAGGATCTTTTAAATATATGTATATTTATAAATAATATTAAATTTACGTGTTTTATTTTAATTAGGTACTTTTTTATTTTGAAGAGCGAAACCATTTTATTTTGATACTAGCTTCTGCGCGCGACTTCGTCGGCTTGGACTCCGCACCTGTTGGTCTTAGCGTGATGATATATAGTCTATAGCCTTCCTCGATAAATGGGCTATCTAACACTGAAAGAATTTTTCAAATCGGACCAGTAGATCCTGAAATTATCGCGTTCAAACAAACAAACAAACAAACAAACAAACAAACAAACAAACTCTTCAGCTTTATTATATTAGTATAGATTTTGTAGATATATATTTTTTTAATGTATCAGTTTTTTTTCCACGTTATTACTTTGACTTATTATTTTAGATGAGGATTTTAAACATCAATAATATAAGAACATAACACTATAATTTGTATGAATGTGAGGCAAAGACTGTATGCTATTTATTTATTTAAATAAATAATCATATTATATTACATAGTTATAAGTTATATGTAGCGTGGAGTAGAATTATGTTTAGAGTTTTAGACCCTTCCCTAGATGTTTAACTCCCTGATAACTACTAAAGTCTTTGTTATATTTGTCTACAGGTAACAAAACCCAAACAATTGTGTTTTTCTTTACATCAAAAACTACTTTCCTCCGTAATTTACATAATCTCATACTTGACACTGGCAGAATGTTGCACAACGGACTGTTGCGACGCCGACATGCCATAAATTAAAGAAGAAGAAGAAGAAGTGGTTACGTACTTTTGTAAAAATGTTATTAGGTTATTATTATCGATATACACTTATATGTATTTAATATACACATAAGTGTAAAAATATGTATAATAATCAAGGCTATTTTGTTGTTGTTGTAAAAATGTTGCGGTTAATTTTTAATCCTATATTATTGAACATTTATGTTATGACAAATAAAAAGAAGCTAGAAAATTGCAAATTACAACCACATATTTTACTTCAGTCAGTCAGTCAGTTCAGCCTATTGCAGTCCACTGCTGGACATAGGCCTCCCCAAGTTCGCGCCAGACATCCCGGTTTTCCGCAATCCTCATCCAGCCAACACCGGCAATCTTACGATATTTATACGATATTATATGTTACTTATCGAACATTAATATTAATACAGAGAATATATCGACAATTAAATATTGACATGTCCCATCACTACGACAAGAGACGACGTTGAAATAGCCAATCATACTGCACTAGCTGTCCCCCGCGCAACCCGCACGTTCAAAAAAAGGGGGTGATCTGTGTCATGGTATAAGAAATGTTTCACCTACATGTGCTGCCTTCAAAGCTGCATTTGCCTCACTATTAATAAATAATTTAAGCAGCAATTATGCGGTAGGTTCCAATTGCGAGGAAGATTTTTGTTCAATGTTCCATACATTTGATGAATTGTTCTTCCAAAAACAAAAGTAAATTCTCCGAAATCGGTGAAATAGATTTGGAAGGCATAAATGATGAAATAATAATTGATTGTTTAGTAAAGGAAAACCATCCTACTATATAATAAAGGCTCCATTAGAGTATGTATTGGTATTTATTGAGAAAAAGCAGGTCTATAATTAATAATTGTACATATTGTGAAAACAAACTATTTGATAAAAATCAAATGGAAAACACTGATATAAGTTATAGGAAATATGCAAAAATTAAAAAATATCTTTCATACCCCACAATGAACATGAACACAAGGACTGCACAAACACCCAGACCACGGAAAAGATCTGTATGGCCAATACAAATGTTGTCATGTGCGGAGATCGAATCCGCAACCGCCAGTGCAACAGCCACTAACCAGTAATGTGACCATTGCGCTAACGCATTGTCTAAAACAGTGTTATTCAACCTTTGGGTCGCGACCCCCTGGGGGGTCGGGAAGCTTCTGTGGGGGAGTCGTCAGAAGTCGAGAAAACTTTAGTAAAAAAACAATAAAGATTAAAAGATTGATTTATTAAGTAAGAGAATTTTGACAAAAGGATATACTCGTAAACATTTTACAAATTAATAATAATTGTGTTTGCTAGCAAACGAAAAAAACTGACTTCAATTACATTGACAAGTAATACAACGTAAGGAGACGAAAAAATTAATTATAACAAAAGCACTAGTCGTTACTACGAATTTCGAGGGTTCCCCTCGATTTCTCTGGGATTCCCTCATCAGATCCTGGTTTCTTTATCATGGGTACCTCTCTTGGGATATCTCCTTTCTAACAAAAAAAGAATTATCTAAATCGGTCCATAAACGACGAAGCTATCCCCGAACATACATATAAAAAATTATAGGTATAGGTACGGTCGAATTGAGTAACCTCCTCCTTTTTTGAAATCGGTCAAAAAATAAAATCCTTACTTTCATGTTAATGCGAAGGTGTTGTTTTGATTAACCAATTTTTCTCATCATGGATCTGTAGTTGCTATACATACAATTAAATCGTTTTCCAAATTTAAGCGTTATTCGTTATATTATTTCTTTGCCTTTTTAACCGACTTCTGCCTGTGCCATCATATCTACTTTAAATATTTTTTGCGCTACAATATCCCTAAAACAATTTGTTTTCTTTACCGTTATTGGTCTACCAGTAATTCTTCGACAACTTATATTAATTTTCTCATCAAGAGAGAATTTTTGTCCGCAGTGATCAGAAGTTAAAACAGTTATAACAGACTAGCTTCTGCGCGCGACTTCGTCGGCGTGGACTCCGCTCCTATTGGTCTTAGCGTGATGATATATAGCCTATAGCCTTCCTCGATAAATGGGCTATCTAACACTGAAAGAATTTTTCAAATCGGACCAGTAGATCCTGAGTTTAGCGCGTTCAAACAAACAAACAAACAAACAAACAAACTCTTCAGCTTTATTATATTAGTATAGATTTATCGTAAATTTCAATTATCTATACAAGTTATAAACTTTACCTCTGTATAATATTAGTATATATTATATTATGTAAACGATTCAAAAGCCTATCAATCAATTAATATATAAATAAAATATATATATAAATAAATTTATAATTTTGAACAAACTAAATTATTACTCATTTTAATATCTAATAAAAAAAATATAAATTCTGATGGTAGTTGAAAATTAAAATGTTAGTTACTTTTATTATATTCAATTTATAACTGTAGGGTAGCCGTAGGTATATTCAATGTACTCTGTGCTGTAGGGCTTTTAGTCGCCATTTGTAATCACATTTTTCTCAAGTTTGGTCACTTCTTGCATATAATTTTGTTGAAAGTGATTGAATATTGAATATAATTGTTGTAAATATCTCTTGTTGTCGTTTTTTTTTTTTATTGTGTTTTATTTCTTGTTAATTTCGATTAATCGACCATGTCGCAGATTCAACATTCTGGAATTGCTCCGGATAATTTCGAAGGTATGATATATTATAATTATGATATTAAATACATGGTAGTGTGTCTAATGTTTTTTTTTAAATTATTTATTTATTTAATATATTCTTATGCATAATTAAAAAATATATATTAGCATTCTGCACTCTATATAAACTATACAAATTATAATAGAGGTACCGCCAAAAGCTGCAAATAATTAACCAATTATTTTCTGGAATCAATTTAACAAAAGTTATTTAAGCATGAATCGGAACATGTAATTAAAATTACTTACTTTTTTACCACTTTATATTACTTTTTTGTTTCGCGAAATGAACAATTAAAAAAACAGGTACAAACAATGAATTTTTTTTAAACCTCTATTAATAATATCATTATTTATTGTATAAAGAATTCAAAAAATATATAATTTATATTTTATTTTTTTCTTTAATAAATTTTTAATGGGTCAAAAGTACCCAAAAACAAAATAATTACAATCAACGTTTAGTTTGTAATTATTTTGTTTTTATTTTTAACGTATTGATATTATTTTTATTGATTTTGTATATTTCAAAAGTTACAATGCTTAAATGATAATTTTCACTGATTTTGACTTTAAAATTATATTGAGATGGTAATCTCGATTGCATCGGTCCGTCTTTGTATCTTCTTTATTCTAAGTGATAGGGTCTAATGGGAACCAGAACTTGTATTTAATATTTTAGTATGATTTAACTGAGGTAGGGCACAGCAGGAAATTTCCTGCTCAAAATATGGAGCAGCCCGACTGGGGTAGTACCTCGACCTTACAGAAGACCACAGCTAAATAATACTGTTTTCAAGCAGTATTGTGTTCCTGTTGGTGAGTAAGGTGACCAGAGCTCCCGGGGGAGATTGGGGATAGGGTCGGCAACGCGCTAGCGATGCTTCTGGTGTTGCAGGCGTCAATAGGCTACGGTCTTACCATCAGGTGAGCCGTATGCTTGTTTGCCGGACTCGTAACATAAAAAAAAATATAACTTTTTTTTTGCAGATTCAGAACTATCAGCAAAGACCGCAAAGATACAGTTTGGTTGTGGTTTCAAATGCAATTTAAAGGTAATTCAATTTGAAATTTAATATTTATTCTTATATTATTTTAATTTAGCTAGAAATGTACATATTTGTGTCTCCTATGGTATGGACTATTTACCATAAAAATATCAAATTGAAAAATCCTTTATTCAACTCATCAAATATCGAATCATTTGATTAAAGATTACCCACCGCCCTGGAGTAGTGGTACGAGTAGTCGCCTAAAACACCGACGGTTTGTGGGTTCGAATCCCGCTCGCGGTGGACATTTATATTTGTATTTTGTACAAATATTCCTTTCCGGTTTGGATGTCTGTCCTTGTGGGTCACCTCACCGTACCTCGGAGAGCACGTTAAGCCGTCGATCCCGGTCATAAATACCTGACCTGTACCTGACATATATCCGCCAACCCGCGGTGGAGCAGCGTGGTAGATTAAGCTCCGATCCTTCTCCTGCATGGAGAAAGAGGCCTATGCCCAGCAGTGGGATGATACAGGCTGACGCAATCATGTGATTATTGTTAATATATAGGATCGTGTATGCTTATTGAAGTCAGAATTATTATCTTGTAAGCCTTGTGATTGGTATTCCAGGCGTTGGCCAAAGCCGTGGAATCCGTCAAAACCGGGAAAAAAAACCCGGTGGTAGCTCTCAACGAGTTGCGCGTGGGGGAGGCCTACTGTCTGCTCAAGCAGAGTGGCTTCGACCACCGCCCTACATTCACCGTCGCTGTTACTGTAAGTATCATATAACTTTAGACTTAGGGGAGGGGTCATTGTGCCGGGGCCCGGAGGTTTCATCCAGGCCTACCGCCGGGGCGAGGTGGCGATTGCTAGCTCAACCCCATCTCGCCCCACCGAGGCGGATGATTGCTCACACGTGGTGGAGCTGTCACTGTGTGGGTTGCTTACAGTGAAATGAAGCAGTATCATATCACTTTACTTAAATGGGGGGGGGGTTTGTTGAGTTACGGGTTATATATAAAATATACTCGCAAATTAATAAATAAATAAAGTCATAAGCTCACTGAATAATTGAAAAATCATGTGTAATTTAAAATTCATTTTAGATTACATTATATTTAAAATTCATTTCAGATTACATTATATTTAAAATTCATTTTAGATTACATTATATTTAAAATTCATTTCAGATTACATTATATTTAAAATTCATTTTAGATTACATTATATTTAAAATTCATTTTAGATTACATTATATTTAAAATTCATTTTAGATTTACAGTAGTGACTGAGAGAGTTTGAGTTGTAACATTTTGGTGTAATGTATCGCGTTCGTGTAACAGAAACCAAAGACTGACTTGTAACGTTAGTTTGTAATGTGCTCCACTCGACTGTCGGTTTTTTCGCGAATCAGTACATGTCTTTCTGTTACTGATATAGTTTTTCAATGGATGAAGCACACTTGAGCCAAGAGTTCGAATGATACATTACAAACACACGTTACAAGTCAGTCTGTGTCGCCGTATTGTAACAAGATCGCCTCGAATGATACATTACAAACAAACGGTACAAGTCAAACTCCACCTTTGAATAACTCGTTTATTTTCAATTTTACACGAAAAATAGAAATTATTACAAAGGTTGTTTAAAATTAAATTTCTGGTAGTTACAGATATCCAAAATCGAAACGAAATATTGAAAAAATAAATCAATGTTTGAGACACGATTACAAGTCTAATTCATATACAATATTATGCACATATTGGAATCGGTTTTGTAGATATTGTTATCGGCTTTAACAACTAAACCATTTTTGTATATATTGATATTGTAGATAAAACGATTATCGAATGAGATTACTCAAATGCTCTAAATATATACTTGAAGTCATAGCAGAAAAAATCGTATTTATAACAATAAAAAAAAGTTGTGTATGTGTAAATAATGTTTCCGAATTATTCATAAGCTTTATATGTAAGAAGGAGAAGAGACTCACACTGGTTAATAATAATGTAAGGGTAAGTGCACCCGCAGATATACAATTTCAAGTTGGCCAACTAAATCGAAGAGTATACTAATAGGTATGGTGACATATGCTAGCCCGCACATCTTCTCCAACTAAATTGTACAACTAACTAATTGGATACCGATCGCATCAGAATCGAAATTACCTTCCGATTACGCACAATTTCAAAGTTGTACAACTAAATTGTAAAAGTACCCAATTTAGTTGTTCGATAGTTGGCCAATTCACAATTGTATGTCTGCGGGGTCTCTAAAACAACATAGTTATTTGTCTCCACGACGCGAGCGAGAGAATCGCGACGAGTCCGCCCTTTTATCGTCGGGTCGTGTCCACGAACGAGCGATTATTCGGACGGAATCACATTTACACTACATTATTTATTTATTTGAAAAGCACACTTACAACATACATATAAATTTTTTAAATTAAACAATATATAATAATAATGTATCCACTTTGCATGTCACTTACAGGTGTACATAACTCCCAACATTAATTACATACTAGTTTTTCCTCTCGGCTTCGTTTGCATTAAAGCCAATGAATAAATAGAGAGATGTTTTTTCTTTCGTAAGATATTTACAGGTTGACGGGTGGATTACTATCAATATTTTTAAGGACGTAATATTTGACGATTATATATGACAAAATAAAAATACATTAAACATAAATATTAATAAACTTCTAAGTAAAGTTAACCAACAGTTATCCATTAGGTTCTAAGCAAACCACGTTTTTAAACGCGCCGTCCACGCGCGTTTATATAGCGATACAGACGCGATGCAAACGCGCTTGTGTATCGATGCAAACGACAACAAACTGCTCTGTAGGATCCGTCTCGCGATCGCGCCGTCGACGCGCGTTTAAAAAACATGGTTTGCATAGGCCCTTAGTCTCACGCCAGGGTGGCTACGCTGCGCTGACTACTGACGTCACAAAACATAATATTATGTCGCGGTCATTTACCTACGTCCAAACGCCGCCACCGCCACGTGTTAACAGGGTAGCAGGCTACTTTTGAGAAACAAGCATGATTAAATCCCCCTTCATACTTTAATCCTGGCTGAGGACAGGCAAAAATACCAAGATAAGAACCCCTCCCCCTTGTTTAATATGTATTACGTAAGAATCTAAATAAAAAATGAATACATATACATGGTACAAATCATTTTTATTTTTTGTTAGCAATAAACTGCTTTTAATTATTCATCTTTACCGACATAAGATTTTCAGTCCAGAGGCTCAACAAAAGAAACTGTTCACACAATTCAATAATTCAATTAATTTAAATTAATAATTATGGTCGAATTTCGACCACTGGGCGACCACTAGTTTATTAGGGGTAACTAAAAAAGTACTAAAAAAAGAAGTACGCCGATGGTGTTTTAATTTTATTACTAGTCTGCTTAAGTTGAAGTCATTTTTTGAAGAGAAGCTTCTTTAGGCGCATGAGGGGTAAATTTGAACGACCGCTAACGCGGCAACGTCAGGGACGGTCAGTACTTGGATGGGTGACCACCTGGGAACATCGCGTGACGTTGGCTTTTTGTTTTTTTTTTCAATTAGTTTTTTTTGTTGTATGTTCAATTCGTTTTTTTTTAATTAGTTTTTTTGAATTAGTTTGCCAAAGAAGTTTCACTTCTGACATGTGTACTTTGTACGCACGCATCTTTTTTTTTTTTTTTTGTTTAAGAACATACGATTGTTGTATAAGTCGATACATTATGTAGCGTTAAAATCTTTGTATATAGGTAGAGGATATGACCTTTGAGGGTTGCGGTCACCGTAAAAGGGAGGCAAAGGCGTCGGCCGCAAGAACATGCCTGAATGCCCTTTTGGCCCGCGCGGACTCTAACCCTGAACCAGAGCCTGACTTCACAAGTGATGAGATGTACCCAGGTATGAAAAAAATTATTCAGGTAGGGTACATCAGGAAATATCCTGTTCAAAATTTGGAGCAGCCTGTCTGGGGAAGAACCTCAAACTTACAGAAAATCACAACTACATAAACACTGCTCTCCAGTACTTGTGTTGTTGATCAGAGGGTCACCTTAATCGCCACACGAACACAAGGGAGTACCCAGGAGATCTTTTTTGGAGGGGGATAGGGTCGGCAACACGCTTGCGATGCTACTGGTGTTGCAGGTATCTATAGGCCACGGTAACCGCTTACTATCAAGCGGCTGTACGCTTGTATGCCACATTTGTAGTATAATAGAAAGAAAAAAAAATCTAGTATAGTATTAGTGCCTATAGATTGGTACAGCCATCGGTCTGGATATTGAACGCTGATCTTCAACGTTACTTCAACATTTTATGTATATATATATATATATATATATATATATGTATAATATAAATATGGAGCAACCCGACTTGGGCAGTACCTCGACTATATCATTATATTTAATGAGTACTAAATACTATTGCATTTTATTTGTTTTTACTTTTTGTTGTCGTCCCGTGGCTTATTTAAAGATTCAGTGCCCCGGGTCAGTAAAGTTTGCTGCCCCCGAATTTTTAGGCTACTTTTTTTTAACGACTTCAAAAACGAGGAGGTTTTTTTAATTCGACGGTATATTTTTTTGTGTTCGAAGATACAGTCGTCGTTTTTGAACCGATTTTGATGATTCTTTTTTTGTTGGAAAGGAGATCCCAAAGTGGTACTACGAGAGTTTTCGAAGAGGAATTTTTTGTTCGTCTCATCAAAATAAAGCTACTCCCGGAAAATTAGCTTGATACTAATCAGGTGAAAAAAATGTACTAGGTATCCCTACCTAGGTGGGTTGGAAGAAAATAATGAAATACCACATGGTGGAATATAAGAAACCAACCATCAACAACACCCTGCAACCTTGATGCAATCAATACACTCAACGGCCCTCCAGTAGAATTTACTCCTGTATTAGGGGTCCGGAAACACACACAATACACAAACGCCCAGACTAAGACAAACATCCGTATGGCCAATACAAATGTTTGTCGTGTGCGGCGATCGAACCTGCGACCGTTAGTGCAACGACCAGCGCTGTGACCGTTACGATATATTTATCATCACGCTAAGACCAATAGGAGCGTAGCACCAATGAAGAATGTGTGAAAATCGGGGTTATTTTTCCATTTGAGAGCTTCCGCTGTGTAAACGGTTAAAGTTTCGCACATATCATCTATGACAGAATTGGTCCTATTCGACGCGGACGAAGTCGCGCGCAGAAGCTAGTCAAATAGAAATTGCTATATCGTAATAATTATTTTACAGCTGAGAATTACCTAGATTTGCAAGGAACTAGCTCAGACCGGAACATATATGATAAATCGGAACTGGCTAAGAATATCGTGAGTATACTTTTTATTTAACTAAAAATTGGCAAACTGAGGTAGGGAACAGCAGGAAATATCCTGCTCTAAAATCTGGAGCAGCCTAATTGGGGAAGTACCTCGACCTTACAGAAGACCACAACTAAGTAACACTGTGGTCAAGCGGTGTCGTGTTCCTGTGCTGAATTAGGTAGCCAGAGCTCCTGGGGAGGGTTAGGGGTATGGTTGGCAATGCTTTGGTAGTATTCGCTTAACACACTTATACTACGACCTGGTTGTTAAAAAAAAAATTAGTATATGACCTGCTTCATGGTAAGCATTTATCGCAGCTGTGAACTGCTGCAGATTTTGAACAACATATTTTTTGTTTTGCTCTATTTCAATGAGTAGTGTAGGGGAATACAATAATGTGTGCTTACTGACATACTTAATTAAGGCCATTTTTGAAGAAAATACTTTAAAAAGTAGTCAGAGTAGTACTAGTTAGTAGTAAAAGTAGCAATAGCGGTAATAATACGTAATAATAGTACTAGGTGAAGCAAAACCAAGTATTTTTGAAATATATATATTCTATTCAGTCTTAAGTTACAATGTCCACATTGTATCACAGACTTATAAAACGATAATTAAAGTATTCACAAACGAGATACACAGATGGCAAGTATATAGAACTGTAGCAGTAGTGTAGTATAGTCTATACATATAATAAAATGGTAGAAAAGTCAAAACTGTACATTGAATATTTTTTTAAAAGAATACTTGGGGTGTGATTTACAATCGATACCGAAGCCAAAAATATAGTTTTTAGAATTTTTGTCTGTTTGTCTGTTTGTCTGTATGTATGTCCGGGATAAACTCAAAAAGTACTGCATAGATTTACTTCAAATTTGGCACGAATATTATTAAGAAGTCGGGTCAGAACATAGGCTACATATTATCACGCTATCACCTACGGGGAAAGAGCAGTGAACCTTTATTTCTTCAAATGTATGTCCGGGATAAACTCAAAAAGTACTGCATGGATTTACTTCAAATTTGGCACGAATATTATTAAGAAGTCGGGTCAGAACATAGGCTACATATTATCACGCTATCACCTACGGGGAACGAGCAGTGAACGCACGCAGACGACGTCGCGGGCAGCAGCTAGTTGATAATAAATAAATAAATACTTGAATAGCGGATGCGGTAAGAGCTCGAAGACGCAGTTTGTAGTGACCCTATTTCCTGCTCCGCGGGTTGTGAGTTCGGCTCCCACCTGAGTCTGTGAAATATTTGAATCAACTTATTTACATATGTAATATATGTATGTATATTTACCAAAAAAACAAAAATTAAGCTATAACAGTTGGCTGTTACCTAAGTATTTAGTTGCTTACCGTAGGAGCGGACGATTATACTGTTATAGGAATATAGGATATTCGTATATATATTTATTTATAATAATTTTCAGAAACGGAGCTACTTACACGGAGCGTCGAACGACGCCCCGCAGCAGGCCGTGCCGCCGACTAACAGGTGCGCACACTGACACCGTGACCCTGACACCGTGACACTGACACCGTGACACTGACACCGTGACACAACACCGTGACACTGACACCGTGACACTGACACCGTGTCACTGACACCGTGTCACTGACACCCTGACACTGACACCGTGACACTGACACCGTGACACTGATACCGTGACACTGATACCGTGACACTGACACCGTGACACTGACACCGTGCCACTGACACCGTGACCCTGACACCGTCACACTGACACCGTGACACTGACACCGTGACACTGACACCGTGACACTGACACCGTGACACAGACACCGTGACACTGACACCGTGACACTGACACCGTGTCACTGACACCCTGACACTGAGACCGTGACACTGACACCGTGACACTGACACCGTGACACTGATACCGTGACACTGACACCGTGACACTGACACCGTGACACTGACACCGTGACACTGACACCGTGATACCGGCTTGACGCCTCGCAACCGCAGGCGGTGCTCGTAGGGCCGGCATGCTGCCGCCAGCTCTATCCCCCACTGCACCATGGACTACATCGGGAGTTCTTGAGCCGTGGCGCCATATTTAGTTGATATTCGCCTTGAGGAAAAATTCACAAAGAAAAAAAATGTTTTTTATAGTTAGGTCGAAAATTAAAAAAAAATAATCATATCTCGTAAACTACAAACAATCGTAGAACATACATGAGGTATTTTTGAGTACCTCCAGATGTCAGCAATCCAAAAAAATTTTTGGACGTCACCTTTTGCAACATCCTGTATACCTGTACTCGTATGTGTGTATGTGTATGTATATGTGTGGTTTATGTATGCGTATAAAATTATATTGGTAGTAGGAGTGATACTTGTCGCACTTGTCAAAACACCACTGAAATCACTATCATATCATCATCAGGGGTATCACTGAAAATCAGTGTTGGTTTTTGTCCTTAAGAAAGCCAACTCCAAGCTGAGTGATATAGGTACCTATTTGGGACATAATAATATACCTACATAAATACTTGAATGGGGACACTGTACTTAGTTGCAGGCGGTATTAGTTGAATATACAATTATTTTCACATTTCTTGTTTACTCGTTTTTTTTTAAGTTTTTGGGAATTTTAGATTAAAAATGTTTTTGACTGTATTTTTTTTTTGCTGTTCTTGATTTATTTTTTGTGTAATTTTTTTTATATATGTATTTACTTATTAATTATTATTCTAACTGTCGGCGATTTTTGTGATGTCCCGAATAAACGTGTTCCTTCTTTGTTTCTTTCTTTCTAATCCTTTTTTCGTTTTCCGCCTGGAGTTTGGCCACCTTTCCGGAGGGCGTTCTTCATATGAGTACTTAACGCATGTGCAAAGTTACCCCTAAGGCTTTTCGATTTTATACCACCTCCATAATTAATGAAAAAATATTGAAGCTATGAATATATTATTTATCTTTTTTCAGTATCGTAACAGACAACGACGAAGATACGAAGATAGCTGACGAAATGTTTAGACAGTTGAAAAGCAAATGCAGTGACAATGCGATCAACTACTTCAAAGTAGTTATCGACCCGAACAGCTTCAGCCGCTCCGTCGAAAACATCTACCATCTTTCCTGTCTGGTTAACGATGATAGACTGGCTGTTTTTATAGGTAAAATACATACTTATATGTATTGCTTCAGGCTGTAATATCCCACTCCTGGGCATAGGCATCAGAGCTTAATCCGCCATGCTGCTCGAATGCGGGTTGGCGCATATATTCCCTACTATGAGTAACGATCGCTATCAGGTGTCCATGATAACAACCGGGACCGACGGCTTAACGTGCTCTCCGAGGCACGGTGGGAACAAATACTGCACAAATACCCAGATCACGGCAAACATCTGTACGGCCAATACAAATGTTTGTCATGTGCGGGGATCGAACCCGCAACCGCTAGCGCGAAAGCCACAAACCAATTCCGTGACCGTTGCGCTGACGTCGTTCATAACTTAAACATACATCAATGAGTAATTTTAAAAACTAATCCATCCTGGTGTTCCTGTTGAGTAGGGTAGAGAGCTCCTGAGGAGAGTCGGGGGTGCTTGCGATGCTCATTGTGTTGCCCGTGTCCATAGACTACGATATCCACTTAACATAAGAGACTTTCTGTGTGCGTGTGTGTGCATGTGTCAATTTGCAAAATCTCGTGACATCTTTTTACAGATAACGACGGTTTGCCAGTAATCCAAACTCTGAACAGTAAGAAACGCAGACGCTTACATTACAAGAACACATCGGAAAAGCAGTTCATAGTGTCCATAGATATGAAACGTTGGAAGGTACGGTTGCGGATGATTATTTATTTCGAACAAGATAATATACTATCAAATATAATATGTATTTTTTATTTTTTAATATTTTTTTTCTTTCAGGAACTAATAGAAGCTTTCGAAATAACGGAACCATTTTTCGAGTAACAGAATTAAAGAATTACATGGATATGTATAGGCGATACTCTTACTTTTACTTTTTTATTTATATACTATTTTCTACATAAACGTCCTTAATAAACGGCGTTAATTTTATTATTGTTGTTTTAATTTTTAAAATTGATTTCAGTGTCCTATTATAAATACTGGTTGATCCTCACAGTTATACTTACCTAAATAAATATATCTCCGCTTCCAAATAGTTAAGGTGTAATGTTATAAAGCCTATATTTCTTTATATATCTTTACTAATAAATAAAATTGGAGTGTCTGTTTTTAATATTAAAATAACTGCTTTTTACTAAATGGATATATACACGGTACATATACCAAAATAACATTTTTTACAATTTTTGTCTGTCTGTCTGTTTGTTCCGACTAATTTCTGAAACATATTATGAATCGATTTTGACCGGACTTTCACTGGCAGATAGCTGATGTAATAAGGCGTAACTTAGGCTACTTTTATTTTAATTTTTTTTTTATAACTGCGACGGAACTGAACAATAAATTTTTTGGTAAATTCCACGCGGACGAAGTCGCGGGCACAGCAGCTAGTATACATATATAATTCTTCTGTACATATTACACGTTTGTCACCTATTTCCTCTTAAGCGGCTGAACTGATTTGGTTAAAATTTGTGTGTACATTTCAATGGATTCGTGGATGGTTTGAAAACATAATTGGAGCAGGTAGGTGGCGCCGCTGTCGCTATGTCGCTACCTTTTGGTAATAGCTGCTTTTCTGAGTAGGACAAAGTTTTCCGGATATCCTTATTATCTTGTAATCAGGTATTTTAAAGTAAAATATGGTTGTAGAATTGGTATTTGTAGTCCTCGAATTTAGAAACTTGAATCATATTTTTTTCGTTTCAAATATTAATTTTTTAATAATATAACCATGCACTTGAGTTCGAAAAAATATTTTTGTTTTGGTCTTTTATCGTAATTTGCTCCTCTACACTGAGAAAGTGGCATGCTCAGCAGTAGGATGTTTTTTGAATTTGATGTTAAATTTGTAGTCGCTAATTTTCGTTATTTTGCAATAGTTTCAAATTAAACAGGATAAACTATATAACTATATAACTGACGATATACTAACGATATAACTGACCCCTGGAATAAGCCTACTGGGGAAACCACGTTAAAAAAAACGCGCTAAGTACACAAGATTAATTTAAAATTTGTGATTATTTACCTGTAGTACGATGCGTGAAATATCTTTTAACAATAAATTTTAATATCAAATAATTTCTAAAAAATCCGTATAGGTACATATATTAATTATTAATTTATTAGGTATATACCAGCTGACCCGGCGAACTTAACAGTCGATTGGCATTAAAGTTCAAATTGACTTTTAAGTATTATTACGAATCTTTTGTACGGGAATATAGAAAAGTGTTGTTTTTAGTCTTGTAATAACAATCCTCGTACTTCAAGGAATATTATAAAAAAAGAATTAAGAAAATCGGTTCAGCCACTCTCGAGATTTGCGCTTAGCAACACATTTAGAGATTCATTTTTATATATATAGAGATACGAATATATTACAAAAAAATGGAACTTATTATATTAAGGGAACAAATGGGTACTATACTTTTAGGTAACTATAAAAATACCGCTAATGAGGAATTTAAGTTTCATGTGTTTTGAAAATTCTATATTTAGTCATTAAAAAAGCAATGTAACTGTTTTATACCTACACATTTACAAAATTTCACACGATTGCTCGAGAATTAAGTGCTGCGGCAAAATAGGTGACAATATTTGTCTTATCCGTTTTCAATTTAAAAAAAAAAATTACTAAAATAAAATTTCCCTAGACTCTATGGGTTATAGTCCTTTGCCTTTCCCTATTGGGGATAAATTTTAAAACAACAATAATTGTTTAAACGTTAGTCTTAGGGTGGATTTAGACCAAACGAACAGCTACAGCTAGAACAAGAGCATTCTTTCTTGATCTTCGAACACTCGTATTCATAATTTCATATATATATAACAACGAAAGAATGCTCTACGCCTGTTTACACTAAAAGAATTTGATGTAGTCGGGGATAGAATGAGCATTCGCTCGTCTGATGTAAATCGACCATTAAACAATATTTAAGTGAATAATCTTTTTTAAATAAATATAGCGTCATCCGAGTTTTAAAATTAAACGGCGCCGCTTCGTGTGTGGATTTAAAAGATTTGCATAAAGAGTCAATTTGTTCGCGTGTCCTTTCACTGTTTATTTTTCAAGTAAGCGCGTTGTGTATGGAAATATTTTAATATGCGCTTTTGTCCAAAGATGGGAAATTTATAAATGAAAAACAATAATGTCATAAAAACATTTGACGATGATTTTTCGGTCACAATTAATATATTTTTGACCAGCCAGCTAGATAAACGTATTATTATTATTTTTGGTAATAAATATATATACTTGTTAAGTACGGAACCGTACTTTCTATCATACAATATCCTAATCTCACTCATAATACTGTCGAGCAAGCATTTTACATCTATTGCAATAAACAAGGAAAGCCGGTACAGCCCATGTCGCAACGTCCACCTAGCCACGTGCCGTCGACGCGACGCGCGACGCAGCGATTTCATCATATTTTAAATTTTATTTCATTAAAAAATTTTTGTACAAAATTTGTCATTTCTAATTTTCGCATCGAATAGGTTTCCACCTTTTAACTGAATTGTAATTTATGTAATTAAAGGGCTTTTTAAGTCATTATAAGGTTTTTTTTCGATCCATCAGCTGTAGTTAACGTAATTATGAGAACAATCATTCACGTCTAAATAAATAATTTATATATAATAAAATATATATTACACCTAGATTTGGTGCGAGAGACTAACTTTATATTAATATATAGGAAGGCAGGGAAGTGTGTATGCATTGCTTATAAAAAAATTTGTTTATTAAGGATTTATACTTACAGGTGGGACCGTTAATTATTGTAACGTAAATTTTAAAGGTCATAGCTCACTACACCCTCATCGGAACGCCTCGTCGCTCGGCTTGCTTACGTGCGAGGCGATCCGGTGTCGAGGCGAGGCGGTGCTGGTCGGGTGCCGGGTGGGTCTAATGAGCTATGACCTTAAGTCTAATTACATTTTGTTTCGAAAAAAAATCGTTATAAAACAATTGTAAACAAATAAATCATTAAAAGGCGAATTTACGCAACTGTAGCGTTTCTTTTGTTTGTCGATCTTTTCGCTCTAAATATGCAAATTTGTATTACTAATACCACCCACACGTCTGACCCACAGGTCTAACAACGATAAAATAATTTATTTTACATTTGCCACTAGCCAAGCTTAAAACCTACGTTAAAAGGTTATTTAGAGGACAAAGCTTTTACAATGTACAGAATTATTTTAATGCTAAAAAAAATCTTAGAACTTATAATCGTTGATATTTTACCAGGTTAAGAGTACGTTACAACGGTTATGAATAAATGTTATCTTGCATATAAGTTACGAATAGATTTTAACAGCAGGAGGTTGAATAGCCTATTAGGACTTGTATCCTCTCAATTAATATACTACAATTTTTAGGTTTACTATTGCAAATATAAATATCCAATAAATAAATTGAAATTCGATAATGAGAAAGAACTCTTTTATAAAACATTTATCTGTTTATTGGTTGGTCATTTTTTTTTTATGTAACTAGGTCGGCAAACAAGCGTACGGCTCACCTGGTAAGACCGTAGCCTATAGACGCCTGCAACACCAGAAGCATCGCAAGCGCGTTGCCGACCCTATCCCCAATCCCCCCCAGGAGCTCTGGTCACCTTACTCACCAACAGGAACACAATACTGCTTGAAAACAGTATTATTTAGCTGTGGTCTTCTGTAAGGTCGAGGTACTACCCCAGTCGGGCTGCTCCATATTTTGAGCAGGAAATTTCCTGCTGTGCCCTACCTCAGTTGAATTGTATCGTATTGTATTGTAATTGTATCCTCTCAATTAATATACTACAATTTTTAGGTTTACTATTGCAAATATAAATATCCAATAAATAAATTGAAATTCGATAATGACAAAGAACACTTTTATAAAACATTTATCTGTTTATTGGTTGGTCATACGTCAGATAGTAAACCTAGAATCTCGACACTAAAAAAATCAATCAAATTTATATTTAACAAGATGATGGTGATTTCGTATCACCTACATATATTTGTGTAAAAATATGGTCAAAATTCAATACAAAAATTTTATCTACCTACATTAAATGCAGCGTGGTGGATTAATCTCTGATCCTTCTCCTACATGGGGAAAGAGGAATATGCCCAGCTGTGGGATATTCCAGGCAGCGTAAGCGTTATTAAATGTAACACAGCTACACAGTTTCTGAATACACAAACTATTTGAGAAAAAAGTGACATTTTTTTTATTTCTAAAAAAGACAAAAGATCTAATGTTTCACAGCTAGGAACATTTTGTATAAGAAAATTAAGTTATCGTTTTTAGTATTTTTCTTTTCTCAAACGTTCCTCTAATTTCCACAAATATTAAGATCAAGATCGGCCAAATCTGTCCAGCCATTCTCGAGTTTTAGCGATCATCAATCTTGAAAAGCGTTTAAAAGCTAATTCGATTAAAGTGTTAGTTTCGAATTTAAATTTATCCAATTACATAAAGACAATTTTGTAATTAAACAAAAAACATGGTAGCTTAAGTCTGAGCAAATAAATTAGATCAGGTATAATTAATTGTTTCAAGGTAAACATTTTTAACATTTTGCTAGACATTCCTCGAGGACTCAATCGAGATTGTTTCAAATAAATAATTCTTATTTTTCTTATATTTATAACTTAATACCTTTATTGTTATATCGTTGCTATGGAAGATTATATTCGTACCTTCTTTGTTTCGTTGGTTCTTTTAACTGTACCCTAATGAGTGTTTCATCAAACTTATTCTTCAGCCTTATACCTAAGTATGATTTATTTTAGGTATTTTTCTTAAACAATATTCAGAAGAATCTTCGCAAAAAAGTGAATTGTAAAATTTTCTTTGTCACTTTCTACAAACACGCCTACACATCATCTATACTAATATAATAAAGCTGAAGAGTTTGTTTGATTGTTTGAACACGCTAATCTCAGGATCTACTGGTCCGATTTGAAAAATGCTTTAAGTGTTAGATAGCCCATTTATCGAGGAAGGCTATAGGCTATATATCATCACGCTAAGACCAATAGGAGCGTAGCACCAATAAAGAATGTTTCAATATCGGGGTTTTTCCCCCCACTCTTGAGAGCCACTCTTGAGGCCACTCTTGAGAGCTTCCGCTGCGTAAACGGTTAAAGTTTCGCACAAATGATGTATGACAGAATTGGTCGGTTCCACGCGGACGATGTCGCGCGCAGAAGCTAGTAATATGAAATAGGCCTGGGACACTATCCCCAATTTAAAATTCATAATGAACATTTTAATATTGGGAACTGAGATGAGAAGTTCATTTGCAGTAATTTTTTTATTACTAACTGCCTCTATTTACTATTCGTGAGAAGATATAAAAAGCAGACCTAAAACGCTCAATAGTGCTACGTTTGTGTCAATTTTACACAAAAGTTTTCCGACACTATATCGGAAAAAGTTAAAAAATCGCTGCACTATACACGCTTTTGCGTTTTTTTTTTTTATTCACGCTCTGAACTGCTTTGATGTAGAAAAGGCTGAGTAGTGAGTACCTATATAAAAGTCTGCGTTCGCGGAGGCCACACTTTTAATAACAAAAATGTTTTTTGTTTTGACTAAAGTAGCAAAAAGATTCAGTATTTATACTGGTAGTTAAAAAAAAAATAAACTTTTAAGCCTTAACAAAGGCTTAATCTATGCTAGTCTAATAAAAAGATTAACAGGTAAAAACGCAATTTTGACTAAACATTCGCTTATCAAAAGTTTGACGTCTTTAGGGTTCCGTAGCTAAATGTCCAAAAACGAATGTTATTAAAAGCATTTATTAATGATAATATGACGTATTGAAAATACTTTTATTCAAATCATCCCTAGAGTGTATTGTAGTCTGTATTATTTGTTCTCAAACGTGACGTTTATTAAAATTCTGTGAATATTCAGCGGGTATTCAATAAGATCACGTCGATACTGATTGATTCAAAGCGGATTGTAAATTTTTGCAACGTCACATAGTCCAAACTTCGTATTTGACGAAATTTATTAAGTCGACTCAGGTTCGATACATTGGCTCTGAATATTTCAATATAATTTTATTACCTATTTTGTGTTTTTCGTTTTTATGCTCAAACCTTTTTCATTTTAATAATAAATTGTCGTAAAACGCTACAATATTTCATATCGGCTCGACTTTCACCAGCCTTATTTGTTATTCAAAATTTACAAATGCTGCTAAATTAAAAATTATTTTTTCGTCTGTAATAGAACATAAAGGTTTTTTTTTTTATTTGACAATTGCTTATGGCTCGGGAGCCAGGTTTAAATTCGGTCAATCATTTCCTCTCAATCGAAACTTCGTAACATGAATAAGGGATTTTTTTAATGAATTTTCGTCTTTGTCAGCTGCCACTCCGTGGGTGGGTTGGGCAGTGGCAGCCTCCCAAACATCGAGAAAAAAAAAACTTTTTAGTCATTTCCAACCACCTAAAAATTTGTCGGATTATAGTTTACCTAATATATTGAAGGAAAAATAACGTCGGCTGACCATAACATGGTGGATCATTACGTCAGCTGCTGCGTTACACCTTCAAGGTACCAGCTGACAAACTTTCCACCGCGATACAGCCACCTGATGTTCATTTTCATTCATAGTAGCATGTAAACTATCTCCAGGAAAATTTTTAGTTGAGAGGAAATCACTGAAATAAAAAAATTTTTACATGTTCAAGCAGCCAGCTGACATAAAATCCACCACGTTATGGCCAGCTGACGTTATTTTTCCTTCAAGATATTAGGTAAACTATAATCTGACAAATTTTGAAGGGAGAGGAAATGACAATTTTTTTTTTACATATTTCAAGGTACCAGCTCATGACAAACTTTCCACCGAGATACAGCCAGCTGACGTTAATTTTCATTCATAGTAGCATGTAAACTATCACCAAGCAAATTTTTAGTTGAGAGGAAATCATTGGAAAAAAATTTTTTTTCATGTTCAAACAGCCAGCTGACGTATAATCCGCCATGTTATGGCCAGTTGACGTTATTTTTCTGTCAAGACATTAGGTAAACTATAATCCGACAAATTTTCAGGTGGGAGGAAATGACTAAAAAAAATTTTTTTTATCGATGTTTGGCAGGCAGCCACTGCCCAACCCACCCACGGAGTGGCAGCTGACAAAGACGAAAATTCATAAAAATAATCCCTTATTCGTGTTACGAAGTTTCGTTTGAGAGGTTATTGGTCATGTCAACCTGTCACTGGCCCCCGGTCCATTAGCGCAATAGTGTTAGCAACTTGGTGTTGCTCTAACGATCGCGGATTTGAACCGTGTGTGACAAATATTTAGAATTATAATACAGATATTTGTTATAAATGTTTGTGTTACGATTGTCCCGATAAAGGCTTCTTGTCTTGTTAAGTCTGACATCTGTTTAGAGTAAGTTGTTTATTTACGTATTTATTTCTGCATTATGTTTGTACCTTACATATTATTTTGATTCACCTAATTCTTATTCACGACACGGTTCCTTACCAACCTATTTAAATAACTAGATAACCTTACCTGCACCCTTCGGACCCCTAAAGTTTTTATCTTAAAAGTTATATAGTATAGAGAGGTCATCGCATTTCCATATTCCCTTATATATTTCTTCTAGCTGTAACCCGCGGTTTTATTCGCGTTAATTTAAGTAAACACCGTTCTAAACTTTTATATTGTTGCGTGTTAGGGTTCGAACGATTTGGAGAGAAAGACCTTCTGACTCTTTCAGAGACTTTATTCACTAGCACTAGGTCCGACACAAGCACTAGGTACAAATACTCCGCACTAAGTACAAGCACTAAGTACTAGGTACACTCACTTATCACTAGGTACACTTCACTAAGCACTAACAATGTCCGAGGTCGTAGCCAATGTCGTAGGTTTCCGCTGGTATCACTTCTTGATCACTAGTATTCACTTCGAAGTCGCTTCGTCGTTAGCTCAAACTGAACTGACTCCGCTCGGCCTCAATCGGCCTTTTTATACCGGGCCGAGCCTACACCCAGACAGTTCTAGAACGTTCGTGCGTGTACTCGATCCTGAGTTCATTCACCTATATGTCCTCTAGCGCCATCTAGTATTGAGTGGATGTTTCACATTGTCTTTGTAACAAAGTGGTTTGTACAGCACACAACGTGGTTCCTTCGCTCCCCGCTAGATGGCGCAAGCTCCTTTTTTTTGTGTACTCGTAACACTACTCCCCTCTTAGAGATGCTCGTCCCGAGCATCGTTGTTACTGCCATGGTAACGCGCCAGACGGTCTATGTGTACCACTTTGAATGTCCCTCTTGGTTGCTTTTGAATTCTATAAGTCACATCATTCATTCGGGTAACCACTTTGTATGGACCGTCCCACTTGGTCTGCAACTTTGGAGATTTCCCTTTCCGACGGGTTGGGTTATGCAGCCACACCAACGACCCTTCCTCGAAGCCGCTTGTGTTCGATTTCCGGTCGTTAATAGTCCCCTGTGTCGTAAGACTATTCCCGCTGCATGCCTGGAGGATAACAGTTTTCAGGGTTTCCACCGCGTCAGCCAGAACTCGTCTCTTAGTTCTAGCTTTCATTCGTTTCCCTTGATCCCGGGCAGGGAACGAAGCCCTTTGCTTTTTCAGCTCCTCTATTTGTTCCTCGATCCTTTTCATCCTTGCCCTCTGGGTCTTCTTCTGCGCGCAATTGAGCTGAAGATGACCCCTCTCACCGCACTTGTAGCACATGACTCCAGAACGTTTCTTCGTAGGAGCCTTAACCTCCTTCTGCGGGCAGTTGAGCTGAAGATGGCCCCTCTCGCCGCACTTGTAGCACATGACTCCAGAAAGTTTCTTCGTAGGAGCCTTAACCTGCTTGACTTCCTCAGAGACCTCGCGCACCTTATGGGTCTGCCGTACGTCATGGCGAACAGCCTCGACCTCCAAAGCATGCGCCAATGCTTCTTTTAGCGAGGTATGGTGACGAAGCCTCACTGCAGCTCTGACCTCCAGGTCTTTGATTCCGTCCACAAATGCTTGAACAATATTCGTGTCCACCATCTTGGTGTCGGCTCCTGGGTGTGCCTTCCTGACGAGTTTTTCAATTTCCAACGCCCATTGTTGTAGTCCTTCTCCTGAGCGTTGGACTCTGTCACGCAGTTGGGCGCGGAACACGTGCTCCAGGTGTCGCTCCCCGTATCTGGATTCGAGTGCCTCCATGAGGTCTTGGAACCCATTTCCTGTATGTGGCAGTGCTTCCAAGACAGACAAAGCTTGTCCTCTGAGCGCAACAGTGAGAGCGGTCTGGCATTGTTCTTCCGTCCATCCGTTGGCAGTAGCAACAGTCTGGAATTGCTGACGATAAGCGTTCCACGAAGTAGTGCCGTCGTATGGCGGCACTTTCACTCTTGGTCCTTGCGCCACTACGGTAGTTCCACTAGACATCGCAACTCCCGTGGTTTCAAGGCGCACTACTTTCTTCTGTAGTTCCACGAGGCCAGTTTTCACATTTTCGACATCCAATCCTAACCCGGTAACTCGTTCTTCCACTTCGTCGACATCTTTTCGGAGCTTACCCACCGTGTCACTTACATCTTTTATAGCCAAAAGCGCTTTTTCATGGAGGTCTTTTTGGTGCTCTTGCAAAGCGCTGAGCTTGCGTTCTTGTGATTCTTGCAAAGCGCTGAGCTTGCTTTCTTGTGATTCTTGCAAAGCGCTGAACTTGCGTTCTTGTGATTCGAACTTGCGTTCTTGTGATTCCTTCATTGCCTGAATTATTTGAATTAAACTTCCTAATTGAAGTGCCACTTGAGGGTCTGTAGAAATTACGGTGCCGCTGGTGGGCGTGGCCTGTCCGGTGGGCGTGGCAAGGTGGGCGGAGCCAGTAGGCGGGGCTTGAGTCAAAGTGGGCGGAGCCTGAGGGGCGTGGTCAGTGGGCGGGGCCTGGTGGGCGGGGCCAATGGGCGGGGCCTGAGGGGCGTGGCCAGTGGGCGTGGCCTGGTAGGCGGGGCCAGTGGGCGGGCCTTGGCCCACAGTGGGCGGAGCTTGGCCCCCAGTGGCGTCCGCAGCTCGTTGTCCCCTTGTCCTGACCCCCTCCTTGGGGTTCTCTCTTGGAGTCAATGGCATCTCCAAATCTCACTTCCGACACCAGTTGTTACGTGTTAGGGTTCGAACGATTTGGAGAGAAAGACCTTCTGACTCTTTCAGAGACTTTATTCACTAGCACTAGGTCCGACACAAGCACTAGGTACAAATACTCCGCACTAAGTACAAGCACTAAGTACTAGGTACACTCACTTATCACTAGGTACACTTCACTAAGCACTAACAATGTCCGAGGTCGTAGCCAATGTCGTAGGTTTCCGCTGGTATCACTTCTTGATCACTAGTATTCACTTCGAAGTCGCTTCGTCGTTAGCTCAAACTGAACTGACTCCGCTCGGCCTCAATCGGCCTTTTTATACCGGGCCGAGCCTACACCCAGACAGTTCTAGAACGTTCGTGCGTGTACTCGATCCTGAGTTCATTCACCTATATGTCCTCTAGCGCCATCTAGTATTGAGTGGATGTTTCACATTGTCTTTGTAACAAAGTGGTTTGTACAGCACACAACGTGGTTCCTTCGCTCCCCGCTAGATGGCGCAAGCTCCTTTTTTTTTGTGTACTCGTAACAATATAGTAATCCTTGATAAAAATTATTTTTCAGTTCGAATTAGAAGTTCCCGAGATTAGCGCGTTTAAACAAAAAAAAAACTCTTCAGCTTTATAATATTAGTATAGATTGAAACTAAATCGAACATTATGGATCAATAATTATCTTAAGCAATAACTAGTAAATGCATATACGAAGAAATGTTAAAAAACTAGATAAAAAAAAAATAAACAAAACTCTTCAACGACTTTATATAGTATGTGTGTATTAAGTTTCATAATAAATTATATGTTGGTATATTGTTTTCTAATGTTTACGTGAACTTCACTCATTATAATGGAACAACTTTTTCGGATTTTATCGCGGTTTATAGTGTTTTAAATGCCCGACGTTTCGAATACTTTACAGTTTACAGCAACCATGGTCACGGGAGGACGTCACGTCCCAAAAAGTTGTTTCATTATAATAATATGTTAGTATTCAAACTGTAGGCTGTAGTTTCCTGCAGCCTGTAACCACGCCGACAAAATATCCATGTTTCAAAATGATTGAGTGAAAGTTTAAACCACGAGTAGGTAGGTACATTGACTTTTATGTTATTAATAGCAAAAATGTTAATAATATAAGTTGTGTCATCATGATTTATCAGAATTATAAAATTAATAACTTATATAATACGTAAATAACGTACTAATTTTTTTTGGAATATGTATTTTTCTTGGATTTTGTTAGTAGGTATACTAGAGTAAAAAAAACGAACAAAAATTTACAACATATTACTTTCTAAGTAAGCCGCGTTGGCGCAGCAGACACAGCACTGGTTTGTAGCTGTTGCACGGGCGGATGCGGGTTCGATGCCCGCACATGATAAAAATTTGTATTGGCCATACAGATGTTTGCCGTGGTCTGGGTGTTTGTGCAGTCCTTGTGGGTCTCCCCACCGTGCCTCGGAGAGCATGTTAAGCCGTCGGTCCCGGTTGTTATCATCTACACCTGAAAGCGATCGTTACTAATATTAGGGAATGTATCCGCCAACCCGCATTGGAGCAGCGTGGTGGATTAAGCTCTGATCCTTCTCCTACATGGGATAAGAGGCCTATGCCCAGCTGTGGGATATTACAGGCTGAAGCGATAGCGATAGTAGTAGATCATATAAAAGGAGCTCATTATTATGAGGATTATTATGTATAATTGTGTAATTTTTACAAGTACTGTGTTTAAGTGAGTGTGTTGATTGGTTAAGAAAATAAATCTTAATTTATTCATGCACAGTACCTACATAGAAAAACTTTGCTTACTTGACTATGACTGTTATTACGTATTCGCAATTACAGTGTCTGTACAATTTGACTCAAACAAGACGAATTGGAATGGAGGCATCTATTCATTTTATTTTTATACAACTAGGTCGACACACAAGTGGTACAATCTCAGTTGATGCTAAGTGGTTTCCGTAGCCTATAGACGCCTGCAACATCTTAATCATCGCGAACACGTTAACCTACCCTCAACCCTCCCCAGGAGCTCCGGCCACCTTAACATATGATGATAATTCAGCCTGTAATACCCCACCGTTGGGCATAGGCCTCTTCCCCATGTAGGAGAAGGACCTTAACATATATTTTGTGTAAATTAACAAAAACGTCCTTGAACTTGTGGCATAGGGATTTTATTTATTTTGAGCTTTCTAACAAGTAACAACGCTACCTAATATTAATTTTTTATGTCACCTATGACATTTATTATGTAAACTAGGACCCTTAGAAATTATTTTATTCGTAGAAATTTTACAAAACCCATTTATTTCAAAAGGACTATACTTAATATTAAGCAATACGCACACTTACTTACTATTGTACAGTATTTGGTTACAAAAAACTGTCTGACCTTTCAAGTGTGTATGAACCCAACTTTGAATATTAAAATTAAGAAGAAATATAACGCAGCTATAAATTCAATTCCAAGGTCCCTAAAGAGCAATCAACTATTTTGATAATTTACAAAATAAATATTATCATGAATGTTTAAACTTATCAACTTAATTGTTTTCCTTTTTTTTTAATTACGATCTGAGCCTGACATATAATTTGACTACACTTTCAACAGCGTATTTTTGAGGTGAAACTACTTTAGGCGCGGCGCATGAGGGGTAAAATTTGAGCGACCGCTAACGCGGCAACTTCAGGGGCGGTCATATTATTAGATGGATGACCGCCTGGGAACACTGCGTGACGTTGAATTTTTGTTATTTTTTTTGTATTTTAAATTCTTTTTTTTTTTATTAGTTTTCTTTTAATTAGTTCGCCAAAGAAGTTTTCCTTCTGACACGTGTACTTTGTACGCACGCCTTTTTTATGAATACATTTACGCCGTACGTATTCTGTACATAATAACTTTACAATATTACAATAAGCTGTAAATTAACACAGTATAATATATGTTTGTGTGGAACACGACAATGGTAGGGACGTGTCGTGCACTGAGGTAGGACACAGAAGGAAATATCCTGCTCAAAATCTGGAGCAGCCTGACTGGTGAAGTACCTCGACCTTACAGAAGATCACAGCTAAATAATTCTGCTTTCAAACAGTGTTGTTCCTGTAGCAAGTAAGGTGACCGAAGCTACTGGAAGGATTGGAAGTAGGGTCGACAACGCGCTTGAGATACGTCTGGTGTTTTGCAGGCGTCCATAACCGACGGTAATCGCTTACCATCAAGTGAGCCATACGATTGTTTGTCGGCCTACTTTTATAAAAAAAAAATACTTATTGTGTCAAAAACTTACATTAGACAAGTGGCTTGCATCTTTTTTTTTTTATGTAACTAGGTTGGCAAACAAGCGTACGGCTCACCTGATGGTAAGACCGTAGCCTATAGACCCCTGCAACACCAGAAGCATCGCAAGCGCGTTGCCGACCCTATCCCCCCCCCCCCTGGAGCTCTGGTCACCTTACTCACCAACAGGAACACAATACTGCTTGAAAATAGTATTATTTAGCTGTGTGTGTGTGTGTCCTGTCAGTAAGATGAGATATTCACCGAGTTTTGAGTTGCAAATTGAATGCAAATTATATTTGCGCCATTGTCAATAAGCTATGCTTGTAGCCGACTGGATTACACAGTAGTGCACAAACACCGGAGACTGAATAACAATAACAAGCAACGTAACGTTAAAACGTTAACGCTGTATACAGAGTAAGGCACAGCTCATATACTTATTATGTATATACTTGATCTGAAAAATTTTGAAGGTATCTCATAAACGCCCCTTACATCTAAATATAATATATAATGATATAATATATAGAATAAAGAGTGAGTGAACAAAGCAGCTCTGGATAACACCATGTTGCCATAACAGGTTAAGTCAAGCCACCTCCTTCTGCAAATGAATTTTATTTTATGTGATTGTTTCCCATTTTGTATGGCAGTGAGAAAGTATTTTTAAATAATTAACTCGAGAGCCCTTAATCATTTCATTTTCATTTTCATTAACATACTTTCGAACTAAATTTATTTTATGTAAACATTTTGTGTGAGATATTAGTATAATGGCATTGCCTTTTATACTTCGCATTAGCCTGTAATATCCCACTGGTTCTTTCCCCATGTAGGAGAAGGATCAGAGCTTGATCCACCACGCTGCTCCAATGCGGGTTGGCGGATATATTCCCTACTATGCGTAGCGATCACTATCAGGTGTACATGATAGCAACCGGGGCCAGGCTTAACGTGTTCTCCGAGGCACGGTGGGGAGACCCACAAGGACTGCACAAAAACACAGATCACGGCAAACATCTGCATGGCCAATACAATTGTTTGTCATGTGCGGGAATCAAACCTGCAACCGCCAGCGCAACAGCCACAAACGAGTGCTGTGACCGTTGCACCAACGCGTCGTCACTTTTGTACTTATGAAATCGTATTCTCAAGATTTATGATCAGCATTTTACTAATTAATCTAATAAAAAATAATCGTCTGGAGTTCATTTATTATTCCTAAGTTGCCAATTCTCATTTTAAACTTGATTAACTTCGAGACTATGTACGAGTTCAATTAAGTACAAAAGTTTAATAATTTTCTAAAATGGAAAATGCTGTATGCATTTTACTTACTTTCTTTTATGAGCGTTAGTTTCTATAGCTCGTTAGACACCCTTACAAATTATTCAATTGTGGTTAGACAGTAGACACAGTAGAAAATAATACAATAATTAAAATCGAAAGCAGTTCCATTATGAAAGTACTTTGACTTTACAAAAGATTCCAGCCAAATAATACTGCAGTCCAGTAGTGTGTACAAAGTAGCCAGTACTCCTGAGGACAAAAACGTCACCGTAACTGCACAACGACTATCGGATCAAGTACGAGCCATTCAGCGTTGTCATCTCCTGGATGAATCTGTACTTGAGCGGCTGCGTACAAATTTACCACAATTTAATACTGTTAGTCACATTCGTGCTGTACAAACATCACAAAAAGAGCAAAGAGAGGTAATAAATTTAAATAATATATCTCCTAACAGTGTTGATTTGTCGGTAAACGAACAGGATAATGAGCCTATGAGGAGAGCTTTGGAGGATGCTATTTTGAAATATAGATCCATACCACCAAATATTAGGCCACAGCTACCTCGTTTGCCTATTCACAGACGTAATATATATAAAGACCCCATACTGTAGCATTGTGGGAAAACCGAGGTTTTCCCACAATGCTACAGTATGGGGTCCTTCAAGAGGGGAGTAAATAGGTTTTTGAAGGGTCGGCAACGCGAATGTGATGCCCCTGGTGTTGCAGGCGTCCATAGGCTACGGTAGCCGCTTACCATCAGGCGGGCCGTATGCTTGATTGCTACCGTCGTGGTATAAAAAAAAAAAAAGGACAGTAGAAGCTGGGTTGGCAAAGTGTTTGCTATTATTATGGTCTTACAGATATGAATATTCTACGTTAACTGCTTACTATAAGATGTATAAACTCTCTCTGCGTACGTAGGTCTAAATAATACTCTTACGTAAAAATATACTGTGAGGTAGAAAAGTCTTTAAATTATAATAAATTTTTCAGAACCTACAAACTAACGACATACACTCTTCCTCTCTCTCTTTATATACACAACGAAGTACAATGGTTATCGTCCCGTTTATTGGATTCCACAGTTCGAAGATCTCCACTTCTAGAACAACACTATCTCCAGTAGTAAGTTAGTCTTTAGTCGCCTTTTATGACACCCGCGGAGAGAGAGGAGTTGGCTATATTCTATCTTCACGCAGCCACACGGCAAAAGCTTTCTTTACAAATTTGCATTCTCCGTAAAGACTTGTCTATAATTTGATATGACTATAAGACCGCTGATACAAGTCTGTGTAAGTTATCCTTCCACAGTGGTAAGGAAAGAAAAAGTACGTAGGTAACGTACGTGAGTAAATTTTCTGTTAGAGGAGAGATTGAAGCGTAATAAAAAATAAAATAATATCTACAGAATACACACACACGGTCGTCTGTTCCTAAAGTAAGTAACTTAATGCTTGTGTTATAGGATAGCAGCCAACTGGTCTAGCTACATTTTTTTTCAATAAACATACTTATAAATAATAGGTACCTACATATATAAATGAATATGTATATTACACCCAGACTCGGGGTGGGAATCGAACCCACAACCCCCGGAGCAGAAAGCAGGGTCACTGCAAACTGCGCCAACGAGCTAGTCACTATGTTAAAGAAATCAGCTGTGTGTGACATTAAGAAGCTGGAATGGATTAAAAAATTTCAAGATTTTTTTACCTTTACTTAAGTGTAATATCACGTGCACAAATAGACTTTTTATTATAATCGCTTACATAACTGTTTAGAGTTCTTTGTAATTAGAACGTAATTACTTTAAAGCAGTTTCAGACAATCATAAATAAGTCGCGGTTATGTTTGCAACGTAACTAATACGTTTTATTTTTTCCCTCCCAAGGGTGGTAAGCAACCGTAGGTAGGTACGGTTCGCCTGATGGTAATGGGTTACAGACTTACCGTAGCCTGCTGATGCTAACATCATTTCGACTTTCTCTAGGAGTTCTGGCTACCTAACTCAATACAGAACAGTACAGAAGTACAAAAGTGGTAGAGAGTAGTGTTATTTGGTAGTGATCTCCAGTAAGGATTTATGATTTTAATGGCCGTTTAATCAAAATCGAATCAACAACCGCACTAGTATGATGTTGATTCCTGCCGTCGATGTCGTGGCTCGCCGTTTCGATTCTTGCTTGAACAGATTTATTTATTAGTGAAAAGATTTATATCAGTAGTGGTCTAAGATCCGAGAAGCTAAATCTTTCCTCATCTGTTAATTAGATGAAACAATTTTTTATAGGCTTATTTCAATATTGTGAATTTATAAAAACAACCTCTGCCACCAAAAGCCTGCTGCAATTTTTTTTTTTTATCTTTTCCCTCTCATGTTAATTACATGTAGTAAGCTAAAACCGTCAATATTTTACATTATATACCTGACTATAGTAGGCACCCATCTCTATGATTGCTATACTTACCTGCAGCCAGGTTACTGCTGACTGAGGTTACTGACAGATTTTTTAAAAGAAAAAAAAATTTTTTTAAGTATTATTATTTGCAGCAGGCTTGGTGGCAGAGGTTGTTTTTATAAATTCACAATATTGAAATCAGCCTATAAAAATTGTTTCATCTAATTAACAGATGATGGAAGATTTTGTTATATTCCGGATCTTAGGCCATAAGAAGAAAAGTAATAATAGTTATTTTGAATTAAAATTAACAATCATACATATATACTAACATCGCACTACTTTCTATCCTGTTAACTTATAATAAATATAAAATTAACTTGTAATATCGCAATATTGTGTGGGTGTTTGTGTAGTCCTTGTGGGTCTCCCCACCGTGCCTCGGAGAGCACGTTAAGCCGTCGGTCCCGGTTGTTATCATATACACCTGATAGCGATCGTTACTCATAGTAGGGAATATATCCGCCAACCCGCATTGGAGCAGCGTGGTGGATTAAGCTTCGATCCTTCTTCTACATGGAGAAGAGGCCTATGCCCAACGGTGGGTTATTACAGGCTGAATCGTGATCGTGATCGTGATCGCAATATTAATGACTAGTTTGACGGCAATTCAAAGAACAATAGAATTTACAAATTCATTATTTTACGCAGCGTTTTCAATCACGTCTCACGATCATTTATATTTTAACCCAAACAATTATAGGTCACGTTTTAGTCACAGAGTAAACGGAAAATTGTTTGCTAAACAAAAGTTTTCCTCGATAGCGTTCGAGAAAACATCAGTTAATCGATAAGCAACGAGGACAAAAATGAGAATCGTAATGTTTAGTGTTTCCCTTCTGTGGTTATATTTCACCGTTGGTATTGTAAGTAAAAAAATTCAAATTTTAAGATTAAAATAGAACAGTAAACTTTTTAATTAGGAGTACCTATTTTAAATTAGAAAAAAATAAGTTATTCAGTTTTATCTTATACTAGCTGACCCGGCGAACGTTGATTCTTTAATTTTTTATTTTTTTTAATACTAATCCTTCCCGGAACCCCTCCACTAACACTTAAACTTTATGGTATGGTATTAAAGTTAAAATTGACTTTTAAGTTTTAAGTATTACGTATTACGAAAGAAAAGTGTTGTTTTTAGACTTTTTCAGGCAATTTTTTTTAAATTTTGCTCTCCGTAAGAACCATCCTCGTACCTCAAGGAATATTATAAAAAAAGAATTAGCGAAATCGGTTCAGCTGCTCTCGAGATTTGCGCTTAGCAACACATTCAGCGATTCATTTTTATATATATTATAGATGGATATACATATAAAATTCTCGTGTCACAATGTTAGTTACAATACTCCTCCGAAACGGCTGGACCGTTTTTATGAAATTTTGTGTGCATATCGGGTAGGTAAACACAAAACATTGACTAAAACTACGATGTGGGTTCACTTTGTCTGTTTTAGCAGAGCCTTTGTCCGACGGAGCAAAATTATTAATCAGTATGGTCATACTTAATCAACGATTCTCTTTCCATTACTTTTAATCTATTATAATATATAATTATAAAAAAAGTCGTGTAATCGTGTTAGTTACACTATTTATAACTCAAGAACGGCTGAACCGATTTGGCTGAAAATTGGTGGGGAGGTAGCTTAGAACAAGAAAACGGACATATGATACTTTTTATCTCAATTGGACCCGGTAGGTGGCGCTGCTATTGGTATGTAACTCCGAAACTACTGAACCAATTTGTATCAAATTTTGTAAGCATCTGTAATTTGGTCCAACTTGGGAGTTAAGGTAGTTTTTATCACAATTGGACCCGGTAGGTGGCACTGCTATCGGTATGTAAGCAATCAAATTTGGTAGCTGTTTTCCGGGCAAGACAACATCTGTCGGGTGATCGCTAGTTTTAAATATAATAAGAATTAGGCTGTGGTTGTGTTCACCAGATATTTACAAAAAAAAATTAAAATAAACAGGCTTACTTTTCCGTTTTAGTATTTAAGCAGTTTGAACAAAAACAATACTGAAATTACAAATTTCGACTTTAAAAAAATGCCTCCGATTGAGGCTTTTCTTGCTGAAATTAAAGATTTAACCGCTTTGTTGAAAAGTCAAATCCAGCTAGTAGTGAAATCGAAATTTCAGCGAATTTTATTTAACTTCGACCGACTACTTCTATTGTTTCTAGATTAAGAGATATTTTCCTTTTTAAATTACTTGGAAATTTTGTATCAATCAAAAGTTCTGTGTTTTCGTTTATTCATACACAACAAAGTTCTTTGTTAATCTAAATGCGTAATCTTCTAATTTCCAATCGAATATAATGTTTTCGTTGAGGAAGTTATAAAATATAATTAGTGATGAAATCGAGAGTAATTTTCATTTGAAGTTCAAAAAGATATTTGACAGGAAATACAATTGTGTTTATTAGTAAACGAAAAAACCGGTCAAGTGCGAGTCGGACTCGCGCACCGAGGGTTCCGTACAAACCTGCAGGTATATAAGTAAAAGTTATGGTATTTTGCTGCTAAATGAAATCCGTAACATTACAATATGGAAGGTTGGAGGAGCATAAATTTAAGACAAAGGTATCTTTATCTTTTCATTAATCCTTTAATTTATATAAAATAAAATAAATAAATAAAATAAAAATCGCCTTTATTTCTATTACTATTAAAATTTCAATTAATACTAGCGTAAGTATTCTTAGTTTAAACATATGTATGTATATTAACCTATGTATATATTTATTCTATACTCGTATAATTAACTCGTCTACATGTTTATAACATCACTTAATTAATATTTGTAATAGTAATAGTCGCCTCTACGGCGTAGGCCTCTCCTAAACATTTCCATGTATCCCTTTCCCGTGCTTTCTGTATACACAGCGGTCCACATAATTATCTGGTTGAAGATATCTCTCCACCTTTTAATTGGTCTCCCTTTTTTCCTTGACCTGTCTCTTGGTAGGAAAGTTCTTTTATCGAAGTTATTTATTTACAAATTTTTTAGTCACTATTTAGAAATCTGGTTCAAAAATACTTTATTACTATTAAGTATTAAATTTGAACCATATTATATATAGTAGATATTTATTTTTTATTTATTTATTTATTTAAATAGTCCCACAGATGATGTAACATTTATTTTGTAATTTAATTCGAGCCTTTTTGACCTTTGTACCTGTTTTCAAGTTTGTATAAAACATGTTTTCCTAAATTTATTTTTATTATTGTCTGCTATTGTTTAAACATATATATTTTTTAATGTCTAGAATTCTCATTACAGTGTTAATATTACTTGATTTCATTAATCATTTCAATACTGTTGATTTTGACTTACTACTAGCTATACTTGGTTCTCTTAACCACCAACCAACCAAATACCAATAGGAGCAGAGTACACGACTTCGTCGGCGTGGACTCCGCTCCTATTGGTCTTAGCGTGATGACACATAGCCTATAGCCTTCCTCGATAAATGGGCTATCTAACACTGAAAGAATTTTTCAAATCGGACAAGTAGATCCTGAGATTAGCGCGTTCAAACAAACAAACAAACAAACAAACAAACAAACAAACAAACAAACAAACAAACTCTTCAGCTTTATTATATTAGTATAGATTTATTATTTTTCATGAAGTTACGTTATGTTGTTATGTCATTCGTCTTAATCTATCAATTTGCTTATAGTGTATATACGTATGTATGTATGTATTTATATATTTGTGTATACATATGAGTAAACTTATATGTACATATGTGTCATTAAATATAGCATCTATTGTTATATAGTTATTTATTGATATCTGATTTTTATTTTATATTGTTCCTTTTTTTACAAAATTTTGCGCCCTTCCCCTAGTTTATATGCAAGTCCTCTGCCCAAAGGTTGCCTGGAAGAGATCGCTGTGTTAGCGATAAGGCCGCCTGTTGCAATTGATGCAAGTTTATTGTTATAAATTCTATGTATTGTTCTTTTGTGTATTGGTGTGCAAAAAGAGTTAGTAAATAAATATTACTTTGCAAAGTTTTATAATTGAAAAACAAAGCAGAAATAAACAACATTACACATACTATTTCTGTGGTTGCGATGTAACTATACATTTAAGGTTTTCGTAATTTTTCCTGTATCTGTGCTATAAGACGTTGCTTCATACCTGAAGATTTTAGGTCGACGGGAAGTATTCTTTAGATTTTTATTCCCTTGTCAGTTGTTTGCTAGTTTCAATATATGCGGTTTAAATTGCTGTTTCTTTTGATATCGTGGACATAGAAGTTTGATTTTGTTACAGCTTAAAGTTATTATAGACGTGAGTATTTGATATGAATTTCAATTTAATACTTTTACGCGTTCAAGAGAAAAGTGGTATTAAGTGTAAGATTATTAAAATATTTTTTTTTATATGTAGTAACTAAAAATTTACACTTTTCGCAATTTTCCCTGTATCTGTGCTATAAAACGTTGCTTTGTACCAAATTTCAAGATTCTGACTTCACGGGAAGTACCCTGTAGGTTTTGATTCCTTTGCGACTATTTTCGATGAAAATATGCGGCTTAAATTGGTTTTTCTTTTGATATCGTTGACATAGAAGTTTGATTTTGTTACAGCTTAAAGGTATTATAGACCTGAGTATTTCATATGAATTTTAATTTAATACTTTTACGCGTTCATGAGAAAAGTGGTATTAAGTGTAAAATTATTAAAATATTTTTTTTATATGTAGTAACTAAAAATTTACACTTTTCGCAATTTTTCCTGTATCTGTGCTATAAGACGTTGCTTCGTACCAAATTTCAAGATTTTGACTTCACGGGAAGTACCCTGTAGGTTTTGATTCCTTTGGGACTATTTTCGATTAAAATATGCGGCTTAACTTGGTTTTTCTTTTGATACCGTTGACATAGAAGTTTGATTTTGTTACAGCTTAAAGGTATTATAGACTTGAGTATTTGATATAAATTTCAATTTAATACTTTTACGCGTTTATGAGAAAAGTGGTATTAAGTGTAAAATTATTAAAATATTTTTTTTTTATATGTAGTAACAAAAAATTTACACTTTTCGCAATTTTTCCTGTATCTGTGCTATAAGACGTTGCCTCGTACCAAATTTTAAGATTCTTAGTTCACGGGAAGTACCCTGTAGGTTTTGATTCCCTTGAGAGTGTCGAAAATTTGCAGCATAAACGGCTGTATCTTTTGATTGCCTTGGCTTAGAAGTTTCATTTTTTCACAGCTTTAAGAGGCAGCAGATCTGAGTATTCAATATAAATTTCAGCTTGATGCCTCCACGCGTTTCTGAGAAAAAGGGTCTTGACAGACAGACGGACAACAAAGTGATCCTATAAGGGTTCCGTTTTTACCTTTTGAGGTACGGAACCCTAAAAATAACTTGACTGTGATTTTCGAAGATTAGATCCCCTCGGTTTCTCTGTGATGCCATCATCAGATCCTGGTTTCCTTATCACGGTATCACCCTTTGGATATCTCCTTTCCAACAAAAAAAAAATCAGCAAATATTTTTTTTATGTATCTAGGTTGGCAAACAAGCGTACGGCTCACCTGATGGTAAGACCGTAGCCTATAGACGCCTGCAACACCAGAAGCATCTAACCTGCATCAAACCTATTCCCAATTCCCCCCCAGGAGCTCTGGTCACCTTACTCACCAACAGGAACACAATACTGCTTGAAAAAAGTATTATTTAGCTGTGGTCTTCTGTAAGGTCGAGGTACTACCCCAGTCGGGCTGCTCCATATTTTGAGCAGGAAATTTCCTGCTGTGCCCTACCTCAGTAAACAAATCTGAAAATCAGCAAAATCGGTTCATAAACGAAGAAGTTATCCGCGAACACACAAAACAAAATATATACGGTCGAATTGAAAAACTCCTCCTTATTTGAAGTCGGTTAAAAATAGACAAACTTTCCGATGTCGTTGTATTCAAATTACATTTACATTGCTAGTCGATTGTGACAGTGTGATTTATTCCTGCTAGGAAAGTATATTTGTCTTTGTAAAAAAAAATTTTCTAACCTAGATCTTATGAATCTTCCTAGGATCTCTATGATCTTACGAGTTACGAGTCTAGTCAGTGCCATCATAAACACTAGGTAACTATTGTTATTGTTGCCAAACAGTTATGGACAAGTATTAAGTGTGTAAGGCCTCGTTTACGGAGACGCGGGGCGTAGCCGCGTAGTGCGTAACGTGTGGCGTAGCTTCTTGCGTGTGTCAAAATGTATGAAAATGAACGCGTGTAAAATCGCTTCTCCGTAAACGCACTCATACAACGCCCTACGTTTGAATTTAGTGCGTTCCGCCACGCCACACGCTAAGCCTTAAGGCCTTAAGCCTTAAGGTCTAACCTTTCTCCTCTATGGAGAAGACGTCAGTGTAGTGCGCCGGTGCCGCGCGTTTGTATCGATACAAACGACAACAAACTGCTCTGTAGGATAAAAGCGCGCCGTCGCATTTAACGCGCGTTTAAAAAACGTGGTTTGCATAGGCCCTAAGTAAAATTCAATTTTAAATTAAATTTAAACAACCTCTTAATTAAATTTGTATATTCACAAGAATATTGACTGTTTTAATATAAATAGTAATAATCGCAGTGTAAACACAAGAAGGAATTGTAACTCCGAGTTTCGTTAGCTATATATTCGATAGCGATCGTTACTCATAGTAGGGAATATATACGCCAACCCGCGTTGGAGCAGCGTGATGGATTAAGCTCCGATCCTTCTCCTACATGAAGAAAGAGGTCTATGCCCATCAGTGGGATATTACAGGCTGAAGCGATTTCTTAGTGTCCCTTACCACAATAAGTAGTACTTTGAACGAATTTAACCTTAGCTATAATTTTAGAGAAATACCGCCCATTTTCCCAAGTACTTTTGTGTCATCACACGTTAATCATGCCATTTTTATTGAACACAGGCATGAAACGTTTTATACGTAAGTATATAATAAACTCGAATTAACGTGGAAACTTAAGAAGATTAATTATCCAACTCTGAACGTTATTGGGGTGACAGTACAACGGGATTTTTACACGCTTTTTATTAGCTTCACCTGTATGTTTGTTAATACGTTTGTAAGTTTGTAACCGACTCCTTTGGACTTCATTTTGACATAAGACCGCCTTTGTGCATAATATTAGTTTGTAAGTTTTTTTTTTTTTTTTGTATACCTTTGTATGTTAATGCACAATAAAGTATATTTATCTTATCTTACCTTTATCAATTACCCTAACGGCTTGGCACAATAATCAAGGCTTTTCTCGCTATCCTTTGGACTCTTCCAACGTTCAGATTCTCTACTTTTTAGTTTGGTTTATTTATAAGTGTTTTTTAGTTTTTTTTTTACACAGCTTTTGGTTTCAAAACCAATATGCCTGTAGGGTTTGTCCATATAAGATTATTTATATATTTGTACTGAAAGATCCAAAATTTTTGTAAGCCTATTACTAGCGTAGCGTTACTACGCTTGATATTTGCTGAGATTATGACCTAAATACACAACATCTTTTTCATTAAAGTATTACGTGAGTTGCGTCATTCTCATTTTATAATTCACGATGCGTCGTTGTTTCGGGGAGGCTTTCAAGCGCAGGTTGAGAGCCTATGTATTACCTACAGCGCACACCTGCTGTCTTTATTCACGATTATTAAAAATGTACAACTTGATAGGCTGCCATTTTTTATTACTAAGCAAAAGAAATAATGTTATCTATATCACTCTTTATTTCAAAATAATAATAGTAAAAACAACATTCAAAGTCATGTTACTGGTTTTGCGTAATGTTGTAAACAACATACATGCGAACGAAATTTCAAAAAAAAAAATTGTGTGCTTACAAAGTAGGTACATATGTCAGAAGTGAAACTTCTTTGGCAAACTAATTAAAAAAAACTAATTACATTACATGTGTACTTTGTATGACGCAATTTTTTTATTGATTAATAAAAAATGTATTAAAGAAACTTTATCTAAATAATGGTTCCTTTACTTTACACGCTAAAATAACGCGTATTAATTAACAAATACCTACGCAAAGGATTTATTTCCCACGTCATGCTCCAGGCGTGCTCGCGCAGAAACGTCTCGAACGTTAGTATTTTATTTCTTAATTAATTATCTATTCAGTTACACGTGTCTCCACTTGTTTCTCTGTTTTCGTCGATAAATCAATAAATAAATAAAAGGCAGAGATACAATTGTTTAAAAACAAGATTGTTGATAAAACATAGTCCGGTCAATTTACTTAAATGTTTATATATATATATATATATATATATATATATATATATATATATATATATATATATATATATATATAACAAAAGGAAAGTGTGTATAGCGTAGAAATGTCTAATGAAAAATGAAATTAATTAAAACGTATAGTGGAATTCCTAGAGCGTTAAAACGTTAAAACCTTGTATCTCTCGGGTGGTGGACGAAGTCGAATGATTTTTTCGGAAACATACCTAACCAATTTTTTTATAAGTACCTACATGCATTTACATAAATGTTAAAATTAAATTTTGCTGCCGACGAAGCGATTTCGATCCCCTCTCTTGGCAAACATTTGTATGGGGTAAGGTCCTGGGGGTAGTGGTGGTTAATATAGCGTATAGCATAAAAGTATAGCATGCTAAATGTTTATAGCATATAGCATTTGCTATACCGACTATGACTTCGCGCTAAATTTATAACGTCTCAAACGCTAAACGTACACAGCGCGCTGCAGCGAGGCTAGAGCGGGATAACATTACTTTTTAGCGTTTTCGAACTTTTACGTAGGTATGTCCACTCACGAAAAAAAACTGTCATTACCAATTTTTATTTTTATTATAAATCAATGTACGAATAAAATTTCCCTAATACAGTGACCAATAAAATAAACATCATAACACTTTAAGATGCTACAAAAATAACTTATAAATTAAAAATTCAATTTCAATACCTCACCTATCGATAGTGGCAGATTTTTATCACAAACAACACAATAATATTTACACTTAATACTTTTTATACACATTACCACTTATTATTATTTAACACATATTTACACTTATTATTATTTATTATTTAATCACTGTCGCTGTCGCTGCAAAATCAAATCACACAATACTAACACTAGATAAAACAATTAAAACTAAATAAAACAAACTGAATACTATAACACTAATAAACTAATTACTAATACTAATAATAAAAATTAACAACAATAAAAACGAAAACTTTTGTAGCCGATAGAGCTCAAGACAGAGATAGTGGCACGAATACTAACGTGTGACTGAGACAGATTACCGTATACCGAGCATTTCCGAATAAGCACGAAGCTGTATGAAGTAAGCAAGAAGGGATGTGCAATACGCGCGCCTGAGGGTGTTGTTTAATCGATTTTTATTGAAATCGATTAAAATTAAGTCATAAAAATACATTTATTTTTAATTTTAACAGGTTTTAAATTTTCTCAAATAGTTGTTACTTAAGTAGTCGTTAATAGATAACTGATATTCAAGTAAATCGTGTCTTTCAACTGAGAAAATTTAATTTTTGTAGTTTTTTTTATTAATGTCGAAATCTCGTTTATTAACGACAAAATTAACTAAGTATATTTGTAAATCTAATAATATATTATATCGTTTAATATCTTATATAAACAAAAATCAATAAATCCTAAATAAAACTAATCGATTGCGCAATTCGGTTGATTAAAGGATCGATTGTGTTTACGTATGGTTAACAATGTGCTATAAAGATAGCGTATAAAATAGCATGCTAAAAAATTTAGCATTTAGTCTATAGCATGTTTTTAGTTTATAGCAGATTTGAACATCACAGCCTGGGGGGATTGGGGATAGGGTCGGCAACGCGCTTGCGATGCTTCTGGTGTTGCAGGCGTCTATAGGCTACAGTCTTACCATCAGGTGAGCCGTACGCTTGTTTGCCAACCTAGTAACATTTAAAAAAAAAAGGTGTACAGATGTTGGTCTTAGTCTGGGAGTTTGTGCTTGTATATTGTGTTTCCCGACCCTATAGACCAGAAAAAAAGTGTGTGTGTACTTATGTACGCACGTAAGAAGTTATACTTCAAGCTAGAGTATTAAAATACTTCCAAAAGAACCTACCACTTAATAATTAGACGATAAGTCCACAACGCCATCTCTTAGAAATGATAAAGACTACTTTCTTGTTTTAGTCCACAACGCCATCTTTTAGAAATGATAAAGACTACTTTCTTGTCTGCAAAACTAGGCATGGCATCTATTCATGTATGCTTGAACTACTTCGTATCCACACGCGCATTGTAAAAGTTTACTCTCATCATTCTTCTCTAACGCGCCAAAAGAAGAACAACTTCAAAAAAAATATTAGTGAAACCGTTGGGTGTGAGGTGTTTATTTATTCATGTATTAATATCTACGCGGTTTTAAGGTTATCAAAATTCAAATCATTGTTTACCTTAATTCCCTACCATCGAGTGAATAAAGAACCATTCTTTCCAACAAATTATTTTTCCATTAAAAACGACAGACACTTATAAGCTCTTTTGTATGCCGCGTGCACATTTCGTCCCCACAAAACAATTGGTTTTCCATTAAAATCATGTTATGAACGTTTCATGCAAACAAGCCGGCTTTTTGAGTCTTCCGAACACGATTTGCTTAATTTCAATGGGATAATTGTGAAATAACAAGCACGATTTAAACTTTAATGTCACCAACGAGCCTTGTTAATTTTATGTAGGTAATATATTCATAAATAACCTACATAATCAAATTACCTACGTCATTATTTCAATAACTACTTAAATTAAATATTTACGTAGGGGGTCCTAAGCAATTTCTTGTCATACGATATTCACAAATAATTCCATGCCTTACATTATTTAAGAGCAGTTATACTCTTCAAACTGCTGGATCGATTTTTACCAAACATAATAGCTAAGAATCACCGCAAGGAAACTCTCGTTCACATTAAAAAAAAAAACTTCGTGCGTACAAAGTGCACATGTCAGAAGTGAAATTTCTTTGGCAAAGTAATTCAAAACAAACTAATTAAAAAAACGAATTGAAACAAGTTCTTGAATGTACAAAAAAAAAATTAAAAAAGTGATTGAAAAAAAACAAAAAGCCAACGTCACGCGGTGTTCCCAGGTGGCCACCCGTCCAAGCATTGACCGCGTGACTCGTTGCCGCGTTAGCGGTCACTCAAATTTTACCCCTCATGCGCCTAAAGAAGTTTCACTTAAAAAAAACCGAACCGAAATCCATCCGTTCGACAGCTGAGAGAAAGACACACAGACAGGCATTGACGTTAAAACTATAACACCATTAATATCACCGTTAAATATTAAAAAAAGATAGCAGCCTGTAAAGATACCACTGCTGTGTCTATCTTCTCCATATAGCTCCATAAGTGTCGGAATATTCTCGTATAATATTATGTTTTGACGTGTAATTTATCCGGAGTAGCGATTATTATCTTCATATGAAACGACAGTCCAAGTTTATCATAGCGGAAACAAAAAATTTTTAAACACAAATATCTCATTTAAGTGGGAATCAAATACAGTGTTAATGAAACACTAAACCAGATAAATGGTATAACCAAAGACATTGTGTATAACAATCAATTTTGTCTAAATAATAATAAACTGTAAATACAATAGCAGTTGTGAGATAAATGTTTCAAATTTATTAATAGAAGTAACTGTACATTCTTTAATACTAAAGTACAAAAATACCTTAAATAATAAATACCATTTACACGCTAGCAATATAAATTTAATAACGACATAAGTAATTGACATTCAGGATTTAGCCCCAAAGCATCCAATCCGCCACTGCTTTTCGCTAATTTAATTTTACCATACGAAATGTTTCCTCGTAGTCCTCATACGAAAGGGTATAATATTTTGTTATATTTAGACCATCGGGAGGTTCAAGATATTCTGGTGGAGCGACATATTCCATGTTTACATTCTAAATTAAGTTTAAAACCGTTTACGTTCAGTCCAGTCTAATATGGCTTAGATTAGTTTACAAAATAGACTCATCAAAGTAATATTCGACTAGGTAAAATACACACTATAAAGAGCAATTCACACTGAAGGAGTAAGCGTAAATTAAAGTTAATGATTTGTTTTCCGTGATGTTGTCATAGGTAGGGATCCCTAGTAGATATTTTTCACCTGATTAGTAACAAGCTAATTTTCTGGGAGTAGCTTCATTTTGATGAGATGAACAAAAAGTTCCTCTTCGAAAACTCTCGATTGTGGTAGATAATAGAGTTAGCAGGAGGTAGAGCAGCAGTGAACGTAGGACCGGGATAACGTACCACGCAATTTGTAGGACAATATCACCATCAAATTTTATAAATATTAACTAATTAAAGAAAAAAAAAATCAGCTAGTTAGTAATAATTTTCATGTTGATGACCTCGTAAGGTCATCAACTTGATGACCTCGTAAGGTCATCAAAAATTGATTTTTTTTCTGATTTTTTTAAAAATTAGCTTGTTACTAATCAGGTGAAAAATATGTACTAGGGATCCCTACCTATCATATTTTAGCTACGCACTGAAATATATTAGCACAAAATTAAATAAATTCGTAGGTTCGTAGATGTAGTTATATAGAATCGCCTAAATGATATATAATACATATACCGATCTTTTGCCGCAAACCGCTTGGTGTCACCTTGTCTTTTTATTATTTTGGTACTTCGACACGTACAATTAGGTCTTAATAGACAAAAAAAATCTTATTTGTTGTATAAACAACCATTTCAAAAGCTCATCTCAAAAGCGGAACTTTCGAACGGATGCAGAAAATCACTTACAAATTTCAACAGAAAACGAACGCTACGCCTATACTTACCTACGCCTATCCTTACTTGTAGATAGCTGGTTATATTTTAATTACGAATACGTAGTTTCATTACAAAAAATGGATTATTGAAGTGAAACTTCTTCAGAATCGTTGTGATTTCAAACCGGAAGCAACGGCAAAAAGACAGGGAAGGACGTTTTAACTGAGGTAGGGCACAGCAGGAAATTTCCTGCTCAAAATATGGAGCAGCCCGACTGGGGTAGTACCTCGACCTTACAGAAGACCACAGCTAAATAATACTGTTTTCAAGCAGTATTGTGTTCCTGATGGTGAGTAAGGTGACCAGAGCCTCCTGGGGGGGATTGGGGATAGGGTCGGCAACGCGCTTGCGATGCTCCTGGTGTTGCAGGCGTCTATAGGCTACGGTCTTACCATCAGGTGAGCCGTATGCTTGTTTGCCGTACTCGTAACATAAAAAAAAAAAAATGTAGACATACCACGTTTCTCCAAAAACCACGATCGATAATATGTAGGTATGTTAATGAAAAGAGATGGCGATAAGCGCTCTATCTCTAAGTGCTTAAACGTGAAGTTTTCAAAAAAAAAAATGGTATATTTAACAATAATTTTGAGATTAGGTATTAATAACTTGTTTATATAAACTTATAACTTGTCTATATTAGGGACCTTGGGGTCATACTTGACAATAAATTACGATTCAACATCCACATCGACTACATCGTTAAAAAAAGCTTCAAAATGCTTGGGTTTGTTTTGCGAAGCTGTAGAGAGTTCAGGCATCCATTGACAAAAATCACCATTTATAATGCCCTTGTGCGCAGTACATTAGAGTACTGCAGTATTGTTTGGAATCCGCATTACGAGGTGTACACCAAACGTTTAGAAAGCGTACAGAAAAGATTCCTTTGGCACCTATCATATAGTTGTAATATATTGAAGAATTCAACAAACTATTCGGATAGGCTCCAACACTTCCACCTGAACTCCCTTTCTAATCGTAGAAGGTTCCTCGACGCAATATTTCTATACAAGCTGGTCAATACTCACATGGATGCTCCTCAACTTCTTTCTTTGTTCTTCTTCTTCTTCTTCGTGACACTCTTGACAGAGCGGTCGTGGTCATCACGTAGCGACTTCCGTAGGAGCAGTTGTGATGCTCTTCACGATTCTTCGCCACTTCTCTCTGTTGGTTGACATCCTGGTGCACTCATATAAGGGACCGCCCGCAGCCGACTTAATTTGGTCGGTCCAACGCATGGGTGACCTTCCTCGCCGTCTGTTGCCATCCACCCTGCCCTGCACGACAAGGCGTTCAATGGAGTCACTCTCGCGACGGGAAACGTGTCCGAAGAACTTCAAAATGCGACCCTGTACTACCGCCGAAAGGCGTTGTTTAATACCGAGTTCTTGGAGAATAGAGACGTTGGTGCGAAATTCGGTCCACGATATTCTTAACATTCGCCTCCAGCACCACATCTCCAGAGCATCTATTTTCTTTTTCTCGGTTTGTCGCAATGTCCACGTCTCCGCAGCGTATAAAAATATGGGGAAAACAAGGGTTCGAACGAGCCGGATCTTCGTAGCCTTTGTTATGTTTCGGTTCCTCCATACTTTCTTCAGCCTGTCCATCGCAGTTCTAGTTATTGCCATGCGACGCTTCACTTCTTCTTCGCAGCCTCCTTCATTCGAGATTAGAGCTCCAAGATACATGTAGGAGTGCACGACCTCACACTTCGCAATCTGAGTGACTTCGGGCGAATTATTATTAGCTCGGTCTACAATCATCATCTTGGTTTTACAACGGTTAATCTTCAATCCGAATTCTAGGCTCACACGCTCCAATCTGAGGAGCAACTCTTCCATATGACAAGCACTAGATGCGAACAAGGTTATATCGTCAGCGTAGCGCAGATTCGATATCCTGTAGCCAGCAATAGCTACACCATCAGTCCAGTCCTCGAGAGTAATGCGCATTATGAGTTCAGTATAGGCATTGAACAAAAGCGGTGATATTATGCATCCTTGACGAACACCTGCGCTTGGGTGAAAGTTTTCTGACATAACGTCATCTGTCCGTACGGATGCAGTTCCATCTTCATAAAGGCGCCTGAGAAGATGAACTAAGTGTTGGGGTGTACCCATGTCTAACAGAACACTCCATAGCCTAGGCCATTTCACAGAGTCAAAAGCCTTTGAGAAGTCGACAAAGCATATATAAGTCGGTTTGTAAAACTCCCTTGCTTTCTCTATGATCTGGCGCACAATAAGTATCTGCTCACGTGTACCCTTACCCCTTACAAAACCGGCTTGTTCTGGAGCTATCTCCTTTGACAGGAAAGTCTTCAGTCGTTCATTTAGAATATGTAGCAAAATTTTGCTGGCGTGAGATATTAATGCAATAAGGCGGTAGTTGCTACATTTCTTGGTTGAACCCTTTTTATGTAAAGGAATGAAGACCGTATGAGTCCACTCCCTTGGCCATGTTCCCGATTGCCATATCTTGTTGCAGATGGTATGGAAGATACTGACACCTATATCTCCTAAAGCTCTAAGTGTCTCAATGGGGATTGCATCTCTACCGGTAGCCTTTCCGTTTTTAAGGTGCATAATGGCAGCTCTGACTTCAGACTTGAGTATGTCCGGCTCTAGGCTTTCCAATTCGGGTCCTGTATTAGGAAAGTTATTTGACTGACTGTCGTTGAACAGGGATTGACAATAACTTTTCCAAACTTCAGTTATATGTTCTAGCTCAGTAACTACTATACCATCATTGTTTTCAATGGCCCAGGTCTTAGAAGTCAGTGATTTTGTAATGGATCTTATTTTATGATGGAGGTCCCTGGACTCATGTCTGTTAGCGTGAAGTTCAATTTCTTCACATATTCTGCATAGATAGGCATTGTAGTCCTGTCTGCATCCGGTTTGGATTTGTGCTGACACCCTATACAAGTTCTTACTATCAGCCCCTGCTGCTTTCAATGCGCGTCTCCGCTCAACTAGTTCTAGTGTGCCATTGGTCATCCAGTGTTGTCGCTTGTGTGTTACACCTGGTGATTTAGAAGCCGCAGCAGACTCCATAATTAGCTTTTGTATTTGTTCCCACAATTCGTCAGGTGTCTTCTCGCCGATGTCTGCGCCGTCCCATTCCAACCAGATACGTTTTGCAGCAGTATAAAACTTTGAGCTATCCTTTACTTCGATTCTCTTCTGTTTTGGAGACTTCGAGCCGCTTTTAGTTTTAGCTTAAGATTTGATATTAGCAGTTGGTGGTCCGACCCACAGTCAGCACCGGGAAGAGTATGAGCATTTCTAATAGATGTTTTCCATCGCGATCTAACCAGGATATAATCTATTTGATTGCGATGTTTGCCGTTTGGCGATGTCCAAGTATAGAGCCTGCGTGGGTGGTGTTGAAATAGGCTATTTACTATCACCAGATCATTTTCAGTTGAAAACTGTATGAGACGTTCGCCTCTTTCGTTGCGTGCTCCAAGACCAAACCTGCCCACGCAATGGCCAAGCTGGTAAGAGTCCTCTCCAATTTTAGCATTAAAGTCACCTAGTATTAGGAGTATTTCTCTATTAGGGACTTTTGTGATGGTAGTTTCCAGTTCTGAATAAAACTTCTCTATGACTTCATCACTGGCAGTGCTGGTGGGGGCATATACTTGTACGATGGTCAAGCTAACTGGTGATGCCTTTAGCTTGACGCTGATAATCCGGTCATTTACTGCTTCAAAGCCGATCACACAGTTCCTCTGGTGTGCGGGTATTAATAAAGCAACACCATTCTGGCTGCTGTTGTCATTGCCAGAAAAGTAGACGGCATGGGATTCAGTGAGAAAGTATCCATTACCTTTCCAATGAGTTTCACTGAGCCCACAGATGTTCAAACCGCAACGAGTGATCTCCGTCTCCAAGATTTTAAGTTTTCCGGGGCTAAGTAAGCCACGCACATTCCACGTCCCTATCGTTTGAATTTGGCGCAACTTAAAAGATATTCCAGTAGCTGAATTTCCACAAGGAGCCTGGTCTCCTGCTGCCCTGTGGCCGGTAGCATATTTCCCACCGCTTGCCCCGGAAGCAGAGCGGCGCCGGTTGCTAGGCGGATTGCATGGCATTCGTGATCTTTCTGATTGTACTTCCATGATGACTTTCTTGGGAAAATTAGTTGCAGTGGTTTCCCGTTGCCTTCTGCACCAGTCTTTTCGAAGGTTATTTGGACCCCAGGCTGCTGAAACCTCTTCTAACAGGTGGCCCTGTCAGGTATAAGTGGTTATTCCGCCACAAATCGGTCGCCAGAGCCTCGTCTGTTATCTAGCAGGGGGTACCACGTGCAGGTGAGGTTGACTTTGGAGGCCGACTAGGTGTTATTGTCGTTTTCCTCCTTACCCCCCTTTCTTTGTTAGATATAAATATACCTAAGCGCCTACCGAGAGTCAACACATACAAGCCTTTTGCTCAAAAACGAGCTAGAACCAATCTGGGACTGTTTTCTCCTTTAAACAGAGTCACGAAAGCATACAATGTTATTCATAATACCACTGTTTCCGCCAACCACTCAAGCCATGAAATTGATATTTTCTCAAATAGTTTAAGTTCATTTAGAAAACATATTGGCTTAAAATATTATGAATTATAAGAGATGGTTTGTACTTGAAATTGTTGATGTATATATTCTATGTCCTAGTATTTTTACACGCATTAACGTCTGTTATCAAAATTGTACACATAATTAATTAATTAATTTTTAATCAATCTGTAACTAATACCGTCTATTTGTGTTTTATATCCTCATTTATTTCTTCATATTTTTTTTATTTCTTCATATTTTATTTATATAATTTCTAAATTTAATTAATGTTATTCTAATTAATTGTTTTAGTATACATATTCTAATGATTATAATTTAATTCAATGTTAGTTACTTAGTATTTACTTGTTATTTTTAATTGAAGTAAAAATTGTCTTATTCGCATTGTGGTTTGCACCTGTAATTGAGGTGACACTTAACAATCAACATTTTATACTCATGCTATTTTTTATGATGTATTAGTGTTTATCTTGTTGGTGCAACTAAATAAATAAAATAAAATAAAATAAAATAAAGGTAAATATTACTGTGGAAAAGTACATTAACGAGAACATTGTGAGATAATTGTGTAGGTACAGTGCAATCTGGTTATTATTATTTATTTTTATTTTTATTTATTAGGTTAACCTACGATTGTTTACATTAATTCATTAACATATTCAAATGAGAAAAAAATCATATTTAAGAGTGCGCATAATGCAAAATTACCATAATATTCTATTTGTTTTGACATGAAAAGTTCCAGACCAAATCTTAAAATAAAAATATATGACAAACTACGTGATATTTGCAAGGGTTGACCCATATCAAAAACATAAAATAAGGAAATTTCCTCGATAAAATATAATCACGAAGTAACCTCTAATTTTTATATTTTTTCTATTTGTACTCGATATGGTTATGACCATTAAGACAAAAATTTGATAATTAATTACATTTAAATATGAGTAAAGGCTATGCCAAGGCATTTAATGTATTTAGTTTCGGAATTATATACAAAATAACATATTTGTCGTTTTTTACATTCGTAATGCGCTCAAAACTATATCGTCTATCGCACTCTGACACGAGGCTTTGTGTATATTTTGTTTCATCGGGCGCACGGGTGAAATCTGATTTTTTGCTCGCCTTATGCACGCTCTTAAATGTAACAACCACTTACAGGCTAACACCACATACACAAATTATGGTTGCACTCAGTGAAAATTTATAAAAGCAAAATCAAATAACAGTTATTAAAAATAATTTGTACAAAGTCATTAATGTACAATATATCAATATAGTACTAATGAAAAATATTTTTAAGTAGGTATACCAAAAAAAGACGCCGCGTTGGCGCAGCGGGTACAGCACTGGATTGCGATTGGCTGTTGCGCGGGCGGTTGCGGGTTCGATCCCCGCACACGCCAGCATTTGTATTGGCCATACAGATGTTTGCCGTGGTCTGGGTGCTCGTGCAGTCCTTGTGGGTATCCCCGCCGTGCCTCGGAGAGCACGTAAAGCCGTCGGTCCCGGTTGTTATCATGTACACCTGAAAGCGATCGTTACTCATAGTAGGGAATATATTCGCCAACCCGCATTGGAGCAGCGTGGTGGACAGTGGCGGATTTACAAATATGCCGCCAGTAGGCTATTCAATTTTTGCCGCCCCTTACGCGCCTAAAGAAGTTTCACTCAAAAAAAACAACAAAGTTTCATTATTATAATTAACAAAATATTATAGGTAATCCAACTTTTAGGAAAAGGCAAAATGGTAAATACGCTTAACACAAAAAAAAACTTACCTTAATTATATTCTATTTATAAGAATTATTATTCTTATAAATAGAATATAATTAAGGTAAGTGTTGTTTGTTTGTTTGTTTGAACGCGGTAATCTCTGGAAATACTGGGCCGATTTGAAAAATTCTTTCAGTGTTAGATAGCCCATTTATCGAGGAAGGCTATAGGCTATGTGTCATCACGCTAAGACCAATAGGAGCGGAGTCCCCTCCGACGAAGTCGCGCGCAGAAGCTAGTTAGATAATACATCGAAGATTTACAGTATAAGTGTGTTTGCTAGCAAACGAAAAAAACCGACTTCAATTACATCCACAAGTAATACAATGTAATAAGACGAAAAAATAGTCAAGTAAATACGCGCTATTAAAGATTACTCAAAAAGTTGTAATCAGTTTTCGATCTAATTTAAACAAGATTACAAGGCAAGTATTAGCTTTCGATTAAAGTAAGAATCATCGAAATCGGTACACCGAGTAAAAAGTTATGCGGTATAATATATTATACGTTATAACGTAGGTCGACGAAAAAGTAGTCACGTAAATACGCATTATTAGATAATTATAACTCTAAAAGTACTTGTCAGATCTCAATTACATTAAAATGGGACCACATGACACGCAACACCTTTCAATTAAAACAAAATTGATCGAAATCGGTCCACCCAGTCAAAAGTTCTGAGCTAACATACATTAAAAAAAAAAAAAAACATACGTGTCGAATTGAGAACCTCCTCCTTTTTTGGAAGTCGGTTAAAAACAACATCCGTTCCGACACAATTAGTTTTTGAAAGTTTAAAAACGCTCTCCTCTAAAATTTTATTTTTCAAGATAACAAAAACAAATTATTGAAGCTACAGAGGCAAAAAATCGAATAGGGTTGCAATGATGGGTTCCCGAACAGAACCCAATACAAAAATTGGCTTTAGAAGCTAGATTCAGATTACGCAATTTTAATCTACCGTGTACGAATACTTGATACCTGAAATTTTTCACTCTATAAACTAGTACGTGAACATTTCGTTAGCGCGATTTAATTAACGCACAGCGACATCTGTATGTCATGTGCTGAATCATCGGAAATCGACTGTAAATATTTTTGAAGTGAAACTTCTTTAGGCACATGAGGGCTAAAATTTGAGCGACCGGTAACACGACAGCGTCATGACGTTCAGTGCTTGGATGTGTGACCGCCTGGGAACACTGCGTGACGTTCGCTTTTTTTTTTTATTATTATTTTTTTTTCTTGTAAGTATTTTAAATTCGTTTTTTTTTAAATTAGTTATTTTAATTAGTTATAAAAAAAACTAATTAAAAAACCAATTTGTGTTTTTTTTTGTGTACCTATTGTGTTTTTTTTATGTCGAAACAAAAGTACTAACGAGTACTTTTGAGTTTGTACTCGATACCTAGAAGTATCGATACTTTTCTTTCGAATTTCGATACGTTTATGAGTAAGTATTATTCTTATCTATGTTATCTATATATTAATACGTGAAGCAAAAACTTTGTACTCCTTTTTACGAAAATTACGCGTACGTGTGCGAAATTTCATACTCCTAGTATGAAATTTCGCACACTTATAGTTTATATAGAGAAGGAGTTTATTTTAAAATTATACATATAATACACATTAAATTAATAATAAATCGGCCAAGTGCGAGTGGGACTCGCGCACGAAGGTTTCCGTACCATTGACGAGGTAAACAACAGTAGGTAAATTGAATTTAATGTGCGGAAAAAAGCGGCTAAAAATCACTTTTGTTGCTTGAGAGCAAAAATGACGTTTTTTTGTATGGGAGCCCCCCTTAAATATTCATTTTATTTTAATTTTATTATTTATTATTAAAGTAAAAATACAACTGAGTATTTTGTGAATATTTCAAGTGCCTACCTGTTGCTATTATTGATATCGAGCAAAAAAGGGCAAGAAAGTCGCGTTTGTTGTATGGGAGCCCCCCTTAAATATTTATTTTATTTTGTTTTTAGTATTTGTTGTTATAGCGGCAACAGAAATACATAATTTGTGAAAATTTCAACTGTCTAGCTATCGCCGTTCTTGAGATACAGCCTGGTGACAGACGGACGGACGGACGGACGGACAGCCAAGTCTTAGTAATAGGGGCCTGCACTTTTTTGGCATGACAGTCCGTAATGTCCTAGCTTGTCGACATCACTGCCACAGGGACATTTATGAGGAGCGCAGACCACAACCCCAAGCCGTAGACAGGTTGCAATTTGGAGCGTGTCAGGCTCAAGAAATGTTCCTGTATTTGAAGAAGGGTATGCGTGAAGCCAGTAGCCGGTCTCATGCGTACCCACGACCAAAAGCCTGGCAAGCGCCGAAGCTTTTATTTAACTTACAATGTCTGTATGTATGTATGTATTTATGTATGTATGTATATATCTATGTATGTATGTAAGTCTGTATGTATGTAAGTTCGGGTGAAATCATGCAATTCAATTTTGAAGCAGATATCTTCAACCAATTGAGCTGAAATTTTGTATACAAGCTCAATTTGGATGACAATGCATGGTTAACTTTGTAACATCATTCTAAATCCAACATGGTGGCATATCCAAGAATGCAGACTAGTTATTTTTAGTGCACTTCTACAATATGGGTATCAAATGAAAGGGCTTGCTAAGAATAATTCGAATAAAGTGACGTGGTAACAGACTAAAAAGTCAAAAATAAATTAAAAGTAAAAAACCTTTTTAAAAACTAGCCTTTATTTGAATGCGCTAAAACGAAAAAAAATAATATTTACTTTAAAACTTTTACTATCTACTTATAAAGTTGTCACGAATTAAAGAAATACTTGCTTTCACTAGCTAATGTGTAATCATCGGTATATAATATGTATGTATTTAGGTATATATTATAGTGAGTATGTATATGTTCAAGTACATATACAAGTGTATTTTTATATTTTTATATGTATCTTTATATGTATTTGTTGGTATGTAGGTAGTATATTTTTAATATATACGTATATGTATATAAATTTATTGTATATAATTTATCTTTATAATCTTTTATTTTATTTTTTAAATACTTCTTGCATTGTTTGCCAATGCTATATAAAGCACTTACTCATGACCATGGGTTGAATGGAAGAAATATCTTTCAGAGTTAAGTCCACCTTTGCCATAAACTTTATTATTATTTTAATCCAATGTGTATTTTTTTGAGTGCAATAAAGTATATAATAGATTATGTAATGCCTTTATAAGTAGATAGTAAAAGTTTTAAAGTAACTAACTGAAGTATAATAATATATAACATATAGTAGAAGTATAGTAATATATATAACTAAGTATTTAACTGAGGTAGGGCACAGCAGGAAATTTACTGCTCTAAATGTGGAGCAGCCCGACTGGGGTAGTACCTCGACCTTACAGAAGACCACAGCTAAATAATACTGTTTTCAAGCAGTATTGTGTTCCTGTTGGTGAGTAAGGTGACCAGAGCTCCTGGGGGGGATTGGGGATAGGGTCGGCAACGCACTTGCGAAGCTTCTGGTGTTGCAGGCGTCTATAGGCTACGGTAGTCACTTACCATCAGGTGAGCTGTACGCTTGTTTGTCGAAAATTTTATTTTATTCGTTACTAGCTGCTGCCCGCGACGTCGTCTGCTTGCGTTCACTGCTCGTTCCCCGTAGGTGATAGCGTGATAATATGTAGCCTATGTTCTGACCCGACTTCTTAATAATATTCGTGCCAAATTTGAAGTAAATCCATGCAGTACTTTTTGAGTTTATCCCGGACATACATACAGACAAACAGACAAAAATTCTAAAAACTATATTTTTGGCCTCGGTATCGATTGTAGATCACACCCCAAGTATTCTTTTAAAAAAATATTCAATGTACAGTTTTGACTTTCCTACCATTTTATTATATGTATAGATTGTGAATTTATAAAAACAACCTCTGCCACCATAAGCCTGCTGCAATTTTTTTTTGTCTTTTTCCTCTCATGTTAATTACATGTAGTAAGCTAAAACCGTTAATATTTTACATTATATACCTAACTGTAGTAGGCAGCCATCTCTATGATTGCTACACTTACCTGCAGCCAGGTCAGTAACCTCAGTCAGCAGTAACCTGGCTGCAGGTAAGTATAGCAATCACAGAGATGAGTGCCTACTATAGTCAGGTATATAATGTAAAATATTGACGGTTTTAGCTTACTACATGTAATTAACATGAGAGGAAAAAAATTTTAGAAGAAAATTTTTTTTTTTAAATATTATTAGGTATTTGCAGCAGGCTTATGGTGGCAGAGGTTGTTTTTATAAATTCACAATATTGAAATCAGCCTATAATAAATTGTTTCATCTAATTAACAGATGAGGGAAGATTTTGTTATATTCCGGATCTTAGACCAAAAAAGCAATAAACATCTTGCTACTTATTTAGTATATTTATAAAAAGTATATGATTTTTACCTACATACACTGACAAATACATACATTAACACATATATACACTAACACATACATGAACTCACTTAAGTGTGAATATATTTGTAATAGTTTTACGGATCAAATTGATGTACCAAATTTCCATTCGGTCCGGATGTGGAGAGACTGGCAATCTGAAATACAGGTCTCCTAGCACAGTCGCCAGTCTCTCAAACAGATTTTGCTTTGTGAATTGTGAAATTTGTATATTTTATTTTGTGATTTTGTGTGAGAGAAAATAAGTAATTAATATTATTATTATAATATTTATTATTATTTTAAATATTTGAGGAACATTCATAAAATTGACGCGAACTTGGCGCTGAACTAACTGACTGACTGGCTGACTGACTCATAAAATTAAAAACTATTTTTTTAATTAGATTTTGGTATTGCAAGCGATTCATTTATCCAAATGAATTTATGGTTTTATTTATATTTGTATAGAAATAAAGCACAACATTACTATATTGGGTTTATACTGTTATGACATGAAATTCAAATGTATACTTCCAAATTTAAAGGTGAAGACCTTCTTTAAGCGTGCTCTACGCAGGAGTTACAAAATTCTTGTAGAATAAATAACTTTTTCATTAGGTACATATATATAGAGACCTTTAAGACTTAAACCATAGCCTTTATTAACACTATACCGCAAAAATGTCGTATATTTTTTACATTTATAAATTTCAAGCAGTCATTTAGAATACATTATTACGATAAGGTCATCTGACCTGCAGCAAATAAGGGCTATTATTGATAATTGGAACTTAAATTTTAACATTTTAATAATTATTTTCCAGGACACGAAAATCATATTACCACACAAGCTAAGATACTTAGAGAACATGTTGAACGCAGAGGTTGTCGCGAAGGCTGCAAAGATTCGCCAGAGAATGGAAGCGAATCCAAACAATCAGGACAGCGAGAAAAGCTGGCCGATGTTGCTAGCTCAATATCAAGCGGATGACAATAAAAACGTACTACATTTCAACAACTACGGCTTCTATAGAAGACGTATTCCCAATTTGTAATGCACTACTGTTGTACATTTAGGATTTCAATTATTTGTAATTAAACATGTTATAAAATATGTATAGTTTGTGGATATGTCAACCAATTAAAGAAAAACTACCTCCTGTACTACTCAAAGATGCTCTTACAAGAAAAAATCCTTTGAAAGTAGTTAGGAATGAATAATATAACATTTATATGTTTGAATGTTTGTCAAAACTCTAACAAAGTATAACAATTAATACAACTTAGGTGTATAAAAATGTATGCATCTTGATGTTCATAAGATGTATGCCCATTTAGCCAGTGTAGCGATTTAATACGACCTACCTTTTTTACAACTAGGTCGACAAACAAGCGTACGGTTCACCTGATGGTAGGTAAGCGATTACCGTACCATATAGACGCCTGCAACACCATAAGCATCACAGGCGCGTTGCCGACCCTACCTCCAATCCCCCCCAGGAGCTCTTGTCACCTTACTCACCACAGGAATACAACACTGCTTGCTGCTTTTCAGTACGATCGAGGTACTTCTATGGACTGCTCCAGATTTTGAGCAGGATATTTCCTGCTGTGCCCTACCTCAGTATCGTACCTTGACTAATTGAATTTGAACTTAGATATATTAATATTTATTGAAATAATCAAATCACATTAACATTCAATTACCTAAGGCATTATTATTTTGTGCTAAAGCAACAAAACAATTTACTCTAATATAATAAAAATCTATTTACTTCTATAGATTTGACGCGTTATCGAAAGGGTCTTGGAAAAATCCTCGTGGGGGGAAAGTTTTAATAATTTTCTCTCAGGGATTCTCTGTGTTGTGGATGCGAAAATCGAATAAATTCGGTCATTGGCATCAACCGCTGAATTCCCTTGAAAGGTATTGAAAGATATTTTAATTAACGAAGACAGAAAGTGCCGAGGAGATTGATGAAAGGGTGAACAACTATTGACACGACTTGAAAATAACAAGTATTTAAAATTTGTTATATTCAGTAGGTATTATAGTAAGATTAATAAAACAACGGACGGCAACATCACAGAGATATATAACAATTGTTAAGCGCCGACTATACTTATTACAAGAAAGAAAAATTGCCTTAGGATTATATATAGCATTAGCATTAGCATAGCACGACAACATTTGCATTGGCCATACAGATGTTTGCCGTGGTCTGGGTGTTTGTACAGTCCTTGTGGGTCTCCCCACCGTGCCTCGGAGAGCACGTTAAGACGTCGGTCCCGGTTGTTATCATATACACCTGATAGCAATCGTTACTCACAGTCATTGAGATATATGTACTCACAGTAGGGAATATATCCGCCAACCCGCATTAGAGCAGCGTGGTGGATTAAAGCTCCGATCCGTCTCCTACATGGGGAAGAGGCCTATGCCCAACAGTGGGATATTACAGGCTGAATCGTGATAATTATATAGATGTCCTTTACGAAATATTATTTTATTACCTGTTTGCAGGAATCGTCTTGAACTTGAGACAGTAATGCATATCTTAGTTATAATATTAAAATTTATATAATACTAGCCGACCTGGCGAACTTCGTACCACCTTATTTTTTTCTTGCATATATCTAATAATTGTATATATCGAAATAATATATAAGCCTATCTTTCAACTTGGATCAAACTGTACAAAGATTAAAATCTGTTCAGTAGTTTAGAAGTCCATCGCGGAAAAACAACGTAACACGTAATTTAGGTACCTATATGTAAGTATACCATTTTTACCAAAACTGTCTGTAAATATTTAGTTCTTAAGTTGTGAATCGTACAAGATAATAATAATTCATACTAATTTTATAAATGCGAAAGTAACTCTGTCTGTCTGTCGCGCAATCACGCCAAAACTACTGAACTGATTTAAATGAAATTTGGTATACTGAAAGTCTAGAGTCTAAGAAAGGACATCAAGCTACTTAAATATACAATAATTTGGAAAATCCAAAAGTGCACGCCTCACACGCTCATTGTGTTACGAATTGAAATTAATAATAATTGCATAAAAGAGAAATCAATCGAAAAAAATATAATTTTTTTTGTCGATTTTGCAAGATAAAATCGTTCTTATAATTATGTTAAGGTAGGCACTAAATTATCGCTTAGCCTGCTTTGCTAACCTATCTTTTTCTCGTTCGCTTTGTCTAAAATCATAGTTTTGACGAACTTGAGACATTCGACATTTTTTTTGAACAAGGTTTACATCATCCTTATTAGGAATTTGAGCAGAATGGATTCCACTATGTTTATTTCCAAGACAGCAGCTTTCAGGTTTATTCAGCTCAATCATAACATCATCTTTATAATTTTTCGAAAGACTCATAATTTTTACAACGTTCTCTTTTATAATCACGTTGTAATTGATCACGTTTTCTTGCAGAGTTTTTATTTTCTTTTGGCATTTTATATTAACGAAAATCTCTCGACACGTCACGAAACATAGATACAATTTTAACTTCACTGCCAAAAATATCAATAATGTCGCTAGATGCAGCAGAAGTTATTTAAAAAATAAATAATTCATGAAAAAGAAGAAAGGAAAAAAAAATAGAAGGTGATAATTTTTATGAAAGAAACAATTCAATCATAAAAAGATATACAGTTCATCCTTAGAGTGACTGAAGTATTATTCAAAAGAAATTATTACAATTAATTGTTTATATTTTTCTAAAACGTGAAGACAACAAAAGGGCACAGACCAACGGACAGCTGACATATCACTTTTTAATTACGTTTTTTTTGTTATAAATATTAAACAAAATGAAAAGAAAAAATACGCTGACTTTATAGATTAACATGTCTAGTTTCCGAAACAACCTTTTCTTTTTAAATTCAGTGCCTAACTTAACGTATAAGAACGATTTTATCTTGGAAAATGGACACAGAGCCGTCTTTCGATAGTAAAGCACACCCACACGCTTAAGCGTGTGACGCGTGCAATAAATGATAAATGTACAAATGAATTAAGTACAAAAAAATAACTACCTATATAAACGACCTATATATATAATTATATATATATATATCTGTAGGTAGTATATATATCTATGTATATCTACTAAATATTATACCAACTAAATATTTTCGTCGCGAAAGTGTAGTAAATCGGCCAAGTGCGAGTCGGGCTCGCGCACGACGGGTTCCGTACCATTGACGAGGTAAACAACAGTAGGTAAATTGATTATAATATTAGGCAAAAAGCGGCTAAAAATCACTTTTGTTGTTTGAGAGCAAAAATAGGCAAAAATGAGGTTTTTTTGTATGGGAATTCCCTTAAATATTCATTTTATTTTTAGTATTTATTATTAAAGTATAAATACAACTGAGTATTTTGTGAATATTTCAAGTGCCTACCTGTTGCCATTATTGATATCGAGCAAAAAAGGGCAAGAAAATCGCGTTTGTTGTATGGGAGCCCCCTTAAATATTTATTTTATTTTTAGTATTTTTTGTTACAGCGGCAACAGGAATACATAATTTGTGAAAATTTCAACTGTCTAGCTATCGCCGTTCTTGAGATACAGCCTGGTGACAGACGGACGGACGGACGGACAGCGAAGTCTTAGTAATAGGGTCCCGTTTTTACCCTTTGGGTACGGAACCCTAAAAAGATGTGTTTTATATATCTTATTCTTTACTAATCTATAGCCTATTTAAAGAGAAAGGTTATGATTTAAGAAGAAGGAAGGTTATTTAATATTTTATTCCTCAAATCAACGCGAGTGAAACCGCGGGGCACAGCTAGTAATAAATATATATATAAGATACAAGCGTAGCTTAGTTTGGGTCACACTATCAAAAATACTGTATAGGTATTCTACGTGATAAGTTATTTCGCTCCTACAAAGTAATTTTGCTTGTCAAGCACTAATTGTTATACCTTTTTAGAAACCACACAAACTAAGCATTTTGTAAATACTGGCCAATTCTAGTGCCACACATTTTTTTTTTCACAATTAAAGGTAAAATCTTGATAAAAAGTAACGAATAAAAATAAAAAACTTCTAAGGCTAATTTTCATAAGTTTAGAATAAATTATGCCTGAAATAGTAATTTCGTTAGATAGTCCAAGTATTCCCGAGTGTTGGAGTACGTGCGCGCCTGACGTTTGCGCGTGAACCACCGGCTCCTGGTCTAGCTCGCGGGGCGCGGGCGACGGGGGGCGGCGGGGAGCACCGGCGACGGGCGCGAGCGCAGCATCATTACCCACGACGCCGAGCCGTCATTACTACTATTTTAATTATTCGCGACGCCAAGCCGACCATAGTTTTATATATTTTTTGTAATTTACAACAATATAGGTACCATACGAAGAAATACAGTCCATTTTATTAACCAGCATTCGGGTATCCACTTAGGTACATACTGAAGGCACCGACTTCAAAATTATAAAATACTAGCTTCTGCGCGCGACTTCGTCGGCGTGGACTCCACTCTTGTTGGTCTTAGCGTGATGATATATAGCCTATAGCCTTCCTCGATAAATAGGCTATCTAACACTGAAAGAATTTTTCAAATCGGACCAGTAGATTCTGAGATTAGCGCGTTCAAACAAACAAACAAACAAACAAACAAACAAACAAACAAACAAACTCTTCAGCTTTATTATATTAGTATAGATTATTTTATAATTTCTGATTAACTAAATCAAAATAAGAATTACTTTGTGCTAAGTAAACTTATTTGTTACTTTTTAGTTTCCTGTTTGAAGTCGGTTTTTTTTTTTGTTAATAATTATTGTCTATAAATCATTTGAAGTAGGTAATATTACATGTTTGAAATTTTCGAATTAAATTATATCTGTTTAAGACTTAAACAGATATATATAATTTAAATAAAGTCAAGTCAAAATAAAGTCTTTATTTGAAAAAGGTTTAATAAAGATGGAGAAGATTTGCTTTATATCACACTAGCTTCTGCGCGCGACTTCGTCGGCGTGGACTCCGCTCCTATTGGTCTTAGCGTGATGATACATAGCCTATAGCCTTCCTCGATAAATGGGCTATCTAACAGTGAAAGAATTTTTCAAATTGGCCGAGTAGATCTAGAGATTACCGCGTTCAAACAAACAAACAAACAAACAAACTCTTCAGCTTTATATTATACTAGCTTCTGCGCGCGACTTCGTCGGCGTGGACTCCGCTCCCATTGGTCTTAGCGTGATGATACATAGCCTATAGCCTTCCTCGATAAATGGGCTATCTAACAGTGAAAGAATTTTTCAAATCGGCCCAGTAGTTCCAGAGATTAGCGCGTTCAAACAAACAAACAAACAAACAAACAAACAAACAAACAAACAAACAAACAAACAAACAAACAAACAATCAAACAAACTCTTCAGCTTTATTATATTAGTATAGACTAGCTTCTGCGCGCGACTTCGTCGGCGTGGACTCCGCTCCTATTGGTCTTAGTGTGATGATACATAGCCTATAGCCTTCCTCGATAAATGGGCTATCTAACACCGAAAGAATTTTTCAAATCGGACCAGTAGATCCTGAGATTAGCGCGTTCAAACAAACAAACAAACAAACAAACAATCAAACAAACTCTTCAGCTTTATTATATTAGTATAGATTAGTATAGATTTATAAGAATAGGTACCTACTAGCTGACCCTGCAAACGTTTTTGCCATATATTTTATTAACTCCCTTAATCATCCCCCCCTATAACTTTGGATTGTGAAAAATATATGTTAGCCGATTTTCAGACCTACCTGATATGCACACAAAATTTCATAAAAATCGGTCCAGCCGTTTCGGATGATTATGGTAACTAACATTGTGACACGAGAATTTTACATATAAGAAGATTTATTTTGAAAAAATGTACGGTATGGTGAAGTTATCAGATTCTCATTTTTCATTGTCAGGTATCTATTGACACTATAATGAACTTCTTGAAACAACTTTCTTTACAGTTTGAAAGGCCCTAAGTTTTTATCTGTAGGTATATTTTATTATTTTACTAGCTTCTGCGCGCGACTTCGTCGGCGTGGACTCCGCTCCTATTGGTCTTAGCGTGATGATACATAGCCTATAGCCTTCCTCGATAAATGGGCTATCTAACACTGAAAGAATTTTTCAAATCGGCCCAGTAGAACCAGAGATTACCGCGTTCAAACAAACAAACAAACTCTTCAGCTTTATATATTAAAGTATAGATTTATAAGAATAGGTACCTACTAGCTGACCCCACAAACGTTTTTTTGCCATATATTTTATTAACTCCCTTAATCATCCCCCCCTATAACTTTGGATTGTGAAAAATATATTATGTTGGCCAATTTTCAGACCTACCTGATATGCACACAAAATTTCATAAAAATCGGTCCAGCCGTTTCGGATGATTATGGTAACTAACATTGTGACACGAGAATTTTACATATAAGAAGATTTATTTTGAAAAAATGCACGGTATGGTGAAGTTATCAGATTCTCATTTTTCATTGTCAGGTATCTATTGACACTATAATGAACTTCGTGAAACAACTATTCACAAAAAGAATGACAATATAAACGGCACTGTATATCAATATTAGCATCAAGTCATCCACCAAACTTTATTCTGAAATATATACCTACCTGATATAACGATGATGCAGTGGTGCGCGTACCGTGTAGGCGCTCGCACATCGGCGATTGCGGGTTCGATGGCAGCTTAGTATGGATATTTCAATATTTGTATATATGTATACAAATATTTCTTTCCTGCCTGGTTGTCTGTCCGTGTGGATCTCTCCACAGTGCCTCGGAGAACACGTTAAGCAGTCAATCCCGGTTGTTATGATAGACTGTAGACACCTAATCGTTATATCCGCCAACCCGCAAAGGAGCGGCGCGGTGGATTGAGCTCGACAAACAGGCCTATGCCGCAGCTGTGTATTGTTAGTCTGAATCGTATCGTAATGTATATCTTTCATACGCTTCTCTTCAGGCCCCGTAGTCTTCTACCAGAATAGTGGATTGGCTTAATATTGTATACTCAGATAACTACCTACGTAATAATAGCTTTGTTTTCCTGATGACATATAGGTATATCAGCTAATTATCGCTAAAAAAATACTACCTAGTTTTTGATAACCAAAGAGAAATCGTCTTTAATAACTAAAAAACACAAACTAGAAGCCAATATTGGGAGGTCAGGATTATGATTCAAGGCTCAGAAATCGCTTACCGGACTATACCGACCAAGTAAATAACTTAAGCCTGGAGAATTGAGTTATTTCATCCGCTTAAATCCACATCGTAACAATAAAATATAATACGTCATATCGTTTATAGCGTATTTAGTTAATTCCATTAATCGATTTTTTTATTCAAACAATCATTTTTATTTATACATACTAGCTGACCCGGCGAACTTCGTACCGGCTGTGTCGGTTCGTTAACTTTTCATTTTTTTTAATACACTTCCTTCTCAGAACCCCTCCACTAACACTTAAACTTTATGGTATGGTATTAAAGTTCAAATTGACTTTTAAGTATTATTACGAATCTTTTGTATGGGAATATCGAAAAGTGTTATTTTTAGATTTTTTCAGGGAATTTTTTAAATTTTTCTCTCCGTAAGACCCATCCTCGTACTTCAAGAAAAGAATTAGCAAAATCGGTTCAGCCGCTCTCGAGATTTGCGTTTAGCAACACAGTCAGCGATTCATTTTATATATATTTTCAGGGATTTTTTTTAAATTTTTCTCTCCGTAAGAACCATCGTCGTACTTCAAGGAATATTATAAAAAAAAATTAGCAAAATCGGTTCAACCGCTCTCGAGATTTGCGCTTAGCAACACAATCAGCGATTCATTTTTATATATATAGAGATAGAGATATATAGAGATTACTTTTAATTCGTTTACTAAGTAAGGGATAACAGACACGGGTTAATAATACAAGGTGTGGATGACAATAGAACGATAATTGAAAACACCGTTAGTACTAGTATAAAGAAGTATTTCAAAACCATCAGATAAGTCCTAACATCAAAATAAAAAAAAAAGATTTTTTCATACAAACTAATTCAATATAATTTAATAAAATTTTATAACATCATTTTTGTAACTATAGTTTGTCCATTTTATTATTAGTCTTTTGACAGATCGACGACTGACAAGGTTTAGTGATGTCCTAAAGAATAATCGGTGTCGCTAATTTTCTTGTTAAAAATATAATATTTATTAATATGAAAATATTACGACGTAAAACTTATATATATGTACGTCAACTGGATATCGATGAACAATATCGTTGCAAGGCAATATCTATACATATAATAAAATGGTAGAAAAGACAAAACTGTACATTGGATATTTTTTTAAAAGAATACTTGGGGTGTGATCTACAGTCGATACCGAAGCCAAAAATATAGTTTTTAGAATTTTTGTCTGTTTGTCTGTATGTATGTCCGGGATAAACTCAAAAAGTACTGCATGAATTTATTTTCAAATTTGGCACGAATATTATTTAGAAGTCAGGTCAACATATAGGCTACATAATTATTATCGTGCTATCACCTACGGGGAACGAGCAGTGAACCTTTATTTCTTCAACGCATTCTGTAACAACGTGTAATCTAACGACGCATATTTGAATGTTGTTGTTATTATGTTAATAACCATGCTATAATCTAGCTTCACTCTATAAAAATCACGCAATATAAGTAACTTAGGCCGATAAACATAATTAAATGAATATAAGTAGTATCAAGACAATTTTAAAGCAGCGCCATCTATGAGATTTCAAAAACATCATCATCAATCCCTTTTTGGATATAAATAATTTAAATTTGATCTGATGATGTTGGCGAGGTTAATTGGTTATTTTTAAAAGTCATAGATGGAGTTGTGCCTTTTTTTTAAAATTGTATTGTTAATTCGTTTCAGAGATGAACAAAACATTTAAAAAATGTGTTTATATAAGTTTTAAGCTGCTTCATCTATGTCTTATAAAATTGATCGAGTTTATCTGTATGTAATAATAATAACAAACAGAACTCAAAAAGAACTGCATAGATTCATGACAAAATTTTAAACTCGAGAACGGCACGCTTTTGCTGTAAGCAATTTGAACTTGTGGGGTGTGTGCGAGGGAGTTTCCAATGAAACGCTAGTGCTAGCGCTAGCTAGTGACGTGCCGCCATAAACTAAATAACGAAGAAAGCCGACGCGAACGCCAAATGTCATGATAGGTAGCCTAACCACTAATGTTGTATATCGAGAAGGCCTATAAGTATGTATTTTTACCCTATTCTGTATTCCTTATTCATTATTTTCTCCATCTGCTTTAGTCACAACTTATGACTTAATTCAGCAGAATCACCATAAAGTCATTTATTCAAAGCAGGCTGAAAATAAGCACTTTTTGAAGGTCAATTTTATAATAGACAGTCTCTCTCCGTTACTGCACTTTCTGTAGATATGTAATGTAAAGAAGAAATGGGTAAATGAATGTTATTTTAAAGGGTATTTTTCGTGCTGTATAGCGTTCACGCAGACGATGTCACGGGCAGCAGCTAATATTATAATGTATATTTTTGTCCGATTTGAATTACATATACTTATTAATATTATTATTTTTCACTGAATTTTGTGTTCAATAACAATAAACTATAGCCTATGGTACTCCTGAATGGTGTAGCTTTCTGTTCGTGAAAGAATTTTCATGATCGGATTACTATTTGCGAAGATTACTTCCTACAAACAAACAAAGTTAAAAACTTCACCTGTTTATAATATAGATTAGCATTTATTTCTACCGATTATTTGTAATCTGTGGCACAATCATAGTAATCGTTATGTGTGGCATATCACTAAAGGGGCGGTACCCGTCCATGAAGTACGATATTATATCTATGATTTTTTTAGTTAAACAATATGAAACTTCATGGGCCGGAGCTGTCAAAAGACTAATAATAAAATGGACAAAGTATACAGGATCACTGACCTGTTACACGCGTCATCGCGCCGCCTTCGCGCGTGGCCTTCTTTCTACGCGGCATAATCGCGTGGAAATGCTATGTGCTTGTTGTACCTACAAAACTTCATTATTTTGATTGAATAAAAAATAGTAAGTTAGAAAAGTAAATTAAAATAAATTGTTACGCATTTAAAATTAAATTGAATAAAAAACTATTTGATTTAAATTTTCTCAAACCATCAATTTTTTTTTTTAAATATGCAGAACTGATCAGTAGCCGATACTGAATAAGTTATTTTTTTTTTTTAAACATTAGTTATTATAATATTATTTGGTCTGCGAACTGTTACTAAATGGAAATGATTAAAAATTTTGCCTTTTTTGTGGCAGTCGATCCCATATCCATTATTTTTATGCTCTATCTTTTTAAAAATAATAATAGCTGTCCTTGAGTCGTTAACCGCCGGTTTTAGGGTAGGTCAGGTCTTTAGTATGATACATACGTAGAAATTTAAAAAAATGAAAAATCATAATTTGTGACTAAACTACTGGATGTATTTTATTGATTTTTTGTATGTGGGCTTGGAATGTCATTACATATACGCTGTCCAAGTTATCGTTGTATTATCATCCCCATCCTGTATATGTATACATTAGACCAGTGTTCCGCAAAGGGTGTACCGCGGCACACTGGTGTGCCGTGGTCGTTTATTGGTGTGCCTCGGAAAAATAAAGTTTCCGTTTATTGATTAATAATAAATATTGTTTCGGTGATTAATAAATAAATGTTGGTTAATGTTACTTAAAAAATGATTTTCTATTTGTGGTGTACCTCCAAAATATTTTTCTATTCCTAGGTGTACCTTGAACACAAAAAGTTTGCGGAACACTGCATTAGACAATACATTAAAAAAAAGCGTAAATAATTTATTAAACATCTAATCTCTTAGACATACAATTACATTTTTTTATATATAATCTTGTATTTACATGTCCCATCGATTAAACATTCGTTGTTATAATATATGTATAAATTTCCTTAATAGAACTTATGACATAAAGATCTGGAATTTATTTTTATTACAGACTTAATTTTTTTATCAAATGACAAGATCATAAATATTACCAATTTATTATGTTATAAAAAATTACGAGTGCCAAATTATTGTTAATATATATTTGTGTATAAGTTACATCGTATAATATAAGTTTATTTAATTTTAATAAAGCATTCGTTTGCATTCAAGACATAATTTTGAACATGTAAAAAAAAATTAACATCACCTTTCGAAAGACAGTAAATAAAAAACTATATGACCGATTTATCTTCCATTATCCTAAATTTAATTTGGTGTAGAAATTTTTGTATTAAAATATCGGAATACCAATTGTTAATAAGAGGTAGTAAAAAGAATCATTTTTTTAACCACATCTGTTCTTCATATCTTCAACTAGTAACTCAACAATTATTATCTAATTTTTAAACAATAATATAATATGCAAATATGCGTATCGATCGCCATATTGAATTCAGTATTTGTACCTAATCTTGATTAAGAGTTGTCCTACAAAATTTTCGAGAATATATTTTCACATTTCAAAGATTTAATTCAAGTGCTATTGAAATCACGACTTAGAAACGGGGTTATATAAGTATATATATATATATATATATATATATATATATATATATATATATATATATATATATATATATATATATATATATATATATACAGGGTGTCCCGCGATAATCTGCAACCCCGAAAGAGGGTGAAACTAGACCATAAATTATCGACAAAAAACAGAAAAAAATTAAAAAAATTAAAAAAAAAATTTTTATTTTTTTTACTGACGAATTGAGATTTTTATATAGCTTACGTAGCCTCTTTGTACAAAAAATGATGATTTTTGTACGTGTTTTTTGGGATACAGGCGTAAATTTTTTTTTATTTGAATGGCAATATGGTAAGAAATAATAATAAATCATAAAATTTCCTGATATTGGGGGCATAATTCTGAGAAAATTAGAGATCATTGAAAAAAACAGTCATAAAAAATGGATTTTTTTTCACAAGAAGCATAATTAAAGACATAATGCCACTTTTTTGCCAGCTAATTTTTATTTTATCCTTACCGCCAAGTACGTGGCGTAATATTTTATTTTATTTTAAAGTAATCGACCCACTACTTTGGAAGAAATCATCATTTTTTGTACATAGAGTCTAGGTAAGATATAAAAATCTTAATTCGTCAATAAAAAATAAAATATTTTTTTAAAAAAGTTTTTTCTATGTTTTTTGTCGATAATTTATGGTCTAGTTTCACCCTCTTTCGGGGTTGCAGATTATCGCGGGACACCCTGTATATATTATAGAATACCTTTCATAATAACCAATAAAGGCAATATCATTAAGGCATTTAATTAAAGGTAGGTACTATGAATTGTTTCATTGTGGCACAACAACTTACGTCCGAAGTTTCTAATGCTTGAAGTTATTGAGTTCAAGACAAAATTCGTAAGAGGTTTATCTCAATTTTTTTTACATTAGTATGCAAGATTATTTTTTGGAACAAGATGGACACATTTCAAAACAAAGGTCAGAGATCAAGTTAGTAAGCTCGATAGTTTTCGTGCTTTAGTGTCCACTAATTTCGATAGTATAAATAGAGTCTTGGAAAGACGCGTGAAATTTAAGAAGTTTAATCACTTTTAGTCGTAGGTCTCGGGGAAGTTTGCATTTACAATTTAAAAAAAAAAATTTATCTCTGATTTAGAAATAATTTTTTAAATATTTTTTCTTCACACAGGTAACCATATATTTGAATCATACCTACAATCCTACAAACAGGTATAATTACAAAAAAGGCCGCGATAGCTGTCGACTACAAGTTTAATTTTATCTTGATAAGTGACCTGAACATATTAGGTTATAAGTATCCCGTCTGATTAATAATCACAACAATAGGTGTAAGACTTTCTTTTTACATTACTTTGTAAGAAAAATATTATATAATTCAAAATCTTAATGTAACTTTTGGAATGATATAAATAAATACCTAACATAATTAAATTTCTATAAAATTTCATTTCGATTCCGGTCAATCAATTCATTAGGTAATCGACCAGATATATTTATATTTAATTGGCTCTGCAACTTATTTAGTGAGTATATTCCGTCGCGTAACGCAATCTCAAGTTCATAAACGATAGAGCACCGTATAAAAATATAACTTATATTGTAATTAAAACATTTCAGATGATACAAATCTATTTCTATCTAAAACAACAGCTAATTGTACTTTTACTTTTATTAGTTTGGATAAATAATAAAATAAATATTTTCCCACGTCATCTGGCAGTGCTTTACGCTTTACAACAAAAATAAAAAAAAGGAATTTCGACCACACATACCTAAAGAAAAAAAATTGTTGTACATGTTAATAAGGGGTTATAACACTTTCTTAAGCTCCCATAAGTTTAAATAAATTTTAAATCAGCAACACTATATTTTTCAAAGTACCGAAACGAACCCCCGACCCCTGACGCGCACGCAAACGCACGCACGTACGTCGTCTTGACCCACATTAACTCACTCAACTCACGCATACAGTCGTGCACGATTTAAATTATGGGGGTTCATGATGGTTCTTGAGTTTTTCTTCATAAAATTTATTGATTTTAAAATTTTGTTGCATTTTATGATAAGTATAAACCATTATTGATTTATACTTATTTTGTATTTATTGTTATCCGTACTAACGGTAAATACTCATTTTTAACTATCGTATCCAATAAAAAATTCATATTCATCTAAATGCTAATAGTTTTTAATTTAAATCATGCCCTGTTCATTTTAAAGACGTATCATTAACATATAATTCGAACATTTTTTTTTTAAATTAAGGTCGTCTTTTCAGTTTTGACAAATTATATTATGTTTAAAAAGAAAGCTAAGTAAAACGACATATACAACAGTAAATAGACTATATTTATATTTACAAGCAGCTTTATCAAACGGTTACACTTTGGGCGTTTCATAAATATAACCCAATATAATACACTAAAAAAACAAGTTTAAATGGTAATGAGCAGGACAAATGTATCAAAGGACTGTTTATTAAGTTAATGCAAGTGTAATATAGACAGTTGACCTTAAATCTGCCGCAGGAAGTAAACTAGAGATGACTTTCTGAAGATACATGCAAAGGGCCATGCTCTTCTGAGCGATTCACAGACCACAGAAATGAAGCGATTGAAGAACATTAGCAGCAGACAACTTCGACGATACCGACCTAATTATAGATTAATTATTTTTTGTACAATTATTATTTTACATTTAGCTGTACAAGATATTCGCTTACTATAACTATGATTCTTGAACACAAAAATATTCTACTAACGATTTCCTTTAAAAACAAAGTAAGTTTGGAGTGTCTGGAAGAAATGGCTAAATAGCCATAAGTCCGCCCATTGTACTTCACAGTCTGTAAAGGTCTTAAAATGCGTTTAATGTTTAAAATGTAGTTGTGGTGTACAATAAAGTATAAATAAAAATAATATATTTAATAAATAAATCTCATAATCTCTAAAATTGTCAATTCGGTAAAAATGTTTGAACATCTGGATATCCGTAAAAATAAACAAAGTTTATCTGAAGTTGCATATACTGCAAAAAGTTTAGATAGTGCAATGTTAATTATACATCTTTGAAGCGAGCAGGGTATGGTGATGACGAGTCGTGGAAATGAATGAAGAAAATGAAATGTTACTCCCCCCCCCCCCACAAGGGAAGTCATCTACTAAACGGTAATGAGATCTTAGTGGGTGCCATTATATTTTATATTTTTACAACTTAATTCAACTAATAACTCTAGAATATACCTTAAACACTTATTTATAATAGGTTACGTAAATGTCATTTACTAAAATTAGGCTTGCATGCAAAAAAAAATGTACAGTAGATACCTATAATAATAAATGATCCTAATTGAAAAAATCGATTTTATATTTATTTTCTTTTGATAAATAAATTATAACTGAAATATGTATTTATATAAGAAAAAAAAAGGCAAATTTTAATCCATCAAAATAGTTTAAAACTAGGCAAGAATATATTATAATCATTTTTGTAATATAATTGAGTGTTCTTAATAAGGGAATTCCGGATCAACAGAATCCTTTTATTACAATTGTACCATCAAAATAGAATTATTTAAAGCGACAGGTTTAATACAATTTTACAATTTTATTACATTACCAAAAGTTGCATTTACATTTATGACATTTGACATTGTGTCTATAGTCCGGTCGCTGAAGAGAAAGAATTTCGTACACCGACCTGTCATCTTTTGTCTTTGTCGCTCGCGTACAAACATATTGCGGTTGCGCTCACACAGGCGTATTGTGACAGGCAAAAGATGGACAGGTCGGTGTACGAAATTCTTTCTCTTCAGCGAACGGACTGTAGTGTTGGTGTCACGTAACCCTGTCAACTCGACATCGCTACTCTTACTCAAGGACCAAATTTGTCATTCCTGTTTTAAAAGTTCTTGATAAAAATATCCGATATTTAACAGTATCCATGAGATAAAATCCTGTGACAAATTCTTGTTTTTTTTTTTACAATCAAAGCTTCTTTTTACCATTAACATATTTCCATTTGAAACATAATATGATACCAAAAGTTGTAGTTTACTATAAATAAGCCCTAAGGGCCTGTATACCTCCTTCTGATGAAGCCTATCAGAAACTTATGTGCAAGATAAACTTTATGAGCAATTGATGAAACTGGCCCTTCGATTGTAAGCCAATAAATATTAGGCTGTATTGCGTAACGAAACATCCAAAATTTTCGGTGGAATCAATTCGAGTATAAAACTGGCTGTCACACCGTAATCTTACATTAGAACAAAATTCACTATGTCATAATATAAAAATTGTTATAGCATAAAGCACCGCCGTACATTCGAGATTTCACGAAAGGCATACAAACAACAAACGAAAATAAAATAAAATAAAAGTAACAAATTAATAACAAATCGAATGAACCATTAAATAGCACGAAATATTTTTAAAGTGGCTCATTTCTATCTCAACGCATGAGATACACATTAAGTGCTAAATTTTTTTTATATAAAAAAGATCTCAAGTCATGGATGCACCGATATTATTAACTTAAAAATTGTTACCATATAAAAAAAATTAAGACAATAATTACAAATTTCATTTGGCAACACTAAATTTCTAAAGACATTAAGCCGTATACACATATAAAATTTAAAGGCACACAGACTATATAACAAATAATATGTATCTCAAAGCGCACAACTAAATTACAAACTAATACTTATTTTACTAATATACAAACATCTAGATAGTTAAAAAAATATTACTAAATATACAATTTATTGATATGTAACATTATATACAATGCAATAAAATATAATCTTCATGCGCGAAATAAATAATATTACACTAGTACTAGGAAAGCGTATTGTAGAGACGTTATTTATACATATATAAGCAGTATAATACATAGTCTCGATTAGATTTTTCGTACTATCTCAAAATTATTTTACACATTAATTTACAAAACTAATATTATACTATAACAAGACTATCGTCTCGCTAAATTCATTTTTAATTTAACACACCTCTGATAATAATTTATTGATAAAACTAAATATAAAGAAAAATCATATTAATTTATAATATTAGGCCTTGTTAGGACGCTAGACAAACGTTATAATTTTAGTAACAATGTTTACAAATATGAAAGATGTTTTGTTTTATTTTCTGTCAAATAAAAATGAAATTTAAAAGTAATTGTATATTTTTTGTGTGGTGTATATATAATAGTATAATGTACAATAGTATAATATAGAAAATATATAATATAAATGATTCGTAAGATAATTTAATGAAAAAATCGGAATTATGTACGATAACATTAAAGTTTTGACACTCACAGCCCACTTACGCTTCGTAATTTTAGAAAAAAAAAAATATTTATATAATAGCGATTTACAAAAGAATGGAATACGAAGTCGCGTTCACACTAGCGCATTATTTCTGCGACATTTTGTCGTTTTACGGATATTTTTTTTTCTTTTAAATTTAAAAGAAGTTTAAAATTCAAAAACAAAATTATAATTAGCACAATATTTCATAAACATATTGAATGATTCATTACATTCATTTTTCTTACTTTCATAGAACTTCAGAGACGAATCAAGGTCACAAAATTTCAACATTACATGATAAAAAAATATTATTTAAAAGCTCACTTACATATATTTTCCATCAAATAAAGCACTCGAGTAATGAAAACGCGACCACTAAAATGCATACAAAATTTAAAGGTAAAATGCATACGAACATACGTTTACAAATAGAAGCATTGATACATTTCGTATTTCCGACAAACTACATATTTATTTAATGAAATGAACACTGAAATAAAATAAACCAATCTGCGAATTAGTTCACTGGTTTAAAAAAATTCATTTGAAATGTGCATAATTTGATGCACTGAACTGAACATCAATATTAAATTGTTCAGAAATTTGATATGATTTTATTTCGTACCTTGTTTCGACCTGATCGTAAAACGTATTGCACGAAAGTACATATGATTTAAAGTTTAAATAAAGAACATGATTTTAAAAATACCGTAGATAAAATACGTTCAAAAATGTATTGTAGTCACGAAAAACGCTCAAGTGTAACGCGACTCTATAAAATCGGGAAACTATGTCACGTGACGACAAAACCCTAATTGAAAGTAGTCCATCCCTTCGGAACGGTAGATGTCTCCGGCGTACTCGAGCTAGCCGTGAAATCGGATAAGCCGAATCGACTAAAATCTAGACCGTATTCGTGCAACAAAGCGCTATCCGTCGAAGTTTTAATTTGTTCCTTTTCGTTCTTGTCTCGATATTTAAGCGGATCGAAATCTTCTAAGTCTGATGGCGTAACGTCTAGTTGTATGAGATCAGAGCTGGACGACTGAAAAAAATTATCATTAATTTAATAACGGACACGTTTTTTCAACCCCTAATTGTGCAACCTTCTCAGTACCGATTAGTAATGAGCTCTATATTTAACGCGATTTAACTGTGATAAATTAGGACTAACAGCAATAACATAACAACAAAAATTATACATCTATTACAGATAATATGACAATATATAAGCATTTTATAAAATTGACACTTGAAAATGACTTACCACAAACGATAAAACAGATGATAGTCGTATAAACTATAAGAAATCGTTCAAAAGTAAATATTCTCTCCGTTTCGTATTTCTCGAGTAAAATATTTCATTGTCTGAAAAACAAACGGTCAAGTGCGAAATTTTATCGCACGATTAGTGTCCGTACTAACCTACAGTGTAATGAACCTTTGATACCTCGCCTTCATTTAAGCTATTTTCAGCAAATTTTTATACAATATTACCATTACAATGAGTATATTGAGTATCTTGAAAAGGTGAAATCCCAATATTGAAAGAACAGTTAATCAAAGGTCATCTTTGACATTTTTGGAATGACCTTGGTTCGCCTTTCTGACTAAAAATGTGTGTATTGGTATCAAGCGTTTTAGCCTGACAGCCTAATTCAAGCCCTTTCTAGATTAGGCGGTAAAGCTGAGTTAGATAATGATAGTAAAAGCAAATCAGCCTTATTTTTATTATTATTAATTTTGAATAAACCACTTTAAAAGATCAAATCAAATCATGAGGTCAATCACTTATTTATGAAATGTAACTAAAAAGTGTGAAGCCAAAGGAAAAACCCCCAAAAAATGCAGAAAAATCAGAGTTAAAGAACTGGCACACAAGTTGTAACAAGACAACGGTAAGAGGGTATTGTGAATAACACACGGGACAAAACATAGGATTAGGGTTATATAAAACACGAATTCAAACTTGAATCGAATTGATGGCATCATATTGTCTCTTGACATTTCTATTACAAGAGAACTTTTTAACTTTTTAATTTAATTTTATAAAAAAAAATGACTTACTCATTATAAATGTCATTATGAACGGGTTCTTATTTATAAACTGTAATTTTTTACGGAACTCATCGTGTACAGTTCATGACCGTGTAACTATATATTTTAATAAAAAAATAAAAATAAAAAATACACGACGGTACTTATTGAGAATTGTTGCAGAATTAGGAGCATTATTAGTCTAAATTTAGTGGTAAATAAAAAAAAAATTAAATTATCTTTTTAATTAAATGTTTATTGAAATGAAAAAAAATATATAAAAAACAATAATAATAATACAAAAATAAATAAATCATAGTATCGATTACGACAATGCATTTATACAGATTCATAACTCGATATTTCAATTAGTAGTCTATAAGAACACACATGCGACCGTAACTTGCCAATGTGAGTATCATCTCTGCGGCCGGTTTTAATTATCAATTTATATATGTTGTCTAAGTTTAATATTTGAGGTTAATGTCATAAGTCGGGTTCACTTGTAACCTTTACCTTCGTCCTGGAGCCGGGCGTTTGAACTCGACAAACGTTTAGGCTGACCGTTCATTCGATACGTAAAGCTATTTCGATGCTAAGATATACTATTAGGAATGTCACTTGAAACTCATATTAATATTTGTTTATAATGTTCATTTAATTTTATCAACGATTGAGTATATTTCAATGAATTATTAAATTAAAAAAAAATTAATAAGTTTCAAACGGTATGATTACTATGGCTGTATTTATTTTGATTCTCTTGTTAGAGAAATCGATAGTTTCACAGCACAATGCTCATATAAGCGCATGCTTAAACCGTTTTGTTTGAGCACTTTTTATTTAGTAAAACATATATATACTATTTATTATTGTAAAAAAATTATCGCAAAAACAGATTACAATGTAATTAAAAAAAACAAAAAAAAAACCAAAATGTTCATCAACAAAAATCAAAACGACTAAATATCGTATAGCATATCTTGATATCGTATGAACGATCAGCCTAAAATTAATCCTAGGTCATAACACTAAGTGCGTACATGCATTTTAAGAAACAATATGTGCGAGTACCGTATATATATATATATATACATATAACACACGTATAAAATTAACAGATATTCCCACTACATTAAAACTTTATTTTTGAGTATTACATCAATCGTACTGCAATTATTAAATTAAATATTCGTTTTTTTCGCCAGATAATTGCGTAAACAAAAAAATCTGAGACATCTATGTGATAAATAATTGCAAAACCCTGATAGACAGCTTAATCCATTTCGCAAAACTAGGCACCTATCTCATGGCCTCATGCTTAAATTACAGCTTTTGTAGCATGTCGTTAGCATCCAAAAAATTATATTTAATCTTTTTCTACAAAATAACTCACCTGAGAGGTGTTCGTTATATTAGATAGCGGATAAAATAATATTTACCTATTATTTACGCAACTTTAAAAATAGCGTAACGCTATAACGTATTATTAAAATATAGCCGTTGCGAACATCTCTACTGATCAATAATCACAAAATAATAGCTAATATTTTATAGAAAATATATTGCAATTTAGGGCGCCTTCAAATTTGCCGCGCGGCAGCAGCGCGACCGCAGCGCTGCGGCCGCGCTACTTTGTAAATCTATGTAAATAACAACGCGTGGTTGCAGCGCGACAGCAACGCGGCGGCAGCGCGGCAGCAAATTTGAAGGCGCCCTTAATCACAATCCTACCATTTTGACGTTTGACAGAGATAATGATATTACAATGTAGAATTTTAATGAAACATTAAAATAATGTATAATAATCAGTTTACCCTTAAAATGATTTATCGATGAATTTGTCGAATGTTTGCATAATTTTCTAGTTTCAACAAGTAAAACTAAAACAGCAATAACTTTGACAATCGTATTTAATCTTAAAAAAAAAAAAAAAAACTAACAAATTTTGAGATCATTTTGTTAAGCGAACAGTCTTTTTTTGTCTCAGTAATGAGTACTTTTACATTCAAGTCATAATACGCATTCAATTCGAAAAAATTCAAATAAAAAAACCCCAACTTTAAAAAAGTTCTTATTAATTTGTAAGGAACTGTAAAATCGATAAAGATTGCTTGTTAAACCCTTATTAATTCCGACATACCGACACTTATATTAATTTAATAATTACAGTCTTTTTTCTCATTTCTCGTTTTTATTAAATTTTATTTATACAACATGACATGAACCGCAATTATCTATTAATTTATTAGTTTTATTATATTATATAGCATTAAGAGCGTGCATAAGGCGAGCAAAAAATCAGATTTCACCCGCGCGCCCGATGAAACAAAATATACACAAAGCCTCGTGTCAGAGTGCGATAGACGATATAGTTTTGAGCGCATTACGAATGTAAAAAACGACAAATATGTTATTTTGTATATAATTCCTAAACTAAAAGTAATTACATTAAATGCCTAAGCATAGCCTTTACTCATATTTAAATGTAATTAATTATCAAATTTTTGTCTTAATGGTCATAACCATATCGAGTATAAATAGAAAAAATATAAAAATTAGAGGTTACTTCGTGATTATATTTTATCGAGGAAATTTCCTTATTTTATGTTTTTGATAAAGGTCAACCCTTGCAAATATCACGTAGTTTGTCATATATTTTTATTTTAAGATTTGGTCTGGAACTTTTCATGTCAAAACAAATAGAAGATGGTAATTTTGCATAATGCGCACTCTTAATTATATCACAAATATAAAACGCAAACATAATTTAACTCATATATGCTACTTTTTAGAACTTTTGGTACCAATACTGAAATTGTATTGTATGTACTTAAGCATTATTTTATGTCACACAAACGTCTTAACTATTTATAATCATGCATGATACTTACATAACTAAAATAAAAGTTTAAAACAATTCCAATAAAAAATAAATAAATAATGGGTTTTTTTTATTATCTTCATGAATTATTATCATTATTATTTTCATTATTAATACACTAATATATTTGCGTTAAAATATTGCAACTCATCGTTGTCACTTAGCCTAGCCACACAATTTTATCTATTAAATCGTATTAAATTAATGCTTATGATAAGCTTTTTTCAATTGGTAAATTTGAACAACACCTTTTTACAATCGCACCTAAGACAACATTTGAAAATAATCTCGTTTTTTTTAATAGGTACAAATTAAAACAATTTATAGGAATTTTCATTACATTTTTCATAACATTACAGATTTGGTTTGAAACCAATTAAATCGGTTACAATGCTCAATAGAAGCATGTATAAAAATTGTTCAATAATTTAGGGACTAAGCTATTGAAAATTAACTCGATACAACCATGCAGTACGATTTGATTCATGAATTCAAAATTAAAATTAAGTTATTATAATCGTACGTGGGAACACCGTTAGACATACAGAGACAATACAACGTTTAACAGATCATTCCAAAACATTCCAAATGATATAAAAACAGAATGGTTTAATAAGCGAGGTAGGTATAGAGCTGTGTAACTTAAATAGAAGAGATAATGTATGATATGATGTATTTTTTTTTACTATAAAAAAATAATACCATCCTTAGATAGTCTTCATACTTGATTTTTTTATTATATTTTTTATTAATATTTTTTTTGACATTGGTTTTCAGGGGAGTGATATAAAAAAATAATAAAGGAATAGTTAGCAATGTTAAATATATTATTATTATTAATAATATTTTTTCATATAATAAATTAATATACCCTATATAAATACATATCACACCGATGTTAGTGCAAACATAATTTCACACGTTGCTCAAGGTATATATGCAATTCCTCTGGCTGATATATAATATTATCGCTATGACAATAGTAACGCATATCAAAATTACCTCTTGAGTTCTGGTCTTGCCGATTCTCGGTCTGGGCCGGTCTGTGACCGGTCTCGGAACGGGGGGCACCGGTCTGACCGTGGAGCCATTACAAGGCTGGCTATTTGGAACCTTCTTCTGATTCGACAAGGTCAGTTTTAATTTTGCCTTGTCATTGCCCTCGGTGAATCTAATCGTGCTAGTGTGGAACTCTCGGGTAGCGTTCGCGTCGTTTTTTGTTATGTTACTTATAAAGTGCGTCGTTGAAGGCGCCGGTATAGACCTCGGGGGAGGTTCGGGCGCATCGGACAAATCTATTAGTTTCCTTGTCGCTATTATCGGGTAACGGAGTGGGGGGTGGGGACGGTCCGGTAACCGGGGTGGGGGGCATGGTGACAAGGTCTTCTGCAAAATAAAATTTACGAATAATGTGCCACGGTGCCCCTAGGAGCGGTCATTCGCATACAAGTGATACAAGCTTAACATTTAAAGCGATCCAACTAGACGCGATGCGATTACTTTGACAGTTGACATGTCAAGTATCAAAGGTAACGCATCGCGCTACATGATGTTCATAACTTTTGACACAATTAATCTTTAGTTGATAGTAAGCCGACGCTACGACTCTACATAGTGATATTTACACTAGACATCGCCCGTTCTACGCGTATGTATCAAAAGTTATGACTAGTAAAGCGCTTACGATACGGGCATTCAGCAAGACGAGGATTTGGAAGAACGGTAAATTAAACAGTTTAAAATGGACTTTTATAGAACTATCTTCAAATTAAAAAACGATATTTAAAGAGAGGAACACTTACTTTTTAAGCTATCCAAAAAGTATTTACCATTCCTCCATATTCTCGATTATAAATCTAATTTAAAGTAAATATTAAACAATAAAACTTACAGCTTTGTCCGGTAAACTGGTGTCGGAGTTGTGGGTGCTGCCATGAAAGCTATCCCGACGTTTGTTTGGGAAGAGGAACTCCATTTCGGTGAGGAGATCAAGGGGGAGGTTTGGGGGTGGCTCGCGTGGGGGTAGGTCGTGGGAGGGTGACGATTCGGAGGAATCAGACGAAACTGGGGTGGCTGAACCACATGAAAACCTGTCGAAATAGAAGCTGTGTTAAGCATGCCCATTGAAGATCTTAAGTTTCTATAAATACGCCTAGGATTCATAGCGTATTGGAAATTTATTTTTAGTCAATCGAAAGTATATACACGATAGAATCTCTTTCGCAAAAATCGTCATTGAAGTACTAAAACCACCAATAAATCCGTCCAATGAAATCGTGTAAAAATATAACAATCTATATAACGTTATCTACATAAACGTATATTGTATAGTATACGTTGATATACATTTAGTTCGCTGTCCTAAAAGTTGATTATTTCGACAAACGCAGTGTTTGAACTTCAAAGACGATGTATGCTATACAGTATTTACATTATGATGTTGAAAAATGTTGTACAACTCGATCAACTTAACTTGACACCTGGTTCGAAATTTGCCCCTCTTCCCGTTCACCATACCTCACCCCGCCATCGCCCTTTCAGTAGCGTTAGCATACTCGCGCGTGATTTATTTGACTTTCGAGTTTTTGAATATTCTTTTCCTGTTTTTTGTTGTTTTAAGAAGAGAATTAATAATTTCCATTGGAGGCGAAGAAAGTGATGAGTCGGAGAGCGAGTTTGAGGACGATAACGGCAGTGATACCATGTCTGGGGTGGAACCTTTGGACCTTAGCAGTGCTTTTTAATTTAATAGATAATAATAAAAAAAATGTTCAAATTATTATGATTTTTTTTAAATTTACGAGTAGATATAATGTTTTAATTTTTTATGCTGTCAGTACCGTCATTCTGGCCAGGTGTCAAGTTAAGTTGACCGAGTATTAAATCTAATTCAGACACTTCGTACTTTTTAGCTTATCAACTTGTTTCTTTACTACAATGAAACTCCATATAATTTACGTATTAATTTTGATCATGTGGACCCACAACTAAATAGCTTATTGTTTAAGATGATTTATAACACATTTAGGAAATATTCGTACATAATCATCATCGTTAGTATTTTGGAAGAGTATTGTGAAAATCCAAAATAATTAAATAAAAAAAAACGGGTTGCACTCCGGGAGTGCCGGCAGAAGTGAAAACTTGATTATTAACGTTGTGCATTTTTGATTTTTTGGAATAGTTAGGGAATAATTTTGTACGAATTGCTTTTATTATCAATATAAAAGTACTATCATTTATGTGGTAGAATACAATATTTATTTATTGCGCTATAGTACACAAACATTACAATTTATATTACATTAAAATACATTATATTACATTAAAAAGTTTATCTCTCAGAAAAATCAACTTACATCCATCATTACTACATCTTACTCTCCAACCGTCTTACGAATTTTCGATCAGCCCACGTGTCCTGACGCGAGTTTCACAGTTTTTACCCATCCCACAAAAGTGCTCAACGCCGCTAAAGAAGTTTTCACTTCAATAACACAAAAGATCGTATTTCGCTAAATGATCTAGCTCATATCAAATTGCTAGCGAAACGTAAACATCAAAACCTAGCATAACTTACAATAGCATAACGAGATTTTACTTACAACATTAGGCTGCACTAAGAAGTACAAAATTAATATTTAATTGAAAGTTTTTTTATATGAATAATATAAGATTTTTAGGTCAAGCCTATGAAAGTTAAATAAATTTATCAAAGGCCAAACGAGCAGACATACCACCCGATATTACTCTGAGATAGTCGATCAATTCAAGACAATTCTATGGTATCTAATATTACTTGATCATATTATACCATCATTAAAAATTTACATATCGGTTTTGATCATATTATACCATCATTAAAAATTTAGATATCGGTTTTGATCCTATTATACCATCATTAAAAATTTAGACATCGGTTTTGATCATATTATACCATCATTAAAAATTTAGATATCGGTTTTGATCATATTATACCATCATTAAAAATTTAGATATCGGTTTTGATCATATTATACCATCATTAAAAATTTAGATATCGGTTTTGATCCTATTATACCATCATTAAAAATTTACATATCGGTTTTGATCCTATTATACCATCATTAAAAATTTACATATCGGTTTTCTCAATATCTAATATTACTTGATCATATTATACCATCATTAAAGACTTACATACCGGTTCTCTCAATAATACAGATTAACATTTTCTTAAGTTTTCAAGGAAATTAGGTTATTGTACGTATTTGTCTCATTTGAAGATCAAAAAAATTATAATATTGTTACTTTATTTTGTTAATTCTAACACAAAGACAGAAACGTCTCTATAATCCAGCAATTAATTATTTTTTTTTTTCAATAATTATTTATTTATTTTAAATAGATAATAAATTGTATACCATCTTTATATTAAGCAACTAGCCGACCTGTGCCCATTTCGTTGGGCGTTAATTATTTTTGTGATGCAATATATAGTTCACCTCACTCGCATTTTCCGACTTGAATTAGGTACATATATACTAATATTTTTCACTGATTTTTTTTTTTGTTCAACAACAATAAAATATAGCCTATGTCACTCCTGAATAGTGTAGCTTTTCATGAAATAATTTTCATGATCGGATCGGTATTTGCAAAGATTACCCCATACAAACAAACAAAGTTAGAAACTTTACCTCTTTATAATATTAGTATTGAATAGATAGATCATATAGTTTATACCAGTGTTCCGCAAAGGGTGTACCGCGGCACACTGGTGTGCCGTGGTCGTTTATTGGTGTGCCTCGGAAAAATAAAGTTTACGTTTATTGATTAATAATAAATATTGATTCGATGATTAATAAATAAATGTTGGTTAATGTTACTTAAAAAATGATTTTTCATTTGTGGTGCACCTCCAAAATATTTTCCTATTCCTGGGTGTACCTTGAACACAAAAAGTTTGCGGAACACTGGTTTATACCATCTTTACATTAAGCAATAAATACCTGCTATCATCCGTTGTATTAATAGACGATGGCCTAGAACCCGTTTTGGGCATTTTGCTCTTTAAGCCCCGGACAGCTGACTTCATATTTTTACCGCCTTGCCGGACCTGGTTAAAGTTTATCTTATTAATACAATAAATAAACATAGTTTAGCGATTTGGTATAATTGAGACGTATTTTGATATATGGCTGTATTTAGGCAAAATACTAGATTATGCTGTTTATATGCTGCATTACAGTTCAAAATTATGATTTGATAGGAGATTTCATTATTTCTGGCGACAATGCTAAATAGTATTTGAAAAAATGTTAACAACCGATAAAAAAAAATAAACTGTTTGTATCATATAAAAATATTAGAAACAAAAAAATTCTTGTTAATTCTTTGTATGGCACGATCGACAAATAAGGATTAGGTACATGCCATAGACTCAGTATTAAATAACTTTGAAGTCGATCCTATAACACATTATACACACACACATATGAACTTTTTATGTGCTTTTAAGATTTGTGTTATAATATCCGACACCTTTGTCAATACATTTTTCAAATAGTTAACCTAGTTATCATAGAACATGCAAGGTGTGTGACAAAAAATATAAGAAAAATTGTGTTCATCAATCTACGTGTAACTATAATAGTGCTTACGTGCAAGAATTAAAAATCAAATTAAAAAAAGAAATATATATTATTAAAAATTCCCACAATTTGACAAAAAAAATCTGAAAAAAAAAATTATCTTTTAACAATAAACAATATAGTTTATATGTGTGTGTGTGTTAAATACATGGTAGTGTATGTAATGTTTTTTTTTTTATCTAATGTATTTTTATGCATATCTACTTAAAAAATATATTAGCATTTTGCACTACTTCTCTATAAAAAACTATAAGTGTGCCAAATTTCATACTCATCCGTCCGCAAAATTTTCGTAAAAAGGGTACAAACATTTTGCTTCGCGTATTAATATATAGATAACAAATTCTTTATAGGACCAAATACTTTACAATTTCTCAACCCGCCAAACAACGTAACAGTTTATCGGCGGAATTGACGCTCGTCAACATAATTATATTATACAATAATCTTTTTTTTTCTTTACTATACATATATTATAAAATTTTATCTAACATAAATATCACCATCTGCCTGTTACATTACAGTATAGTAAATTAAAAAAAAAAAAAACAATTCATTCAAGACACACTGACTGTGTATTTGTGTTGCAATTTTCAGTATATTATGTATTTTAAGTATATTTTATAAATAAGTTTTATTGTTCAACGCCCCTCAAGATTAAGAAAAAAATTAATAAAAATAGATAATACACAAAACAAATATACAAAAAAAAAACAGTAGAAGTAAACAGTTACCATTAAATTATTATTATAATCAATTAAGTAATTAAAATTGATTATTAATAATACATTTACTCATATCCCTTAGTTAATATTTCATGCAAAATCCTTTCAAATGAGCCTTTGGACGAAATTATTAAAACAATCATAATACAAAAATAAGTTATGCAGAACCAGTGGCTAGAAATCAAAATTGCAATGACCGTCACATTTAAGTAAAAAAAATAAAATAATTCTGATTCAAGTTACAATACCATAGATCTGAATGCCTTACATTAAATCAATTTAGATCACAAAATGAATGGTACAGTTGTTGCAATTTATGATTTAATGGGGGTTTTTTTTATAACATTTAATAATAATTAAATCGCATGCAATAAATACAGTTGCACATACAATAAGGTCACAGTGCAAAACGATAGATATATATTTAATGGAATTTTAAACATCGCATCGTATTCACTATTTAGTGGAATCGTTTACTTTAAAAAAAGCTTTTATTTGCTACGCTTAATCGAAGCTACGAATAAAAGAAAAAAAAATGTTATGTTTTAAGATATAAAAATAAAAGATAAAAACTTATATTAAGCTATCATATCATACGTTATAATATATACATACTTATAGTCATAAAATACATGCAATAACAATAATTTCTTTGTATATATGTATAAATACTTAACTACGACTATATGCTGTAAATATTTTAGACTACATATAATTACATCCAAGTATAAGAAATAAACGATATAAAAGGCAAGAAAATAAATTTCATAAGTAAAAAATATATATTATTAAAAAACAGAACAGATAGATGAGTAGCAGATATGAGACATCTATTAATGTATTTAATTAATTGACTACCAACACGCAAAGTTGAAGTCAACAAAATCAGAACCAACTTGGATCGAGTACCTACCGTTATTTGTTGTGAAATAAGGAAATAGACGCCCGACTAATCTTTAATATTAAAACATTAATACTTAGATGTATCACAATAAAAATACTAGTGTAGCTATAAGATAGAATAAAGTATAATAAAATAATGTAATAATAAAAACGGAACAACTCTATAAAAAGCGAGCTACACTGTTTTAAATAATTACGTAACGTAAACAAACTTTTTAAAAATATTTTTAAATTTTTTTCAGGTTTTAAATTGCATTTTATAGCTTATAAATATACTAGCTGCCGCCAGCGACGTCGTCTGCGTGCGTTCACTGCTCGTTCCCCGTAGGTGATAGCGTGATAATATGTAGCCTATGTTCTGACCCGACTTCTTAATAATATTCGTGCCAAATTTGAAGTATAAGTGTGGGAAGTGAAGGGATATTCTCAAAAAGTACCGCATGGATTCATGCGGTACTTTTTGAGAATATCCCGGACATACATTGACTTTCCTATCATTTTATTATATGTATAGATTTCAAATGTGTTAATATTTTTTAAAACAGATGATAAAAAGATAAGCCTTTGTTGCACCATTTAAAATCTTGTACCAAGTTCAAATTAAACTATACAAGTAATATAGCAATACCACTGTTGGAAACTTGACAATTGAATACACAAAATCCAGTCTAAAATAATATAATACTTTAGAAAGAAGGTTCAAATTAGACCCGATTATAACAAATCCTTCAAATAACTAAGACAGACTTGTATTTTGACGACTGGTTTAACTCGAATTCGTTACCATATTATACATACTGACTTTTATAATAGAACAAAAGATTTTTTTTTAAATAATTTTATTAAAAAATCACAAAAATTAACTCCGAAAGGAAACTGTCATATACTAAAAATCATAATATAGGTATATATTTGTTTTGTGCGTGTTTTTGTCAATGAACTGAACCGATTTGTTGAGTTAAAATTTTGTACACAATTGGACCATGTAGGTGGCGCTGCTATCGGTATGTCAGCAATCAAATTTGGTAGCTGTTTTCCAGGCAGGACAATGACTGCCGGGTCCGCTAGTTATATATTAAACCAATACAAAAAGAAAAAAAAAGAACATTTTCAACATTTATAAGCTATAAAATCCTATACTCAATTATCTATTTTACTCATGTCAATTTACGTTACGTCATAATTTTGTATATTTATATCATTGCATAGTATAAAACAAAGTCGCTTCCCGCTATCTGTATGCTTAGATCTTCAAAACTACGCAACGGATTTTGATGCGGTTTTCTTTAGTAAATAGAGTGATTCCAGAGGAAGGTTTATATGTATAATACATGCATGATATAGTAGAGGAACAATGATAACTTGATAGTTTTTGCAACCGTGCGAAGCCGGAGCGGATAGCTAGTTATAATAATAAAACGTTCCACTAAGTAGTGAATAACAAACGATTTATCGACATCCAATGTTTTCGACTCACCGTTTTGACAGCCGATTGTACCGCGGGATTCGCCTGCAAATATTAACAATTTAAAGCGTATAAAATAAAAACCCACGTACGCACAGCATGCAACATAATTACCAGACAAGCGTTCTGTAGGTCTACCATGAGTTTTGTTACAAGCGCACATGACGTAACTACAGTAGTAAACGTAGAAACGCAACTGGAATATTTAACTATACCATACCTATTATGAGTATTTCTAAATTTTACTATAAAGTCTATCGATCACTCGATAAGACTTATAGTTTTAAATGCGTTATATTGCGTATTAGTTACTAATATCTTTATCTTTCTTCCGTATAGAAAACTACACTCGCTAACGTGTATCGTCTCTGGAAACTCATGGTAGACGTACTGTTGACAATACGACACCAATTATAACACATATTATTTATTAAAATAGTAAATAGTTATAAATATAATATGTACATATATAGAGCCAATTTCAAATAAATTTAAAATTTTCAATAATTATTAGTCTTAGGGTTAATTTTATTGATTAACGATAAAAATGATAAGTGTGATTAATATAACTTTACTGTTCTATCAGTAAGACGTAAAACAAGTTCTTACATCCAAATTCCCAGCTTATAAACTAAATATATATATACTTAAAAAACACATACAAAAATATTAATACAATGGCAGTTTGCAAGGGCGAACTTATCTCTAAAAGAGATCTCTACCAGTTTACTCATATATTTATTCATTTATATCACGCGGTCAGTACTTGGATCGGTGACCGCCTGGGAAGTGGGAACACCTACTGACGTTGGCTTTTTTTTTCAATTAGTTTTTTTTTTTGTATTTTCAATTCTTTTTTTTTAATAGTTTGCCAAAGAAGTTTCATTTCCGACATGTGTACTTTGTACGCACGCAACTTTTGATACCGTTATACATCACTATTGGTTTATTGGACACCCGTGAAATAAACTATAACTAACAGTTGAGAATATTAAATATAAAACCAAACACAATAGTTTACACAAATGTCTGTCCACGATGGTCACCAATTATTATAACTTGTTTGATTATGTTAAAAAATACACTAAAAAAGTATGTGTGTGTGCGATTCACACACGACAGAAGTGAAACTTCTGAAAAGTAGAATACGAGAGATTTTTTCCAACGGGAATATAAAATACTGTGTAAAATTATGTGTAATACATTAGTATTCTCATTCTCTGCTATACATATGTGTTTCTTGATCGTGATGCATTTTCGTTTCATCGAGTTTCAAATCACAACAATTCTAAAGAAGTTTCACTTCGAAAATTAATAAAAGACTATACCGCTAAGGTGACCAGAGTTCCTGGGGGAGATTGGGGATAGCAGACGTCTATAAGCTACCGTAATCGCTTACCATCAGGTGAGCCATACACTTGTTTACCGACCTAGTTGTATAAAAAAAGGAGTAAGTGAGACAAATATATATATATATGCATTATAATTAGTGGATTAGTTATCATCGACATACAATATTAATAATTCATATATACTTATTATATACATTAAAGCTATATGAGTACATTGAAATATAACAATGCGATATTAGTTACAAACAGAAAGCGCATCGAGCTTAGATCAACAAGCTTAGTATATCGGGGTTGTCACATTGCCAAAATCTTTATAATAGTTTGTATACAAATACACAGATAATATTAATTATTTGAATGTGGCAACCCTGAATCAAAAGCAGTTTATAAAATTACTATTACATTCAATTAAAATTACATATTAATAACGAAAATATACATTATTTGACAGTTTTTAATGTTTCTGTAACCTAAGATATACATTGCAAGTATTGTAATTATGTCTTTAATTATTTTCAAGTTATTTGACGAAAGAAAATAACCGACTTACCCATTTAACAAGTTATCTATTTGCAAAGACGTTAAATTAAATTTATAATATAATTATATAATATCGATTGCAATATTTATAAAAAGCGTGTGTTATATAAATCTATGTTTTTTTCAATAAACTGTGAGATTTCTGAATACCGCTTTTATATATGTTTCATGGGGATTATTTTATTGTGTTTGATTAGCTTTTCATTTATTTTGGTAATGAAGACATATAACTTTGGTATTATTTATAAATTTCAATGCTAACACACATACATACAGTTATTTTATATTTTTTTACTTAGTGAAGAAAAATAATTTTATATACATAAAAAGGACCTGTTTAGTTTGTGGAGTATATTTAAGCATGCATTGTTTAGGTGATTTGACAAACTTAATATGTAGTCATACAATATTTTTTTAATATCTACATAATACACACACGGTCGTCTGTTCCTAAAGTAAGCAACTTAATGCTTGTGTTATAGGCTTATAGGTAACAGCCGACTGGTATAGCTACATATATTTTTTTCGATAAACATACTTATAAATACCACATATATAAATAAATATATATATATATTACATCAAGACTCAGGGTGGGAATCGTGCGCTCACAAACTGCGCCAACGGGCTAGTCAATATTTGTATATCATTGTGCGGTAGATTTCGTCCTATTTTCAACATTACCTTGTCTTTGACAGTTTTGAAGAAGGCTCCGCCCTCTTTCTTGACCGTCTTGGCCCAGTCGCGGTACTGCTGTTTCAGTTTCTGTCCGCTACCGGTGTTCAACTTCTCCGCATAGTTGTTACACTCAACTTCGAACTCGTCGTTGAAGCCTCGCCCCGAGTTTAATAGTTCGAGCCTTTCGTCTATAAACTGTTAAGAATAATATAGAATTATCTATACAAATAAATAAAATTGAAGTGTCTGTTTGTAATGTTAAAATAATCGCTTTTTACTAAATGCATATGGATGTATACACGGTACATATACCAAAATAACATTTTTTACGATTTATGTCTGTCTGTCTGTTTGTTCCGGCTAATCTCTGAAACGGCTGGACCGATTTTAACGGAACTTTCACTGGCAGATAGCTGATGCAATAAGGTGTAACTTAGGCTACTTTTATTTTAGATTTTTTTTTTTATAACTGCAAACTGAACAATAATTTTTTTGTTAAATTCCACGCGGACGAAGTCGCGGGCACAGCAGCTAGTAAGATATACAAATGAATGCTTTTATTACAGACTAGCTTCTGCGCGCGACATCGTCGGCGTGGACTCCGCTCCTATTGGTCTTAGCGTGATGACACATAGCCTATAGCCTTCCTCGATAAATGGGCTATCTAACACTGAAAGAATTTTTCAAATCGGCCCAGTAGTTCCAGAGATTACCGCGTTCAAACAAACAAACAAATAAACTCTTTAGCTTTATATATTAGTATAGATAACAGTCGATTGATATAGATTATATAAACATTTTTTTTTTTCGATAAACATGCAAACACTTTGCTGTAGTTGGTGCTAGAACACGTAAAGCAGTCGGTCCCGGTTGTTATTATAAATATCTGATAGCGATCGTTACTCATAGTAGAAAACATATCCGCCAACAAGCAGTGGAGCAGCGTGGTGGATTAAGCTCCAATCCTTCACCTACGTGGAGAAAGAGGCCTATGCCCAGCAGTGGGATGGTACAGGCTGAATTACTTACATTTAGTACACAAATCGTCAGTATATACAGATTACTGAAGTATATTGTTTTCTAATGTTTATGCGAATTTCACTCCTTATAATGGAACAACTTTTTCGGATTTTATCGCGGTTTATTAAGTTTTTTAGATGCCCGACGTTTTGATTACTTTACAGCTACCAGCCTGCAGCCATTTTAATAAAATAAATTCATTTAAAAATAAAATCAATAATATCTTTTCAATACAAGTTGGAAACCCCTAATGAAAAATATAGTAAAAATAAAACTATCATCTAATCAATGTTTGTTAACATACTTTAAATTACATCGACAAAAAAAAACATACAAACGAGTGATAAGTTGAAAAAAATTCTCAATTAAATACGCATAATTAGAGACAAAAAAAAAGTTATCATTAGATCTCGATTAATCTTAAATAGGACCGCACGATAAGAACCGTCTTTCAAATAAAAAAAAAAAATAAAAATAAAAAAAAAAAACTTAAAAATCGATACACAGCAAAATAAAGTAAAACACGTAAAAAATACGGTCAAGTTGAGAACCAACCAATTTTTTGAAGTCGCTTACAATACATAGACACTAAAACAGCATATTGAATTAAAGTAATCACCCCTCTAGCTCACCTGTTGAAATATTTGAGACTGTAAAATCTTTCTTAGAAATGGCTGCATATTTCTTCTCGTCCTCACGAACGCCTCTGGATTGAACGTTATCAGCTGACCCTTCTCGATTCTGAAATCAACAACTTAGATAATATAGAAAACTATAAATGTAAAGAAAACCAATTTTATCAGGTATGAGATCTAGCTAATTTTTTTTTTCTCGCTAGGAACATTATCAACAAAAAATACGCAAAATATTTCGCAAATTCTTAAACTAGGAAAGGATAAACAAAGCTAAGTTACGATTATAATTAATATAAATAAAATACACTGAAAAAATTATAAAAAAAAAATATCATTTTATACAATAAAAATATCATGAAAATAACGGTAATAAGTCACATAACAAATCGAATTCTTCATACATTTTGTCCTATCGATTCTCCGGTGTATCCAGTACAATTTATTCCAAATTTTCGTATATATATGCAAAACATACATATATATAAAATATATACATATATATATATGTTTGTTATATATTGGTCGAGTCTAGGACGTTGTCACTAGTTGAGTTATAGCGAATAATTGACAAGATGCCCAGCAGCGCATATGGTTAAATAAACCGACCACTTAGGACTTATTTGTACGTAACGCGATTGAATAACTATCTATACCATTTTAAAATCATCTCTAGTAACTCACCGTACCTTATACATGTGCATGTACTTATAAACAGCATATGCATGTATAGGGTTATTTTTATCGAAGTGAAACATAGAATCATTTTTATTTGAATATCGATTAAATGAAAATGGGACACGATAAAGAAACAAACACATTTGTAAATGTGTAGGAGAATGTGATATTACACATTATTTTATATAAACGGTGAAAAATTCTGTCATAAGATACTTTTCATAATTTTTACTTCTGCCGTGTGTGAATGCACACACACACACACACACACACACCTTTTTTGTTTAGTTTGAACATGTTTTAACGAAATTTTGAAGGTTTTCTTCTCAACTTAATGAAGTAAGTGCATAACACTCTATATGCCTGTATATACATATATGTAGTTGTATCCGATAATTTTTACCTATCTTTTAATAACATATTTTAAGCTAGATGTGCCTGCGACTTCGTACGCGTTTTGGACATTTAGATGTTCAACGATTTTTAAATTCAATTGAATTCGATTCAAAGTGATTCTTTAAATTTGCATAATTTTTTTTATTTATGAACCGATTGACATGAAACAAACACAATGTTAAGTGAAGCTTACCACAATATATAAGTGAAAACCACATCTAAATCGGATAATTCGTCTCTGAGATTAGCGTGCACAAACGCACAGACAAAAATTATAAAAATCATTGTTTTCGTGCTATTTGCGTTGATAAAAGGTCCCAATAATATTTTTTCTCACATATCTTCCATGTACAGACAGCGATCCGTTACATTTTTATTATATGTATTGATAAAATATTAATGGTGTTTCTTTCGACTACATTACATACTGACTTAAATTAAGTATTGATAAATTACGTTATTTATTTTTAACATTGTAAAAAAAGTAATTAAAAAGAGATCAAAAGGAAAGTTCATTAACTTTTTCGAACAAATAAATAGACAATAAATGTTTTTGAAAGCTACTCAAATAATTTTAGTGTTTTTGCTCCTAACATTCGTAGGAAACAAAGAAATAATATTATAATATAGGTACTTTGAAAAAACAATGTAAAAATATCGAATTTATAATAATAAAATATAAGTTATCATGATACAAACGGCTTTACAATATTGCTATTAGGATCATTACAACCATTACTGACGGGTGCTTCACTCAATAGAATGCTTATTTAATACAATCAAAACACTTTGCAACACTTCCTGATATGCGTATGCGTTCCCTGTACTTTGTTTTGCATTATCTATATAATAAAAATGAATGTTGCTAAGTGCATAACTGGAGAATGGCTCGACCAATTCGGCTTATTTTTTTTGTATGTTCCTTAAATCCCACGGAAGGTTTTTATAGTAAAAAAAAAAAAACAGACAGAACAAAGTCTGTCCAGGCAGCTAGTATATTAATAAAAGTTCTTTTTTTATTTAGTTTTTTTTTTATGATATTCATGTTCCTAATGTAAAGAACTTAATGCTTTTCTTTATAGGTAACAGCTGATATAGTATTTTTTTTGACAAATATATTATATAAATAAATTCAATATAATATATATAAATAAACATAAAATAAAAATAAAAGTGGTGGATTAAGCTCCGATCCTTCTCCTACATGGGGAAGAGGCCTATGCCCAACAGTTGGATATTACAGGCTGAATCGTAAATCGTGATATAAATAAATTCAAACATATATCGCAACCAGACTCGAGGCGGAAATCGAACCGACAACCCCCGGAGCAGAAAGCAGTGTGTACTGCAAACTGCGCCAATGGACTATTCAACACTATATAGCTATTTTTATTAGTATAATTATGATAGACTAGCTGTGCCCCGCGGTTTCACCTGCGTTGATTTGAGGGAAAAAAATGCTTTCCTTTTTTTTAATAGTATAAGATTTAATTAGCTTGATATATTTTCCTTAGTTTACACTAAATAAATTTCTGAACGCACGCATAAATATTTGACCAAAGAGTATATAACCACTACGTTTTATATTTGACAACCAATATATATTATGTCAATCCGTTTTCATTACTGACATTATTATACATTTTTAAAATGTAAAATACGCCACTATCCGTATATTGTGGATATATGTTGTCGATTCGAAACCTTTATTTAAATACGTTCTTTAATTTTATCGGAGAGTTTACCATATCGACGGGATGAACATTAAATGTTTGACAGTTACGAATACGAACATTATATCTCATACAAATTTTCATTCCAATATTTCAACACCTTACATCCCTTTTTTCGCATTAAAAAGTTGCCTATGTCCTTTCTCAGACTCTAGACTATCTGTATACCAAATTTCATTTAAATCTGTTCAGTAGTTTTGCCATGATTGCGAGACAGACAGACAGACAGACAGACAGACAGACAGACAGACAGAGTTACTTTCGCATTTATAATATTAGTATGGATTAATACCTGATAGCATCTCTGTAGCCACCGATCAAACAGACGAGGGCACGTAGAAAAGCTCTTGAAACAGCATCGCCCAATGCATTTTTATCACTTAAAGCCTTCTTTAAACCGACTACCTAAAACAATCATTAGAATAATTAAAAATAAAATTAATAAAACACATTTTACTAACACATTTTACAAACTCATTACCGACCCTAGTCCCAGGAGATCTAACTTTAGACACTACAGAAACACATACTACTTGTTTGTATTATTTAGCTGTGATCTTCTGTAAGGTTGAAGACTTCCACACTTTAAGAAACATAATTATTTTTGAAGTGAAACTTCTTTAGGCACATGAGGGGGTAAAATTTGAGCGACCGGTAACGCGGCAGCGTCAGGGACGATCAGTACTTTGGATGGGACCGCCTGGGAACACCGCGTGACGTTGTTATTTTTTCAATTAGTTTTTTTTTTGTATTTTAAATTCATTTTTTTTTAATTAAAGTTTTTTTAATTACTTTTTTGAATTAGTTTTTTTTAAATAAGTTTGCCAAAGAAGTTTTACTTCTGTCATGTGTTTTTTTTATACAACTAGGTCAGCAAACTCGCGTACGGCACACCTGATCGTAAGCGATTACCTTAGCCTATAGACGTCTGAAACACCAGAAGTATCGCAAGCGTGTTGCCGACCCTATCCCCAATTCCCCCCAGGATTTCCTGACGTGTCCTACCACAATTAGTAGACAAGACTATATGACTAAGTCCCAATTTTTCTCAACATATTTGATCTATTCGAAAATGGGCATTTACCAGTCAGTTTATCAGTCTACTGACATTCACAGTCAATGTCAAAATATCGAGCTCTCCAAAACGAAAATAATAAACATGGTAAATATCCCGTTTTCGAATAATTTTCGTAATAGAAGTAACCATGTTAATCTAAAATCTTATATATTTGATATAGTTGTATAGTAAATAAAGTAAATAATAACAAAAATCTTACCATATCTTGAGGAAGACTGTCTAGATCCTGGAACGGAGACCTCAGTTCATTCGCGTCTACGTCTAGTACTACAACATCACCTATCTCTGACATTCGCACGGTCTGTAAAAGAGAAACACTTTTAATATATTCAGTGTTAGTTTACTAGCTTTACCATGTGGTTTTTATTTTTTAAACACATGTCAGTCCGTAGAAAGGGTTTTAGTTTTAATATATAACTTCGACTAGTATCAAGAATAATGATTCAGAGCAAAAATAGTTGTTTAACTTGAAAAAGACATCACAAACAAACTCTCGTCTACACATACATACAACCATAGTAATAAATATACACACATACAAAAATAAAGTTTAAAATAAAAAATCATATTACAATATTGTCACACAAACAACTCTCTACAAATTCTAACAGCATATTCATTAAACATGTGTTAAAAAAATTAATATTATGACTAACTATTATTATTTCTTTTTTTTTTTTTTTGATTGATTAAACGATTAAAACTTATTTTACAATATTTTAGAAGTAGATGCTTTAGAAGAAATAAAATGGGCACGAGGTTTTGATTTTGAAAATTTTGAGGGTTCCCCTCGAGTTCTCTGTGAAAACATAATCAGATCCTGGTTTCCTTATCATGGTACCATCCTTGGTATCTACTTTCCAACAAAAAAAGTATTATCAAAATCGGTTTATAAACGACGAAGTTATCCCTAAACATATGTACATAAAAAAAAATATTTATATACATATATATACGGTCGAATTGAGTAACCTCCTCTTTTTTTTTAAGTCGGTTAATAAATCCTCAGAAAAAAATACAAACAAACCTCCATAACAGATCTCGGTACGCCTATAAGAAAAGGCATCGGCGCTAATAAATAGTCCACAAGGTGTTTAGGTAGTATCGGTATAAATATATGCTGCCATGACATAGGGAACAAAGTGGCGTTCGCTGCTTGTACACAGGCGGAGAGGCGAGACGGCTTTGAAGCTACTATTGCTATCCTGCGTTCGTGTAATAACGCCGCCCATAGACCGGCCATACATTTTGTATCCATTGCGCTGAAGTACTCCGTGAGATTGCACTGTAAACAAAAATTTATTTTAATAACTAGATGACCCGGTGAACTTCGTATCACCTACGTATATTTGTGAAAAATATTGACAAAACACTTTCTGAACGCACCTATAAATATTTGACAACCAATTGACATTTTTTTATTTAATAACTAGATGACCCGGTGAACTTCGTATCACCTACGTATATTTGTGAAAAATATTGACAAAACACTTTCTGAACGCACCTATAAATATTTGACAACCAATTGACATTTTTTTTAAGTCAAAAAATTAGCCTGTCAGTGGATGACTTAGCGTTCCCCTGGTGGAAGTATTTTTAAAATCCATCCAGGAACTCAGTATCTTAATTTTAACACGTGAAATAAAATATTTCCAATCCACAATATTTTATAGATATAGAGAAATCTTAAATTCCGCAATAATTTCCGCTTTCGCAAACGTATGTTAACTAAATAGTTTATTTTTATTTTTATTTGACAGTTATGTTAATAAAAGGGTTTTTTTTTATAGATTTTATTATAGAATTTATTTAAGTGCATCTCTATGTGCTTTGTGTTTTGTTGTACTTATATTAAATTATTCGCCACGTCTAAACATTTCATTTCATTTTCATCAATTTCATTTCATTTCATCAATAACAAACACATAACAATAATAACACAAAGGTTGACTTCTTCTTTTGAGTGCAAATAAGCTCCCGTGCCAGAAGAAGTCACTCTTCCCTAACACACTCATACTTAATATTTTTTTTTTTTTTTTTTTATGACCAAATAGACAGGCATTTGACCGCAATCTCACCTGATGTTAAGTGACGATGCGGTCGAAGGTGGAGCATGCCTGCCTAATAGCAGCCTATTCACTCTGGCCTTGAAGGCACCCAGATTGTATCGTTCGGGAAACACAGACGCGGGCAACGAGTTCCATTCCTTAGCCGTGCGCATCAAGAAAGTAGTGCCAAAGCGTTTTGTGCGCGTAGGTGGCATATCAATGACATAAGGATGGAACGATCGACCGCGCCTAGTGTCCCGATGGCGGAAGGTTGTTGGGGGAATTAGTTCGTGCAATTCCTTCGCACACTCTCCGAAATATATTCTGTAGAACACCGACAGACGAGCTACCCTACGCCGATGATCGAGACTCTGCAACTTGGTGTCTGTCAGAGTAGGGTCACCTATGAGTCTCTTAGCTCGTTTTTCCACCGAGTCCAAAGTTGCCAGTTGGTATTTGGCGGATCCATCCCAAAGATGGCAGCAATACTCCATACAAGACCGAACTTGTGCTTGATACAGTTGAAGCAGCTGTTCTGGAGTGAAGTATCGCCTGACCTTAGAAAGAATACCTAGTTTCTTTGCTGCAGTTTTTGCTTTGGACTCGATGTGCTGCCCAAAGTTCAAATTGGACGATAGCTCTATACCGAGGAGCTGTAGGGAGTCGGTAATTTTTACAGAAACATCTCGGAAAGTCGGAGCCAGGTGTAAAGGGCTCCGTTTAGAGGAGAACAGACACGCCTGTGTTTTTGTAGCGTTGAACGTGACCAGATTGGCATCGCCCCATTCGGAGACTGCCTGGAGGGCGACGTTCAAGCGGCTGACCATATCTTCTCGACAAGACTGGATAACATCCTTACTAGCCCTTGCACTCGAAAAGTATCTGTCCGTCACGGTGCTGTCATCGGCATACCCAAAGGTGCCGGGGACGAGCAGGTCGTTAATATGCAGCAGGAAGAGGGTAGCGGACAAGACTGATCCCTGAGGAACACCGGCGTCGATAGCCTTTTGGTCCGACGAGTACCCGTCAAGGACAACTCGTATTGAACGTTCGCTCAGGAAGTCAGAAATCCAAGTGCAAAGGCCAGGTGGAATACCATATGAAGGAAGCTTGCTTATAAGGCTCGCGTGCCAAACCCTGTCAAAGGCCTTCGAGATATCGAGAGACACGGCAAGTGCTTCACCGTGTTTGTCAATGGCCTCACTCCATATATGTGTGGCATACACTAGAAGGTCCCCAGTCGAACGGTCCTGGCGGAATCCGTACTGCCGGTCGCTGAGGAGATCGTTACCTTCCAAGTGGGCCAGGAGTTTTTTGTTCAGTGCACGTTCCATAGTCTTACAGAGTATGGATGTGACCGAGATGGGACGGTAATTGACAGGGTCTGCACGACTACCTTTTTTGGGCACAGGCTGCACGTTGGCAAGCTTCCAAGACTTCGGCACTTTGCCAGTCTTAAGTGACAGGCGGTACAGGCGTGTGAGAGGTGGAGTCAACTCAGGGGCACATGTACGCAGGACTATCACTGGTATACCATCAGGTCCGCTGGCCTTGTTCACGTCTAGAGTTTGCAGGATTTTAAGGATCTCTTTTTGGCGTATGCGTACTTCTGCCATAATGCAGTCAGCACGAGTTGAGATTGGTGGAGCTTTTCCTGCAACATCCAGACGCGAGTTCTCAGCAAAAAGAGATGCAAACAAATCCGCTTTCTCTTTTGCAGAATGGGCCAGTGACCCATCAGTCCTCAGCAATGGTGGAAGTGATGGCCTACAAAAGTTAGATTCAGCGGCTTTTGCCAGGGACCAAAACGCTTTGCTCCCAGAAGGGTAAGAAGCTAGTTTGGCCCCAATGCGGCTGATATGGTTGAATCTAGCCCTGCGTAACGTCCTTTTACATGACTTGGCGGCTTGGTTAAAAGCTTTCTTCAAATTCCGAGAATTCGGAGACTTGCGCGCTCGAGCTTCAGCCCATGCAGTGTATGCCGTCCGCTTTTCGGCTTCTGCACGATAGCAGTCCGCATCAAACCATGGGCGAGCTTTTCCATTCGTCGCTACGTCAGAGTAAGGTATAAAATATTCCATACCCTGGTGTATAACCGCGGTAATGGCCTCAGCGCAGCTCGACGGATCATCAGAAGAAAAGCATACCTCTCGCCAAGGATAGGACGAGAAAAAGTGACGCATCTCATCCCAATTTGCTGCCTTGTATCGCCACACCCGTCTTGGGCCACATGGGACTTCTTCGGGTGGGGAACAAACTGATATAGATTTTACCAGACAGTGGTCAGAAGTACCCAGTGGTGCAGAAACTGTTATTGAGTGACTGTCTGGATCAGTTGTTAAGAATAGGTCTAAGCAGTTGGCGGTATGAGAGTCTACGTCTGGTACCCTGGTAGCGCAATTTACAAGCTGGGTGAGGTCTAGCGTCAAGGCTAGTTTACGAACTTCTCTCCCAGCATGGTCGGTCACCTGGTATGGGTACAGCCACTCCTGGTGGTGGGCGTTGAAGTCCCCCAGGATGACTAACTGTGCCGAAGGGTAACGCTCTCGAGCCTCATCCGCCATTAGGGTAAGATGGTCACATAATTGAGTTGTTTCCACGTCTCCACTGTGCGAACGGTAGACACAGGCATACAGGATTTTCTCCTGTCCTGTGTCCACCAGAACCCATAGGATAGAGTAACTGGATGTCTCAAGGTGCTTAAGACGTTTAATGCAAATGTCATCACGGGCGTACACACAGACTCCGGCACGAGGTATGAACCTGTGCTCCAGAGAATACCCCGGGTTGCTGAGGTACGCCGTGTCAGCCGGACATCTGATCTGCGTCTCAGTGAGGAACAGCAGCTGCGGTTTTTCTGTTTCTAGGTGGTGGTGGACAGATTCGAGATTGGAGTGCAGACCTCGGATGTTAGAGAGGTGCACTTTCAGTGGGAGGACGTGCAGTCGCTGTGTATACATTCTTTTATTCTTTTGTGCGTTCATGGGGAGTGAATAGGTGCTGGGGAACGCGAACTGGATGAGGCGGCACCCTACCTACCAGGTGTCAAACTCAACACCGCCGCACGGAGGGAGCCTGACGCGGAGACCGCGGGGACGCCCGAGCCCCCCCAGAATGGCTACCTGGTCCTCCCTTCCGGTCGCCATCCGGCAAGGTAGATCATTCTGGGATTTTTCGTCAGGTGGCGGGGCAGCCTTTCACAGGTGGCTATCCTGTTACTTGGGCCCCCAACTTCCTACGGTCGGCCAGCGGCGGCACCGTGCCTCGGATCCCGCTACCCTCCGAAGCCAGGCACCCGATGCGGCAGTGATAAGCAGACAGAAACGGTCACATAGAGTGCCACAACTACCCAGACACATCCCCCAAATGGCTGCTCTGGGACCCGCCCCGGAACACGGCGGTTGCCGTTTGGCGGCGCGACTCTACCCAGAGGGTGGTAATCAAGCCACGGCCGAAGCCTACCACCGCAAGAATTTTGTCGGCTCTTACGACAGGCCTTCTTGCCGGGCCGTAGGAAACCGTATTCTACTGCCCGTCCCTACACGGGGTAAACTCATACTTGTGTGGTTGTGTGGTGTGGTTTATGTGTGTAAAGACTAAGTATTTGGATATCCAAAACTATTTACAAAATATGCTTAAGTAAGAATTCTGTATCTTCATAATTTAGAGTTTTACCCACGCAGTTACTTTTGGTTTACATTCGCGCAGAGTTAAAGGGTATATTTGTAGTATATTGTTACATTTATTATACAAATGCGATGCAAGATATTGAAATTGTGATTGAGCAAATCTTGTATGTGTGTGGATTTTCTTAACAACAGTAGTGTTTCTTCGCTTATTTATATTTTCAGGGTTAAATTCTGATTTAGTGTGTTTTTTTATAATTATATGTAACATAAAAAGTCTTCGAATCGAGAGTGTATCAGTTACGGTGTAGAGGTTTTCTGTTGAGAATCTACGTTTTTTGAAATAAGCTACCTTAAGTAGAGCCCTCTGTGCTCTTTCTACCTTAATTAATATGCTCTTGGCTGCACCTCCCCATACTGTGATACAGTAAATGGAAATAGATTGAGCCAATGCAGTATAAATTGTATTTATTAATGTTTTTGTTGCAACGTGTCGAAGGATTTTAAATATCCAGATCAGTTTACGTAAGTCTAGAAGCAACCAGATCAGTAAATATACACCTTTTAAGTGGTAATGCTGACGGTTGCGAGTTTGATATTTGTTTTTTTTTATCTGTTTCTGATCGGGCCATGTTCTTATGGGACTCCCCACCATGCCTTAAACACTAACACGTAAAACAGTCGGGCCCGATTATTATTATAATATACGAAAGCGTGAGATATTGGAACGTTTCCAAGCTAAAACACTTAGGACCATCTTTAACATCCCTCAATACATAAGTAATAAGCACATATATAATGATCTAAAACTACCAACTGTTAAACAGGAGATAATAAATTATAGCAAAAACTACCAAAAAAGACTCTTAACACATAAAAATGAGCTCGCTAGTGCACTGGGCGGAGATAGAGGCCTCCACCATAGAAGACTGAAAAGACACAGTGTTCCTACTCTGCAAGACAGATTCCTCAGGATGGATTGAGACATCTTCATAACAAGTGTCTCACCAAGCGCTAATATGTCCAAAACAGATACAAGCTATCAGACAGAGTAGTGGCTTATTGTTGTGCTCAACAGATTGCCACGTTGCAGAAAGAGAGAAGAAAAAAAATACGATAGCGTAATCTCTTGGTAAGGAAATTAGCTACAATTAGATGTTTTTTTTTTTATATCACTAAGTCGGCAAACAAGCTTGCGGCTCACCTGATGGTAAGCGACTACCGTAGCCTATAGACGCCAGCAACACCAGAAGTAGCGCGTTGCCGACCCTACCCCCAATCCCCCCCCCCCCAGGAGCTCTGGTCACCTTACTCACTAACAGGAACACAACACTGCTTGAAAGCAGTATTATTGAGCTGTGGTCTTCTGTAAAAATGGAGCAGGAAATTTCCTGCTGTGCCCTACCTCAGTTATAATCTTTAAACCTTTTCATACATGAAGAGGGTTACTGGCTCTTTTAACTAAGTTCATTTTATTAATAAAATATTAACTCACATTATCCGGTATACTGGGCAGCCGGTTATCCGGACACTGACAGGAAAATACACTGTGACCGGCATTGTAGGTAACTTTCAATGTATGACCGGGCATCGGAGGCCTGATGCGACAGGCTTCTAGGAATGACGTCAGTTCCCCTCTTTCATTACTATTTAGTAAATTTGCTATACAATTTAGTAACCTGAAATAAATTCACAATATTTACTTATAGATTTTTTTTTTATTTCGCTAGGGGTAAAGTAATTTATTAAGTTGCGGTCACAGAAGCCCTCAAGATAATAATTCTCATTTCTCTAAAAATAAGTAATAGTAAGATGATATTGTGTGTCCTGTGTCTGGAAAGCTACACAATTCAAATAAAAAAAAACCCAAAATCGGACCAACATTTGTATGGCCTACTCAAATATTTATCATGTGCAGGGATCGAACCGGCGACCACAAACTCAACATTGCTACCAGTAGAAACCACCGAGCACTATAATGCGAGAGACATAAGAGAAAAATAGCAATAATGCAATAAAAATGCAATAAAAAGAAAACCATTATTTAACTGCTGTGCTAAATAAATATTTTATTTAATGCATTAATTTCTTCAAAATTATATTTTAATGCTTTATTGGAACGAAGTTCCTTATAGAGTTATCCGGAGCGGACTACTACTCTCTACGGCAAAAAACGTCCGTAACGTTAAAGAAAAGCGTAAGATTTTTATGTATAGTCTATGTATGATGGCTATACAGTGTCTAATGTATAGTCTACTATTATTATATCATTCGATAATTATTAATATTTTTATAAATCATTGTAAATAAAATAAAAGTGTTAAGATAATTTTGTAGTTTTTTTTTTATTTTTATCGACACAAAAATCATAATAAAAAATGTATGCACGAATAATTATTTTCTTGGTACCTAAAATAATAATAAAACTTAAAATTAATATTTCACACCACACACCAGATGGGAACACACCAGTTTTTTTCTTGTAAATTAATGATTTTGATAAATCAATCGAAACAGTTTATTTATTAAATATATTAATAATAACATACAGAAATAAACAAGGGTATTGTAACAATCGCAAAGCAATGATAAGCGTAAAATCAGGTAATTAAAAAGAATTTCAATCATCTATACCTACTAATATTATATAAAGCTGAAGAGTTTGTTTGTTTGCTTGAATGCGCTAATCTCAGGAACTACTGGTCTGAATTGAAAAATTATTTCAGTGTTAGATAGCCTATTTATCGAGAAAGGCTATAAGGCTCTATAATATTTTAGTAGGTACCTCTATTTTTTAATTAACGTGGGTGAAACCGCAGGGCACATCTAGTTTTTAGATAATAATGTAATAGCGCATAACATTTGCAAAGCCAGAACTGCTCTCAAGGGTAAGAATATACACAAAACACTATGAACATAAACAAATTCGCAATTTACGTTCTTATAACCGTAACATTCATAACTAACAACTTTGTAATAAATAACATAGAATTAGATGCTATTCTTATTAAACATTATTTTTTTACGAAACGAAATATGTGATATGAAAGTGTATGAAATATTTTGATTCAAATCTTTCAATTGATAAAATTCAAGCTAGCAGTACTGTGCATCGTGACAAAATTTATGTTATTAGTAGAAAGAGTGAGATCGCAAACCGTCAGCGGAACTGAGTCGCTACTCGGCATATAAAGCTTATTAGGCTCCATATCTGGCTCTTGAAGAGAGGTATTATATTTAAACAAAGTACATACTTATTACATATTTTATAGGTATAATACAATAATATAGCAATGCCATCTCATTTTCTACATTATATTCTTTTAAAAAACAAAAATACATATTAAAAAAAGTTTCATAACTTATGATAAATGTTTTAAAGGCGAATTATTACAAATAATACAGACATTTAAACAAATTTACCATCAATAAAACACGAGCCAAGATTAAAACATAGCATTAAAAACATTTTGACGCGTTGACGCAACGGTTGCAGCACTGGATTGTAGAGCTGTTGCGCTGGCGGTTGTGGGTTCGATTCCCGCACATGACAAACAATTGTATTGGCCATACAGATGTTTGCCGTGGTCTGGATGTTTGTGCAGTCTTTGTGGGTCTCCCCATGGGGTGGGGTGGGTGAAAGCACGTTAAGCCGTCGGTCCCGGTTGTTATCGTGTACACCTGAAAGCGATCGTTACTCATAGTAGGGAATATATCCGCCAACCCGCATTGGAGCAACATGGCGGATTAAGCTCTGATCTTGCCCAGCAGTGGGATATTACAGGCTAAAGCGCGATTAAAAACACTTAGCGTGTTTAATAAAAAATTAAATGTTTATATAAGTATATATGATAAACTTATTCTATTTTTGTAGATATATAAAATCATTCCACTTTAAAAACTTAATACTTAACAAAGAAATAATTGTTTGAAAAATTAAATAGTTTTAATATAATGCTTTTATATAAAGTTGTCGCAATGCAGCTGTATTAAATCTAGGGTGCAATTATGCATCATTGACAAAATGGGAAAATAAAGCATAACGTATTTTTGTTACAGTCGACAGATTCAAACTTTAGTATATAATTTCCGAAAAAAATCAAAGAGATTCCTTTTAAATTACAGTATTTAACTGTAATTACAATTAAAATAAATATTTTGCAGTGTTTTGTAAAAGGGTCTGGTAATAAAATAGATCTTTTATTACTAGTCCCTTATAAACTTACATAAATAAAATAAAAAACTTACAATACTTATATAAAATATTCTAGCGGTCACATAAATCGCAGTTGCTTTAACACACGCACACAAGCACACAAAATCGCATATATAAGAATGCATATACATATTTAAACAAGTGCTTCACACTCAACGGACCCTAGTAGGATTTTCTCCTGTGTCAGGGGTCCGGAAACACACACAATACACAAGCACAAACACCCAGACCACGACAAACATTTATATGACCAATACAAATGTGTCATATAAATGTTTGTGTGTCAATCATGTCATGAGCGGGGATCGAACCCGCGCTGCGCTAACGCGTTGTCAAAATATAAATGAATAAAACTTAGAATAATAACGCATATTCTAAGGGCCTATGCAAACCACGTTTTTTAAACGCGCCGTCGACGCGCGTTTCTAAAACGCGCGTCAACAGCGCGCTTGTATCGCGACATACGCGCGTTTGCATCGCGTCTGTATCGCGTGACACGCGCGTCGACGGCGCGTTTTTATCCTACAGAGCAGTTTGTTGGCCTTTGTATCGATTCAAACGCGCGTCGACGGCGCGTTTGTATCGCGTCATACGCGCGTTTGCATCGCGTTTGTATCGCGTCACACGCGCGTTTGCATCGCGTCTGTATCGCGTTTAAAAAACGCGGTTTGCATAGGCCCTTAGGAATAAAATTTAATATGTATTTGTGAATATATAAGTCTATTGTATATGTACACTTACTTGTAAAATATATCGTGCCATGGTAAATGTGACAATAACACCAACGCTGTATTCGCTTTTGGATCGTATCGACAAAAACAAAATGTATATTTAGAATCCACAGACGTTAAAACAAAGGAGTAGTGTTGAACAAATGTACTGAAATAGAAAAAAAAAAACATTATTTTACGAGTATAAGAACAGATTGTTATTAAGGTGATTACACGGTAATGGACTTGTTTTGTATTTAATTTGGTAATCTGTTTTAATGTGAAGGTGGCTCGTATACAATAAGTTAGTTTTAGATAATTATTACATAAATTAGCTGTGTGGCCCTACCGTAAAGAATATAGCCACCCCGTCTCTTCCCGTGGGTGTCAAACACAGTTCCACTGCCACAATTTGACAGTGAACATTTTGAGAATAATTACGAATAACATTAATTATTATTATATATATATATATATATATATATATATATTGTTATATATCAAGAATAAAAAATGACACACCTTATGAAGGTAAATCCAGTATTTTGGCCAAGTATTTTAAGTTTCTCTAAATTTTGAAATCAATACTCTTTAATCAACTAGGTTTATTTATTTTATTTATTTTTTTATTTATACTTTATTGTACACAACATCTTAAACATTAAACATATTTAAAGACAGTTACAGACTGTTAAGCAAAGTTTTCAATTTATTTCCGATATCAGTACTACTAAAACTGTTGATTTTTATAATCAAATTTTTACATTACTTTTAGTTAATAATAACATTTGAATGCAAACTAAATATTAGTCTGAGCTGGTTTATCATAAAAATAATCTTGAACAGAGCGATAAGCTTTATTTATTGATGATTTTTATATAGGTGTTAAAATTATTATGTAAGAAAAGTTTCTACGAAATAAATAATATTTATTGTATAATTATGATCTAGTCAGAAACAGAATACAGGTGTTACAATTAATATCATGTTATAATTGTAGCATCTGGATCAAATAGCTTAACTATATACATTTTAATCTTTCCAACAACAAAAACAATGCCTCAAATGTACAACATTATACTCAAAATCAAAAGTAAGAATTGATTTGTGTGCATAGTTAAGTTTAAACTATACACACAAGTTCAACAGATAATATCTAGCACGACAAGATTTATAATGTATTGAGATACAACGGATACTTGACATAGATCCATATCAATTGGAATACAGATCAACGCCGACTTCATGCTTGTATGTGTTTATATACTGATAGTTGGACATTGTTTGCTATTTGAAATTGAATTGATTCAACATTTTAATATATAAAATAATGTGATCAGAGAAGCAAATATGGTAATAGACATTATTAAATGACTAAAATAAATTTTTTTTATAACTGAAATTAATAAAGTTTTGTCAATATAAGTCCATTATTTTTTTGTTACATGTGTACAGAGCACTACCTTACATATTAGGCATGGGCTACAGCTTCCTAAGGGGGCGTCCATATATTACGTGAAGTGTTTTTTTTTTTAAATTTTTTCTGTCCCTCCCTCCCCCCTGGTGAGATGTCGTGAGATTTTATTCAACCCCCTCCCCCATCCCCCAATTTCACGCGAGATTTTTCAAAATCTGGGTTTCTTACATAAACGCGTTGGATTAATTCTTATTGTAAAAAGAAAAAAAATTTGTTTCATGCTTTTATTTACGACTAGTTAAGACTAGTAATCAATATTGCTAAGAGTTCAATTATAAGTGTAATAAAAATTTAACAATAGAATTAGTCAATGATCTTAATCGTATTACGATTACGCTTAAGATTAAATCTTAAGCATGTACAATCTGGATTAAATGGACCAAAATAGTTTCAATCAGACAAAAAATTGCGTGATATTTGCCGAGACCCCCCTCTCTCTAACGTAAGATAAGATGAGATTAGATGAGATTTGACTCGACCCCCTCCCCCCCTTAAACATCTCACGTAATTTATGGACACCCCCTAATGCGTATTTCAGTATTTTTCTGCACATAGAATACCTTTTTATCTATATTTTTACTTGATGACTTACCTAATATAGCTTTTTTTTCTCCTATTACACTGCAATCTATCACCACAGGGATCTAATATAGTTTAACATATTTATAACTCTATATACTTACTTCTCCAATTGACATGGGAATGTGAATTTGGGTACATTTTTCAATTCTTCTTCATTTTTGTAGGACTCTGGATACTTTCTTATCACGTACGGATCTCTAACATGATCACCGGGTGATACTTCACAGAACAATTCAAATAGGAATCGAACAGTATCTCTGAAATATTGTAATTGTTAGCTGAGATGACATATAAGCAAGTAGTAGTAGAAAAATTTAAAAAACAATGAATGAGTTTGGTTGTTGTTCTCAAGTTGTATCATAACCAAACGAAATAGGATTTTTTTATATATATACTTACTAATCTAGTGCCTCTGTCATCAGTGCATTAAAATACAGCATAAAAACCGTATTGATATTTTTTATGAAGTAAACAACCTTATTTTTCTAACAGCTGTAACTAATCTTATTGAAATAGAGGACCTAACATTAATTTCAAATAAGAAATTAGACTTTATTTACTTACAATGTGTGAAACTTATTGGACACTTTCATTTTAAGTTATTCTTAATTTATTGTTATATACAACGGAAACACAAGTTTTAAATAAGTTACAGTGAAAACCGTAAAAGGGGGAGGAATCAATGTTGAGAACATACTGACATTTATGATTATGATTAGGCACAGGAAATATGTCAGAGCGGAGTAAAATGAGATTCATTGAAAACAATTGATAACGAACGAATTTGTTATAAAAATAATAGGAAAACACTAAACGATTGTCATATTGATGAGGTTAAATGATTTGGCAGCGCAATTATAGTACAATCAAATCGATTATTAGTCAGAAAATTATATAAAGTCACGAGATGTTTTTAATAAACTTTGTTTCTTTACCGTAATCTGGAACCCATGTCTGGACGTGGACCTTCAATAATTTCGATTACATCTTACTATGACTATTTTTTGGCAAATATTTGAAAATTTCTCATATTATGAGATATCACAAGCCATAGATATCACTTTCGTTTCATGGCTAACATTTTTACTGATTTTGATTCATTCCTGATTCCAAACTAATATGAAAGAAGATGTTATTGAGTCAGTCTTCACTTTTTTTTATTATAGCTACTTATTGCAGTGATTGCCTGTTTCTCTTTGCGCAGCACTTCATTTCGAGCAGATGACAGATCCAAAACCTACACAGATAAAAAAGTGACTGAATTTTTGATAGTTGTCGTTGTCATAGAGTGCCAATGACAATGGCCCGGGAGCTAGTGACAGGTTGACATGACCAATTTCCTCTCAAACGAAACTTCGTAACATGAATAAGTGATTTTTTTAATGAATTTTTTTCTTTGTCAGCTGCCATGCCGTGGGTGGGGTGGGCAGTGGCAGCCTCCCAAACATCGCGAAAAAAAATTTTTTTTTTGTCATTTCGGTCCAGGTTCCATGGTCAGCTGACGTTATTTTTCCTTCAAGATATTAGGTAAATTATAATCTGACAAATTTTGAAGTGAGAGGAACTGACTAAATTTTTTTTTTTTACATCTATCAAGGTACCAACTACCAGCTGACAAACTTTCCACCGCGATACAGCCAGTTGACGTTTTTTTTCATTCATAGTAGCATGTAAACTATCAGTCTATCACCAGGTAAATTTTTAGTTGAGAGGAAATCATTAAAAAAAATTTTTTTTCATGTTTAAGCAGCCAGCTGACGTATAATCCACCATGTTACGGTCAGCTGACGTTATTTTTCCTTCAAGATATTAGGTAAGCTATAATCTGACAAATTTTGAAGTGAGAAGAAATGACTAAATTTTTTTTTTACATCTTTTAAGGTACCAGCTGACAAACTTTCCATCGCGATACAGCCAGCTGACGTATAATACACCATGTTATGGTCAGCTGACGCTATTTTTCCTTCGAGATATTAGGTAAACTATAACCTGACAAATTTTAGGGTGGGAGGAAATGACTAAAAAAATTTTTTTTCTCGATTGTTGGGAGGCTGCCACTGCCCACCCAACCCACGGAGTAGCAGCTGACAAAGACGAAAAATTCATAAAAAAAATCCTTATTCATGTTACGAAGTTTCGATTGAGAGGAAATGATTGACCGAATTTGTGCCTGGCTCCCGAGCTACAAGATGAATCATAATCATATTGATATCACAATTCACAAGTGAATAGTGATACGTTCACGTAGGTACTTAAAGTAAAATTATTTTATGAAGACAGTTGTATAAATTTTAAAGGTACACACTACACGACGTATGGTACTTTTTTCTTTACCTGTTGTAAACAGAAATAATTTTATTTACAGGGCATGATGCATGGCAGGATCGATAGCCGTTGGAGCAGTCGGTTCCTGGAGTGGAGACCGCGTCTTGGCAAGCGCAGTGTGGGACGTTCTCCGGCTCGTTGGATCGACAATCTACGTAAGATTGCCGGTGTTGGCTAGATGAGGATTGCGGAAAACCAGGATGTCTGGCGCGAACTTGGGGAGACCTATGTCTAGCAGTGGACTGCAATAGGCTGAACTGATGACTGATGATGACAGGGAATGATGTTAATATTTTTTGAGTTACTTTAAAGTTTAAATGATACCCTTTCTTATAGGTTTTAGATATATACCTACAACTTAATATCTTATACTATTAAACGAGCAATTCTTGTATATATATATATATATATATATATATATATATATATATATATATATATATATATATAGAATCTGAATCTCGGAATCGGCTCCAACGATTTTCGTGAAATTTAGTATGCAGGGGATTTCGGGGGCGAAAAATTTATCTAGCTAGGATTCATTTAAAAAAAATGTCGTTTTATCCCTGTTTTTAGGCAATGAAAAAATATCATTAGAATACGAAGCTTAATTTCACCAACTGTCAATATACTATAATAGGAAATCGGCGGGTGTCAGATCGTGTTGACCCGGGTTCGAATCTCAGTCTCCAGATTAATTTTTTTCTTTTTTTTTTTTAATTTCACTCGTGGTTTATTATTTCGATAAAATTAAAAAAAAAAAACAAAAAAAAAATGAAAATACCGAGCTAGGCTCGGTCACCCAGGTACTGTGATATTAATATAAAACATTGCGTGCGTACAAAGTACACAGTCATGTCAAAAGTGAAAACGTCTTTGGCAAATTAATTTAAACTGCAACTTACAATTATTTAAGTTTTTTGTTCGAGGTTTACCACGTTTACGACTAGATGACACTAGTAGTAGATTAAATCGCGATGGCATAATTTTTTCTTGTACTAGTGTAAGGCCACCATACATTTATGTAGTTATTGAAATATCCAATATGTCATATTATGAAGTTGAAGCATCTCTAGTACTGGTTTTATTTGTACACCTGGTTGTGTTCGACAAGGTTTTGGGAATTAACACTAATTTTTTAAAAAAAAAAAACGAATTTAAAATACAAAAAAAAACTAGTAGAAAAAAAAAACAAAAAGGTATCGTCGCGGTGTTCCCAGGCGGTCACCCATCCAAGTACTGACCGTCATGACGCTACCGCGTCACGCAAATTTTACCCCTCATGCGCCTAAAGAAGTTTCACTTCAATAAAAAACCTGCTTTTAATTGCTAGAAAGTTATGTTTATTTAACATTTAAGTTGTAGTAAATCCCGTAAAACGTCGTGCTCAATTTGACTATTTGAAGTAAGCCCTACAGATAGGTTGGTTTCTAAGTTAGAGAAGAATTATATAAGACTAGCTGACCCCGCAAACGTTGTTTTGCCATATATTAACCCCCGCAACCCCCTCTTGTGGGTGGAATTTCGTAAAACCCGTTCTTAGCTGACCTCTACTCGGCGAAAGGAATATTCCTACCAAATTTCAGGTCTCTACGCCTTATGGTTCCAGAGATATCGTGATGAGTCAATGGGTGGAAATCTCTTTTATATATATAGATATAATTATACATGCATTTATGAAGCTTATAATTTGAAAACATTGAAACATTCTATTGAAAACACTAGCTTGAGGCGCTCTCATACTGATAAGGTATAAAAAAATTACCCAGTAGAGACGGACCACGGATTCTAAGTACGACCACGATATATGGTAGTGTTGCCATTTATCGTAATCGGCAGATTTAAACGGTGGTTTCGATTTAACAGTGTAAAAAATACGGAACCTACAATTAACACTGCAAATCACTTTTCTAAATATTTGTAGAATACTTTCGTTAGTAGTGATGAGTGATCACAGTAAATGAAAGTCGTACTAATTCTGCATTATGGTAAAGAACCATGGGCAATATTAAATATGTTTGTTTCTGCTAACCGCCTATTTCGGTTCTATATTCTGGAACTACTCCAGTAACCTGAAAAGGGTTCTTCCGTTATTAATCTGTTTCAGTAGTAAAGTGACGTTCATTGTATTAAAAATAAATTTTATTTTTCTTCAAATAAAAACAACAAACTAAATAATTTAAGTACTTTATTAGATAAAAATAATACAGAAGTACAATTTCAAAAATATCACATGTAGTTAGGAAGAAGTATACATTTCTAAATATTTTTGAATTATAAAACAGGTAAAGCAATAATTGCGCGCCGTATTGTCATTCACTCACAATTCCAAATTCCTTCACATTACACTTTAAAATACATATTAAAATATAATTATAGTCAATACACCATATACATAATTATAATAGTTTTAATTTACCTTCCATTAGTTAAATATTATTTTTGGCAACAACTAATATTTACAAAGATAAAATATTTAACAGAAATGCATTATTTTTGAGCAATTATATTATTTGGTAATCTACAAATTCAATTGGACGATTGGACCAATAAATATGTCCGTATACATATTTTTGTTTCATAATTAATATATATTTCAATACAACTAAAATGGAGCTATCGTTCCTTTTAAAATAATATTTAAATAATCACCACATTCTACACAAGGGCGGATCCAGCTTTGGCGCCAGGGGGGGGTCACAGTCATGGTCAAGGCGCCAGGGGGGGTCACAAAGTCGTGGTCAAGTAAAAAGAAGTTATAATTTAAATTTTATAATGATAGAAGATACAGGTAAAAAATAGGTATTTTATTAATCTATGTAGGTAATGTACTTAAAAATACCTATATTGTGACAAAAATCTTGTTTAACAATTTTAATTAGTGGTCCACCTAGGTCCTGGACACAGTCCAGGGGGGGGGTCATGACCCCCGTGACCCCCCCCCCTGGATCCGCCAGTGATTCTACACCAATATTATCAAATCCTATCCAACTATGTCCAAACTCCGAACGTCAATCCGCTCGAGAAATAATAATAAAAAAAATTTCTAAACTAACGCCCGGTCGCCCGGTTTCCCAAAGGCTGATCAACGCAAAAATTAACTAATCATCTGTCAAATAGTCCGGGCTCCCTAGTCCCTACTACATATTTTTCACTTGATTACTATTAAGCTAATTTTCCGGGAGTAGCTTCATTTTGATGAGATGAACAAAAAATTTGTCTGGCGCGAACTTGGTGAGGCCTATATCCAGCAGTGGACTGCAACAGGCTGAACTGATGATGATGATGACTGATAGTTAATTTTTGCGTTGATCAGCCTTTGGGAAACCGGGCGTTAGTACTTACCATTTAAAAAAAAAAAAACAAATGATAAATTTTGTAGCTGCAAAATAAGGAATAAAAAGTAAGTACATAGCAAATTATTCAGGGAATATATTTTTTTATGTTTTTAAAGCAGTAGTCACAACTCACAAAAGAAGGATATTCTTATAAGTACTGTAGTCTGCTCTGCAACTATGTTGGTTTTATTTATATCCTAAAACACATTTATTACATTTTTTTCACACATAAATTCAAAATTTATTCAAACCTACCTTGAACCGGGATCACATGTAAACAGTCTACACTACACACTACTTACATTAAAGTACAACCAATGTAGATTAGATTAGAAAAGTAGTTTAATATGTTTGTCTCTTTCTTTCAAACTGTTTTACTACTATAAATGACAGAGACAGAACACTATTTAAAGAACATCCAAAAAGTAACATTATTATTAGTATAAAAAATAAAACGTTCCTTCAATATTCTATGAACATTGAGGTAATATGCAGGAAGATAATAATAATTTATCTAATTAATAAATATCTAAGATAATAATTAATCTTGAATAAATTTTTGTAGTATATTTTATTAGGACAGTAAAGCTGTCTCAAACATTTTTACATTTGCATCAATAAATATTACATAATATTTATATGATTGTCATGATAAAGAGATTATTATGTTATAAGAGACGGATAAGAATTGGACACATTAGAACGAAGAGTGTATAATAAGTTCTCTATTTTATTTATCTTAGGCTAATGGGGTTAACCGTTAAGAGCATTAGTACTATTACCTACAAGTAGTTCTAGGGGCGTGTTTAATATATGAGACTGCAATTGCCCTTTCTACCAATACATGTATATAAACTCATCAAAAACTTCTATAAGTAACTTTTAATTAATTTTCATTATACGATTCTCGAAACGTCGCTAAACAGTAAATGAACAAAAACTTGGACCGAAATGATATGTGACGTCATTCGATATTTCAAAACTTTGATCCAATCACATTAAAAATGACATACAAAATGATTTGTTACGTCATATTTCATTGATAGTGTTCCTAATCGAACTAACATTGTAATATTTTTTTTTAAATAATAATGGTTCCAATACTAGTCTATCCTTATGTGCACTACCCGTTGTCTTATTATTAAATACGCCCCTATTTTAATAAGTCTAAATTAGTATAATGTGTTGGGGAACATTAAATCGAGGCAAGTCGTAATATTAATACATATCAAAATTCAATTCCTTTATTCAAAAAACGATCCGTTATTCTTACGAACCGTTTTTTTTAATAAAATCGAGAGTAAATGTTAGTGTATGATAAATAGACATTAAAAGACATTAAGTACTACATGGAACACCAACATTTAAAATATTTGATAAAAAATTCAATTCATTTATTACTGCATTACTTATTTGACTGCTCGATTTTATAAAAACGATCTGTTATTCTTACGAATCGTTTTTAATAAAATCGAGAGTAAACGTTAGTGTATAATAAATAGACATTAAAAGACATTAAGTACTACATGGAACACCAACATTTAAAATTTCAATTCCTTTATTACTGCATTACTTATTTGCATGCTCGATTTTATAAAAACGATCCGTTATTCTTACGAACCGTTTATTATAAAATCGAGAGTAAACGTTAGTGTATAATAAATAGACATTAAAAGACATTAAGTACTACATGGAACACCAACATTTAAAATATTTGATTAAAATTTCAATTCCTTTATTACTGCATTACTTATTTGACTGCTCGATTTTATAAAAACGATCCGTTATTCTTACGAACCGTTTTTATAAAATCGAGCGTAAATGTTAGTGTATAATAAATAAAAATTAATAGACATTAAGTACTACATGGAACACCAACATTTAAAATATTTGATTAAAATTTCAATTCCTTTATTACTGCATTACTTATTTGCATGCTCGATTTTATAAAAACGATCCGTTATTCTTACGAACCGTTTTTATAAAATCGAGCGTAAATGTTAGTGTATAGTAAATAAACATTAATAGACATTAAGTACTACATGGAACACCAACATTTAAAATATTTGATTAAAATTTCAATTCCTTTATTACTGCATTACTTATTTGCATGCTCGATTTTATAAAAACGATCCGTTATTCTTACGAACCGTTTTACAAAATCGAGCGTAAATATTAGTGAATAATAAATAGACATTAAAAGACATTAAGTACTACATGGAACACCAACATTTAAAATATTTGATTAAAATTTCAATTCCTTTATTACTGCATTACTTATTTGCATGCTCGATTTTATAAAAACGATCCGTTATTCTTACGAACCGTTTTACAAAATCGAGCGTAAATATTAGTGTATAATAAATAGACATTAAAAGACATTAAGTACTACATGGAACACCAACATTTAAAATATTTGATTAAAATTTCAATTCCTTTATTACTGCATTACTTATTTGCATGCTCGATTTTATAAAAACGATCCGTTATTCTTACGAACCGTTTTACAAAATCGAGCGTAAATATTAGTGTATAATAAATAGACATTAAAAGACATTAAGTACTACACGGAACACCAACATTTAAAATATTTGATTAAAATTTTTCAATCCCTTTATTACTGTGTTGCTTTCTTATTTTAAAATAAATAATTAACTTACAAGCTAAAACCATAAAATGCATAAGGCTATATGAAGGATTTTCATTCGACTCATCTGCTCACTCATTCGTGTTACCTCAATTTTGAATATCTGATACTTTAATGCAAATATCATGCATAATTTAATACGTTCCGCACATAAATATGTAATTGTAAACATTATAAACTGCCCTATATTAGTAAAACGAGATTTTTCGAAAAGCGAAAAAAGAGTGTTAATTTAATTCGATTCATGAAATCCAGCCATATATATAAATATACGACTATTTAATACAATTTTATGTAATTAGTCTTTAAAAGCATGTAATAATGTAAATTTTAATACTATATTTGATGTAGGAACTAGATAATAATATGCTATAAAAGAGAATCGTATTTTCCGATTATATACATATTTATATCAGTATAAAGTACTTGAACGATTGTATATTCTCACTATATTGTCCGTTCATTTTAAATATATCTTATATATATATATATATATAATTCTCATGTCTCAATGTTAGTCACAATACTCCTCCTAAACGGTTGGATTGGACCGATTTTTATGAAATTTTATGTGCATATCGGGTAGGTCTGAAAATCGGCCAACATCTATTTTTCATACCCCAAAGTTATAAGGGGGGGGGGGGGGTGGATAAGGGGGTTAATAACATATATGGCAAAACAACGTTTGCAGGGTCAGCTAGTATCTATTCGACTGATTTTTGTGTTTAGTTATGTGAATATATGGTATGTAGCATTCAATTTAATGCCTCTAACTTGCATCCATCTTTTATTTTAAACAAAATATATACATATATAATAAGACACAATAGTAGACGCGAAATAAAATACAAATTACTTAAAAATAATAACAAAGTAATAAAGGAACGTATTATCTATACATTAGTACATATTAAATATAATATATTTATTTCAAACAATCGTTACTATCATCATCCATATCAGCTAGTATGTATACCGCGTCTCCATCGCTCCCTTGTCCGTATCGAACGACATTCGTCAAACCTGAAACGATAAACGAACTGACAACACAAAGAAAGAGAGATACAGAGTATAAAATTGTACGCAAAACGTAAACTTAGTCATTTTAATTTTTTTTTTCAATAATACATATTAGTATATCATCATAAATATCTATACAAGTAAATAAAATATCTCTGAAACGGCTGGACCGATTTTGACGGGACTTTCGATGGCAGATAGCTGATGTAATAAGGAGTAACTTAGGCTACTTTTATTTTAGAAATTTATTTATTTTATAGCTCTGCGAACAGAACAAGAACTTTATTGTTAAATTCCTCGCGGACAAAGTCGCGGGTACAGCTAGTATTATTATAAATATAGTCAAACGTTATAAGCTTATAATTTTTAAAAACGCTAAATTTACGATAAACATAAAAATACAGTTTATAAAAACACATCACATTAAAAAAAAACTACTTCTTTATAACGACTATGTCAAAAACAACACTGTTTACGTTTTGTAAGAACACAAGAAACAAAAAAGTTAAATTACAAATATTAGATCAGTCGCCCATCCACTGATTTTCGAACATATATAGCAACATTTACAATATAACAATGCACATTAGTTCAAACATAATTATAAAAGATTGGAATGTACTTGCTTTGTTTTTCTTGAAAATGCATCGCTGAAGGTAACCCACCTCTTTATAGATTAACTTCTCGAAACGTCATATTAAATTAATAATATGTGTATAGTTATATATAGTCTATAGATTTTTTTTTAAATTTGTATTAGTAAAAAGGATAACTTAAAAAAAATTAAAACACGAATCAGCAATTTTCAATAACATATATTTTATCCTAAATAAAATGTCTAAAAATAATACTGAATATTTGTAATAATTAACACAAAGTATAATTTCAGCGGTTAAAGTTTAAACAATAAAGAAAAAATATTATATAAAAAAGTATGTATATACTAATCACTTCATTCGATTAACAAATAATTATTAAAAAAATATTCGTCCTCACACTACAAAAGTAATAATTTATATTCCATACTTTTTTATACTTAAATCTTAAGTACTGTGGCAAAAAATAAAATCCTAAAACTACTCCAATAGTAAAATTGATTAATAAAAAAGTATTAATTTCCAATTACGTACTAATATTAATTTTATTATCTGTGAATATATTTAAATTTAATTTATTTCAAAATATTATACAAAAAAATATTGGTTTTTTGATCAAACGTTACGACGTTATGATAACGTAGGAAGAAAAAAAAAACATTTTTATATAATTTTATATTACAGTAGAAAACGAGTACTTTTCTAAATATGAAAAATAAAATCAAGCGCTCGTACAAATTGTGGAGTAGTTATCAAAAGCTATATATAAAGATAAAATTATATAAATTGCATAATTTCAGCGAATCTCCTTTTCGAAATAAACTAGAGTATTTTCTTACATGCAAAGTAAATTCCAAGCTTTTATGAGAGTTAAAATGTTCAATTATATCAATCAAATGATATGCTTACTCTTTCCCAGTGCCCAATAAATTATATTGTTAAGATATTTTTCTCTTTTTGTGTTCTAAATAACATGCATTACAATTCAACTAAAGCATATTTTTACAGGCAAATAAAAATAGTACATATTACTCTTTTTTTATGGAGCTTAATGTAGTTAATTATACAAAAGCTCATGCTATGTATACTTTTTGAATAATACATTTTTTTTCTGTTATTTTAACTCCATTTCAAAAATGTAACTTTTGAAATTGACCATTAAGGCATTGTAAATTTGTAACTGCAAATAAAATAAGTTTAATTTATCGGCTTTATGTGAAAAAGTCGCGGTTCTAGAACACCATTTGAGGAGTGATTTACAAACACAAAATATTACCTTAACTAACCATAAATATTTAGAATGGAAAATATTTTAAAGTGAAACTTTTATTACATCGTCTGAAACTTTTTCGTACGTGTGTTGCATGTCGCGTGACGATCGGCCGCGCGGTAAGATTGATAAAGCGATTTTTGTAGCCTTAATGGAATATTATTCCAAATTTTTTTAGTTAAATGTCTATAATGTAAAAAAAAGTTTCACTTTTACCGTGGTTTCATAACACCACACAGGTTTTTTATTCTATCAATAAAATTTGGTGATAGAATTTAGTTATCTTTTGATGCGTGTTGAAACAAAATTATTTTTACAATTGTTGTAAATCTTCCACTCTCACATTACTTATGCATATTTTGATATTTCCTCATGTTCTAAAACCGCGATTTATTTTGCAAAACAGATAAAAAATGTGCTACTATTATGGGTTAAATGTTTGTATTCATCTATTTTGTATTATTCTCATTAATTATTTTACATGCACATGCATTTTATTTTTCATGCAATGTCACCACGTTTAAAAAAATATTAACACTCTTGTAATGCATGCTTTTCTATTTGTAATTGACATGTACATGTTAAAGACATAATTTAACAATTTTAACATGTTACAAAATTCTTATCGAATGAATTGTATATAGTGTAAAATCGTTTACAAATTTTGTTCGTTCTTAAGTCTTCGTTATAAATATGTATTCACAATACAAATTACCTACATATTAGGAATAGGTATACATAGTTCAAAACATCGAACATCTGTTGTGTATCATTTTTACATTTTGAATAATAAATTATCAATTATATTACATATAATAAAAATAGTATAAATAAATAATCTAAGAAAAATTGGATACAATAGTCTAATTTCATACCTTATGATTACAAAATTTATGGAATGGTGTTTGCTTACGTTGTACAATGTACACTACTTGAAATCAGTTAAAAAAAACATTTGGCAGTTTAAAAGCTTAAGGGCCAGTTCCCCGGGCTACTGTTAAAGCTATCTGAGTATGACGGTATTTAACAGATAACATTTTATGATTCATTATTACTATATTTATGGGATATTTTTATTCACAACTAGCTGCCCGGACAGACTTCGTTCTGTCTGTTATGTGTTTTTTTTTTAAAGTATAAAAACCATCCATGGGATTTAAAGAATATACAAAAAAAAATTAGCCGAATTGGTCGAACCATTCTCCAGTTATGTGCTTAGCAACATTCATTTTTCATTATATATATTGTAATTCTAAAAGTTGTAGTTTATTGGGATGAAATAGGCCCTAATGGCCTATATTACATCCTGTTAGTCTATTCGCAACTTTTGCGCAGGATTAAGTTTATCAAGAACTAGCGAAATAGCCCCTTAATACTATACTACTTCTATATATTTACTATTACTATATATTTTTATTACTGCATATTTTAACCTTTTGTATTTTTATCAATAAATAGTAATTATGCGTAACATTTTAATTTCTTATAGAAATAAGATGGTGTTTAAACGCTTTTCAGTTTATTTTTGAAATCTATTTCAATGGGTCCCAAAAACAAAATCTAATGAGAAAAAATGAGACGAAACTATTTATTTCATTATGATTATACACATAATTTAACTGAGGTACGACACAGTAGGAAATATCCTGCTCAAAACCTGGAGCAGCCCGACTGGGGTAGTACCTCGACCTTACAGAAGACCACAGCTAAATAGGTCTTAAGTAGAGTTGTGTTTCTGTGGTAAGGTGAGCATAATTTCTGGAGGGGATTGGAGGCAGGGTCGGCAACGCGTTTGCAATGCTTCTAGTGTTGCAGGCGTTTATAGGCTATGGTATTCGCTTACCATCAAATGAGTCGTCTTGTTTGCCGACCGAGTTGTATAAAGAAAAATAATTAATGTTAACATAAGGCTCCTGAACGGATTTTACAAAAACATATAAATTGCGGAAATGTATGTGCGCTCACAACCTTTGATTGAAGACACCAAATTGGGTAGTTTTTTTTTTTGTGTGTGTCATTGTCAGGTCAAGGTTTTAAAAAAAAAGTTCAATAAAAAATCTACATATTCATGGAAAAAAAATATGACAGTACGAAATTCAGCTAATTTGGACTGAAGCGTTAATCTATTTAAAAAAATAATAATCTAAACTTGTACGTTCAGATACAGTAGATTCGTGGTAGATTTTTTGTTCTAACACAATAATTAGACAACATAAAAGACATGATTTTGTTCTTAGGAACCGTTGAATTAATAAAAATGAGGTATCGTACATCATTTTAAATAATTATATTTGTGTATATTAATTACTTTAAATCATTATTCTAGAATATGCATTACATACATATTCCTAAGATATTGAATTATGTAAAAAAAATATCGATATTTTTAATTAGTATAATATTTATAAGAAACATATATAAAATTGTAAACCGAATATCATATATGATAAACACAGCCAAATAATAAATTTAATTGCACACTTACTTATCTAAGTTTTAAAAATAAATAATAATAATCTTTAAAATGGACCTGTCAAATTGACATTAAAAGAAATCTTAAAACTATATATATATGTGTATAAAGGGACTTTTGTTCTCTATGATATTAACTAATATACATATATGTAAATGTATGATGAAATAAAAATACACTGAAACCTGTATATCTGTATTCCAAGTGGACTTACGAGTTTTGTTGCTTATATAGGCTCTATTTGATTGATGGATAACAGAGGGAGTGAGAAATTTTTCATTCTGTTAATAAGCATGATATAAAATGTTTAAGCCTGAGTCTCACTACAGTCTGTTTATTGAACAGTAAGAAATAAGTTTACAAGGTTTGAGAATACCACAAGTAAAAAAAAAAAAACGATATATTAACGGAGAGCAAATATATGTTTTTTTTATGTAACTATTTATTATTATATATTTTTTTTATATAACAATGGTGCTACGAAGTTAGTTTGGTCAACTTGTTATCAATAACAGGGTATTTCTAAGACATTCAGGGCCCACTTAACAAAGTTTCATTGTGGATAGCTACAATATTATCATAGATAATCAACTTCCTAAGTGCGAAATTTATAATTTCATGATTCATCAAATTCGATCGTATTGTTCAATAGCAAATTAATATAACCTTACAAGTAGATACGTTTCATCATAATATGTAATAGAAATAGAAACGTATTTGATACAAATAATATAATTAAAAAAAAAAAAAAAACAAATGCCCAATTCATAAAAACTCCTTAAATATGTTTTAAACACATTTTGTTTATAAGTAAAAACCTTACAGGTTGTTTGGCTGCATGTTAAGAAATTTCCCTTAACCTTTAAACTAGTTTTCTCATAACGAAAGATTGTCTTTTTTACTTTTCCATACAAAAATACGCATGTAATTTCTAAAGTTAAAGTCACATAGTTCATTTTAAACGAATTTGTAAGCGATTTAAAGAAAAAACTTGGAATATAATATTAACGATATGATTTTGAAACTCATGTTATCAAATAAAAAAATAATAAGAGTAATTTTCTTCTTAGGTTATTTAAAGGACGTATAGATATCAAAATACTTCTTTTCATATCAACGGGAATGCAGACAATTTTCTATATTTATATTCTCGTCTTTTAGTTTGTCAATTTTTTTGCATATAAAATGAAAAAAAAAACATCATAGACAATTAAATTATTCTAATATTTATAATATATTTAACATTATTCATCTGTTATATTTTTTTAAACTCAGGATTCGAATTTTGAAGAAGTAAATAGAAAAATTTTGTTTCTAAAAATAAGAATTACCAAATTAAATATTATTATAGTTTTTATGGACAAATTCATTTAAAATGAACCTTTTTAAATCCTTATCTAACAAATACATATGTTTATTATTTCACTAATAATTATATTCAAGCAATTTTTTTTTTTGAAAATCTAATTCTTATAAATACAGATTTCTTCTAATATTAACAAAATATACAGATTGTTCGACTCGTAACTGTGTTCCTTCAAATATTTTGACAATTATAGCCGTGCTTACGAGCTCACTTAGGGTATCATGCGAAACGAGCCTATCGAAGTAGCTAGTCTATAGTCAAATTTAATAATGTGTTAGGACTTTTTTCAAGCGCTACGTGATGTTACACTTACAGAACCCACCGTTTGAAGTAACGCAGTTAGGAGCTATTAATAATTGATAGATATTATCTGTCGTGCTTGTATCCATATATATGAATTCAGAAAAGTATTTATGTTTGAATTATTAAAAAAAGTACAGACAAAGAAATTATTAAGGAACTCTTAACACTATAAAAGAGTATATTACGACTATATCTAAAAATAGGGTCTAAAGTTCCTTTTTTCTATATAGGTATTTAATCTCATAAGCTAAACGAATATAATAAAATTATTCTACCGATTTACCTTGAGTCATTCCCATTTGTGGATGTTTGTTCCTCATTAAGTACTGAGCTACGGCGTGGAGAATACAGGCTACGAAAGCCCCATAGCCGAACCAGCGGAATGTATTCCAACCCCCATAGTTTTCGTACAACTTGCCTCCTACATAACTACCGAGGGATGAACCTACCCCTTCGAAGATAGCGCCTACAAGACCCTGTAATAGAAACAACAATTTAGCTGAAAAAAGGCTAACTCTTTTTTTTATATAATTCTAGCCGACCCGTGCCCACTTCGTTGGGCGTTAATTATTTTTGTGATGCAAATACATAGTAAAGTTTTCATCTCACTCGCATTTCGTTGTATCAATTCGTTGTATCAACTGTCGGTGCTTAAATTTAAATAATAAGTCATATCAGCGTTAGTTACGAACATATGTTCTGGACGGCCCTGCCTTGAAAAAGTTCGCTAAAAGTATTGACTTTTAAGTTTTTTCTTTTTTTTTTAAGGTTGCAAGTTAAATTAAGTTTTCATTTTAAAAATTGTTTCATTATTTTAAATAAATTATTATAGTTATCTCTATATATATAAAAATGAATCGCTGAATGTGTTGCTATGCGCAAATCTCGAGAGTAGCTGAACCGATTTCACTAATTCTTTTTTTACAATATTTCTTGAATTACGAGAATGATTTTTACTTAGAGAAAAATTTAAAAAATTGCCTGAAAAAGTCTAAAAACAACACTTTTCTATATCCCCATACAAAAGATTCGTAATAATATTCGTATTAAAAGTCAATTTGAACTTTAATACCATACCATAAAGTTTAAGTGTTAGAGGAGGGGTTCCGGGAAGGATAAGTATTAAAGCTAGTGTTAGATAAAACTTTATATGTAAGTATAGTAAAAAATTAAAAAAGTCGTGTCCGACACCGAGTGGTTCAGTAGTTTCGGAGTTACATACCGATAGCAGCGCCACCTACTGGGTCAAATTGAGATAAAAAGTATCCTATGTCCATCTCCTGGTTCTAAGCTACCTCCTTACCAATTTTCAGCTAAATCAGTTCAGCCGTTCTTGAGTTATAAATAGTGTAACTAACACGATTATAGGTATTTCAATCAACGAAGACGCGCCCCACTATTTCAAGTACAAGAAAGTGAGTTCTGTTACTACGCAACGAGTAACAAATGTGACACACGCACACAAAGTTAAATGACAGTAAATTTCACAACGGACTGGAAATAGGCTCTACTTCATTTCATCTACTTTAAAAAATAAAATATAATTCGCGATGGTCCTTTATAGAATGAACTATCGTGATATTGTTTAATAATAATATTTTAGTAAAAAGAAATAATGCATCTAAAAATTATCATAATAAAACACGACTTTATGGAAATAATTTATTTATTAATAAACTAAGAAAATCACTCAATTACACTTCGATATTACACATTAAAAAATAAATAAATAAATAAAACAACTCTAAGAACATTATTACAGATTAACAGAATCTATTATTACAATTAAATTGATTTTTCTAGGCAAGACCAATAATCTCGAAAGTATACAATTTTATGAAAAAGGAAGCATGTAATAATTATATACCTATCATCATACCTTAAATTAGTCGCAATCGTCATTTAATTCAGAAATATTTGATTCACAGCTCGATGAATCACAGAAATTTATGATAAAACTAAAATCTAAATAAAGTACATATTTCAATTACTCGTCTTCTATCTATACTAATATATAAAGCTGAAGAGTTTGTTTGTTTGGTTGTTTGTTTGTTTGAACGCGGTAATTTCTGGAACTACTGGGCCGATTTGAAATATTCTTTCAGTGTTAGATAGCCCATTTATCGAGGAAGGCTATAGGCTATGTATCATCACGCTAAGACCAATAGGAGCGGAGTCCACGCCGACGAAGTCGCGCGCAGAAGCTAGTTTTAAATAAAATGCTTTCTATTTTTTCTTTATATTTTTTTAAATAATATAAATTACTTGATAATATTTGTAGATAATTTATTCAAGCTTCAAACCAATTTTCTTCCTATCTATCAATGTCAATATATATTACCTTTTTAAATAATTTATATTTATTACCCACCTAACAATAATAAAAATAATATTATTGACTAGTCCGTTAGCGCAGTTTGTAGTGACCCTGATTTCTGCTCCGAGGGTTGTGGGTTGAGGGTTCGATTCCAACCCGGCGTCTGGGCGTAATGTAAATATATATTTATCTATATATTTATCTATTAATATGTGAAGCAAAAACTTTGTACCCCTTTTTACGGAAATTGTACGTACGTAGGAGTATGAAATTTCGCACACCTATAGTTTTTTTTCGGCGGGTAGGTGCCAAACAAGTTACACGCAAAAAAGTCTGCTAAAAATTATTTTGCTTTAAAACTTAGTAAATCTGTTTGTGATAGTGCAATAAATGATTATTATTAAAATTTAAAGTACGCCACCCACCAGCCAATAAATCCTTTTAAAATTTCAAGCCAGTGTCGTCGGTTTTATAACCGCTCATTGTTCCACCTGCTACATCACCACTCCTCAAAATGAATTCGCTGAAAGACACCATGACGTCATTGTCGGAATTGTTTACCACCAAGATGAACGAGTTTCAGCAAGATTTGCACAAGAGTTCTTCTCCTGCGACCACTAGTACATTAGCCGCTGATTTTAAAACATTCAAAAGTTTTATTCTATTGGCTCTCACGTCACTTAAACAACAAATTGAACTTTTGAGCAGAATGATTGACCAGCAGGATATGAGGACCCGGCGTAAAATGCTACTGTTCCATGGTGTGACTGAGGACAAGGGTGAAGATACTTCGGCGCGTGTCACCAGCATTATTGCTGAAAACCTCAACCTGGCCAACTTCTCCACTACCAATATTAAGTCTTCACATCGATTGGGCCGCCCCGGTAACAACAAGCCGCGTCCCATTGTAGTCCGATTCAATGAGACTGCTGTACGGGACAAGGTCTGGTACGCCAAGACCAAGCTAAAAGGAACTGGCGTCACGCAGTCGGAATTCCTGACGAAGACCCGCCATGAAGCTTTTCTGGCGGCTAGGGAGCGTTTCGGGATCAGCAGGTGTTGGAGACGCGAGGGTATAATTTTCGTTGTAACTTCGGACGGAACACGACATCGGGCTGAATGTCTGGCTGACATTGATGAAATTATCAGATCCAGCCCCGAAGAAGGAACAAAATCACCACTAACTAGCACCGACTCCGTCCAAAAGGCACCGGAATGTAAAGCAGCTGCGTCACGCTCCAAGCGGGTGATTAAGAAATAGTTTATCTGTTTGTTGTCACTGTAACACTTATCTTCTTTTCTATATAAGTTAACTTATTTATTTGTTTATTTTCCCCATTTGCGTTTAATTTATATTTCATACACATACAATACTTTTTGTTATTGTTTACTCTTGTACGTCATACGATATATCATAATCATTTTCTCGATTGAGGGTAGATCGGTAGATTCCATAATTTTGACCATGGAGAATAGATTTTGACGTTGATGATTAACAAATAATCTAATAGGTACGTGTTACAACCGACAATCGGCATATGTTCTCTGCGTGTTTGTGTTACCAGCAGTAGTGTATAAATTCTCCATGTTATTTTTTATTTTTATTTTTTTTTAGTTACTTTTTTTTTCAATTATTATTATTATTATTATTTTTTTATTTAATCATACGTTGTTTAGTATAGTTAACGTTATCTCTCTTAACCTTTATTAATTATTTTTCCTTTTTTGATTTTTATTATTATTTTTTTTACCTTTTTTTCTTTATTTGTTTTATAAAGGTGCATTTTCATGTGACGCTTGACGCTGGTTTTGAGCGTCAAATTTGACATTTGAACTATGCGCCATCTTGAAAAAATTGTAGCGAAAAAGCTAAACGTAGTTTAGCTTTTTTAACGGGTGTTGTTAGCGTCAGCGTAACTAGAACAGTTATATCGATAATCAATAGTAAATCGATCCTTATAAAACAACAATTAGCTGTTACTTTTTTGATTTTATAAATAAAAAATAGCGAGTGTAGATACATTTTTATTTTTTTCTAAATGTGGTTTGTTTTAAGTATTGGTAAATACAATTTTTTTGATTAATTTTACGAAATGTAATTAATCAATAAATATAGGCGCATAGATCTGTAAAGTTATAAACAAAATTATTCATTCAATTTTTTTTATTTAACAGAACACAATCCCGTATCTCAGTTCAAAAAAATTTGTCAAGTGCAACCTCATATCTTAAAATACAAGATGGCGATGGTACAAATAAATAAACAAGTTCCCTCTCAGCAGTGTAAAGTGTTATTTAGTTTAATACTATTAATATAAAAATTATCTTTCAGTAAATTTAATAGCCATTCAAAGTGAATACAATAGTTAATAAACACATTTTTTATTATAGTGAAAAAATATCACAAGTAATAAAAATAAAACAATTATCAAACTAAAAAAACGTTAGTATCGATTATCGAAAGTCATTTCGATAATCGATAATTCGATACTAACGTTCTTTATTTTTCGCTTGAATTTGACGCTAAACGCTGAAATTTATCGCTACAATTTTTTCAAGATGGCGCATAGTTCAATTGCCATCACGTGACCAAATTTGACGCTAAAAACCAGCGTCTAGCGTCACATGAAAATGCACCCTAACTTATTTATACGCTAGCAATATTGTGAGTTCTTAACTTCTCTCCTTGCAACTGGTGGGTACGTTAAATGGTATAAACATATTTCATCTTTATTTTATTTTAGTATATATATATTTTCTTTTTGTGTTATTATTATCATTATACTATTGATTTAAAGATAGATATTTATATATAAATTGATTTACAAACAAATATACATATTTATACCTTAATAATATAATTTTTTAAATCAATTATAGTTGTATTACTAGCCGACCCGTGCCCACTTCGTTGGGCGTTAATTATCTTTTTCTTTGTGATGCATTACCTATGTTGTGTAGTTCTTAGTATTTACTAAGTTCTATTAGGTTCATTGTTTATAGCAAGTATTGGACGTATACACTCGTAATAATATCGTGTATTTATTATTTTAAATTACAGAACCAAATAACATACTAAATTTTATAGCACTTATACCCCGTCCGGCGACTAATTAGCTTTTTGACAGCTCACGCCTATAAATTACAGTTTTTTTTTCCGGAATAACGTACTAAAAATTTTACAGTAATGTCATACTTTATTGACGATTTGATTGATTGAGTGAAGTACATTGTGCATAACAAACAACCACAGACTATGAAAGAGTTCTTGAAATAATAAATCGACCATATGATAAAAATAATTTTACGTCATGTGATTATTGTTTCTATAAATGAAAGAAAAGAAAAGTAAGACTGAAGCTAAAGAAACAAAAAATTATGATAAACACAAATTAGAATTATTTCTGAAAAGACTAAACAACAAATAATAACTATAAGAAATATTAAAACAGAAGTAGTTATAGTACTTAGTAGAAATTAAAATGCAAAAATAGTTTTGAAGAAAACTTTTGACCAAAACTACGTCCGGAGTACCGATAAAGTAAAACAGAAAGTAAAGAGAAAATATATAAAATAAAAAATAAACGGCAGCGGGCGCCTACAGCGATGAATAAAATCGTAATAATATCGTGTATTTATTATTTTAAATTACAGAACCAAATAACATACTATAAAGAACAAATTTTAAACCACTTAAATAAATAATATGTTGCTCCAACGCCATCTATCAAAAAGCGTAAAAACTTCGTCATCGATAGATTCAAATAGACAGTAAATAAAATAGAGTATTAAATAGTTAAATCTAACAGCGATAGATGGCGTTCGTTTCTTTGTCATTTTCATAATATATTTTAATATTTTTCTTTTTTACTGAATTTTTTTGTACAATTACAATAAAATATAGCCTATGTCACTCCTGAATAGTGTAGCCTCTCACTATTTTCAGCAAATCAGATAAATATAAATGTTTTAAAATCACCAATTAATTTCTAAGGCAAATAATAATGCTTGATTAGATTGAATTGTTGACACGGCACGTCAGAGGACGCAGGTTCAAATCCTGGTGATTTAAAATCTTTATATATTTTTATCTTTTTCCTTTTATCTTGTCACTCCTGAATAGTGTAGCTTTCTGTTAGTGAAAGAATTTTCATGATCGGATCAGTATTTGCGAAGATTACCCCGTATATACAAAGTTATAAACTTTACCTCTTTATAATATTAGTATAGATTTTAAGTTATTGCATTACATTTATATACAGGCATACTTATTCTTTTATTTATATTATATATTTATTTTAATAATAATATTTTTTTTTTCAATGTCTTTCATTGACGATAGTGACGCATATCTATCGCTATCGTCTGCTTCCGAAGACTCAAGTAACTCTGACAGTTACTGTAGCATACCCTCATTGAGCGAGACGTTAAACTCTTGTTTTGATAACACTCCCAAAAATTTTAATTTAGTCCACATTAACGCACAGAGTATTCCTGCTCATTATCCAGATTTATTGTCATCTTTTGGTAATAGATATATACACGCTATCCTAGTTTCCGAATCTTGGCTCAAGCCTTGTTTACCTTCTATTTCCTTTTCCATACCGGGATTTCATTTGATCCGTAATGACCTCATTGGTCGGACGGGTGGGGGGGTTGCGATATATCTTCGCTCTCATGTTCCTTTTACCATCATAGATACTTCGCAACCTCAGACCGGTGGAGCTGAGTATCTTTTTGTTGAAGTGAATCTGTCACACACAAAACTCCTACTCGGCGTTTTTTATAGCCCATGTCTTACTGTAGACTATTTCACTTCGCTTGAATTGTTACTCCAACGGCTTAGTCCGTTGTATAGTCATACGGTAATCATGGGTGATTTTAACACCTGTCTGCTCAAAAACGATCACCGGTCTTCCCGGCTAAAAACTCTAGTTAATGGCTCAAATCTTCATATCTTACCTTTGCTTGCTACTCATGTTTTACCAAATTGTGTTCCTTCTCTTTTAGATTTAATTATTGTTTCTTCCATTGACCATGTTGAAAGCCATAGTCAGTGTGCTGCTGATGCTTTTTCTTATCACGATTTGCTATATCTATCCTATAAAATCAAACCTCCTAAGCTTAAATCAAGAATACTTCTGCAGCGTAGTTTTGGTGGTATGGATGTGGAGCAACTGCGGAGGGATGCAGCTGAAATTGATTGGACTGCGGTTTATGATGCAGATACAATTGACAGCCAGGTGGCTGTTTTCAACTCTCTGCTAACACAACTTTATGATGTTCACGCACCTATTCGACCGGTAAGAATAAAACATCTGCCTGCGCCATGGATTACACCCGAAATTAAAAAATTGCAGGAAAAAAAGGTTCGTGCTAAGACGCGGTATAGACTGAATAACAGTGAGGCTAATAGAGAGGTATACGTAAAGGCTCGGAATCACTGTAATAGGGTGTGTAGAGATGCACATCGTCGCCATATCCACAAATCTGTCATTGAAGAAGCAGATTCTAGCAAAGTCTGGAATTTTCTAAAATCTCTTGGAGTTGGCAAAGCGCGTCTGGATAATAGTCATAATAGTTCTCAAAAATTTAATCTTAACGAGTTGAATCTCCACTTCTCTTCATCTGTTGCCATGGATAGTGCAACTAAAGCCTATACAAGAAATCAACTTTCAGCCTTGCCAATTCCTGATACTCCTATTTTCTTTCTTAATCAGCTTTCTGAATGTGATGTTAAGAAGAATATATTAGCAATAACTTCAAATTCCGTTGGTTCTGACAGCATTAGTCGGAAAATGATCATTCCTCTCCTTGATATACTAACACCGGTACTTACATCCATCTTTAATACTTCCATCTCTACCCGTACGTTCCCATCAATATGGAAAGATGCTGAAATTGTACCTCTCCCCAAAAAACCAATCCAACGTCCTTATCCGAATATCGTCCTATTTCCATCCTCCCTTTTTTGTCCAAAGCACTCGAGCGTCTTGTGCATCAACAGCTCAGTAGTTTCCTCGTGAAACACCGTCTGTTAAATCCCATGCAATCCGGTTTTCGCCCAGGTCACAGTACGACTACTGCGCTTGTAAAAATAACTGATGATATACGATCAAATATGGACAATCAAAGGCTCACGGTATTAACGTTACTCGATTTTAGTAACGCCTTTAATACTGTGGACTTTGATATACTGTGTGATATTTTACGTTCTCTTAACATATCTCCTGAGGTTGCTGATTGGTTTCTAAGTTACTTGCAGGGTCGCCGGCAGCGAGTTAAATTGAACGACTCATATTCAAATTGGTCAACAGTCAATACCGGTGTCCCGCAAGGTGGCGTGCTATCACCTCTTTTGTTTTCTATATTTATAAACTCTCTTTGTAATGTTATAACTTCTTTCTACCACCTCTATGCAGATGATCTCCAGATATACTCTCACTCCACTGTTCATAACTTATCTCAGTGTGTATCGCGCATAAATAATGACCTTTTAGCTATTGGTAAATGGAGTAAAGCCTACGGCCTACATATAAATCCAAACAAATCGAAAGCTATTATTATAGGAAGCTCCAAACTGCTTTGCCGTATTGATAAATCTGAACTACCTCCTGTTACATTTAACGGATTCACCATTCCATATAGCGAAAACGTGAGAAATTTAGGTGTTATCTTCGACCAACCTCTCTTGGGGTCCGCAGATATGTGAAATTAGCCGCAGGTTGTTCGCTTCGGTTGGGTCTCTCCGCAGATTGCGTAATCTTCTACCCATTCCTACTAAAATTGCTCTCGCTCATAGTCTATTATTACCAATTCTTGATTATGCTGATACTTGCTATCTCGACATTACAGAGGAGCAGCTTAATAAGCTTGAGCGCATTCAAAATTTATATTATTAGATTTATATTTGGACTACGCAAATATGATCATATTTCCGAATTTCGCAAAAAACTCAAGTGGCTCCCAATCCGCCTTCGCAGGAATGCTCATATCCTTAACCTACTTTACTCTATTTTATTTAATCCCTTTACCCCTTCCTATTTGAAAGAACGATTCCAATTCCTTGGCGATACCCATGAACGTTGCCTCCGTTCTGACAGTAATTTCCTTCTCGCAATTCCTTCTCACTCCTCTTCCTTCTATGATAAATCTTTTACAGTTCAAGCCTCTCGCCTTTGGAATACCTTGCCTTTGAATATTAGACGTGTACAAACACTTGCAACTTTTAAAAAGACTGTTAGGAAGCATTTTCTTGAAACTCAACAATAAACAAGTAATTTATAAGTATATAATATGTATCTATGTGTATGTATGAGTGTAGGTATGTATGTATGTATGTATGTATGTATGTATATATGTATGTATGTATGTGCGTATGTATGTATGTATGTATGTGTTTAATTATTTGAATATTTACTATAAATTGTTTGTAGCCTGTACGCTGACGCTATACCATTTCCTTTGCCCTAAGGTTGCCTGGAAGAGATCGCTTTTTAGCGATAAGGCCGCCTTTTGTACCTAATGATATATTGTTAAAAATTTCTTTGTTTGCTATGTATTATTTCTGTCTTTGGTGTACAATAAAGTGTATTATTATTATTATTATTATTTATATAGAGAAGGAGTGCGGAATGCTAATATTTTCTTAAAACTATACATTAAATTAATAAAAAAGCATTACACACACTACAGCACTCACACGGGCATATTATACTATTTGTTGATTGTCAAAGTCTGTAGTCAAGTTGAATTTTTTTTTTAAAGGTTCTTTATTTTCATAATTATTTGATTTTCTTGAATTAAATTTTTTAATTATGGTTGAATTTCGACCTCTGGGCGACCACTAGTTTATATAATTATGTATTATTTATAAGCAAGTTTAAATAAGTAAGTTCGAAAAAAAAAGATGTAGCTATAACAGTCGGCTGTTACCAAGTATTAAGTTGTTTACTTTAGGAACAGATGACCATGTGTGTATTGTGTAGATATTTATTATACTAAATATATTATATTTATTATTAAAAAAAAATTAAAGTAGAGCAACTTTCCGATGGGTCACGATACGCAGCGACGCAGACCATATTAAACGTCTACACTGAGCCGTGGTCGACCCGTCGACTCAAGACTAATAATCGGACTAAACTCCCCGTACCCCACTGTTTCCCCTCGCGATAAATAGTGGGGCGCGTCTTCGTTGATTGAAATATCTATACACGACTTTCTTTTATATATATAGATTACAAACAAAATGAATATTTAAGTTACCTGGACAGTAGTTTCTGTTCCCGGTGGGGATAAAACGGAGGCGTATGACGTCATAGTTGGGTAGAACATGCCAAAAGTGATACCTTAAAAAAATACAAGTCGAATTGATCACCTACTTTTTTTAAAGTCGGTAAAAAATTAAATGAAGTATTTATATTTAACAATTTAAGCGTTACATTAATGTTACTTAATTTGAAGTATGTAATATATTTTATAAGTCGACGACGTGTTAGCACAGCCGTTACAACGCTGATTATTATTTATTATTAACGCTAGGGGTCGTGGGTTCGATCTCCGCACATAACAAACATTTGTATAGGCCACATAGATGTTGGTCGTGGTTTGGGCGTTTGTGCTTGTGTATTGTGTGTTTCCGGACCGTGTGAAGCGTTTATTTATTTATTGCAACAAAAGACAATTTGATATTTTTATAGTATTATGGTTTAATATCAGTATTGCTAAGGTCATATAAGACAAAATAAGAGCTTATTATAATGATTACTTATTAGTTTAAATGAGCCTTTAGTTATAACAATGTCATTATTTTTTTCGACAGCGAAAGACAAAAGAGTACATTTTGTTTAAACATGTTAATATTAAAGTTTAAAAGTAAATAAATAACTGCTGACGAAAACGCATTTATCATAATGTATTGAAAATCAAATAAAAATAATTAACCGGGATATCATAATTACACATGTAAATTCGGCAAACAAGCTTACGGCTCACTTGATGGTAAGACCGTAGCCTATAGACGCCTGCAACACCAGAAGCAAGCGCGTTGCCGACCCTATCCCCAATCCCCCCCCCCAGGAGCTCTGGTCACAATACTGCTTGAAAACAGTATTATTTAGCTGTGGTCTTCTGTAAGGTCGAGGTACTACCCCAGTCGGGCTGCTCCATATTTTCAGCAGGAAATTTCCTTCTGTGCCCTATCTCAGTTAAGGAATATAATAATATAAATAAGGAATACCTTGGAACAATTCAATGGGTAAGATCCACCAGGCGTTTGTCAGGAATGAATACAAGAAGAGACGTACTCCGAACGCGAACAGAACTAGCGTCATAGAGTTTATATGTCCTATCTTCTTTAGGAGGTAACCTGGAATATTAAATTTTATACACATTCAGCCTGTAACATCCCACTGTTGGGCATAGGTCTCTTTCTTCATGTAGGAGAAGGATCGAAGTTTAATCCACCACGCTGCTCCAATGCGTGTTGGCGGATATATTCCCTACTATGAGTAACGATCGCTATCAGGTGTACATGATAACAACCGGGACCGACGGCTTTAAGTGCTCTCCGAGGCAATGTGGGGAGACCCACAAGCGTAGACAACCAAACCGGAAAGAAACATTTGCACAAATACAAATATCCATTCCGACCGGGGATCAAAACCGCAAAACATCAGTGTTTTAAGCGACTACTCGTACCAATACAACGGAGCGGTCGTTTTTTTAACAGATATTGATATTCTTTGTACATAGAGAGCCCAGAAGTGGGATGTACAGGCTGAATCGTGATTGTGGCATTGTATTGTAATTTAATAGTTATAATTATTTTTACACACTTACCCGATATAAACATAAAAGGCATTTCCCCTCCAAACATTTGTATCGCACTGACCAACCCTTGCAACGTTTTCACATAATCCGAACCGTCGCAAGTACCACGGGCCACGTCTTCAATAAGCCAGAATAAGAACTGCCATATTAATCCCGTACACATACCCACAGCTATTGTCCACATTATGAAGATAAACGTGGGTATTGAAGTCAGTACAGATCCGACGTCCGCTAATATGTTGACTGACATTTTTGTCGATTCGACCTTGAAAGAAATATTTTTAAAATTAAAACAAATTCAACATGTAAGGGCATAGTCATCTATTCTTATGGTAGGTGACTTAATGCCTATATTTTAAGTGACAGCCGCCTGATCAAATTTTTGTATTTTTTATTTATTTATATATACTACATTATTGCTGTGTGGTTACGGCAATAAAGAATGTAGCCACCCCCTCTCTTCCCGTGGGTGTCGTAAGAGGCGACTAGGGATAACACAGTTCTACTACCACCTTGGAACTTAAAAAGCCGACAGATGGCGGGATAACCATCCATGCTGGCTTTGAAGTACGCAGGCCGAAGACGGGCAGCAGCGTCTTCGGTGCGACTGCGGTCACCAACCCGCCTGCCCAGCGTGGTCACTATGGGCAACACACATGAGTTCACGTCATCTTTGACGCGAACTTAGGAAGGCCTATGTCCATCAGTGGACTGAGATAGGCTGAAGTAGATAGGCATCACTTCTATACCAATGATGCCAATAAGCCAGTCAAAATTCTTCATAAAAACTATATTTATAAAACTATATTATTAACGAATTCAATACAATACAGTTAATAAAAAATATAATACATAATATCTGTATTGTATATGGCAATGAATAATTAAGTCATTGCCAATCTCAAAAAAAAACCTACATACCTGTATAAAGCAGGAGACAATCAGATCACCCAACATGAATATAAACATAAGGACGAAAGCAACAGTGTAATCCTTGTTCGAGCCTTCACTGAATGCGTCTATGAGGGACCCCGTTACTAGTGAGAATATACCCCAACCGACCGAACCCCATAGCCTTTGTTTACCGTAGAGTGATATTTTTGTACCTGAAATTGTATATATTATTAAAATCAATACATATAATAAAAATGTAACGGGTCGCTGTCTAGTGTCTGTACATATAAGATACTAGCTTCTGCGCGCGACTTCGTCGGCGTGGACTCCGCTCCTATTGGTCTTAGCGTGATGACACATAGCCTATAGCCTTCCTCGATAAATGGGCTATCTAACATTGAAAGAATTTTTCAAATCGGCCCAGTAGTTCCAGAGATTACCGCGTTCAAACAAACAAACAACCAAACAAACAAACTCTTCAGCTTTATATATTAGTATAGATATGAGAAAAATTTTCATTGGGACCCTTAATCAACGCAAATAGCACCCAAAACAATGATTGTCAGAATTTTTGTCTGTTTATCTGTGCGTTTGTGCACGCTAATCTCAGAAACGGCTTATCAGATTTAGATGTGGTTTTTACTAATATATTGTGGCAAGTTTAGCTTAACATTTACTGTTTGTTTAATGTCAATCGGTTCATAAATATATAAAAAAATTATACCAAATTAAAGAATCACGTTGAACATGTAAAGTCACTATTCCACGCAGACGAAGTCGCGAGCACAGCTAGTATTACATAAATTATGTGGTAAATAATTTAGACAACCTTTTGCCAGCCAGCTTTGCCATGAAAAACGTAATAGACAGAGATCGCAACGTTTTCGCATTATTAAAATTGATTTAAATTAAAAACAATCATAATATGTTAGGATTATCAAAGGAGTTGAAATGTTTTCAACTGATCTTCTACAAAGTATCGGAAAAAATTTAAAAATAAAGAATTAACATAAGAGGTCCAAAATTTTCTCTTACCAATAAATTAAGCGATTCATTTTTACTCTACACATTCATTATTATATTTTAAAGAATCCAAACAACAATTACCTATAACAATTAAACAACTTTTTCGAATTTTACCGCGGTTTTTAAATGCACGAGGTTTCGGATACTTTACAGCAACCATATTCACGGGAGGATGGAGTCCTTAAAACTTAATAAACCGCGATAAAATCCGAAAAAAGTCGTTTCATTATAATGAGTAGTTCGCGTCATAATGTCGGGCGCGAACTTGTGGAGGCCTATGTCCAACAGTGGACTGTGATAGGCTGTAGTGGTAGTGGTGGTAGTGGAGTGAAATTCGCGATCTATATAATAAAAATGAATGTTGCTAAGCGCATAACTGAAGAATGGCTCGACCAATTCGGCTATTTTTTTTGTATGTTCCTTAAATCCCACGGAAGGTTTTTATATTAAAAAAGAAAAAAAAAAAAACAGACAGAACGAAGTCTGTCCGGGCAGCTAGTTACCTAATAAATTAAAACATATAGTGTCAGCGAACGTCACCACGACCGCTTGTCCGATCCAACTGATGATCATCATCAAGAAGAACAACCAAAACTGTTTAGTGTATTGCATTACATTTGTATTACTTTCAGTTGCTGCTAGGAACATATCGTTTACCTGAAATATATAAATATAATACACTAGCTGTTCTCAACGGCTTTCACCCGTGTGCGCAAACAATTTTCCCGTGGGAACCTATTATTTTCCCGGGATAAAAAGTAGCCTATGTTACACAGGGATAACTAAGCTTTCAAATGGTGAAAGAATTTTTTAAATCGGTCAAGTAGTTTTTGAGTTTATTCATTACAAACATACACACAAAAATACAAATCTTTCCTGTCTATAATATTAGTATAGATATAAGAGGTGAAATATGAGACGAAATGTTCATATATCGTTCGATATTACGAAAAAAGTAACGATGCTTTTATGTTTGGTGCTTTGTCTATAGCTTTAAATACGGTACGACGGTCGCGCTGGGATTATTCTTATTCGAGTCCTCTGACTATTAAACATTACTATTGTTTGAGTATTAATTCGTATTATATTTATTTTTTGTGTTTCCCACACATGAGGAAATTCGAAAATGTTTTTTTTTTAATTATCATATCAAAATTTTTGATCCAGCGGGATTCGAACCCGCACCTCCCGACATTCCGTGTCCGGTGCTCTAGCCGTTGGGCTATGGATCTATGTCCAGCTGGATTGAAATTCTTGATATGATTTTATTCGGTTTTAAGCAACCGTGGTGCCATCTATAGCGAGTCCTTTACAGCACTCACTATTCAAAGTTTCATATTACAATCAATTCTTTGACAAGAGACGACACCAAGCTATTTTTAATTCGAATTATTTTTATTTTTCGTGTTTCCCACACATGAGGAAATTCGAAAATGTTTTTCATTATCATATCAAAATTTTCGATCCAGCTGGATTCGAACCCGCACCTCCCGACTCCCGATTCTCCTGAGTATTAATCTTAGAATTCGTATTCATTGAAATATTGTTATCGAGTGTAACGTTTAAGTTATTGATAAAAGTGTTGTAAAATTAAAGTTATTGCTTTGTATCTAAAATAGTTTTATTATGAAACGAATTATCACGACGTATTGCACGAACATGATTATATTGAAAATAGTGACGTCATATTGCTGACGTCACTTTATTAAGAAGCCTACTTTAGAGGACCTAGTTCGTTATATAATATGTATCTTTGTGAAATGTTTCACATTGTTTATATATAAAATACTGTAAATAATACATACCTCACTATTATCACACTCAATGGTACAGAATGAGTGAAATTCGTGTAATATTGGATCATGCTCTGCCTTTGACCCGCAGTACGGGTAATGTATTGAACCTGAAAGAAATAAACAAACAAATTTAAAACATTTCTATTACTCTTTTAATTATACAAAACGAAAAAAAAAAATGTTTACAGGCCGGTATGTTTTTTGTTCCAATTTTGATTGTACTTTTTTTTTCTATAGTTATTCTTATGTTAAAAGATTATATATTGTAAAAATATGCCCTTAATTCCTGTAGTTAAGTACCTTAATTCAATTGTTTTTTTTTTTGCCACCTTATCTTCACAGGGTTCATTATTTTATCGATTTAGATTTTTTTTTTAATACGAAAGCTGTTGATTGTCGAGTGTCTTGTTTAAATTTAAGCGAAATCTCACGATTTTTTTAGCTGTACCTATGAATTCATATTGCTAAAGATGTGTGGACTTGAGTTTCTTGCCGATACTTCTCAACGGAATCTACATTCCGAATCGGTGGTAGCTTTACTTTATACAAAAATAATAATCACTTTTAAATTTTAATTTGTAAAATGACGATTCGAAAGTGCTCTCGGGGCCTATTTGAATAAAGTTATTTTTTTATTTTGATTGACTTTTATTACTTTGATTTACTTATTTTAATACTTGTCCATGTAAATAAGTTTTTGTTTGAGAATAAACGCTAATTATATCTAGTTTATTACAAAAAAAAATGCACTGACCATCAATTAGTTGTATATGATCGACTTCAATATAAACGCAATTGTGTTCCGATATCGTTTTGTGTAGCAACAATGTCGCGTCAAATGTCAAATTCGAGGGAAGTGCATTGACATTTTTCGCTTTGCAAGTATTGGCGCTACCGGCGTTCCATGTTTCACATATCTCCATTATCACTAGCGGCGAATCTATTGCACATGTCATCTGAAAAAAAATTATACCAATTAAAAATATTTGTTTAAAAAAAAGTTTTTATGCCGAATATGTTTAATGTAACTTATCTGAAAGTTGTACTATTAGTAGTAGTTAGTTGACGACGCGTTGGCGCAACGGTCACAGCACTGGTATGTGGCTGTTGCGCTGGCGGTTGCGGGTTCGATCCCCGCACATGACAAACATCTATATTGGCCATACAGATGTTTGCCGCGGTCTGGGTGTTTGTGCAGTCCTCGTGGGTCTCCCCACCGTGCCTCGGAGAGCACGTTAAGCCGTCGGTCCTGGTTGTTATCATGTACACCTGATAGCGATCGTTACTCATAGTAGGGAATATATCCGCCAACCCGCGTTAGAGCAGCGTGGTGGTTTAAGCTTCTCCTACATGGGGAAAGAAGCCTATACCCAACAGTGGGATAGTACACCCTGAATCGTGATCGTACGAATGTCTTGTTCACGAGACTTTATCGACACGAATATTGAGCGCCTCAAAATGAAAATGAAAAACATGGTAAATATCCCGTTTTCGAATGATTTTAGTAATAAAAAAAACTAAGTTAATTTAAAATCTTAATATGTATAACTTATGTGAAAATTGTACGATAAATTCAAAAATTAAATTTTAGGGTTGCATTATAAAAAGAAAAATAAAAATTTAAAAAAAAGTTACATACATCACAGTCACCAAGAGGGTCACTTCCATTCATAACAGCAGATAGTTGACTACTATCGTAGGTACAAAAACGAAAATCGACCATTTGATCATCACAAGTCATATTGACTTTACTTGTATTTATCAATTGTGAAAGATTATTATTTCCACAGTTGGCCGTGCAGGGTTCGTTCAAGTCAACATATCCTGAAGTGTTTCGGCATTTTGGTGAATATTCGTAGCCTGAAACAGTAAACATTATCAAGTAAGTTTATGAAATACAAAAATCCACGCGATAGGTTGGAGTATGAATTACTTCGTGAGCGAAGTAAAAAAATAATAGATGCATGCTTACAAAATTACAAAATACGGGTTGAATATAATATTACCAGGAATCCTAAATCTTTCTGGAAATTTATTAAAGATAGGCGAGGTGGTGACAGCACGATACCTGCTGAAATGACCCTTGATGACCAAACTGCAAACACTGGTACAAAAATCGCAGAATTATTTGCTAAAAATTTTTCATCAGTGTTTAGTAACACAGTATTGCCTGATAGTCTAGAGTCCACAGAACACGGTCTGCCATATTTGAGTAAAATTAAATTCAGTGAATATGAAATTAAACGTGCCATCAAAAAACTAGATATCTTTAAGGGTGCCGGTCCTGATGAGATCCCTCCCATCTTTGTGAAGCGCTGCGGCCCTACTCTTGCTCTGCCGCTATCACTACTTTTCAACAGGTCTTTACATGACGGGGTATTTCCTGAGTTGTGGAAAAAAGCAAAGATCGTTCCTGTGTACAAAAAAGGTGACAACAAAGACGTCAAAAATTACCGTCCTATATCCATACTTTCATGTATACCGAAACTGTTTGAGTCTCTTGTTTGCCCAGTTGTCACGCGCCACTTGGAGAGCCAGATCTCAGAGTATCAACATGGGTTTCGAAAGGGACGTTCTGTTCAAACGAACTTGGTGTCATTTATGTCCTATCTCAGTAATGAAATAGATAGACGCCAACAAGTGGACTCTATATACATGGATTTCTCGAGCGCTTTTGATAAGGTGTGTCACTCGCGTCTTATACATAAATTAAGAAAGTCTGGTGTGGGTGGGACCTTACTGGAATGGTTTAAGTCATACCTAGCAAAAAGACTTCAGTTTGTGGTGCTAAATGGTCACATATCACATGAGTATGTTGCGTATTCAGGAGTACCACAAGGATCCCATTTGGGCCCTGTTCTTTTTTCAGTGTTTATAAATGACATCACCTCCTATATACATCACTGTAAATGCTCTCTTTTTGCCGATGATTTAAAAATATTCAAAACCGTCAGTTCGAATAATGATGTGGAGCTCATTCAAGCTGATCTCGATGGAATAAATATGTGGTGCAAATTGAACGGTATGATTATGAACACGAAGAAATCTTACCACATCAAGTATACAAAGAAGAAAATACTATTGCCATCATCGTATAAATTACAGTCCGATACGTTACAGGAGGTTAAGGAGATTCGAGATTTGGGCGTGATAATGGACACACAATTGAGATTCAAAGTGCACATGGACACAGCAGTAAAACAAGCGGCCAGGATGTTAGGTTTCCTTAAAAGAAACACCAAAGGATTTGTTTCCCCTCAAACCAAAATAATCCTTTATAACTCACTGGTTCGCAGCAAACTCGAATTTGCATCGGTTGTGTGGAGTCCCCAATACGTGGCACCATCTCAACGTCTAGAGGGACTACAAAGATCCTTTACTAGATACCTGGCATATCACACTCCCGGCATCTCTCATAAGGCCACCTATGACTTACGGCTGAAACACTTTAAAATGATTTCACTTTATAATCGCCGCATAATGCTGGATCTAACGTTCCTCAAAAAGCTGATATCGGGACAGATAGCATGCAGTGAATTGCTTGATAAAATAAATTTCAAGATCCCGTATAGATATCCACGTAATCCGATCACTAACATACTTGTTGAACCTGTAGGTAGAACAAATGCTCTTAGACATTCTCCATTATCAAGGATGTGTTCTGAGTACAATCGATTTTCCGCGGCCATTAAAGACTTTGATATTTTTCATGACTCAAGGACAAGTCTGAAAAAAAAACTTACCGCACATTTCTGCTCATAAATGTATATATATATTTAATTTGATATTTATGCTATTATATCCTTCTTTTTTTAATTCTTTTACTGTATTTTGATGATTTTTTACAACTGTAAAACTGTTATAATTATAATGTCTTCCAAGGTGAGTGATGTATGCACCAGTAACTGGCATGCATACCGGACTATGTACATGAACATGATTATTGTAATGTTTTGTATGTTATGCTGTTGGTGTGTCAGTAAATAAATAAATAAATAAATAAATAAGTAGGTATATATACAAATAAATAAAATTCGAGTGTCTGTTTGTAATATTAAAATAACTGCTTTGTACTAAATGCATATTAATGGTATGCACGGTACATAATATATTAAAATAACATATTTTACAATTTTTGTCTGTATGTCTGTCTGTCTGTTGTTCCGGCTAATCTTTGAAACGGCTAGACCGATTTTGATGGGAATTTCACTGGTAGATAGCAGATGTAATAAGGAGTAACTTAGGCTGCTTTTATTTATGGAGGGGCATAAAAATGTTGACAACACATTTCAAAATATATGTTTGTTAATAAATGTTAGTATTAAAATAATTTTATTCTAAATTTGTTTAACTAATATTGAACTTATTGAAAAAAATAATTTCAATACTCCAAGGCGAAACTTTAGAAACACTGACAACACAAACAAATGTCCAATCAACAAAAAACATTTGTATAGCTAATTCATATCATCATCATCCAATAAAAATATTAAAAAAAAAAACATTCTCACCATCAAGTTTAACGACGGATGTATTAAAACGTACACACTTATCGGCCTCCATGATATGACTTATGCTTGCCTTGTATTTGATAGAGTTCACATTGTTGTAGCAGTAGCGAGGTATGTGCCAGTGTTCGCAAACTGTTTGCCACATGTCCGGGGAATCCATGTCGCAGTTCATCTGTAATATAATATAAAATTACATTAAACTAGCCGACCTGGCGAACTTCGTAGCGCCTTATTTATTTTCTTGAATATAATAATTATACACATATATCGAAATAAGATAAAGCCTATCTTTCTGTGGTGAGTAATGTAGCCAGACCTCTGGAGGAGGGCCAGGGGTAGGGTCAGCAACTCACTTGCAGTGCTCCTAGTGTTGCAAGTGTAGGCTATAGCCTATGGTAATCTCTTATGTGTTACCAGTGATATTAAATAAAAATTGCGTGCGTACAAAGTACTCATGTTAGAAGTGAAACTTCTTTGGCAAACTAATCAAAAAAAACGAATCGTTAACGCAGCAACTTACAATTATTTAAGTTTTTTGTTCGAGGTTTACTAAGTCTACGACTAGCTAGCACTAATAGTAGATTAAAATTCGCTGGCAAAATTATTTCTTGTTAGTATAAGGCCACCATACATTTGTGTAATTATTGAAAAATCTAATATATTAAGTTGAAACATCTCTTGTGTTGGACAAGGTTTTGGGAATTAAATCGCTAATTTAAAAAAACGAATTTAAAAAACAAAAAAAAAACAAGTTCAAAAAAAGCCAACGTCACGCGGTGTTTCCAGGCGGTCACCCATCCAAGTACTGAACGTCATGACGCTACCGCGTTACCGGCCGCTCAAATTTTACCCCTCATGCGCCTAAAGAAGTTTCAATTCAAAAAAAAAATTACATTTACATAGCACAGTTTCTAATAGTTGAATTTGTTCAAGACTCATCATTTGCAATCCGCAGGCGATATAAATAAATACCTTGCAGACACTTGTGGTATTATCCTTGCCGAGTGAAGTCACCTTACACTGATCTATCTGGCCGGCGTCCTGGTAACAACTCCTGAGCATCGACGCTCCATCACCGCAATCGAGATCAACAGTTGCCTTCGTTACATTTCCCGGTATGAAATATATGGCCGAAAAACTCAATATTATTACTAATTGGAATAGTTGAAATAGCGATTTTTGAATTTTAAACCTGGAACAAAATTTGGTAGAGATTAAATTTTCTGCCGTTTTCTTATTAATTTAACGAGAGCTTATCAATTAAATTACAAAATATGTATAAACATTTTTATTGCACTTTTCAGTAGTAGTCAAGAATAGCGTTGTCTGGAACGCTCTTTAAAAAATAAATAAATAAAAAACCGGGCAAGTGCGAGTCAGACTCACGCACCGAGGGTTCCGTACAAATTTTTTTTTTAAATATTTATATTATATGATGTAACTAAAAATTTGTTTTTCGCAATTTTTCCTTTATCTGCGCTATAAGACGTTGCTTCGTACCCAAATTCAAGATTCTGGGTTCACGGGAAGTACCCTGTAGGTTTTGATTCCCTTGCGAGTGTCGAAAATTTGAAGCATTTAAACAGCTGTATCTTTTGTCATTGTGTTGACTTAGTAGGTAGGGATCCCTAGTACAAATTTTTCATCTGATTAGTATCAAGCTAATTTTCCGGGAGTAGCTTCATTTTGATGAGACGAACAAAAAGTTCCTCTTCGAAAACTCTCGATTGTGGTAGATAATAGAGTTAGCAGGAGATAGAGCAGCAGTGAGCGTAGGACCGGGATAACGTGCCACGCAATTTGGAGGACAATATTGCCATCAAATTATATAAATAACTAATATATAAAGCTGAAGAGTTTGTTTGGTTGTTTGTTTGTTTGAACGCGGTAAACTCTGGAACTACTGGGCCGATTTGAAAAATTCTTTCACTGTTAGATAGCCCATTTATCGAGGAAGGCTATAGGCTATGTATCGTCACGCTAAGACCAATAGGAGCGGAGTCAACGCCTACGAAGTCGCGCGCAGAAGCTAGTTAATTAACTAAAAGAAAAAAAAAATCAGCTGGTTAGTAATAATTTTTGATGACCTTACGAGGTCATCAACTTGATGACCTCGTAAGGTCATCAAAAATTGTTTTTTTTTCTGATATTTTTTTTCAATGTATATTTGTTATGTCATTATCGCATTTATATGTTTTATTTTTTCTTAATGCCAAGTTATGTACATGATGTATGTGTTTCTTTTCTACTGTTCAAAAGCATTGTCTTTATAATGTAAGTAAAGATCTATTTATTATGTACCAAATGTCTCTAGTTTTTAATTCCAAAGTACATTATTGTGTATAATATTATGTTACTAACCTGAGTAATATCTATACATATAATAAAATGGTAGAAAAGTCAAAACTGTACATTGAATATTTTTTTAAAAGAATACTTGGGGTGTGATCTACAATCGATACCGAAGCCAAAAATATAGTTTTTAGAATTTTTGTCTGTTTGTCTGTTTGTCTGTATGTATATCCGGGATAAACTCAAAAAGTACTGCATGGATTTACTTCAAATTTGGCACGAATATTGTTAAGAAGTCGGGTCAGAACATAGGCTATATATTATCACGCTATCACCTACGGGGAACGAGCAGTGAACCTTTATTTCTTCAAATGTATGTCCGGGATAAACTCAAAAAGTACTGCATGGATTTACTTCAAATTTGGCACGAATATTATTAAGAAGTCGGGTCAGAACATAGGCTACATATTATCACGCTATCACCTACGGGGAACGAGTAGTGAACGCACGCAGACGACGTCGCGGGCAGCAGCTAGTAGATAATAAAATGGTAGAAAAGTCAAAACTGTACATTGAATATTTTTTTAAAAGAATACTTGGGGTGTGATCTACAATCGATACCGAAGCCAAAAATATAGTTTTCAGAATTTTTGTCTGTTTGTCTGTTTATCTGTTTGTCTGTTTGTCTGTATGTATGTCCGGGATAAACTCAGAAAGTACTGCATGGATTTACTTCAAATTTGGCACGAATATTGTTAAGAAGTCGGGTCAGAACATAGGCTATATATTATCACGCTATCACCTACGGGGAACGAGCAGTGAACCTTTATTTCTTCAAATGTATGTCCGGGATAAACTCAAAAAGTACTGCATGCATTTACTTCAAATTTGGCACGAATATTATTAAGAAGTCGGGTCAGAATATAGGCTACATATTATCACGCTATCACCTACGGGGAACGAAGTGTGACAGGTGTGACAGGACACAGTGAACACACGCAGACGACGTCGCGGGCAGCAGCTAGTTTTATAATAAATAAATATTTTTTGCTTCGACGTGTGGTATACATTGTTAATTTGTTTTTAACATTGTAATCTGGATTATATTCAATGGAAAAAAACATTGTGGTAAAAACATGCTATTTTTTACAGCTACCCTCTACCTAAGGTGCTACCTATCCTATTATGCATTTATTTTTTGTTGTTATATAAATTTATTATAATAAAAAGTATATTAAAATAAATACATTTGTATATTGAGGTAGATTAAGTCTTTAAACACGAAATAGAAGCAACTCTAAAACGCTCAACGTCAAGTAATATCGCAAGTATTAAAACACAACAGTAAAATTGTAAATAGTATGAAAATATAGGCTTTTATTATGTTACTGTTTGATTACCGTGAAGATAAGCATTATACGCCTTTGTAAACAAACATAGGGAAAATAATTTCGTCCTAAGTAATCTTGCCTTATCATGCCTAGACAAGATTTATGTACAATTAATTTACTATAGAGATTAAAAAATAATATATTACTATTACATATTTGATACTTTTCATTACTCATTCATTTCTCATTCTTACATTTTCATTTTGATTCCCTTGCGTCTTGACAGACAGACGGACAACAAAGTGACCCTATAAGGGTTCCGTTTTTTCCTTTTGAGGTACGGAACCCTAAAAATCGGCTGCTTTTATAATCTTTGACTTGAAATGTAGACTACAAAATTTTATTTACTTATACATATTTTATTAAAATATAACCATAATATATAATACATACAATATAATTCAAGAAATATAAATTTATTATTTTACTGTTACATTATCATGAATTATCTTAATCTTCAGAAAGATGGTTTATGTCATTATTCAGTTCTACAGTTGTAGTATAACGTATATATCTGTATCTTGATTAGATTTCGTCGTCGCCAAGTTTTTTTTATATCTTTACATCACGATAATAAAAGTGTGCTAATTGTTTAACACTAGCCACAAGTAACAGTTGTATCCATTTTTTTAATGATTTCATTATCCAATCATGTGGAAATTTGAGCATAAATGTTAGCAAATATTTAATTCTGGAACTTCTTATCGTGTAAGAGACAAATAAACGTCCATATTGATAGATTGAAATGAAATTGAAGGATTGAATTTAAAGAAAATTATTTATTACTAAGTAGATGACCCGGTGAACTTCGTATCACCTACGTATATTTGTGAAAAATATGGACAAAACACTTTCTGAACGCACCTATAAATATTTGACAACCAAGTGACAATTTTTATGACAACAGACTTCAAATTTCACGGCTAGGGACATTTTGTATTGGAAAATTAAATTGTCGTTTTAAGTATTTTCCGTTACTTATTATTTATGTTTCTCACCGTTTAAACCTTCCCTGAACTTCCACAAATATTTCAAGATCAAAATCAGCCAAATCGGACCAGCCATTCTCGAGTTTTAGCGAGACTAACGAACAGCATTTGATTATATATTATATATAGGTAATGGCGGCATTATAATGGGTGTACCCACAGTAGGGCAAGGTGGGGCAATTACCCACAGTGGGGCACGGTGGGGCATTTCCCCACTTTGACCCGAAGCGAATACTGGAACTTTTAGATTTTTAATACTTAAGTAAAAAATTTAAATATTTGTTTAGTAACTTTTAAGATTAAAATTACCACAGGAAACAATTAGTAGTTTATCCGCCCGCACGAAATAAATTTGAAAAGGAAAATTTTAGATTTATTTATCATCAAAAATATGTATGAAATAGTATAGACAGTGAAGACACAATAAGAAGTTGTAGTAAATAAAAATCATTTTTAAATAATTATCTACTATGTATTTGTATAATAGTTCGTTGAAGTATCATTGAGTTTTACAGTTTATTTCCTTCTGCCTCACCCTTTACAAATTTCTAGGTACACATATGATAATAGTAGTTCTACTTGAGAGAACTGACAAAAAAGAATGTTTTCAAAATAAAATATATAAATAAAAATATGAAAAAAAAAATCTCGCGAATACATTGTTTTTTTTTTACACCAACTGTCCTGACACCTGACAGTGACGAATACAAAATGCAATGCCATGCATATACATATAATACATTACGATGATTCTAATAAGTTCTACCAAAACCAATCTCAATCCCGAATGATTTCTCTTTGCATTTTATAATTTGTGATAAAAAATTATGTTATTTTGTATAATTTACGATTTTTAATAAAATTAATACGCAATTTGATATTGTCCAATATGGCGGACGTACTGAATTGAACAGCAGTTCACGGAACGCGACTGAAAGGTCAAAAGTTAATCACGAATATCTCCATAACGACGTCGGGAACAGTGGGGTTTTTTTTTTCGTGAAAAAATGTACGAGGTTTCTGAAAATCATTTTTTTCGCAAGATAAAAAATAAATAGTCAATTCTAAAAAAGATAACTTACCTGTCCGCAATAACACCAAAGAGTACTTTTGCGAAGAGACCAAATATAGGCAGGACGGTGTAAATCAATCCCACTGTTGCTGAAGTGAAACCTAGCTGTCTCGCATACGTTGACAGATATGGCACGAGAGGCGCAGTTCCTGTGAAAAAAAAAATTAGTTATCTATTATACCCCCTACACTGATATCATAATGAGGAACTTATTTGTTAGACATAAAAAATTGACTTCGAAAAACGGAGGGAGTTTCTCAATTCGGTTGCTTTTTTTATTGTATTACTTCATAAGTTTTTACCGAGTGCCGATTTTAATGGTTCCCATTTAAATTTGGGCTAGATCTGATGAGTTTTTGAGTTTTACTCAATAAAGTGGATTGATTAGTACTCGTCGAAGTAAAATAAAGTTGATTTTTTTTTAGTTTGAGAACAAAGAAATTTATAATAAACTAGCTGACCCGGCGAACTTCGTATCGCCTAATAGTCGATTCTTTAATATTTAATTTTTTTTAATACTTGTCCTTACCGGAACCCCTCCACTAACACTTAAACTTTATGCTATGGTATTAAAGTTCAAATTGACTTTTAAGTATTATTACAAATCTTTTGTATGGGAATATAGAAAAGTGTTGTTTCTCTCCGTAACAACCATCGTCGTACTTCAAGGAATATTATAAAAAAAGAATTAGCGAAATCGGTTCAGCTGCTCTCGAGATTTGCGCTTAGCAACACATTCAGCGATTCATTTTTATATATATAGAGACTTATAACTTGACCGACTTTTAAAGTTCTTTCAGTAATATAAAGCTACGTTATACTTTAGTGAGATAGGCTACATTTCAACAAGAGAGAACGAAACAGCCAAAAACGAGTCTAGTTCAAGGGGTCGAAGCCGCTGGCGGACAGTATAAATGTTAAAACTACAAAAATTTCGCTACAAAACTTGTTATGTAGAAATTAGAGACCACTCTTAACCACACAACATCAAACCACAGGACATTTACGTGTGAAGCGTTTATTTATTACTAGCTGCTGCTCGCGACGTCGTCTGCGTGCGTTCACTGCTCGTTCCCCGTAGGTGATAGCGTGATAATATGTAGCCTATGTTCTGACCCGACTTCTTAATAATGTTCGTGCCAAATTTGAAGTAAATCCATGCAGTACTTTTTGAGTTTATCCCGGACATACATACAGACAAACAGACAAAAATTCTAAAAACTATATTTTTGGCTTCGGTATCGATTGTAGATCACACTCCAAGTATTATTTTAAAACCCGACTTCTTAATAATGTTCGTGCCAAATTTGAAGTAAATCCATGCAGTACTTTTTGAGTTTATCCCGGACATACATACAGACAAACAGACAAAAATTCTAAAAACTATATTTTTGGCTTCGGTATCGATTGTAGATCACACTCCAAGTATTATTTAAAAAAAATATTCAATGTACAGTTTTGACTTTCCTACCATTTTATTATATGTATAGATGATCTTTGTATTTGATAACGATAGAGAGTATACATGATAAAATGATTTAAGATAAGTTGAAAGTTTACAGGTGAAGAAAAGAGCATTAGTTACAACCAAAAAAATAAAATAAAAAAATAACTGAGGTAGGGCACAGCAGGAAATTTCCTGCCCAAAATATGGAGCAGACCCCTGGGGTAGTACCTCGACCTTACAGAAAATCACAGCTAAATAATACTGTTTTCAAGCAGTGTTGTGTTTCTGCTGGTGAGTAAAGGTGACCAGAGCTCCTGAGGGGATTGGGGATAGGGTCGGCAACGCGCTTGCGATGCTTCTGGTGTTGCAGGCGTCTATAAGCTATGTAATCGCTTACCATCAGGTGAGCTGTACGCTTGTTTTGCCGACCTAGTTGTATAAAAAAAAACAAAAAAAAAAGTTTGATTAAATAGACCTACATGCAGTAATTGTAGTAAGAGTTACTAGAGTTTTTAATTTGCTTCACAAGAAGTACTAATTTTAATTATTTGTTTTTAAAATGATTTAAATAAAACACACAGTAAAAATGTATACAAAGAATTTTGGTACAGCAGCAGCAGGTATACCTATTTTTTTCGAAAGCTGGTTCTTAAAGTCTTGTGATCCAATTTAAATTTGACCGATATCTTAAAAGCAGTTTTTTTTTGTTTGAAAACTACCACAGTCCACAATCATGCAATAAACATTACAGAATCAAAACGACGTATATCGAACATAACGTATAAAACCGCGAAGGACGTCTAGTCGAAAAACAAATATAACGAAAACGCTATTATCTCGTCTATTTAAACCTAATGAAACCTTGATTAACGCCCTAAATACATTTAGGTCGGTTTTTTGACCCGCAGATTACATATTACATTATTATCTTTTTCTTGTTTTACATTAATTCGATAAGGAATCGAATTGATATAAGTCATTATTTAAAACTAGTTCTTCAAATTGAATGATATGAGGAACATACAGAACGCGATTATTCTTTCTGTATAATAAAAATGAATGTTGCTAAACGCATAACTGTTTCATAAATATATCTGTATCATAATCAGATCTGTCTTAACACAAAACTAACTATACATTTGTATCATTTTTTTTTTAACTGATGAATTTGAATATAAGTCAGATAATCAGATAATTTTATCAGAATAACTGTAAGCTAAAGTAATAAAAATATTTATGAAAGTATCATAATTCATTTATTTTTATTTATAGTCATAGTTATCATTTACAACCAAATTACACTAGCATAATGTGAAAGTGATATACATATCTTTTGATAAATATATTTGTAAAGTTTAAAATGCTATTGCTTTTTACTTGTATAATCTATAATATGATAAAGATCATTCAATTGTATTTTTTTCATACAACCATGTCGGCATACAAGCGGTGGCTCACCTGATGGTTAGCGATTACCGTAGCCTATAGATGCCTGCAATACCAGAGCATCACAAGCGAATTGCCGACCCTACCCCCAATCCCCCCAGGAGCTCTGGTCACCTTACTCACCAACAGGAACACAATACTGCTTGAAAACAGTATTATTTAGCTGTGGTCTTCTGTAAGGTCGAGGTACTACCCCAGTCGGGCTACTTCTGATTTTGAGCAGGATATTGCTTTACCTACCTCAGTCAAACATGTGCATTGCAAAAACTAGTATTTAATCAAAGAAAATACAAGCATTTGAATAATAAAGTGTGTATGTAAGAACTAAAAAGCGACTGGAGTTTACTTCTTAAGAAAAGATTACGGAGATGATGAATTTCTTATTTTAATTATTTATATATTTCTTTTAATCCTTTATTGTACCTAATTGAAATGTAAAACACTATCTTAAGTTCTTGCCATGTGTATACGCTATTTATGTATGTTATTAGTATTAGTGTATGTTAGTCAAGTTTAATGTAGTTATCACCTATAATTAAAGTTACACTTAGACTTTACTATTATTGTATATTATCTACAGTTGACCCCCGGTAATCCGGCCCCCGGCTAATCCGGCACCCCCTGTAATCCAACATGGTCTGTTTGAATATTTTGCTAATGCATGATTGAACGAGTTATAGCTTGTACGCACTGTTTTGATTGCGTTTCGGACTTGTTATTTATATTTACTCTGTTTAGACCATTGAGTTACTATTACTAGCGTATTTTGACATCTCAAACCCGGAATACAAATATAATTTTTTTTTTATTAAAGTATATACTGTGGCTTTGATCACTTTTAGAATATAATTAAAAATCTAGTTTCAATTAATAAAGGATACTTAAATAATTATTTATGAATTGTCTGAACACGTCAATGCACGTACCGGGGCAGAAATGGGCATGTCCTAACATACATAATAAAGTATGATTTGTACTTCTGAGTACATATATATACATAATTCTATCATTGAACCTGTAATTTATCGGATTACAAGGTACTCTTTTGAAAAAATTCTTGACTATAGGAGGTCTTAGGCAGTAATCTATAATCCGACAAATTCGATAATCCGACACTGCCCTGCAAAACGTTTGTCCGATTACCGAGGGTCCACTGTACTTGAAATATGTTGTATACTTTGTTGGTGTTCTATTAATAAATAAATAAATGTTTCAAAAACTATATTTATCTTTTTCTGACAAGAGATGTTGCACAGTAGAACAACAAATTCGGGGCAGTTCAACATTATATATTCATGCCCAATTTCACTCCCTTTTCTCTACATAATATGGGCCTTAAATTCTTCCTTAGAGTATTAGTAAACTGCAAAATTATTATTGTTGATAAGTTAATTGACCAATTTAACTGAGGTAGGGCACAGCAGGAAATTTCCTGCTCAAAATAAGGAGCAGCCCGACTGGGGTAGTACCTCGACCTTACAGAAGACCACAGCTAAATAATACTGTTTTCAAGCAGTGTTGTGTTCCTGTTGGTGAGTAAGGTGACCAGAGCTCCTGGGGGGTTGGGGGTAGGGTCGGCAACGCGCTTGCGACGCTTCTGGTGTTGCAGGCGTCTATAGGCTACGGTAGTCACTTACCATCAGGTGAGCCGTACGCTTGTTTGTCGACTTAGTAACATAAAAAAAAAAAAAAAAAAAAAAAAAAAAAAAAAAAAAAAAAAAAAAAAAAAAAAAAAAAAAATTTAAAGGTATCAGCAGTGCGAGTAATACATATTTGAGTTCGACAATGTCGCATAGAATGGCAAAGATACAAAGAAAAATAATCATTGTGTTTGAGAAATTGGTTTAAGAAAAGTCATAAAGCTACAAAGGAAGCGATGACTAAAACCATCAAGTTTTGCTGAAACTCAAACAACGTAAAACGTTACACACTATGACTTTTATAATGTTATAAAACAAAGACATACCAGCATTGAATAAGAAAAAGTGCCCCTTGATTGGCAGTAATTTCTTATTAACTTGCATCTTTAGTTGCACCATCAATTCTGGAATAAACGATTAGGTACTATATTTAAAATAAAACAAAAATTAAACAATAACATGGCAACAAGGACAAATTATTTAAATATAATTATAGACAATAAAAAATAGCCTTGTAAATATAGTCATAAGAATTGCAGAATCTCATAGCTATTAGATTTTATTTGAAAATTGTTTTGTTCATATAACAATTGATTTAATATTATTGTAAATTAAAAAGCTAAGTAAAAATCTGCATAGCCATATTACATTAACACTGGACCGGTTATTATTATTGCACATTATTGTCATGAAAATTTTAGTCTTTATAAAGAGGTACCAAGAATTGCCTTCGCATAACGCCAATGCTTGTTTGAGTTTAATAATACAAAAAAAAAAACAACAAACATATTTTAGAACATTCGCTTGCCGATAAATTACTAATAATAATATCATGTTCATGTATTAATATAAAATATTAATACAATTACCTTCTCAGATCCAAATTCCAATAGGATAAAAGGTTTCTGTCAATTTTTTAAATAAATTAAAAAGAATTTGAACGCTGATTTTAAAATAATTATTTAAAAAACACTAAGTAAAATAATTTAAAGAATCTTAATACTTTTTTAATTTAAAATATCACAACTTTTAAAAACCACATGTTTTTTTCCATGATTTCAGAAGTTCAAAACACACATTCGAGCTGCGAGCACTCGAGCAGCGACCCAAACAGCGACCACACTATTACAATGTACTCTGTGGCAGTGTTGCCAACAACTCAGGACCTAATGTCGCCGTTTTTTAGGGCTTGAGTAGCCTAAATTAGCCGAAATGGAGCTGAGGTAGCCTAAAAAAGTAGCCCAAACGCCAAAACTAAAATAAAACACACTTGTATTAACAATTTTATTTATATACGAGTACTTTGATTCTGCGTCATCTGTTGCCAGCAATATCAAAGAATCTACAATACTTTTGCCGTCAACATTTCTGACAAAACTTCAATTATCCACCACCAACACAAGTGTCAACTAATTCCTTCACTGCTTAGTGCGCTTGCACGTAAAAATTTGTGCATCGCTGTTTGACTTCTTGGGCTTTATTGGCAGAAATAAACTTTTTTGCAAGTAAATCATTGAACTTTCTCCAAAATCGATCGTGTCCAGTGGAAGCAATAAATTATCAAATGATACTTCAATATTTTATATAATTATTTATTTGATTTGGATGTGTGAGTGCAAATATTAATGATAAACACTTCTATGTGTGGCAGGCGGCAGCGTCGTGTCGATCGTTCCGTGAACTATTTGTATGCGGATATTACAGTCAACTAGTCGCGTGATAAATCCGACAATGCTCAATGTATGGAGCTACGCTAGCGCATTTGTATGAAACAAGACGTCGGCTCTCTCGCATGTTCAGACAATAAAATTTATGACCAATTGGACAAAAAATTCGAACGATGCATGCTATTACCTACGTTTGTGTCTAACTGGCAACTGAATGACCAATAGCAATCGCATTTTTTTTTAATTGCATTCATATTTTTGCTTGTTGAGTAAATGCGGTAGTAGGGCGAGTCATTTCAGCTTAGACAAGCTATACTTCTTTTAGTATGGGACATAAAAACAATAAATATAAATAAATACGGGGTATTCTCCGAGGCATGAAGCTAGCGAAGGGTGTGTCCATCGTTTTCTCTTGATTTTCTCACACTTTTTAGACTATGCGTGGGTTCTAATTTTTTTTTGGTTATGTTTATGCTCATTAGTGTTGTGATTTGTTCATTCAACTAAGTAGCCTAAAAGGCGACCAGTCGCCTTTTGGATATTTTTGTCGCCGATTTCCATATCGAGTAGCCTAAATGGCGAAAAATCGCCTACGTTGGCAACACTGCTCTGTGGCGACGTGGTGGCGACCACCGACCCTGACCGACCTACGGTACAGTGTTGCCAACTCGAATTTTATCGAATAGTGACAGACAGTCCGAGTGACACGGAAAGTTGGTAGATCTACCGAAAAGTTGGTAGAGTTGGCAACGCTAATATAACCACTGTTGCGGGCTGCGACCAGCGACAAACAGTGTTGCCAACTCTTGAAAAAACTTTTCCCTAAATCTTTTAACAAAAGCCCCTAAATTAAAAACAAAATCCCCTATAAAAACCTAAAAATTGAAATTATTTAAAAATAAGTCAGATTTTTTTAAATAATTTTTTATTTTTCAAAGGGTTTTAAAATAGAAAATAAATTATTTTGTATACTTTGCTTTAGTATGTTTATTGAATATTATTATGTTATTTTAAAATTTGATAATTGAGGAATTATTATTTTTAAGTTTTTTATATTAAGACTAGCTGACCTGTATGGCTATTCTGTAACTCGCTATGAGCATAACGACTCGGGGACGGTATCGTAACCATAACGAATTTCACAACGTGTAACGACAGTTCTATAACGACGGTGTGATTCTGTACCTACGAATAGCGACACTTCGACGTTACATAATGAGATAACGAATCGTCGTTATGGATACCGACAGGAAGTGACGTATTGTGACAAATCTTTAGTAAATAACTAGAATTTTATCGAAACTCGCCTTAAAATAGTTGAAATTCGAGCCGCGGTTGCGCGCATAAAGGTTTAAATCGAGGCGCGCACAATGAGTCAGTGCAAATCCATCGTAAGTATAGTAAACCGAAACCGAAGAATTTAGACATGAGCTAAAAAATGTATTATTATTATCGTTGATAGTTTTAAAACAGGTTTATTGCGCTGTAGAATTAAGATTGATCTTGTCAGAATATTTTCTATAAATAAGTTTTTTTCCCACAGACAGCTATTGTGATAATAGAGATTATTACTATTATTGCTTCTGCATTTTGTATTACGTTTTAAAAAAAAATCTCAAAGATGATGTTTTGAAGATATTTATCATTGTTATTATATTTTAACGTTTAATACTTTTGATAAATTTTAATACGAGTAAAAAAATTTTTTGCACTCATATTGTGCGTCATGTTGACCACGTGTCGTGAATCCCCATGCAGCGTTTACTGCTTCTACGTTTTCCTCACTATTCTTTTTGCATGGACAACCATCGGGTTCTTCGCGTAGAACCAGTATTCTGAAGAGTAAAATTATATAACTACTCCCATTTTTCACTAAAAATCATAATTGTATCTGTAATATTTTCAATACTTTAAGAAGTCTTTGTGTTTGTTAATTTCATGGAGGCAAAGCTATTTAAAAACAATACGACTTGAAAAAAAAGTCGAGATCTAGTTTAGAATAAAGATTTTTCGCGTTTTTATTTTTTGTTCGGATAAAAATAGGTAAATATTTTTTATAAAATAAAGTTATACTTTATAAACACAATTGAATATTTATTTATGTATATACCTACAATCAATTGCAAACATTATACTTGTTGGCAATTTCCTACAATTTTTTATGTACAGTAATGCAAAATACAAAATCTATTTGCAATCAAATTCAAACAATACACATTCACTCATGCAACAATGGAATTTTACAATTTTCGGTAAGTAAAATTAATCATAAACTTAACAAAGTGTCGTTATAATGGTCGTTATAGCGTAAGGAGGGGGTCTCTGAGCCTCGCTATCCGCTCGCACCATAACGACATCATAACGACACTTTTCGTTATCAATAACGACAAAACTCGCTAAGAATAGTGTACAAAATCGCATTTGTCGTTATAATAGCGACGCGGTCGGTAACATAACGAAACTTGTCGTTATGAGTCCATAACGACAGCATAGCGGGTTACAGAATCGCCGTACTGGCGAACTTCGTACCGCCTTTTTTTCTTAAATATAATAATTACTTATACCAAAATAAAATATAGCCTATCTTTCAAGTTGGATCAAACTGCACACGGTGTGCAAATTTGATTAAAATCGGTTAAGTGGTTTAGGAGTCCATTGAGGACAAACATTGTGACACGAGATTTATATATATTAAGATAATATTACGTTCTGACAAATTAAAATTCCCATAAAAATACCCTAAAAAATGCAATTTTTCAAAATTTTTGTCATGTGCGTGGATCGAACCCGCAACTGCTAGCGCAACAGCTAGTGCTGAGACCGCTGCGCCAACGCGTCGTCATGTAAGCGGGATCAGTGTATGCGGGATGCGTGTGGCATCACTCCGACTCATAAAACTCACTCCGGATCATAAAACTAAGTTAAGCATTTCGTTTTGACTGGATTCTCATGAGCATTGACGAACCCGGTCAACTTTCAAGCGGTGTAACAGCGTTTTAAATGAATGAAATTCAAAAAATTGTAGAGAAAAATTTCCTCAAAAAACCATCTACAAGACTGGTCGGAGGTATTTTTTTGTGAAATATATAAAAAAAAAAGTTATAGAGCAAAAAAGAAAATCTTTATAGAAATTTTCTCACTTTATTGCTTATAACTTCTTCAATTTTTAAATTTCGGCAAAAAGTTATATGAACATATTAGTAGGCAAAGCAATTTGCTACAAATTATGTCCTTACAAATTTTTTGTAGGACAGATAGTTTAAATGAAAACACCATCGCAGCTTGTCGCTACTATGGGCTAACTGGCATGAAACGTCCGAGTGACGTCACACGCATCTCGCGTACATTGACGTAGCGGCAGGAACGGCATAATGTTTATAACTTAATATCTTCGTAAGTAATGGTCCGATTTGGATAATTCAAAAAGAAATATCATTCTTATGTCATAGAGAATAACGTGGATACTAGTTCTATTGAATTTACTAGAACTTTACTGATCCTCATTAGTGTTAAAGATAGGAAACTGTGTTCAATAAGTTATTTCCCTTTTTTAGGTAAAAATTGCAAACCTAGCAACACAGTCATCATAATCAATAAATTAGTTGGTACTAAACAACTTAGGTTGGTACCTAACAATATAAATTAATATATTCCCTACCTATGAGTAACGATCGCTATCAGTTGTACATGATAACAACCGGGACCGACGGCTTAACGTGCTCTCCGAGGCACGGTGGGGAGACCCACAAGGACTGCACAAACACCCAGACCACGGCAAACATCTGTATGGCCAATACAAATGTTGTCGTGTGCGGGGATCGAACCTGCAACCGCCCGCGCAACAGCCAATCGCAATCCAGTGCTGCGACCGCTGCGACAACGCAGTGTCAAAAAAATTTGATCTATCTCGTAGGGTTCAAGCAGCGTTTGCAAATTATGCGCAAAAACTGTGTTTATTTACGACATCACATTAAAAACCTCTAAAATTATCAGTGTTTCTCTGCTATATTATGCATGTACCTATTATATTATATATATTATAAACCTTCCTCTTGAATCACTCTATCTATTAAAAACCGCATTAAACATTTTACTGTATCAAAATCCGTTGCTTACTTTTAAAGATTTAAGCACAAAATTATAGGGACAGACAGCGGAAAGAGACTGTTTTATAATAATTATGTATTGATAGTATCAAAAAACGATAACAGGTGGAGCTGTATGGAGATAAATCGCGCTAGAACTTTGTTTTATCGTGCTATGCGTAATCCATACTTAATATTATAAATGCGAAAGTAACTCTGTCTGTCTGTCTGTCTGTCTCGCAATCACGCCAAAACTACTGATCAGATTTAAATAAAATTTGGTATATAGATATTTTAGAGCCTGGGAAAGGACATAGGCTACTTTTTAATGCGGAAAAAAGGGTGTAAGGGGTTGAAAGGTGGGAATGAAAATTTGTATGGAAGCGTGTTCGTGTTTCGTAACTGTCAAACATTTAATGTTCATCCCGTGGATATGGTAAAGTCTCCCCTAAAATTAAAGAACGTATTAAAATAAACATTTCGAATCGACAACATATATCCACAATACACGGATAGTAGCGTATTTTAGATTTTAAAAATGTATAATAATGTCTAATGAAAACGGATTGACATAATTTATATTGGTTGTCAAATAATTATATGCGTGCGTTCAGAAATTTATTTAGTGTAAACTAAGGAAAATATATCAAGCTACTAAAAGCTATAAAGTATTTATATAATATATTGACTTTAACTGGGTTGACAGAATAATCTGGAATGTTTCAATGAGACCAATCAATTGAACGGTTTTTTTTTGTATTTAATTCATTTTTACATTTATCATTTATCGTATATTTAAGTAGCTTGATATATTTTTCTAAGTTTACTCTAAATAAATTTCTGAACGCACCGTACGCATAAATATTTGACAACCAATATTTATTATGTCAATCCGTTTTATTCTACATTTTTAAAATCTAAAATACGCCACTATCCGTATAATGTGGATATATGTTGTCGATTCAAAACCTTTATTTAAATACGTTCTTTAATTTTAGGGAGACTTTACCATATCGATGGGATGAACATGAAATGTTTGACAGTTGCGAAACACGAACGTTATACATCATTATAGTAGAGGAGACATGGAACATCGATCTTCACCATATCTTCACCGATCTGATAACTCGATGAGACATATATTTTATCAAATATAATTTATAAACAAATATGCCTATGATAACTTGCCTAACGAAAAGTGGTCATAGCTATTATATTTTTTTAGTTTTTGCAGGCAAGCCTATATGATTGGTTTTGTAATTACAATATCTTACCTATGATATCAATTTTGATTCGAACAGATCGATGTAGTATCGAATATAGGTATATATTGACCTACCTGTTCACATCTACTTGCCAGGAGGTAGCCGTGACCAAAAATAAGTAGGCAAGCCTACGTAGGCTCTGTGTGTTAAAAACTGTCAATTGAGATAAAACTCATTCGGTTATCATATGAGTGAAGGTGATGAAAAAAAAATTGATTAAAATTATTTAAATTAAAAGTAGCTATGACCACTTTTCGATAGGCAAGTTATCATAAGCATATTTATTTATAAATTATATTTGATAAAAAATATGTCTCATCGAGTTATCAGATCGGTGAAGGTCGCTCTTCCACGTCTCTTAGACCATTATTTTATAATTTTCCTGTGGCAGGACTACTGGAAGAGATTCCATCATGGGATAAGTAGTGCCTTTGTGCCAGCATTGTTTATAAGTGCTATTTCGTATTGTTTTCCACTGTACATAAATTGTTAAATAGATAAATAAATACAAATTTTCATTACAACCTTTCAACCCCTTACACCCTTTTTTCGCATTAAAAAGTAGCCTAGGTCCTGAGAAAGCTCAGACTCTAGACTATCTGTATACCAAATTTCATTTAAATATGCTCAGTAGTTTTCGCGTGATTCCGCGACAGACAGACAGACCCAGTTACTTATGCATTTATAATATTATAGCATGGATTATAAGCCTGAAAGTTGTTTTGTTTTTTTGTTTTTTTTTTAAACGCGCTAAACTCAAGAACTACTGATTCGAATCAAAAAATTCCTCTGAGGTGGATAGCCTATTTAAAGAGAAAGGTTATGCTTTAAGAAGAGAGAAGGCTATTTTTTCCCTCAAATCAACGCGGGTGAAACCGCGGGCACAGCTAGTAACTAATAACTAATAAACAAGGTTGACAGCGTGATGATAAAGTATCTCGTCAACTGGACAAAATATAATTAAATAAAATTAAATTTTTGAAGTCCACGTCCTTAGTTTATGTATGTGACGTGGCCCTACTATAGGTAATTATAAATTATAATTGTCATGCGTTTTTAAATTATTTATAAGCATCAATTTCCGTTTCTACCAACAAAACTTCTCTTTATCTACGTTTTCTGTTATGTAATTATAATTATATATAAATTTAATTCATATCTATCAAAGAATAAATATAGGTCGGAAAAGATCTGAACTATTAGGTATATAATATATGAAAACTAAAAATAAAAAAAGGTGTGTGTGCGATTCACACACGATAGAAGTGAAACTTCTATGGCAAACTAATTTAAAATTAGCGGCTTGCAGCGCGGCTCGTCCCTCCCTGTCTTTTTGCTGTTGCATCCGGTTTGAAATCACAACGATTCTAAAGAAGTTTCACTTCAAAAAGTATAAAAGTTGACTATTACTACTTTAGTTGTAAATCTTGTAATATCATAACCTTTTGTAATAAACCTGGGTGGTACCTAACCTTCTCCGTACATAGATATCACTAAAAAGGGTACCTACAAAAGCGACCTACGACCTACCTTCATAGCGAGTTACTTCGACAAACGTACATCCAAATAAATAGAATCCTGTATGCGTGTTCAAAAAAACTTTTAAGACCACATTTTCATGTTACAGATTTCACTCATTATAATGGAACAACTTTTTCGGATTTTATCGCGGTTTATTAAGTTTTTTAGATGCCCGACGTTTCGGATACTTTAGAGTTTAGAGCAACCATGAGGATTCAGTCCTCTTGTGACCATGGTTGCAATAAAATCCGAAAAAGTTGTTTCATTATAATAATTATGATACTATAATAGCCATATTATTTTATTTAGTAACCGAATAAAATAATATTAAATAAATATCTTATAACATTCACATAGGGGCCATCCATAAATTACGTCACACGTTAAGAGGGGGGGGGGTAGGGGGTCGACGAAGTGTGACATTGTGTGACAAGGGGGAGGGAGGCGTCTAAAGTTTTGTGACGTCACATTTCCAAATATAATTATATCAAAACCTAAGTACAAAAACATGATATTTCAACTACCTATCGATAAATAACTTCAAAAATTAAAGTTTTATTTTTGTTTTATAGGCGAATTGACTTTTATTAAAATGAAAATAAAAATAATGTCGAAACTGTCATCAGTTTGCTCATGCAAAGTTGCAAAATATGTGACGTCACACTAGGTAGGGGGGGGTCTCATAAATGTGACCTCTTGTGACAAGGACGGGGGAGGGGTCGAAAAATCGAGAAATTCGTGTGACGTAATTTATGGATGGCCCCATACAGTCGTCTGTTCCTAAGGTAAGCAACTTCATGCTTGTGTTATAGGTAACAGATGAATGATATAGCTCATTTTTTTTATAAATATACATCAAAATAATACATATGTAGATATTTTAATACAAATATTACACCAGACTCGGGCGGGAATCGAGCCCACAACCCGAGGAGCAGAAAGCAGGGTCACTACAAACTGCGCCAACGGGCTAGTCAATAAAAACAAATTACCTGTGGCTGAGATAGTAAACAAGCTAAAGTAAACAAGTAAATTATATAAACGTTATCAACGCCAGGAGTACGTATTCTAAGCGTTCGTTATTGCGATACCTGCAGACTAACAGCAATGTTTCTAAGTAAATGGAATATAAATGGATTGTGAATAAATACTGTCGGTAATGGGTTCAAAGCCAGTCTGAGTCAATTGAGTTTTCAATTTATTCTGAAATACACGATGAAAACAAATATTGTGAAGAATTTTTTCTATTTTGAAATTAATGCTGATTATTATACACAAGTCAAAAAATTAAAAAATTTGGTTATTTAATATAGGTACCTTAAAATCACTTTTTGAATCTTTATTTTACCAATTAAATTACGCTGGATTTAATTATAGTTAAATTGAAGCTACTATTGATTTGGAATGTAGATTTTGCAGAGAAGGATCGGCAAAAAACTCCTTAGTAACTCTTTTTAAAAACTATTCGTTACCAATCGCCAACAAACTCCATATTGCAGTTGAATAGGTAATTTAGTTCCAATCCCCTACAGATACCTATTGCTCTAGGTCTAGTAGTACGACATGTACTGGATATCACACCATAGTAGGTAAATAAGAAGTATGCTTATTAGTTAATAATTTTACTTAAAGAATATCTTTGCATTAAAAGACTATTTATCAACTGCTAGTTTTTCTTAATAAAAAAAAAATCAGTTATAAACACTATAAGGAGGATAGAGAAAATTTAATTTAATCATTATAAAATTAAAATAAAAAATAAAAACAGTCAATGAATGTGTTAAAATTAATTCCGCTTTATGAATAAAAAACTATACAAATGGGTCGTACGTGTATATCTATCTTGCTTAAAAAAAAATCCGGAATAAAAATAAACTTCGATTTCCTTTAAACTTTCGGTCGAGTTGAGTGTAATAAAAAATCGGCCAAGTGCGAGTCGGACTCGCGCACTAAGGGTTCCGTACCATTGACTAAACTAAAGGCTATATTTTATGGTTATTAAACAAAATACTTAGTAAATAAGAAAAAGATTATACCATATAAAAATGGAAAATAAACTAATCAAAACGCCATCTATCTATCGATCCATGCCGCTATTGGAAAGCTATTATATTAGTCTATCCACGACGTTTTCTTGTTTTCTGGATAGATGGCGTTGTAACTTGTAATTAAATCGCTTTGCGTTAAATATTTATTTTACTTTGTTTTTAGTATTTGTTGTTATAGCGGCAATAGAAATACATAATTTGTGAAAATTTCAACTGTCTAGCTATCGCCGTTCTTGAGATACAGCCTGGTGACAGACGGACGGACGGAGAGCGAATGTAATGTTTTTTTTTTTTTTTTTTTTAATGACGTATCCTGCAGTGGAGACTGCGTGTTGGCAGTGTTGGAAGTTCTTCAGCCCGCTGGAACGATCTACTTAAGATTGCCGGTGTATGCTGGATGAGGATTGCGGAAAACTGAGATGTCTGGAGCGAACTTGGGAGGCCTATCTCCAGTGCTGGACTGCAATAGGCTGAACTGACTGAAAATAAAACTATGCAAATATCAGATTCAGGAAATCGAAGTATGAACTGTTTTCAAGACGCCCAGCCATAATGCAGATATTTAGATAAATAGAAATAAAAAACACAGTTTTGGTTCCAGTATATATTACAGCATGCAACTTTTTAAAACTTTCTTAAAATATTTTAATGTTGACTTAGAATTGAGTGTTCAGATAACTGGTTGGAACCGCTACAGGTACGCGACCCCGGGCTGCTCTAGCTGCTAGTGTCATACACCCCTCCCCGTAAGCCGTGGCACTGGTATCCCTAACCCTAGATCCTGTTCTCACATAAATCCTTCCCACCTATCCTTCTTCTTAGACAAGAATTCCCAAGGAGAGTTGATGTCAGGCAGGTCGTAAAATAAAATGCCAAATCTTTTACAACATGAATTCCATGACTCATGTTGTGTCGACTCTACATAAGTGGGACAAGGGCAGGGGGATTTATAGAATTGAATGTAAACTAGCTAACTCGCTGAATTTTATACAGCCATATTTTTTGCGAATAAATCGATTTTTCGTGAATCACCCTTATCCTGACAATAACGAATAAGTACAAAAAAAAAAAAAATTTAGAAAAGAAGAGACTAATATAAAAAGCATGTGGTGTACACCTATAAGTGATTGTGCAATTAGCGCAAATAAATTAAATATTATCTATACTAATATATAAAGCTGAAGAGTTTGTTTGTTTGTTTGTTTGAACGCGGTAATCTCTGGAACTACTGGGCCGATTTGAAAAATTCTTTCAGTGTTAGATAGCCCATTTATCGAGGAAGGCTATAGGCTATGTATCATCACGCTAAGACCAATAGGAGCGGAGTAAACGCCGACGAAGTCGCGTGCAGAAGCTAGTACTATATATGTAAGTAACATTGTAACAATCGTTGGTGTACCAAATAAATAAAATAAAAATAAAATAAAGAAAATGCTGTCAGACCAAATGTAAGTTTTAGCTACCTACACTGTTAAAATATTGTCTGATTAGGCTTCATAACTTGGGAGACGAAGAATAGGTTGAAACAAATAGAATATTTTCATAATTTCATCTTTTAGATTAAATAAATTTAAATCTCTAACTAGCGACCCGCCCCGGCTTCGCACGGTTGCAAAAACGATCAGTGTTCCTCTACTATATTATGCATGTATTATACATAGTACCTGGGTGACCGAGCCCAGCTCGGTATTTTCATTTTATTTTTCGTTTTTTTTTACTCGGTATTTTTATATTTTAATTTTATTTAAATAATAAATCACGAGTGAAATTAAAAAAAAAAGAAAAACAATTAATCTGGAGACTGAGATTCGAACCCGGGTCAACACGATTTGATACCCGCCGATTTCCTAATTACGCCATTACAGCCATGATAACAGTTGTGAAATTAAGCTTCGTATTCTAATGATATTTTTTCATTGCCTAAAAACAGGGATAAAACGACATTTTTTTTAAATGAATCCTAGCTAGATCAATTTTTCGCCCCCGAAATCCCCTGCATACTAAATTTCACGAAAATCGTTGGAGCCGATTCCGAGATTCAGAAAATATATATATATATACAAGAATTGCTCGTTTAATAGTATAAGATAAGATAAACCTTAATAATAACTAATACTTATAAAGTATGTTTGCAGCCTTGTGACTTATTTTAACAAGAGCGTAGGAAGCTATTACTCGAGGCGATTCTTGAAGTGTATAATAAGAGATCCTTTTGTTTCACTGCGTTTCTGTTTTCACTAACGATATAAGGAGGAACGATTTATTTGTTTATCACTTGTTGAACTTGCTACACATACTTCATCGTTTAGGAATAGCTTTACACAGAATAAACAAATGAACGTACTATAAGTACGTACGTAGTAATTTAAAAAAAATCTACAAATTAAATAAATTTACGATGAGATTTCTGAATCGGGGGTCCTGAAACACAAGCAACACACACACCTAGACCAATGTGTTCGTTTTGAAAGACTATTTCGACCGACTGACTTCAATATACATCGATAACTAATAAAATAAGAACACTAACTATATGTTGCAGTGATTCAGTGGCGGATTTACGCATAGGCCCGCGAGGCCCGGGCCTAGGGCGGCATGATTTGAGGGGCGCCAAAATTTTTGAAATGCCAAAATTTCGAGACGAAAAATAGTAAAGATAGTCTCCTTTGAAAATAAGTTCGATATAATTTTTGAAAAGAATTTTCAATCGAATAATATATAATAATTCAATTTTTTTATTTACTTTTCAGTCTATGAATAAGATTTAAATTTTTTAAAAGATCAATTATAGTTTTTATCGAATGATGTTCTTTACTTTTTGTTTCATCAGTGAAATTAATCATATACTTATAAAGCTTTTAAAATTAATTAAATCTATTCTAACATTAAGGGCGGCGCGACTAACGGGGCCTAGGGCGGCATCAAGCCTAAATCCGTCACTGCAGTGATTGCCAATTAAATACGTAACAAACTCAAAAACTAATCACTCAAATTTAAATAGTAAACAGACAGACTCAAATTTTAATAGTAAGAGACAAGCAGCAGTTCTCGAATTAAAAAAAAACATCAAAATGAGTAGATCCAAAGATAGATAGAAAGTTATGAGGCAACGCAAACAAAAAAATATAAACGGAGGAAATGTGTACCTACCTCATCGTTTTTTTTTAAATCGGTTATACCTAATATAAAATAAATAATTGTACTACTCATTATTGCGTAACACCATATTATCATAGAACATATAATAATAAAATATTAAATGTATACCCCATGCTATATTATGAGTGTAAGAAAAAAATTAGATAAAGAAAGGTTGAAACTACTTAGTTATGAGGAAACAGAATCTTTTATTCAGATCGTTTAATAGAAAACACATAAAATGAACGAAAATGTAATCATACCCGTATAATAAATCCCACCAAAAACATAAATGTGAAAAATGACAGCCAAGTTCAATAATAAGAATATGTTGTTTGTGGACTTCGCCGAAAAAAGTATTGAGATCTAAATGAGCGCCAAGTTCTACAGAAAATATTAAATTAAGCTAAAGATTTCACTTTGCCAGTTTTCACTAATAATTCATCTTTTATTTGGCTAATAGCTTTTTAATGCTGTTTTTAGGTAAAAACTAGCCAAGTCAAATATTTAGCTTAATTTAATATTTTCTGTAGAACTTGGCGCTCATTTAGATCTCAATACTTTTTTCGGCGAAGTCCACAAACAACATATTCTTATTATTGAACTTGGCTGTCATTTTTCACATTTATGTTTTTGGTGGGATATCATTACTTTTTGTAGAGATATTTATTTGAAATTTATTCTTTTTTCTTGCTCATTCTGTTAACGGATTCGATGTCGGAGACCAACCGGATCCTCAAATATCGATTTTGAAAGCAATCGGTCAAATAACTAAAAAGTTCAAGTTGGCGGCTACTTTTTCTCATCCTGTTATCAGATTCGTTTTATGAGACCAACCATGTCCCCAGATATCGATTTTGAAAGCAATCGGATGAATAAATACAAGTTTTTTGTATGGGGACACTCTTTATTTTTTGAGTTTTTTTTGTTTTTATACTTGTTTTATATAGCAAATGTATCAATTCATATTTTGTGCACGTTTCAAATATCCACTTATAACGGTTCAGACGCTACAATTAAAAAACGTTTTTTTTTTTGTATGGGGACCCCCTCTATTTTTTAACTTTCTTTTGTTTTCAGATTTTTTCCTGCGCTTACACGTAATTACCTAGCTAGATGCCAAATTTCGACTTCCTAGGTCATCTGGAAGTGGGTTAGGTGTTTGATGAGCCAGTCAGTCAGTGGAAAATTTGCGACTTTTGAACCTTCATATTTTTGTAACCGTTGCAACTAGGTTAATGAAATTTAGGGTTCTAGTTGTCCTTACGGATATAAATAAATATATGCAATTTGATCTGTTTCTGTTGAATAGATTTTGAGTTATGGAGGGGTCAAAAGTCGCTCGAAATGGTTCGTGTAAATATACACACGGCGCTGAGTCGCCAGTTCTTTTGCTTGAACTTGGCTTGACACGCTGCCGCGTGTCTCGATAAAACACATGTAATAAAACACATATACGTAATAATAATGCAGCCACCTCAACGCACACCACGCACCTCACACAACTTACCTCATTCATCGCCATGGCAACATAAACTGAGTCGCCATTTCCATACGAGCCTGCAGGCTACTCCAACTCGTATCGGTGATGCAGGAGCACGCTAAGCACCCTGTAAGGACAGCGCATGCCGGAGTCCAGCTTCCCGGTGCGTTGCGCAGAGACGAGGTCCTCCACAGCAAAATGTTCCTCTTTTCCTGTCTTACGTTAGTAGGCTTCGGTGACCGAGTAAGTGCCTCAATTTTACTAGGGCTCGGCCTAACCTAACCTTTGTGAATTAAATAATTTATCTACCAGGATACTTTGGTGTGACGAACGAGGTTTTACTAATAGAATCAGCCAGTTGACATATCTAGATTAAAGAAGTGTTTAACTTTAAAGTTACCGAGTTTGTCAACATGGCCATCGATAAGCGGCAAGGAAAACTCTTCTTTAACGGCAATAACGTTAAGTTGATAAGAGAAAAAAATGACAAACCTTTCTTTGTCTATACTTTGTTGCATAAACTGTACATTTTATTGTGTTTCGTGTGCGTCGAATCAGAATTCTTTGAATTAAATAAGTTAGTGTTTATATTAAGTTCACAATACCAAAATTAAAATTGCGTGGTACCTTATCCCGGTCCTACACTCACTGCTGCTCTATCCCCTGCTATCTATGTTAGCTACCACAATCGAGAGTTTTCGTAGAGGAATTTTTTGTTCGTCTCATCAAACTGAAGCTATTCCCGGAAAATTAGCTTGATACTAATCAGGTGAAAAAAATGTACTAGGGATCCCTACCTATAATAAGTTTCCGTTGTTTTTTTTTTAATTATATTTTTTTATTATTATTATGCTAATGGAAGAGCGGAGTCTCCTGGTACAGGCAACAACATGCATAAAAGGAGGCTCCAATCACTAGTGGATTTTTGTAAGAAACTATTTAATAAATAAAATTATTATCATTATTATTATCACGTATAGGTACATATTACGCTTCAGCCTGTAATATCCCCCAGCTGAGCATAGTCCTCTTTCCCCATGTAGGAGAAGGATCAGGAGTGGATTAAGCAATCCACCACGCTGCTCCAATGCGAGTTTGCGGATATATTCATGATAACAACCGGGATCGACGGCTTAACGTGCTCCCCGAGGCACGGTGGGGAGATCCACAAGGACTGCACAAACACTCAGACCACGGCAAACATCCGTATGGCCAATACAAATGTTTGTCATGTGCGGGGATTGAACCCGCAACCGCCAATGCAACAGTCACAAACCAGTGCTGTAACCGTTGCGTCAACGCGGCGTAAGAACATAATTATCAATTAAGTATCATATACTCGTATCATCACACAATAGAACCATTGGCAAGTAGTTGAGAACTTCTGCTTACTACGCTTGGTATCATCACATTTTTAACAGACTTTTAATTAAGAGACTGGGTTCTCAATTCGATTGTATTTTTTTATACGCTTTTTATAAGCTTCACCTGTATGTTTGTATGTTTGTGACCGACTCCTTTGGACTTCATTTTGATCCACCTCAAACGTTCAGATTTAATTTAAACTTAGTAGACTTATCGAGGACCGATGACAATATTGACAATACACTAATTTGATAAGATTATTTCTTAATATTCTTATTCCTTTTTATTATCTATACTAATATTATAAAGAGGTAAAGTTTATAACTTTGTTTGTATATACGGGGTAATCTTCGCAAATACTGATCCGATCATGAAAATTCTTTCGCTAACAGAAAGCTACACTATTCAGGAGTGACAAGATAAAAGGAAAAAGATAAAAATATATAAAGATTTTAAATCAGCAGGATTTGAACCTGCGCCCTCTGACGTGCCGTGTCAACAATTCAATCTAATCAAGCATTATTATTTGCCTTAGAAATTAATTGGTGATTTTAAAACATTTATATTTATCTGATTTGCTGAAAATAGTGAGAGTGTATTGGAACATATCAAATTTCACCGTACCCTTCTTATGTGAAATGGATTATAACGCCCAACGAAGTGGGCACGGGTCGGCTGGTTAATTATAAAATTATAAAAGCGGATTATTTATAAAAGCGTGTTAATTTTAGGTTTTTTTTTTAAAACTATTATTTATTATTTATGTGTGTTCCCTTATAACTGTTTACTAGATATACTGATTTTGATTACTCGGTTTTTTGATCTAATGTTTTCGTTATAAAAAACTAAATAGTAGATATCTGTTCAGTGGCGGATGTTTAGGTACGTTAAGAATTACTACAACTAAATTGATCAAGAGGAAGTAGTAGCAATGAGTCCCAATTTTCTTAACGCTTACAGATTGTAGATAAACAGGCAAAGAAAAAACAACTTTTTTACATTTGTGTCCATTACTGAGTTAGGGACCTAATTTTTTTTTCAAAATGTTTGTAAAGTAACTTTTATTTGTTAGTTAGTTGGTGTAACTTTTAATTTAGGTACATATTTATTAGACCACGTGTGTGACCTGAAACTTCGTTTACAGCGATATTGTTTAGATGTTAAAACATCGAAGCGATCTATAGGTATATGTATAAAGGGCCCCGTAGACGATCAAATATTTGATCAAACTTCATATTAAATTTCTGTTTGACAAACGTGTTTGTCAAATTATTTGATCGTGTGCGGGGCTGCGGGTTTTTTTTATATGTTTGTTATATGAAACATGAAGTTTGATCAAACATGTTTGACAAACAAGTTTGATCGTTTATGGGGCCCATAAGGAATAAATACAATCGCTCATGTTTCTTAGTTTATTCATTGTGTTGTGAGTAAATGAACACTGGAACGAAGTGTGTATAAATACATACTTTACAAATAACTATTATTTCGAAGTCTAAATTAAGACTATATGTTCAATTAATTTTAGAATACTTACATTGAATAGTGGTATTGAATCATTGAGTTTGCTAGCAAACGAAAAAAAGCGATTTCAATTTATATTAGCCGGTAAACTTTCACTGAGGTAGGGCACAGCAGGAAATTTCCTGCTCAAAATATGGAGCAGCCCGACTGGGTAAGTACCTCGACGTTATAGAAGATCACAGCTAAATAACACTGTTTTTAAGCAGTGTTGTGTTCCTGTTGGTGAGTAAGGTGACCAGAACTCCTGAGGGGAACTGGGGGTAGGGCCGACAATGCGCTTGCAATGCTTCTGGTGTTGCAGGCTTCTACAAGCTACGGTAATCACTTACCATCCACCACAGCAATACAATACTGCGTGTATTATTTACTTTTGATCTCCTATAAGGTTAGGTTACTTCCCCAGACGGGCTGACCCAGACTTTGCCCAGGATATTTCCTGCTGTGTCCTATCTCAAAAGCGAAAGAAATTCAGAAACCGTAAAAATAACTTAAACTTCACGCGTTAGGCAGCTCGAAAGATAAGAGAACGTCTGAGAGCTAGTTTCAAATGAAATGCTTATTATACTTTGGCTAATATTGTAATAAAATTTAAATTTTGAAGTCAACTTAAAAAGTAATACGGATTTTTAAGTGGTTAAATGTTTAACCCATATGTTGATTTTCTGTATTCTATTTAATTTTCTATACCACTGAGCAGTTCAAGGAAAAATTTTGAAACTCTTGGGACTAGAAACTCCAGGAAAGTTAAACAAAATAGAAACATTTTTTATTTTTCCGTTCGGATTTCCGAAAGTTTACGGTACTTTTATTAATCTTTTGTATTGTTTGGTAATTAAATAAATGAATGGATTTGAATTACTTAGCTGCATCCGTGTTATATAACTTTATTATTCTCCTCTCCATCGTATCTAAGGGTGCTTAGAGCGTCTCCGTCTTTGAGAAATGACGCGAAAGATTAGAACAAGGGAGGCGATTTGTCTCAACGTATTTCGTAGCGATCCACTTCGACTCCACCTTCCAACGCCATTGGCTTTGGGCGGCTCAGTCCAACCAATGAGACCACGTCCTTCCCCACTCGACAAAACATACTAAGATTGCATTTTCCTTAAACGTGAAAACGTAACATTTTCTACTCATGACTACAAAGCAAGATGTTTGATTATATATTATATGGGAATATAGTTGAGATTTTCTTTTTTGTAAGATTTTCCGATCGGTAAAATAGTTTGGTATGCCGCCTACGCGTCAAAGTTACAGCGAACAGCTCATGCTAGGGTAGTCGGTGCGCGTGGACGGTCTACTAAGCCCGTTCCGACGTTCGCTTCGTTTTATCGTCGAAGCGCCCGTCGCGGTAGCACGTCCGCCCTAGCCCGCCTTAGCGCTCACGCGAAAACACGCGTCATAAAAAAAGTTTTCATACAGTGACGAAACTTTTTAAACTGAACTATAAATATATTTAATTATAAGTGTACTGTGCTAAATAATGTACCGAATAAGTTTTACGAAATACGTGACGTCTGGAGTTACATTGTAAAATTTGAAGAGGATTTCGTACGTCGCTATAAAATTAAAAAAGTGGGTAGGTGATATTATTTCTCGCATTTTTTTAATTTTTACGTGTTGACATTGTAAATATTGCTTGCATTTTTATGATACTTAGCAATTTTGTTTTATTATAATGTAGTATTTTTTTTCTTTCTCAAACGTTTGCGTATTTTTTTATTTATAAAATAACATTTATTAGAGGTCGTATGGGACAATCAGTAAGGTTACGAACTTTCGTACGACTTATCTCTACGTATGAGATATAAAAAAGTTTTCATAATGTGTTTTTTCGTTCTTTATGAAATAACAAGATATAATTATTATTAAAAAAAAATACTTTTGCACATCCTTTTTTACATCGGTTTTTGAAGCCCTGTTTTTTTATTCATTCCTTTATTATAATCAATTAGCATCTATTTTTATTTAAAAAAAATACGTAATTAGAATTTAAATTAGCAGATTATTAAAAATACTTATGAAACAAGTAATTTAATACAATTATTATGATGTAAGATTAAATACTTATTAAAAGATTTATAATTAAGATCTTCAGTGTTTGAATTTCAAAAACTACCTACTTTTATTTTTTATATCATTGTTATTTTTTTATTGCGTAGAAAGTTATTGATTTTTTTTAAACATAATATTTTTTTAGTTTATTTATTATTGTGTACATATGTAATGCGCTAACGTTAGATAAGGTCGGACTGTAAAATGTATTTTGCTTTTCTTAACGATATCTGTTTTTTTAAAGAAAGTTATGGATCGAAATTTTGAATTCCTCTCGTGCGTACGTTACACGCGAAAGGAATTCAAAGAGTCATCTAAAAACAAATAAAGATAGATTTATTTAAAAACATTTTTGCTAGGGTATCTATATATTAATACGTGAAGCAAAAACTTTGTACCCCTTTTTAGGGAAATTGCGCGTACGGATGAGTATGAAATTTCGCACACTTATAGTTTATATAGAGAAGGAGTGTAGAATGCTAATATTTTCTTAAAGTTATACATTAAATATACATTAAATTAATAAAAAAGGCGTTACACACACTACCGCACTCACACACGCTTAATATAACTATTTCTCGATTGTCAAAGCCTGTAGTCAAATTGAAAAATTTAAAATAAGGTTCTTTACTCTTTATTTTCATAATGTTTTGGTTTTTTTTTTTATTTAAAATTTTAATTATGGTCGAATTTCGACCTCTGGGCGACCACTAGTTAAAAATAATACATAAACTTCGGCAAAATTCGAGATAAAATGTATTACAAAACGAAAATATTGTTACAAGAAAAGAAAAGTACAAATATTTCCAAACTTACAAAAACTTTTAATCAGGCTTGGTGGTGCAGTTGGTTGATTTTGGGTGTAACATTAACACTGCAACTATCGAAACACCAAAAATTATAAAATAACTTTTTCTCGAATCTTTAGATTTTATAAAATTTTCTTTTATATAAACCTCAACCTAACAGTTTAGGTAAGGAAGACAAAAAACAAAGAATTATCGAAATACAATTTAGTGCAGATTCGGCAAAAAAGTTATTGTTCAGTTTGCAGAGTTACCTATAAAATAAATAAATTAACCTAAGTTACTCCTTATTACATTAGCTATCTGCCAGTGAAAGTCCCGTCAGAATCGGTCCAGTCGTTTCAGTGATTAGCCGGAATAAACAGACATGTTATTTTGCTATATCTACCGTGTATGCATCCATATGCATTTAGTAAAAAGCGGTTATTATATTATTACAAACAGACACTCCAATTTTATTTATTTGTATAGATGTATAAGAGTCAGCTGTAATATACGCAATAAAATGCTTACGTTAGGATCACATGACCGTGCGTATGTAAAAATCATTTTTCACGAGAATCAATATTTACCCTTGAAATCTAATAATGTAAACTTCATATATTTTTATAAATATAAACTACGATCCAAAGTTAATCAGATCGATAATATTACTCGCAGTCCGGCGGCTTAACCGAATTAACTTAGTTGTATTTGTTTTGTTGTTTTTATCGATTGTATTAATTATCTTTATGGGTCATTTGTAAACTGAAATAAAGAGTTATTTATTTATTTACTAGCAGACCCGGCAGACGTTGTCCTTGCACGGAAAACAGCTACCAAATTTGATTGCTTACATACCGATAGCAGCGCCATCTACCGGGTCCAATTGAGATAAAAGTACCCTATCTCCCATATTAGACCAAATTACAGATGCTTACAAAGTTTGATAAAAATTGGATTTGTAGTGTCGGAGTTTATCGCGAACATACATCGTGACATGAAATTTGTATGTATATAAGATTTTTTTAATATTGTTTGTAGCTTGTTCGATCATATTCTTTGTAACCTACTTCAAAAAAGGAGGAGGTTCTCAATTCGTTTATTTTATCATTTTTATATAATTATGTTATCTCAGAACTTTTTACTGAGTGAAGCGGTTTTTAGGATTCTTTTTTTATCAAAATATGGTGCTTGCCATGTAGACCGGAGACCCATTTAAATTTCTCGATCTGACGAGTAAGTACCTACTTTTTGAGTTATCTTTAATAATCTTAATATACTTGACTATTATTTCAATAACTTTCGTTGTTACTTGTCGATGTAATTGAAGTCGGTTTTTTTCGTTTGCGAGCAAATACAATTATAATTGTTGTTTGTTGGTTGAAATGCAAGTACCCACATAACTTCGTTTTTTTTTCAGAACAACGTTGTGTAGTTTGGTACAATTTATATACGTACTTATAATTTATATAGCAAAAAAGCCCGTAAAATGGCATTGAAAATAAAATAAGCATTAATGTGAGTCGAGCGAATTCTTTACCAAATCGTTTCGGGTATGAGAGTCTGATTACAACTGTCAGCAAAATTTTAAACTTCGGGCACAGAACGTGTGGAGTATAGAAATGATATCGATTTCGCTTCATGAAATAACTCATCATTTTAGCCTTTTATAAGCCTGCTCAACTGCATCCCAAAGATACCTTCAATTCTCATGCAAAGTAATCCAAAACGCTTACTCAACATTTTAAATGAGTTATAAAAGAATATTGCTACTTTGTTGAAGTAAAATACACTTAATCTGCAATTCAAATACTACAAAGAAACCCTATCAAATTGTCTTAATGAGATGAAAATACTTTATTATGCATCTATTGCTAGGTTTCTTTTTTAAAATCGACTTCCAAAAAAGGAGAAGGTTCTCAATTTGACTGTTTTTTTTATGTATGTTAACTCAGAACTTTTGACTGGATGGACCGATTTCGATCAATACTGTTTTAATTGAAAGGTGTTGCCTGTCATGTGGTCCCATTTAAATTTAATTGAGATCTGACAAGTACTTTTAGAGTTATACCTATCTAATAATGCGTATTTACTTGACTACTTTTTCGTCGACCTACGTTGTAATACCGCATAACTTTTTACTCGGTGTACCAATTTTGATGATTCTTACTTTAATCGAAAGCTAAAACTTGTCATGTAGTCTTGTTTAAATTAGATCGAGATCTGATTACAACTTTTTTTTTTTTTTATGTAACTAGGTTGGCAAACAAGCGTACGGCTCACCTGATGGTAAGACCGTAGCCTATAGACGCCTGCAACACCAGAAGCATCGCAAGCGCGTTGCCGACCCTATCCCAGTTCCCCCCAGGAGCTATCCCAGTTCCCCCAGGAGCTCTGGTCACCTTACTCACCAACAGGAACACAACACTGCTTGAAAGCAGTATTATTTAGCTGTGGTCTTCTGTAAGGTCGAGGTACTACCCCAGTCGGGCTGCTCCATATTTTGAGCAGGAAATTTCCTGCTGTGCCCTACCTCAGTTAGTAACTTTTTGAGTAATCTTTAATAGCGCGTATTTACTTGACTATTTTTTCGTCTTATTACGCTGTATTATAGGTAGGGATCCCTAGTACAAATTTTTCATCTGATTAGTATCAAGCTAATTTTCCGGGACTAGCTTCATTTTGATGAGACGAACAAAAAGTTCCTCTTCGAAAACTCTCGATTGTGGTAGATAATAGAGTTAGGAGGAGATAGAGCAGCAGTGAGCGTAGGACCGGGATAACGTACCACGCAATTTGGAGGACAATATTGCCATCAAATTATATAAATATTAATTAACTGAAAGAAAAAAAAATCAGATGGTTAGTAATAATTTTTGATGACCTTAAGAGGTCATCAACTTGATGATCTCGTAAAGTCATCAAAAATTGATTTTTTTTCTGATCTCTATCTCCTGCTAACTCAAAATGAAGCTACTCCCGGAAAATTAGCTTGATACTAATCAGATGAAAAATTTGTACTAGGGATCCCTACCTATTACTTGTCGGTGTAATTGAAGTCGGTTTTCTTTCGTTTGCTAGCAAAGACAATTATAAGTTCTTCTGATTTACTTTATTTTTCAAAATTAAGATTTAATACAAATAATTGCAGTAACAAATGTAAAAAAAAATATCGTAATGTACAAGAAAACCACTTAAACAAACACTGGACATAGGTACACCTAAATAAATTATTATACCATTTTTAGACTCCTCAATCCGAGGTGTCTTCAGTGTCTTTGTGATTCAGCATTTTAAGCTAGCCCCGTGACGGTATTAAAATACCAGACATTTTTATCAAGGTGTCGTATCGATTATAATAGTAAACATTAGGGTTATATGTATGCGTATGTCTGTGTTAAGAAAAATATATAAGCACTTGAAACTTGTAAAATGTTGGAAAATAATTGCCTAACTATATACATAAATAGATTCATCTGAACAAAATTTGTTTACGTTGAAGGAGTAAAAACAAATTAAACGTAAACAAAAACAACATCGAACTGCTGTTTACAAAGTAACTATAGTAATTTTTTTATTTTTAGTGATTTGTATTTTCGCGCTGCGTACATTTTTGTAATGTCTATTCTATTAAATTATTTTTATTAGAGCCTTTACAACTTACTTAAAATACTTAGCATTGTATTAAAACAGATCTTTTCTCTGTAAGATAGTAATTTTTAATGTGTAATTTTAATATAGACGCCGCGTTGGCGCAACGGTCACATCACTGGTTTGTTGCTCTTGCGCTAGTGGTTGTATTTGTTAGATCCCCGCACATGACAAACATTTGTATCTACTGGCCATGCAGATGTTTGTCGTGGTCTGGATGCTTGTGCAGTCCTTGTGGGTCTCCCCACTGTGCCTCGGAAAGCACGTTAAGTCGTCGGCCCCTGTTGTTATCATGTACACCTGATAGCGATCGTTACTCATAGTAGGGAATATATCCGCCAACCCGCATTGGAGCAGCGTGGCGGGTTAAGCTCTGATCCTTCTCCTACATAGGCAAAGAGGCCTATGCCTAGCAGTAGGATATTACAGACTGAAGTGTAATTTTGGCATTGCATTAAAACAGATCTTTTCTCTGTATTTTCCATAGTTACAACGGTAATCATACACAATGTACCAAAAAGTACATAATTATTTGTAGGTAGGTACAGCTATAGTTAAATTCTAATAAATTAACTATACTTCTCTCACTCAACAAAAAATACCATAAATACAGAGAGTAAATAAAATAATTAATCCCTTTTAAACTTTTTACTAGTATCTACTTATCTTCCTACATAATTTCTATTCTAGAAATTTTCTTAAATAGTAATTAAAAACGTCTTCGAAACAGATTATATATTTTCTAATATTTTCATGATTAGAACTTTTTTAAAATTGATGCTTGTCTATCTATGTTTTATAATTATTATCTATACTAATATTATAAAGAGGTAAAGTTTGTAACTTTGTTTGTATATACGGCCGGGTAATCTTCGCAAATACTGATCCGATCATGAACATTCTTTCGCTAACAGAAAGCTACACTATTCAGGAGTGATACAGGCTATATTTTATTGTTAGTGAACAAAAAATTAAGTGAAAACTAATAGCATATATAAATCAAGTCGTTGAAATACGAGTTAGATGAAAAATTTACTATAGGTATATTTGCATTACAATAATAATTAATTAACGCCCAACGATGTAAGCATGGCTCGGCTAGCATAAGATAAAAAGAATAGAATTTCTAATACATTTTATTCTATTGTTATATTTATAGACAAGGAGGTTTTAAGTATTAAGATTAGTTCATTGCTATCTTTATCTTACTTATGTGCCATCTGTATGTGTGACAGTGACAAAATTTATAATTAACATCACTGACAATCAGATCGATTTTACTGTCCTGAAAGTAAGAAATTAATATAATCCATTAGAAGCCTTGAAACTTAAAACATTTTCTGGAACCAACTATCATTAATTTTTATTTATAACGTATTTTGTTAAGCAACTAACATTTTACTGTAAAAACTATAAATTATTATTCATAAGTCGATTCTTAGTCATAAGACGGTATTCATGGCAATAACTTTGTGTACCTTACTCCCGAAAATATTAGATAGTATGTACTATTACGATTCAGCCTGTAATGTCCCACTGTTGGGCATAGGCCTCTTCCCCATGTAGGAGAAGGATCGGAGCTTAATCCACCACGCTGCTCCAATGCGGGTTGGTGGATATATTCCCTACTATGGGTAACGATCGCTATCAGGTGTCCATGATAACAACCGGGACCGACGGCTTAACGTGCTCTCCGTGGCACGGTGGGGAGACCCACAAGGACTGCACAAACACCCAGACCACGGCAAACATCTGTATGGCCAATACAAATGCTGTCGTGTGCGGGGATCGAACCCGCAACCGCCCGCGCTACAGTCACTCGCAATCCAATGCTGTGACCGCTGCGCCAACGCGGCGTCTATGTACTATTAATTGACTCTAAATTTCTAAATATTTGAAAAATAGCAAATAGAGTTCGTTGCTAATCGAATTGTTTGTATATCCGAGTCAATGATTCGCTAACAACCGATTAGTTACTGAACATTAGTTGTGTTTGCATTTTATAGATTTATTAGGATAGAACTATCCGAACTTTATAAAACTAAAATTGCCGTATCTATACGAGTATAATAATACGTGAAGCAAAACCTTGTACCCCTTTTTACGGAAATTGTGCGGACGGAGGAGTATGAAAATTCGAACACTTATGGTTTATATAGAGAAGGAGTGCAGAATTCTAATATTTTTTTAAACTTATGCATCATCATCATCTCCCTGCCCTTATCCTATTTATATAGGGTCGGCACAACATGTTCTCCTCTTCCTCAGACTCATGTTGTAAGTGATTTAGCATGTTATGCATAAGAAATAGATTAAACCAATAAATAAAAAAACATTAGGTACACACACTATCATGTATTTGACACACACACACACACGCATATGTACTCTTTTGTTTATTATTATTATAGATGTATACTCTTTGACAAAAAAAAACCTTAATAATGTTCAAACTTATAATTTTGGTCGAATTACGGTCACTGGGCGACCGCTAGTTGTAATATAACGATACCTATTTAAATTTGAAATTCGAATTTGACCGAACTTTTTGAAGAGAATTTTCGCTGTCTTGGCGTTATAATTATGTTGTCATAGACAAAATTAATTCGGAAAAATAATTTTCTATCTCTATACATTCTACGTACCCATAAGACGTAACAAAATTAGCATACAGTACATTTCTCACTTTAGTTATGTAATAGTAATTGATATTATTGTTTTAAATTTCGTACGTATTTAAATTATAACGTATTTACGTATAAACGAATTAACTTAACATAATTAAATAATATTTTTTTTTACACACAATATTTAAGATTTATTTAAAATTATAGAAATATAAACTGTAATTGCTGTTGATTATATATAAATAAATAATAAATTGAAAAAATCGTTTGTTTTACATCTACATCAGGGGTATCAAATTCAATGTTGCAGAGGGCCATATATTAATTTTTTTTTGTGTAGGTAGGCTGACCAGATTTTAAAAAAACCGGGTGGCACTCCGGGAGTGCCGGCAGAAGTGAAAACTTGAATAGTTGTTGTCAATTTGACTACACTCCAATGCAGGTTTTTTTTTGAGTAATATTCTTCTTGCATTTTACACACTTTTTTAACACAATTATAGGTAATTATTGAATAAAAATTATTTATATTTTCTAATAATTTTTGTATATTAACGTTAACAATGTCGTTGCTAAGAAATATACATTTTGTTGTTAAGCAATGAAAAAAAAATGTAGTGTGCGCATTTTAAAACCTCCGTAGAGGAATCGAGTGAAGTCATGTTCTTCTTTTTGTGACATAATTATTGCGATTGCGGGCCGTATCTTTGACATCCCTGATCTACATTATTGTATATATTTCGTAATAGCTCTCGTGCTCAGCTCATGCATAAAGTAAATATAAAACAAAATTTTCCCAACGATGACCCATGAAAGTTCTTTCATTAAATTTTATACTTGGGAAAGTAGTAAGCATTGAAGCTGGGTATTATTTAGTTTATTTATTTATTTATACTTTATTGTACATCACAACTACAAATATCATTTACAGACTGTGAAGTACAATGGGCGGACTTATGGCTATTTAGCAATTTCTTCCAGACAACCCAAATATATATTTCCTACTATGAGTAACGATCGCTATCAGGTGTACCTACATGATAACAACCGGGACCGCGTGCTTTCCGAGGCACGGTGGGGAGACCCACAAGGACTGGACGAACACCCAGACCACGGCAAACATCTGTATGACCAATACAAAATATGTTGTCGTGTGCGGGGATCGAACCCGCAACCGCTCGCGCAACAGCCAATCGCAATCCATTGCTGTGACCGGTGCGCCAACGCGGCGTCACCTGGGCGGCGTCGTCTGGGTTTTATTTATATGTCGCAGATCAGAAGTAGGTAGGAGAAGAACGGACGGATGACCGAACTACTAAGTATTAAATGGACTCACCGAGCGGGTACCGTCTATCGCGTGGCAGAGGGACAACTCGACGCAGTGCCCGGGACTTGTGACCCGAGTGTAGGTTTAAGGCGGCGCCGCCTAACAATGCGCATTGGCACTCGCCTCCACTGCTCGAGTTGCCCAATAAGTAACAATTAATTCGTGTACACAAACTAACTATTAGAAAAGTCGAGGTTAAGCTACTAGCAGTATACAACGAGTGTACCGTACCAAGCCAGAGCCAAGACTGCCCCAGCTGCGGCCGCATCGGTCTTTTATGCACAAAGGAATGACTCGAATAATAGAATGAGGGTAGATGAATAATAATAACAACACAGGTACCGTCATTAATAACTATCCGCATTGATTCTCTGACACGGCCATCTTGACAAGTCACACGTCCCCGTGTGATGCCGTAAAAAGCAAAAAGGTACTGCAGTATCAAAGTCTTAACTCGGCCTATCCTGATTCACACCTAATCAAAGCTAAAGGGATAGTTTATCGAATAACACGGTTGATTTTAACAATAACACTAACACTTGCTTCATCTTATTTCAGATCGTTAATCTGATGTTAATACACAACCTCTTTGTCGACACACCATACAACCATACGCGAAACTACCATTAAATCAAAATTGACCAATCCTTTTGGTATCAATAATTCCATTATTGCTTTCCACATAGTCGCCACTGTCACCTAAATCGAGCGACAGCAGCTCATGCCACCTCCATCGAGTGACGATAACCACATGTATTGCCTCCATCGAGCAATACAACCAAAACATGTTTCAGCAATGGATACTTAAAAACAATGGCACCAACAAAATTTATCTCAATACAATTGGTTGTATAGTGGTCTACATTGCTTCATCAGTTAACTTTAATCACAAAAAAACTACCAGTCTATCCTATTCGCTCACAGACGAAAGGTTCCTCTAACCGTAATTAAAAAATAAAGTTTTACTATTGACACATTTAGATCCCATACAACGTTCATGGCCCGGCCGCCTCAGCAGCTAGTAACAACTACTATTTACACACATATCGTCATCACCTCATGTGATACGACCTACACATATCGTCATGAACTCATATGATACGACCAACACATATCGTTACCACCTCATGTGATACGACCAACACATATCGTCATCACCTCATGTGATACGACCAACACATATCACCTCATGTGATACGAACAAATAGCCATGGTACGTGCTCTATTTAAAGAAATCTAATTCAGCAGGTACATAAGTATGAGGAATCTTTCGTAAGCGATCGTGAACATACCTATAGGTTCCATTACCAGACAACAACTTTAAACGGTTCTTTGTATTTAGGATCTTAGTTTGTTTCAAGAACTTAATTAAAACAAAATTTAATTTAAAGCAAGTATTACTATCCAGAGTCATGTACCAACGTCAATCAAACTTTCAATAACCAAACTCATTTTCCACGACACTAACAACTATGTAAGCCACCCTTCCAACCAGCAATTACAATTGCTCCACAATCCACGTGTATCCCTCTTGGATCACGTCACAGTGTATCCCTCCTGGATCACACATTCATCAGTGTATCATCCTCTTGATGACTACACACTACAGTCTTTAGAGTGCTTACATCAGTTTTCTGTCACATCACTAAGATGTTTACCATTATGATCGTCATCTACATTAAACTCAATTGGTACATGACCTTCTGGCATATTCCTTCGACTGTCGCTGCGACTATCGCGACGGCTCGCACTATGATTACGCTCACGATCTGACATTGTGACTGAATCGAAACAAAAACTGAATCTCAAAATCTTTTAGCAAAATTAATCACTACACAACTACCTACGTGTCATAATAAAACTAAATTCAACAAATAACCGATAAATCGAATTACGTAATCGAACACTGAACAAAAACCACTTGTACACCGATAATAATACGACAGAACGACCGAAAATAACTCAAACATCGATGTACCCACGAAATATTGCAACTTACTTGCACACTCGCTAAAATAGAACTTAAAGTTCAAAGAAACCAAAAACTCTGAACTAAAAAAACAATTAACAACCGCAAACAACAAATGAAGTGGGCGTAGTGAGATCTTTATCCCACTTCTGATGTCGCAGATCAGAAGTAGGTAGGAGAAGAACGGACGGATGACCGAACTACTAAGTATTAAATGGACTCACCGAGCGGGTACCGTCTATCGCGTGGCAGAGGGACAACTCGACGCAGTGCCCGGGACTTGTGACCCGAGTGTAGGTTTAAGGCGGCGCCGCCTAACAATGCGCATTGGCACTCGCCTCCACTGCTCGAGTTGCCCAATAAGTAACAATTAATTCGTGTACACAAACTAACTATTAGAAAAGTCGAGGTTAAGCTACTAGCAGTATACAACGAGTGTACCGTACCAAGCCAGAGCCAAGACTGCCCCAGCTGCGGCCGCATCGGTCTTTTATGCACAAAGGAATGACTCGAATAATAGAATGAGGGTAGATGAATAATAATAACAACACAGGTACCGTCATTAATAACTATCCGCATTGATTCTCCGACATATATATAGATATTTATTATCTTATACTATTAAACGAGCAATTCTTGTATATATATATATATATATATATATATATATATTCTGAATCTCGGAATCGGCTCCAACGATTTTCGTGAAATTTAGTATGCAGGGGATTTCGGGGGCGAAAAATTGATCTAGCTAGGATTCATTTTAAAAAAATGTCGTTTTATCCCTGTTTTTAAGCAATGAAAAAATATCATTAGAATACGAAGCTTAATTTCACTACGCGTCAACATAGCTTTAATGGCGTAATTAGGAAATCGGCGGGTGTCAAATCGTATTGACCCGTGTTCGAATCTCAGTCTCCAGACAAATTTTTTTTCTTTTTTTTTTTAATTTCACTCGTGATTTATTATTTAAATAAAATTAAAATATAAAAATACCGAGAAAAAAAAAAACAAAAAATAAAATGAAAATACCGAGCCAGGCTCGGTCACCCAGGTACTATACAATTATTGGTCATTTCGTTTTTTAAGTACTTAATAGAAACGCAAATGGCAATAAGCGGTATGGTGTTTTAAAAACTTTTATAATAGCATTTACTTACGAGGTTGTTTGGTTATACGCTGCTAATAAAACAGTGTAATTAATATTATTTATCACGTATGCGTTTCACATGTTAATTTCTTTTGAGCCGAAGGTAAAATAAACCGATTAAAGATTATTTTGAATATTTCGTTTTTTTTTTCATAGTGTGGAACCACTTCTATAACTCAAAAAGTACTAAAAAAGAATTATAAAAATCGGTTTACACATTAAAAAGTTGTGGAGAGACATAATTATAAGACTACGGTCAAATTGAGAACCTACTTTTTTGAAGTCGGTTAAAACAAGCGCGTTTTTTTGAACTTATTAACTGAAATGCGTAGTCCATTCATGACTTCAATACAACGGGATAAGATCGCTATTAGTTTATATATAATTATATTATATAAGTTATATTTCTAACACAAAAATCCATAGGTACTTATTAACATTGAATTTTTTTTTAAAACGTTAACAATTTGTTTTGTGTTGAACTGAAATAGGTGAATAGGCTTCGTTTGAAGATAAATAAAAATATATTTACCGTTTGGAACGAATATTCGATATTTCGTACTAAAGAGCCTTTGGCAAACGAGTATTGAATAATATTTGTATGACTATTCAACTAATAACGAGCGAGTTAGGTCACTAACTATGGACAGTATTATTTTTCGGCTTTATGAAAATAACAATAATCTAAGTTAGATTATTGTTATCAAAGTACAGAGTTGGTCTCATGACAAATACTGATCTCTTACAGGCAATCTCTATCTATAGAGAAAATAAAATGCAAACTGTGGGTTTTTTGTACAACCAAAAACAAACTACAATGTATCACGTCGTATCTAGAGTGTTAATATATTTGACTCTTATCTTTTGTAAGTTTAAGGTACTTCCCCGAATGGGCTGTAATTTGATACATTTAAACACTCCAAGGTCTTCTAAGAATAAATTTACAAATGACATTTGTTTTCGAAGTTATCTATTAATCATCTTTTAAAAGGTTTTTGTCCACGTGTTTCTCAATGGTACATTCTCATTTGGAAACTGTAATTACGTATTACAAACCATTATGCAATGCATGGGCGTATTTACCTTAAGGCCAATAGGGCCATGGCCTGGGCTAGTAGGCTACGAGGGGCGGCATAAGACGAACACAAGGGGAGGCGCAAGATTAAGCAAGCTTTAAGAAAATTCTTAAATAGACAAAAATGTAAATTGTTTGACAAATGATTTCTTGATATTTTTTTTTCTTTCTCTTTCCTTCATTTATTTCATTTTATTAATTACTCTCTATATAATTAGTCTCTATATGAATGTATCAATTAACTTAATTTTGGTGTAGAAAAATGTTCTACAGGGTTTAAACTATCAAAATTATAATTATTTCTTTTTTTTTTGAATCGAGATCACAATTTTCTAATAGGTAAACTTTTTTGTATATATTATAAGGTAAACATTCCACTTTGAATTATAAAATTTCATTCACTGTAACGGAAATCCGAGGTTTTCGTGTTTTTAACGCCCTAGGCACTCATGTAACTGGGGCATTGGAATACCTGGAGGTAAAGAAAGTTGAAAAAAATCCTCGCTAGTAAAAGCGTATCTATTTCCAGATCCTTTTAATTTTAAAAATTATACAATTTCCTCAAAAAACCGTAGAATAGATCAATATAATGAAATGTTTTTCCCAAATGGGAAATATATTTCATTCCGACATATTTTTCTTCAGTGGTATTTAAAGGTAACCGATTATTTCTTCAAAGGAACACTTGCGGTAATAGAATCTAGCTAAATAATTGTAAGAAGTATTAGAAAAAAATGGTGAAAAATATACTGAGACAAAAAATAAAAAAACAATATTTAACTTGGTATTCCCAATATAATATAACTAACCAACGCAACCCCCTCTTGTGGGTGGAATTTCGTAAAATCCGTTCTTAGCTGACCTCTACGCGGCGAAAGGAATATTCCTACTAAATTTCAAGTCTCTACGCCTTATGGTTCCAGAGATATCGCGATGTGTCAATATATGGGTGGAAATCTCTTTTTTATACATAGATTTTATGAAATTTTGCAAAATTTTGGAAGGCAGTTAAAAAATGGGTATAATGTTTTCAGTGGCCCGCGCTGATGGCGCACGGCAGGGAGCTGATGCTCAGCGCTTAACTCCAGACGCGCTTCCCTTCGACATGAACGAGATACCTATTACGAACGTATACGACGTGCGCAGAATGATGTACACATTGCCACCAGCGCATCACACGGTAAGTAATAATATATTATAGTACTATCACCATCATCATCATTTCAGCCTATTTCAGTCCATTGCTGGACATAGGCCTCTTCAAGTTCGCGCCAGATATCCCGGTTTTCCGCAATTCTCACCCAGCCTTCATCGACAATCTAACATAGATCGTCGTAGGAGATCGCCGGAGGACGTCCCACACTGCGTTTGCCAAAACGCGGTCTCCACTTTACGACACGTCTGCTCCAACGGCTATCGGTCCTGCGACATAGGTGACCACTGACTGACCAGCCCACTGCCACTTTAATTTGTACAAATATTATAGTGTGTAAAAAAGAATTTAATAACTAAAGCATATTATTCGGTTCAAGATTATATTAACGATAAAGATGTGTGGATTTAGTGGCGTTGTTTTTCATGCAGGATGTGACTTATTTTATAACAACACACACATTTTGTTTAAAGCGGAATTCCATGTTGATTTCATTGATTCTCCTCTGCAGAATCTAAAGTCCGATTTTCCGAACGAAAAAATATATCATTTTTATTTAATTGCTTTTGATGTTTACATTTGAATAAAGTAATTTTTATTTTACTATTTTCGCTTTTAGTAAAAGGCGGCTAAAGAGGCTAAGGCACTCAATTTCTAGAGCCTCTATCTAATCTCTAGATTAATCCTTCTAAAAATAAATAAATCTATTGGTCAGAGATTGAAGGAAAAATAGGATACAAGGATTTGATATGAATTCGTATACAGTTAAGTTATAAAATGTCAATATGTTCTAAAATAAGCGTCATTAAATACTTTTAATAATGATGTTTAATTAAACTTACAAAGTTACAATCCGAGATTCGGTTATGAGTTGATTAATTTGTCAAATTTAAACATACAATAAATCTTTTGAGTTTTTGATCGGCGCTCGTTGGCACCGTTTGAACGGACACAGTCGTAAATAACGACGACACGCGGAAGAAACGAAGCATTTGTGTCATGACAAATACGATATATCTTCTTAAAATTGTAAAATAATCTCAATAAAAATTTTATTTGGTATCATCACCTGGTAGATAACTTTTATTAATCCTGTGGCACTTCGAAAATGTGATTATTTAGACAATAACTTGTTCAAATTTCAGCCACGAAATTCTAGCTCTGGTTTTACTTTAAATTTCAACGAAAACCTAAACTCTATTCGCAATTGGAGTTAGGAGGACCGTATAATATTTCGGCCACGAGCCCGGCGACGATTGTAATCAATAAGAATTATAATTGAAACTGAGAACGTGCTAATGTGTTAAAGCAATAAAGAGTCGAAAACAAATAATGTATTCAACAATAAATCATTTATGTGACAAAAACAATAAACACTTAAAAAAAGTTATATGAGAAAGAAAATAAAAGATTTAATGTCGGCGTTGGGTTACCAATGCAAGTGGCCATTCGACTCGCTCGCTCCTGTGACGGGATTTAATATTTGTTACTGGTTTATGCACCTTGTTCCGGCTGTAATGTTCCTATTGAAAGTATTGTTTTAGAAATATTTGCTATTTAGAACTGTTGATTTGGACTATAAACTCTAGGCCAGCCAAAAATTGCCAAAAAGAATAATACCTATAGACGTAGAATGTACAAATTTTAAAGACTTTAACTTAAAATGTAGTGATAATATAAACATGAAAAGCCAAGTTTCCAAAATATTTTTTAATGTGTGCTGTACATTTGACGGGATTTCATGCCTTGGCAGAATATACGTAGATCGGTCAGGTAATGGATCCTGAGATTGTTTTCCAAATTTTTCTTATAATAGAAATGTTTTCTTACCTTGTAACTAATCGTTGATTTCTTTACTTAAGGCTAAAGAACTTGTATATTTTTAAATTTTAAACACATACTTACCTACATACGACTATATGTCTTGTTACCTCTTTGGAGAAAAAACAAAAAAGTTTGAGGACTTCTAACAGTTTACTTGATACCTTAATTTTTAACTAGCAATATTATTTATACGAATTTATTTAAAATTGTGATAAGATCAAGCCTGTAACATTCCTATTGCGGAAAAACGGGACGTCAGGCGCGAACATGGGGAGGCCTATGTCCAGCATTGGAGTCTTGAGTCTGAGAGTCATTGGAGTCAGAGGCTGAACTAACTGACTTACTGACCGTTACATCCGTGTATATCAATATAACATACATCTTGGCATAGGCCTCTCTCTCTATGTAGGAGAATGGTAGAAGCTTAATTCACCACAATGCCAATGCTCCTAAATTTAAATTACTTAGTACTCGTATATAATAGTATCTTGAAAATAAACATTAGATTAGCTTACTCAACCAATGAAGCTAGCAGTTATCCGTTACAAATAAAATCGAACGGACAGATTAACCCCTTTACATTAAAAATCATTACATAAAGATAACTTCAAACTAATATTTTTTACATAAAATCGATTTATTTGGCGCACTAAATTTTGTTGCGTAAAGAAGTATGGTGTGAAAAAGTTTCTTTTTTTTTGTCAAGATTTATCACTAATTGGTTACCAGAGAGCTTTCGAATCATAAATTCGAAAAATAATTATTAGGTATATAATAATAAATATCAAAAAAATCAAACCTTATTTTCTCTATTTTTTTTTAAAAGAAAAAAAAGTAATTAAAAGTATTTCCGTACTGTTATAAGGCTTATAATAAGCATCCAGCTTTTACATAGATTATGAGGCGTTGTATATAATTATGTAAAGTTATACAGTTTTAAACAACGCTGCTTGTGTTTTAATAATAATAATTAGCGATATTAATTGTGTTATTGACAAATAATCTTCACAGTTTTGATTACTAAAGCAAATAAAGGTTGTCGCTAACTTAGCTGCGGCCACTGTATTTGTAAATATTACGCTTTATTATTAATGTTTTTCCGGTAATTAATTTATCTTTACTAATTAAAAGATCATTAACAGGGTTAGGAGTTGGTTTTGTTGTTTCCTTAAAATTTATTTTTAGGAAATAAATAAATAGAGAACTCATATTTATTTCATGACGTAATTATAAAAATGAGATTACTTAATTTGAAAATCGAATGATTTTAGTTTTACTTGAAAATAAGACTAAAAAACTTTTTTTTTTTTTTCTAGATAATTGTCGGCAATTTTGTCTCTGATGACGTTACAGACGCGGCTCTATAGCGTTGTAGTCTCATCTAATGTATAAACCCGTCGTATTTTGTTATCGAACTTCTTCGAAACGGCTTGCTCGATTTTTATGATTTTTTTTTCTGTTTATTTGGTATAAGAATAGGTCGTAGGCTATTTTATATTATAGATGATAACGTTGTCCCTATTCGTATCACAGAACAAAGTTCGCCGGATCAGCTAGTAATGTATGTAAATCAAAATGTACCTATTCAATAATAATGCGTGACGTTCTCAGCTAGCGGCTATCGTGAGTGAACCGTGTTATCATCGCTCCCGTCACCAGTAGTTACATCACCGACCTTGTTTGTTTGACATTTTATTCTTGCAAAATACGAAAATGGATCTGTAATCTCAAAGGCCTTTGGTTAAACGTATAAGATTATATTTTCTAAAATAATAAAAAAAATATATAAAATTTTATTGTCATACTGTTAGCTTGGTTCTATGTTCAGTTATTCATTGATTGCTGTTTAATTAACTATTTTCGATATCTGTAATATATAATCGATTATTTGAAATCGAGAAAATAAGATAAAAATAAAAGTTATTTGATCAATGCTTTATTAAATGCAAAGCTCGAGCACGACTAGACCGAATTCAGTAAAAATTTTTTTTTGTAATTTTCTAATACGTTCTTACGAAAGTTACACGTTTAAATATTATTATTGTTAGTTTTCTGAAAGTAATTAATATTAAAAATCGGCCAAAGGCGAGTCGGACTCGCGCACGAAGGGTTTCGTAACATTGACTAAACTAAATATAAGTAAATTTTCTGTGAAATATTTATTCTGTAAAATATTTATTTAGTTGTGAAAATTTTAACTGTCTAGCTATCGCCGTTCTTGAGATACAGCCTGGTGACAGACGGACGGACGGACGGACGGACAGCGGACGGACGGACGGGTTCCGTACCCAAAGGGTAAAAACGGGACCCTACTACTAAGACTTCGCTGTTTTTGATGCGAACAGATTTTGATGCGGTTTTCTTTAATAAATAGAGTGATTAAAGAGGAAGTTTTATATGCATAATACATGCATAATATAGTAAAGGAACACTGATAGTTTTGGAGGTTTCAAATGTGATGTCGTAAATAAACACATTTTTTGTGCTTACATTGCAAATATTTATTTTGTATTTTATATTTAGTATCAGCATTGCACCCGTGTGAAGCCGGGGCCGATCGCTAGTGCAAGTATAAAGCATTTAAAAGAAGATAAATAAAATTTTAAAGTAATATTGTTACGAAATTATAAACACGTTATCATCACTGATTGGAGAAAATTTAAATTATGTTAAAATTACGAGTTTTAAAGTAAGTGTTATCTCTTAATGTAAATAATGAAATTAAAAACAACTGAATTTGTTTTCAACCAATATGAAATTTTTTTACACAATATATTTTTTAACAAATTCAATCTACAAACAAATATTGTAAATAAAAATTTTTCATTTTATTATGCTTTTCATATTATGATTTGGTGCAATTCAATAGAATATAACATTTTGTACACAGGCTTTTTAATAACTCAAATAGATTCCGGGTTTATGCGTAATCGTTTTACATATTTCTACTAACAAAGTGATAATATACATTTTATAGAATACATTGTTTTGAAGCAACATTTTATAAACAGTACTTTTGTGCGGAGAATATAACATTTTTATTAGTATTTTTTAAACCGGAAAAAAAAGTCGGAAATCTTTATATCAGATTAAACAATCCATCTCGAATGAAATATCTTCTACACTTTTTTTTAATGTCACTAGGTTGGCAAACAAGCGTACGGCTCACCTGATGGTAAGACCGTAGCCTATAGACGCCTGCAACACCAGAAGCATCGCAAGCGCGTTGCCGACCCTATCCCCCCAGGAGCTCTGGTCGCCTTACTCACCAACAGGAACACAATATACTGCTTGAAAACAGTATTATTTTGCTGTGGTCTTCTGTAAGGTCGAGGTACTACCCCAGTCGGGCTGCTCCATATTTTTAACAAGAAAATTTCCTGCTGTGCCCTACCTCAGTTAGAGGCAGTTAGACACTTATTTCACTTTAATATACTTATGCTATTCTATACACTTTCAGTAAATAAAATAAAATAAAAATAATTTGTGGCCATTGACGTTCGTGGATGAGGTTTGGTTATTATTATCAGACTTTTAGGTGAATTATACCTTTTTTGTTGACTGGACACATTATCTCATGTCAATGTATAATGTACTGTTACATTTATATACGCCTAAAATAATACGTTTTACTAATTGTCACATATTCTGTGTTATGTGTTGATTCTATACAATTATTATTGCTTTTCTTTGACTAGCCCGTTAGCGCAGTTTGTAGTGACCCTGCTTTCTGCTCCGGGGGTTGTGGGTTCGATTCCCACCCCGAGTCTGGGTGTAATATACATATTTATTTATATATTTATAAATGTATTATTTATAAGTATGTTTATCGAAAAAAAAATATGTAGCTAGACCAGTCGGCTGTTACCTATAACACAAGTATTAAGTTGCTTACTTTAGGAACAAGCGACCGTGTGTGTATTGTGTAGATATTTATTTATTTATTATTATTATTTACTTTTCTAACAACGTCAAAACCTGCAGAAACTTCAAACATACATAAGCTAAGCTTCGGTTCACTTACTCGTGATAAGAAAAGGTGCACTAGAACTAGATCTTATGACAGGCGTGAAATAATAATTATTTCCAATTTCTTCTCGAATGGGATACCTGTAGGCTGTAGGTCTACCATGAGTTTTTGTTACAAGCGCACATGACGTAACTACAGTAAGTAGTAAACGTAGAAACGCAACTGGAATATTTAACTATACCATACCTATTATGAGTATTTCTAAATTTTAATATAAAGTCTATCGATCACTCGATAAGACTTATAGTTTTAAATGCGTTATATTGCGTATTAGTTATAATATCTTTATCTTTCTTCCGTATAGAAAACTACACTCGCTAACGTGTATCGTCTCTAGAAACTCATGGTAGACGTACTGTTAGTACTGTACGAGTATGTGTAGTCGCTCATACCTGCTACGCATTGTTTGTTACGCCTACAGGTCGATCATGTCTACGTTTATCGTGTACTTTTAAAGTAACGCGTGTAAAATAAATATTGTTTTAGGTACATGAACCGTTTTTAGGGTTCCGTACCTCAAAAGGAAGAAACGGAACCCTTATAGGATCACTTTGTTGTCCGCCTGTCTGTCAAGACGCAACGGAATCAAAACCTACAGGGTACTTCCCGTGAACTTAAAATGTTGAAATTTGGTACGAAGCAACGTCTTATAGTCCAGATAAAGAAAAAATTGCGAAAAGCATAATTTTTTAGTTACATCAATAATAAAAATATTTTTAATAATTTTTGTACGGAACCCTTGGCCGCGGTGCGCGAATCCGACTCGCACTTGGCCGGTTTTTTATCAATAAATACGCGTTATCAAAGATTACTCAAAAAGTAGTCATTATCAAGACATTATTATCTCGATAAAATTTAAACATCAGCTTTTGATTAAAACGAGAATCATCAAAAACGGTATATCTAGTGAAAATACGCATTATTAGATATAACTCGAAAAGTAGTTAGGTCTCAATTAAATTTAAATGGGACCACAGGACACCCACCATTTTTAGATTCAAAAAAAAGATAATCGAAATCGGTCTACTCAGTCGAAAGTTCAGAGGAAACATAATAAAATAAAAAATAAAAAATTGCGTGCGTACAAAGTACACATGTCAGAAGTGAAACTTCTTTGGCAAACTAATTAAAAAAAAAACTAATTTAAAATACAAAAAAAATAACTAATTGAAAAAAAAAGAAACAAAAAGCCAACGTCACGCGGTGTTCCCAGGCGGTCACCCATCCGAGTACTGACCGTCATGACGCTGCCGCGTTACCAGTCTCTTTTTTAATTGTGTAAATTTTACAAAAAAATTTACCCCTCAAGCGCCTAAAGAAGTTTCACATAAAAATACAATCGAATTGAGAATCTCCTCCTTTATTAGTTAGTAAAATCAAAGAAACACGCGCCCAATATTGTTAATTTTCCAGGCGTTAAAATGTCATTCAAATAAACATGTTGTGCGTAATACGCATTCTACCATTACGAAGTAATTATATATACACATATAATAACCTAGCAATAGGATTATAAATCAAGATAATTCCGTCCATAAATATCTTTTATTAGATTACTTAGTATTTCTAATGATCGATTACGCTCAGCTGATGCAAGTTGAAATATAAATTCTCGAGTCGTCGAGATAATAAAAACTACTTTTTTTAACTATAAAATATGCCAAATGGTTTTCAAATATAGATATTAATATATATCTTAAATATATAAAAATCAATAACTGTTCGTTAGTCTCGCTAAAACTCGAGAATAGCTGGACCGATTTGGCTAACTTTGATCTTATAATATTTGTGGAGGTTCAGGGATGGTTGAAACGGTGAGAAACATAAATAATAAGTAATGGAAAACACTGAAAACAACAATTTAATTTCAAAATACAAAATTTTCCTACGTTCCTAGCGGTGACGTCTTTTGTCAAAAAAAATTATCACGTGATTTACAAATATTTATAGGTGCGTTCAGAATAGTATATTTCATTACAAGTGCGGAAAGGCTGTCATTGCAAAGAGTTCCGACAAATGTCTACCCGAGCCGAAGTGCAGCCGAAGGCGAGGGTTGACAGTCGGAACAAGTTGCAATGACGGTTCCGCACGTGTACTAAACCACTATTTTTAACACAGTTGCGAAAAAATGAAACAATTTAATAAAATAAACTCGCAAAGAAAATTTCTGAAAAATGGCGCCAACCGTAGAATATAAGCAGAGTTTTTTTTTCTTCACCCATTCTGGTAGGCAAAGGGAAACTATGCCCATACAGCCAAGTCTTCAGTAGAAGTTTTTTATTGATATGAAATGAAAATGAAATTTAATGAGATGAAATGAAATGAAATGAAACCTAACCAAACTCATTCAATCAAATCATTAAATCTGATATTGAAACAAAGTAGTAGCTTCTTTTAAGAAATATACGTATTTGCATGAATCATAAAAACTTCTATGAATTTTTTAAATAAAAACTTCATGGTTGGTTTTTCTTTTTAATAGACATTATTTTGACAGTTGGGAAAGAGAACGCACGAGTGCGGGAAAGGTAAAAAAAGCACGAGTGTGTAATAACCCACATCCCGAAAACAATACGTCTCTGCAATACACCACTTTTTGAGCAACTGTATTAAAAAGTATTTTATTCATATTTTTCACAAATATATGTAGGATGATACGCAGTTCAGTGGGTCATCTAGTCATATTATATTAAACAACATTTTTTCATTTAACTTTGACAAAACATTTTAAGGTTAATAAAATAAGTTCTAATTTAGTTATTGATTTGTTGCTGATTTCTTTATATTTTTATATGATTTTGCTTTGTTTCTAATCAGGTATTGGATTGCTAACCTAGAAATGTCAGTTCTTGTATGTTTGATTGTCTCGAAGAGAATGCTTTAAAAGCAAAATTTGGCTTTAAACTCCCCTGTTGTACTATTCAGTAATGTATTGTGCACCAAAGATTTCATAGAAAAATAAATAAAAAGCTTAAGCTTAAATTTTAAAGTTTTATTCCAGAACGATTCCAGACGATCTATTTTTTAAAACGCATAATTGTCTAAAAACAAGAACTTTATTTTCAGAAGGTGATTTTCGAACAGTTATTTATTTATTTATTTATTTATTTATTATAACTTTATTGCATATAGTCAACAATTTTACATAGTAAAAGAAAATAAAAGAAACAGCAGTACATAGATAAAATTAAACAAAAGGTATTGTAGTTACACTGACAACATGCAAAGGCGGTCTTATTGCTTAAAGCAATCTCTTCCAGACAACCCCAGGTAAAAGGAGATTATTAGTAACAAAGTGCGGGATAGTGCAAAAGTTAATAGATATAAATATAATTGTAAATACATAAAAGCACACATACACACGCGAATACATACATAAATGCATAAATTCATACATACATACATACATAAATACATACATACATACATACATACATACATACATTCACACATACATACATATACAACATAAGTACACAAATGCATAACACTGTAAAAAACATTTAAAGCGACAAATAGTGTTTGTATAAGCGATTCTTAAAAATTGGTAGCGAATCAGAGTGACGAACTTCTCGCGGTAGGCTGTTCCATAGTTTCGCAGCCTTAATCGTAAAAGAACTACTGTACGCCCGCGATCGCGAAACAGACATCTTCAGTCGATTGTCATCACGCGATCGAAGGCATAGGTGAGGGTCAGGAGCGGAGCCAAGGAAAGCAAAACGTTCTTTTAAATAAGAAGGAGATAAGGGATTATAAAGAACGGAGTAAAGAAGGGAAAGCATGTGGAGATTACGGCGCAGTCTGATTGGTAGCCACTTGAGTTTAGCTCGGAATTCGGATATATGATCAAACTTACGCAATCCATATATGAAACGTATACAAAGGTTTTGAAGTCGTTCAAGTTTGTTCAGCAATTCCTCTGTAAGATCAGGATAAGAAGAGTCTGCATAATCTAAAAGCGGTAGAAGAAGCGAATGTGCTAATAATATTTTGGTCTTGACCGGAAGTAAACGCTTCCACCGCCGCAAGCAGCCAATAGTCGCAAAAAATTTTCTGCTCATCTCAGTCACCTGTGGAGCCCATGACATAGTGCTGTCTATAATAATACCTAGATTCTTTATTGAGGTGCTCACTGCTATGCTAGTATTATTTATTTTAATTAAAGGCAAGCTACTACCATTGATTTTTGCAATCTGTCTTGCGCCACCTAACAAAGCCACCTGCGATTTATTGGGGTTTAACGCGATTCCAAAAGACTCACTCCACGAAGCAATTTTAATCAAGTCACTATTCAGATCTTCGATTGCCTTATTGATATTGTTAGCAGGGGCCGAGGTATAAACTTGCAAATCATCGGCATACAGGTGATAGGACGAGGAAAGGGATTTGGTGACAGTGTTAATGAAGATGGAAAAAAGAAGAGGAGAGAGAAAAAATATTGTGTACAGTTATTGAAATAAAGTCGACAAAGTATAGTGATGTTATTTGATTTTTTAAATAATATTATAATATTAATATTATATGTATACTCATTATAAGATAAATTAAATACTCATCAAGTTAATCATTAATATACAATATGCTTAATATCTATTTTTTTCAACATTTAAGTTTCTTTTTTAAATTAAAGTATATCACTGCGATTCTTCATTATTAGCTTATTATAAAGAAATTGAATTATTAATGAAAATAATTGCCAATTATCAGATTTATTACCATTACACTTCAACTCCGAAGGAGGATGAAATTTTTTGTTGAAAATTGACTCCTGAGACCGCCATTTTGAATGGAATATTAATTGCTCATCAGCCTTTTTTTACTTTATAAATCATCAAAGGATAATCGCTTAAAAGTTAATATTATAAAAAGTTTTTCAACAATTATTTGTAAGAGCATGACACATGGAACGTAGATTTAGAAATTTATGTAAATAAATGTTATTGGTAATTCATGTAATTAATGTATGAAATATATGTAGGTACCTAATTTGCGAACCACTGCAACAAATTAGATAATTATTCGCAGAATCAGTTTAGTAGTTGATACAAAAAATATTGCGTTGTATGGACAATGCGTGTTGAAATACAAAGGTTGTATTATATTGTTAGCGGAAGTGATATTAAGATATTTCTATGGTCCTCAATGCCAGAGTTCGTTTCATATATATTTAAAAAATATAAGCGCAAGCCACATTTTTCAACTAAATCTTCAATTTATAAATATTGCTACGTATCATAGATTTAAAATTTTTGTTTTGCAAATATACATATATTTTTTCAATAGTTTTTAATAGTTTTAGTTTACCTGCCTCAATCACAGTCAGTTTCACGATTTTGAGACATGAATAAACTAAAGACTTTTCTTAATAATATTGGTATCTAATAATTGGGAAGAGGTTACGAAAACTGCTACGCTTCAGCCTGTAATATCCCACTGCTGTGTATGGGCCTCTTTCCCCATGTAGGAGAAGGATCAGGGCTTGATCCACCACGCTGCTTCAATGCGGGTTGGCGGATATATTCCTACTATGAGTTACGATCGCTATCAGGTGTACATGATAACAACCGGGTCCGACGGCTTAACGTGCTCTCCGAGGCACGGTGGGGAGACCCACAAGGACTTCACAAACACCCAAACTACGGCAAACATCATATGGCCAATACAAATGTTTATTTGAACCCGCAACCGCCAGCGCAACAGCCACAAACCAGTGCTGTGACCATTGCGCCAACGCGGCGTCAACGAAAATTGCATGCATATATAAAGCAAAATAAATATAAGTTTTACCTTTAAAATATTATTAAGGGCCCGTTCCACCAGTTGTGAATAACGCTCTTTGACCGAAGACAATCGTTAAAAAGTTATTGTTTCATTACTATTTTTCAGTTTTTCACCATCGAATTCTACTATATTTATGAGATATTTCTTATATTAATGTTAAAGTTGTAGTTTGATAATTGAGGATTTTTTTTTAAATGAGATAACTCCTTGCCTTATTGCCTCCGCTTACAAGAGCGCTGATGCATTTTTTGCCCAGAGAATCGGCATAGCGTTTCAACGGGGAAATGCTGCCACTTGCCAGCATTCTTGGAACAATTCCACGTGGACATGATTTGTACCAAAATCTGTAAATATTTAGTTCTTAAGTTGTGAATTGTAAATATGTATAATGTTTAAGGAAAAATAGGCCCTACTGGCCTAATCTACCTCCCGCTCATCATCATCTCCCTGCCCTTATCCTATTTATATAGGGTCGGCACAACATGTTCTCCTCTTCCTCAGACTCATGTTGTAAGTGATTTGGCATGTTATTTTTTACGACCGGCCGCCTGCCTGACATCAACCCTCCTTGGGAATCTACCTCCTAATCTAACTCCCGCTGTCAAAGTCTATTTGTAATGTCATCCGCTAAATAACGTTAACTATAACTTGTGAAATTTTTTTATAAAAATTGAGGCTATTATGGAAACGTCAAAAATGTTTTTAATAATTTGAAATTTTAACGTCAAGTACCGAACTTGACGTTAAAATTACTCCCAGTTTATTGATGAAACAAATTCCACTATTTCCATTATTCAGTTGAACAAAATGCAATTTTGATAGTATAAAAAATATAAATATATACAGATGTTAGTTTAAAAAAGTACACAACATGTCAGAAGTGAAACTTTTTTGGCAAACTAATTAAAAGTTTTATTAGTGCTCGTGGTCGTTTTGGACAAGGTTTTGGGAATTAAAATTAAAAAAAAAAATTAATAAAAAAAACGAATTTAACTTAAAAAAAAACTAGTTGAAAAAAAGAAACAAAAAGCCAACCTCACGCGTTGTTCTCAGGCGGTCACCCATCCACGTACTGAACGTCATGACGCTGCTGTGTTACCAGTGGCTCAAATTTTACCCCTCATGTGCCTGAAGAAGATTCACTTCAAAAAAAAAAAAAAACAAAAGTAAAAAGATGATTTTTTTTCAAATCTTTCAAACTTTAAGGAATGAGTTATAATTATAATAAAAACATATTTAAATGATACATTTACAGGTTAAGATAACGCGTTTTATTTACGCGTCTTCAATTTTTTTTAACTAAGATTGTTATCTCTATAGCACCAATCAAACTCTTTTGTGTCTTCCCCATTCCACGTGAAATGGGCGATATTATATTTTACATTATTTTTAAAATACAGTTTTTAAATAATTTACAGTATGTCACAGGCGTTGTTTATTCAGAATATTTCATCATTAATTTTTTTAATCATATGTCATAAATAGTATCTGTACGATGATCGTACCGTAACCCCGTGTCATGGTCGACAGATAAGCAACTTTGCAACGCTCGGACTTTTAAATTATACGTATTATTTGTTGGGGATAGAAGCTAAGACATGTTTTTTTCCTGGATCGATAATAATGAAGGACGATAGTTAAATCCGTACAGATTTTTTTGTGTGTAATTATTATCTATATCTGTTTTACTTATATGTTTTTTTACTCCTATAGTTTTACGTATGTAAGCTATAGGTATTGTATGCTGTTTAATTTGTGTCTAATTTTATTCGAAAATTTATTTTATTTTTATTTTTATTTTATTAGGAAAACAGACAGTATATAGAGAAGCTATTTACATAAAAAAAGCAAAAAAAAAAGAAATAGGTACACCATTTAAAAGTTTTCACAAATGATAAATATATAAACTTAGTAAATAGTTATATATACAAATAATATAAACATATTTTTATATAAGAAATGATTATTGCGTAATATATACATTACATACAGTCTTGTCAAAACTTTAGTACACTACACATTTTATATCACAACTCTTCATAATATTTTTTTTAATAATGTCGTCTAGGCGTTCATGTATAGATTAGAAAGAGTCGGATATTATTTACCAATAGGTTCCAATAAAATTAATAATTATCGTGACTCGAAGGGCGCGACGAAACTTTTGATTGAGAGTACGTCGACCTCTTTTTTTAAAAGTTAAGTTGCTAAAGGTTTTTAAAAGTAAGTTAAAAATGAAATGACATTCATTAAAAAAAATATTATAAACAAAATACACAATTTTTAAAAACTTCAGCAGCGTGATCCAATTGAGTATATGTATATAAGAAAGGCTTCAAGAAGCGAATAAATTTATAGAGTGAAGTCGGAGGTCGATTTTGTTAATTTATACAGGAATTTATTCATTCAAGTATTTAAATTACACAATTTTTTTAAAAATAATATTTAATACTTTCCTTTTTTTTGCAATTTAATTTGTTAATAACTTGCATTTTTTTGTGTGCTAGGACATGCTTCCGACCCATTTTTCTACACGTCATTTCGGATTGAATGAGCTACAGCTCATATTTTAGGAACCATATCTCTATTTAACGCGTTTTTGAACTTTTTAACTAGACTGTAATGATTACATAAAGTTGTCAAAATATCTGTCATGTCTGTTAGTATACATAAAAATGAATCGATAATGTGTTGCTAAGCGCAAATCTCGAGAGTAGATGAACCGATTTCACTAATTCTTTTTTTACGATATACCTTGAAGTACGAGGATGGTTCTTACGGAGAGAAAATATTAAAAAATTGCCTGAAAAAGTCTAAAAACAACACTTTTCTATATTCCCATACAAAAGATTCGTAATAATACTTAAAAGTCAATTTGAACTTTAATACTATACCATAAAGTTTAAGTGTTAGTGGACGGGATTCAGAAAGTATAAGTATTAAAAATTTTTATTAAAGAATCTGCTGTTAGGCGGTACGAAGTTCGCCGGGTCAGCTAGTAATACATAATAATATTTTATGGTGCAGAATCTTTTTTAAAATGGATCTAAATATTAATATACACAAGATTAAATAAATATAAAAAATGCACTAACTATTCAATACTGTTACTTTAATGTTATAAAGTCAGCAATGGGAGCTCTTATAATTCAATTAAAAGCACTTTAGGTCGTGCAAGGAACAAAAACGTTTTCATTTTGATGGTTATAGTACGCTTCATATAAAGTTGATTATATTTTTAATGTATTGTCATTTTTATAGCTAGGAATTGCCGTATCCAGTACATTGAGAATTAACTATATAGTGAATATAGTGTTATGTTACCTAACGTTTAAGCATTTTTCTTTTTGTTTAATTATAACTGAATTTCTGTAAACAAGTGTTACATTTCAAGTGTTGAGTTTCTTATATACTCTATTTTAGCGTTTTTGTATTCCAAATAAAATTTATTTCAATATAATCTATATTTCAATTTAGGCATATAGACGCTTGGTTATTGGTTTACAGTAGTTTAAACATAATTATTGTTTTTAAAGCAGATTTTTTGACGTGTGAATTTTCGATTGAAAATTATTATGATTTTTGTTGTAAAATATTTAGGAGAAAAAATAAATATTTCAATAAAATTACAATGTATTTAGGAAATAAAAAGATTTCACAGTTTTTTTTTTGTGGGAGATAAAAATTAAAAACGTATGAACCGTTTTCAACCTTAAAATCTTAAGAAGTAAATACGTCTTTAAGATTAAATCTACTTTATTTCAAGTCGGTTAAGGAGCTGTCAAATTATTGTCGTAAACAATCGTGCGATTAAAATTTACGAGTAAACGTACACTTAACAGCGTGAAGCTAATCAAGAGGACTCTTTGTTCAGCCACCGAGCATCAACCCGGCGACGATTTGACGAAATATTTCTCGCTGAGGAAACGGAGTCGTTTTCAAGTGCGACTATATAATATGTTAGGGTTCTGTACTTCTTAGGTATATATTTCTATTTAGTACAATTTTCGGTTCGATATTTAATGTAGTGTTTTTGTGGAATAGTTGGAATGACACAAACATATACGCACACGCACAAATACGCGCACGCGCGCGCGCGCGCACACACACACACACACACACACACACACACACACACATATACACAAACCCACGCACGCACTCACGCACACAGCACATCAACACGTTTGGAGTATTTCATGCTTTTCCGTTTTATATATTTATGTATCGTCAGTTATTAAAAACTAGCTTCTGCGCGCGACTTCGTCGGCGTTGACTCCGCTCCTATTGGTCTTAGCGTGATGATATATAGCCTATAGCCTTCCTCGATAAATGGGCTATCTAACACTGAAAGAATTTTTCAAATCGGACCAGTAGATCCTGAGATTAGCGCGTTCAAACAAACAAACAAACAAACAAACAAACAAACAAACAAACAAACAAACAAACAACCAAACAAACAAACTCTTCAGCTTTATATATTAGTATAGATTTAGATTTTTTTAAAGTTATTATTTTTTATTTCGTTTATATTTATAAACCTTAAACCTTTATTACGTAAAAAAAAATCAAGATAATTTATTTCGTTACTCTTATTTCGTCTTCGTTGTCGCAATCCTAAAAAAATTGTAGTACATTTTTATAAGAGTTGAGCTGGAAGTGTTACACGTAGACAGGATGTCAGGCTCAGGGTTATCGATTGTTTAATTTTCAAGAATTATAATTATTTTAAATTGATACCGCTATGGTTTAGTGACGCGTGTTCCTTATGGGTGCCTAAACACTTGCGGTTGCGGGTTCGATTCCCACTCGAGATGGATATTTATGTTTGTGCAAATATTTGTTTCTGGTCTAGGTGTATGATAGCGATATCTAGGTCTAGTCTGTCTGTCTAGATCGATCTCTAGGTGTTCTGATAGCGATCGTTACTCATAGTAGGAATATATCCGCCAACCCGCATTGGAGCAGCGTGGTGGATTAAGCTCTGATCCTTCTCCTACATGGGGAAAGAGGCCTATGCCCAACAGTGATTACAGCGATTAAAGGCTGTGGCTTGGAGAGTACTGTCGATGTCGGTCGTCGTGATAGCAATCGTTACTCATATAAGGAAGTACATCCTCGACTGAAGTAGCTCCGACCCTTCTCCTACATGAAGGAAGAGGTCTATGCTCAGCACCAGGATATTGCTGGCTGAATCAAAATAAATAATAATAATAATTTCTATTATTAATGGCTATTATCTATACTAATATATAAAGCTGAAGAGTTTATTTGTTTGGTTGTTGGTTTGTTTGTTTGTTTGTTTGTTTGAACGCGGTAATCTCTGGAACTACGGGGCCGATTTGAAAAATTCTTTCAGTGTTAGATAGCCCATTTATCGAGGAACGCTATAGGCTATGTATCATCACGCTAAGACCAATAGGAGCGGAGTCCACGCCGACGAAGTCGCGCGCAGAAGCTAGTTGCTAATAAGACAAATAAATCTGTATTTTTTTTTAATTTAATCAAATTACTTATCTGTATCGACGTTTTTGACGTTTACGGTGATTTTTTTTATAATTTTTAGACTTCATTAAAATTCAGAATTTTTAAAATTAAATCCTATTGCTTTTTTGTCACACACTCACACACACACTTCAGCCTATCACAGTCCACTGTTGGACATAGGCCTCCACAAGTTCGCGCCCGACATTATGACGCGAACTCATGTGTTTTGCCCATAGTCACCACGCTGGGCAGGCGGGTTGGTGACCGCAGGGCTGGCTTTGTTGCACCGAAGATGCTGCTGCCCGTCTTTGGCCTGTGTATTTCAAAGCCAGCATGTAGCAAGAATAGTAAGCAGGAATGTAGCCACCCCCTCTCTTCCCTTGGGTGTCGTAAGAGGCGACTAAGGGATAACACAGTTACACTACCACCTTGGAACTTAAAAAGCCTACGGATGGCGGGATAACCATACATTTTTTGTCAATATTATAAGAATAATTGCCAGAACTTAAAACATTAAGTAGTTGTTATTCTCTTAAAGTCTTAACCCTCGTCCCCTACGGTAAGGTCGGATCCGACCGATGTGTTCGTTCCCGTTCATCTAACACCTGCCTAGCTTCCGCTACTAATCCAATGGTCTCCGGTACCCTCCTCTCCAGTAGTGCTGAGGAGGCTGCCCCGTCCGCATCGCTCAGGACCCCCCCAGGGTCGCCCCTAGTGACAATAATTTTCAATAACCTATTACATTTACAAATAATGTGATTAAAGACAAAACTTGATAATAATAATAATTAATAATACAGTATGAAATAATACTAGGTATAAAACAGATTTAAATAAATTTCAAATTTAATCACACAAATTGTAACAAATATTACCCCATTGAAATTATCACACTAACTTTCCAACTTGATAATATTAGTGTAAATTATTATTCTTAAAACTCTTACGAAACTAAAATAATTGAAACTATTTTTTTTTTAAATCATATTATTTACTGTCTGAGACTAATATTTAATTCAACTTATTTAACGACTGGTCGAGTCAATTATTTTCTGACAAACAATAGTGTAAATCATACAGATATTTGTAGTTTGGTTATTTGCTTTGTGACTCTTTATTCATACTTATTAAAATTAAATTACACATTAATCCAAAAATAAACGAACATTAAAAAATAATTAACGTAACTCCCAGCAATCGAACTACATGATTGCCGTGTTAATAAAATACAAAATTAACCTTTCCACTCAACGCCATCCAAATATCGATGAATGACAATATACAGATGCCATCAAAATAAAGTCCCGCGTCCGCTGAAAGCCCGCGACAAAGCCCGAGCCCGCAGGCAGCTCTACGTTTTATTAATTTATCCGTCACATCTGTAGCAAGGACTTCTGTAGGTAGGTCCCCACTAATATTGTTGATTTTAAGTGGCATGAAATAAAGAATTAATTTCGTATTTTTCATTCGTGTTTAAGTATGAGGTTAACGTAGAGGTTTCAATAGAGGTCAAAGTATCAAATCATTGCTCAATAATTCTGTAATAGCTGCCATTCTAAATTGATAGTTATTTTTTACAATACGAATAATTAATTCTCATTTTCACTTCTTTTTTACCTTTTAATTTAACTATATTATTAGTTTGTTTTTTGGAGAAACCATTAAATCGTGTCATTATTTTGTAATAAGATTGGGGAAGTACCCCACCTTTCAGAATATCACAGTGAAACAAATATTTATATACATGAGAGATTTCCACCTATATATTGACTCATCACGATATCTCTGGAACCATAAGACGTAGAGACTTGAAATTGCGTAGGAATATTCCTTTTGCCGAGTAGAGGTCAGCTAAGATAAGAAGATAAGAAGATTTTACGAAATTCCACCCGTAAGAGGGGGTTGCGGGGGTTAATAACATATATGGCAAAACAACGTTTGCGAGGTCAGCTATTATTAAATAAACGCTTCACACTCAACGGCTTCCAGTAGAATTTTCTCCTCTATCGGGGATCCGGGAACACACATAGGACAAGCACAAACGCCCAGACCACTAAAAACGTCTATACAGACAATACAACCAGCGACAGCAAGCGGAACAGTCGGTGCGGTGACCGCTACGCCAAAGCGTCGTCAGTAAATTATACTTATCTCAAATAGTGGTGTGTTGCAGGCGCCCATGTGCTACGGTAATCGTTTACCATCAGGCAGATCATAGCTTTATTCGCTGACCTAGAGTTTAAAAAAAAAATCTCATTTTCAGAGTATTTCTCGTCTATGACGTTTATAAAAATTGATCGATAATGCAACGTAGAGGTTAGGTGGTATCTTTACTTTCCGCACATACCACTTATCATATATCTTCCGTGACTTTTACCAGTTTTTTTTCCTAAGCACTTTCGAGGAACTGCGGTAGGTAGGGATGAAAAAGTCTTGAAATTTATTGTACACTATAAATTAAATAAATTTAATTAAACGTGGATGTGAGATGATATTTAATCTATAATATTATTTGTGTGATAAAGAAATTATAATTTACAAACAGGTAACTAGGTAATGGAAGCCTTAAAAATTAGCTATTTTTTATACCCCCTATAAAATATGTTGATAAAAAGCACAAACGAGAATAAATATAAGGTAAAAGAAAGTAAGCATACAGTTCTAGGCCCACCGCTAGCTTATTGATTATGCCGCCCTACGACTACCTACATGTGCTGAGTTTTAAACCAAGGCTTTTTAATGTTTTTTTTCAATATGGTAAAAAAAATAAAAAAAATCTTAACGAAAATAAAACATGTACTTTGATTAGTTACTTAGCCTTTGTCGATGCAATACCCATTGATTTAACTTCTCGACTGAATTCGTCTTCAACAAATTCCACCCAACATATTAAAAAGCATTGAACGTAAATTGCGCGGTTATTGATTTCTAAATTTTTTTGCAGTCCTTTCTATTTTCCCCGCATATTAGAACCAATATTCATAACCTTGACCGCGTAAGTCTTGAATGTTGAGATTAAATTGTGGAAATAAATCTAAAACAAAATTTAATAGACCTTCACCTGTGGACGTCCACAGGTGAAGGTCTCACCTGAGTAGGAGGTGATCGGATAGAAACCAACGAAATTTTCACTTATCTCGACATTATTGGTTTCATTATTTAATACAAAATTTAATAGACCTTCACCTGTAGAAGTGGGTAGGAGGTAATCGATAGAAACCAACGAAATTTTCACTTATTTCGAAAGTATTGGTTTATTTAAAAGGACATGCCTGAGTACAACTGTGATTTGTTCTGTGTGACTTACATCTGGTGTGCAATCTAATATAATGGACAATTATTTTGATTCTTTGACTTTGTTCAATATATACATTTTTATCTTCTTCTTCTTCTTGCGGTGCCTCTCCGACTAGCGAAGGTTGGCAGTCAGCTTCGCATACTCTGATTTATTCTTCGCGAGGCGAAAGAGTTCGGCGGCGCTCGCGATGCCTGTCCACTCGCGGATGTTGCGTAGCCAGGACTTTTTTCTGCGACCTACACCTCGTTTTCCAGCAACTTTTCCCATCATGATGAGTTGAAGCAGTTCGTATCTATCGTGCCTAAGCACGTGTCCCAGATATGCGACTTTTCTCATCTTGACGGTCTGCAAAAGTTCGCGTTTCTGATTGATGCGTCGCAGAACTTCCACGTCGTGAGTCCAGCTAATGGCCAGCATACGCCTACATTTTTATGCTCGAGCATATCAATTATTTAATTATGAATTTGATATAATATATAGTGAGTCATACGACTTGATGTAAGGATTGCGAGGATTGAATTCTGTGAATATGTTCCCGTATGACTGTGAATGCTATCATTTGATTGGTTTTAGAAAATTACCCTTATCATGTTCATATAATATTTTCGACGACCGCCTGAAAGTCAAACACTATGAGATAAAAACTTGCCATTGCCATGTTTCTTTCTGAAACACCATTGTTAACTATTTAATCATTGTCTTTTTTTCCGATTCTAATCGTCTCAGTTGCATTTGATTTACAGTAGTAGTAGGCAAACGATGGCGATGTTAACCCGCCGTACTTGCGCGCCGCGCTGGTCAGTTTTCTTTCCGTGCGATTACTATTCTTATGCTGTTGGCAGGACGGCTATTTATTACGACAATGATTGCCGATTTGCCGACCCGACGTGCCACCCACGTGCAGTGCACGCCTTGTACGCTCTCTTACAGCGGGCCTTCTGCTATCATAAATTGTTTGCTACAAATAAAATTTTACCACAAAGTTATCCAGTAAGTTTGTCTAAGCTAGGAGAAAATAAGACGTTTAGACTCCAGAGTTAATTTTTTTAAGGATTATTTAAAAAGCAAAAGCAAAGAATTTTAAAACTGCTGAAACTCATTTCTTATAAAATTACGTAAGATGAATATGGCAGCCCTGGATTTATATCGTATTGGTCAGCTGGCTGGCACGCGGGCGACTCGTATGACTGTAATTCGACCAGCTCTGTGACAAATGTAAGAGGTAGGTATAGAGTTTAAAACTGTGCCATTTCACTACTCCAGCTTGTTCGGGTGTCGCTCTTTCGATACGACACGTACGTATATTCAAGTTATTTAAATTTTTACAACTTTTGTGTATTCTTATGAGTATTTTATAGGTTTAAATAAATAATAGAAACTATAGATGTGATTTTAGAATACGGAATTGTTTTCCGTTTCGAAATGAATACTGGGAAATTATTTTAAAAGTAAACTAACCACCTAACTTCATACCTCTATTATTTTTAGTGATAATAATTTTTTAGAAACTACCAATTTAATTTTGTTGTCAATAAGCAATTTAGTTTGGATTACACTTTAAAATAAATAGACTTGGTGATGTTCACTTTACTTGAATAAGTCATGAATTTATATATTTTTATATCAGTAACGTGAGGGTACTACAACAACCTTTGTGTATTTCACATACTCTTCTAACCAAGGGCGGATCCAGCTTTGGCGCCGAGGGGGGGGGGGGGGGGGGTTTACAGTCATGGTCAAGGCGCCAGGGGGGGGGGTTCACATAGTCGTGGTCAAGTAAAAAGAAGTTATAATTTAATTTTTATAATGATAGATACAGGTAACAAGTAGACCGTATTTTATTCATATATGTAGGTAATGTACTTAAAAATACCTATATTGTGACAATCTTGTTTAACAATTTTAATTAGTGGTCCACCTAGGTCCTGGACACAGCCCGGGGGGGGGGGGCGTCATGACCTCGTGACCCACCCCTGGATCCGCCAGTGCTTCTAACTTTTAATTTACTGCGATCAAATAAATATTTAAATAATATATCAAATTACAAAGTTCTTATTACGCTTACAATAAGCCTGATTGGGATTATTTTCTAGGATGAGAATGGCTGTTAGTCAGTCAGTCAGTTCAGACTATTGCAGTCCACTGCTGGACATAGGCTTTCCCAAGTTGTCACCTGAATGACTGACTGAACTGATTCTATTTTAGGGAGTCCCCGCCCACCTCTTACCCTAGCTACGCCGATAATAATTAGAATAATTATAAATGAGATACGTTTGAAAATTGAATTATATCCTTTTATGGGACTAACGGGTTTTATACCTATTAAAATAGTGTTAGGAAGCCAATGAATTATGAACTAATTGAATGCGGTGGTTGTTGTGGTGAAAAGACTAAAACGCGTATACTCGTATTTCTATAAATATATTTATACGAACCAAATATATTCGAGAGCATTTTCTTTTTAGAAGAATTAAAGTATATTGTTGCATAATTTCTAAATGTTATAAAATCACGATTCAGCCTGTAATATCCCACTGTTGGGCATAGGCTTCTTCCCCATGTAGGAGAAGGATCGGAGCTTAATCCACCACGCTGCTCCAATGCGGGTTGGCGGATATATTCCCTACTATGAGTAACGATCGCTATCAGGTGTGCATGATAACAACCGGGACCGACGGCTTAACGTGCTCTCCGAGGCACGGTGGGGAGACCCACAAGGACTGCACAAACACCCTATAAAATCAATATTCTGAAATATTGTTGTCTATTATGTGATAAATACGTCTTATATAGACATTTTTCGACAACGTCAGGTGAACTTTTTCTGCTCTGGTGCTTAAATTGTAGATTTTTTTTTATCTCCAATATTTTTAGTTTTGCGTATGTCATTCCATAAGCTGAGGTTAATCTGCAGAATGTGTTAAAATAAATTGTCTAAAATTCTCTATATATAAAACTATAAAACATTTACGTACGTACTATGTCATCTATAGAGTTTTTGTTATTTTTTTCATTTGTTTGCACCAAACGTATACGAAATTCAGTTTATTTGAAACATTGGTTTCAAATTGTAAATATCTATTGTAAACGTGCTTCATGCACAAGTTCACAAAGATATAATATTGTCGTTGTTGTGTACAAATAAGTCCCCTGTTCTGTTTTCAATAGATTTTATTTGATTGAGTGTGCTTGGTAAAAAGTTTTACCGTCAAATCTAGACACGATTTTATTAAAATCGCAATAGGGGAACTCGTCGAATTAAGGCGTGTTAAGGCTTAGTAACTATCTAATGCATAGTTGTGTATAACCTGAATGAGAATATTTTATGTAAAACAAAAAAATTAACAAAAAATTATTTGGCAAACTCGTGTAAAATAAAAAGTCAAATCATATTCTTGCACACTTATTTTAGCATACTCTAGACTTCTAGAGGAAGGAGGTGTTTGTAAACCATAACGAGCATAGTTTAGTAGTTCTATATGGGTAGGTATATCAAAATCGTATAGAAGTCATACGGGTATTATTATTTATTATTTACTAGCTGACCTGGCGAACTTCGTACCGCTTTATTTTTTTTCTTAAATATAATAATTACCTATATCAAAATAAAATATAGCCTATCTTTCAAGTTGGATCAAACTGCACACGGTGTGCAAATTTCATTAAAATCGGTTAAGTGGTTTAGGAGTCCATTGAGGACAAACATTGTGACACGAGATTTATATACCTATATATTAAGATATCTTTGTTGCGATCGAATTAGAATTACAAGTACTAATATTTGTAACATATTATTTACTTATAATTATTTTCATACATGCCCTTGAAAACTGATCGATTAGTGACCCAAAAACATAAATTTCATTTTTTATAAATCGTGTACGTTCATATAATTTTGTGTGTCGCAATTCCTGACCCCGTTTCAAACTGTGGTGTTGATTGAAATGTGCTAACGTCAAACTATATATGACCGCTGTGTTCTAGCTGCGCCAGCGGGTTTGCGCTTGCGTATTATTGCAAAAATGCAGGAAAATCATTATCATAAAGTCGTATGCGTTAAGTACAGGTATGTTAGGTATGTGTGGTATTGTGTAGTATTATAGATCACAGAAAGAAGGCAGAACTTCTGTGGTGGGTCAGGTTTTGCGTCGGCCACGCGCAACCAAAGGTTTTGCTGGCGTCCTGGCGTCAATGAACTACGATATCTACTTGCCATCAGGCGGGCCGTACGCTTATTGCCACCCTTTCAATAAAAAAGTATACATAGACTTTACTATATAATATATACTTTATTGTAAAGCGTACTGTAAAAAAAAAAAAAAAAAACAAATCGCTTAACTATAATAGAGGATCTGTTACTTTCGTCCTATAGTTATGTCAATTGTCACCGCGATTTAGGCTGGTTGTAATATAATTTCAGTTAATCTGGTTTAATATTTAGATTTTCTGTCTAAACATTTATTTATTACGAAGTTTATTTTTTTATATCTAGATGTGCCACCTCGTTTTACTCGCGACGAGATTACTGCTAATGTTCCGCTACGAAGAATTGTAACCAGGCGTTCTTCAGCCTCTCTTGTATTGTCAAAATCATTGAGATAAATGTAATTTATGAAGATAAATTACATACGTGATTGCTTTTGTTTTTAAGTAGTGAAGTGAGGAAAGGCCACTGTACTGATTGTGGTCAAACTAAGTCAATCTCGATTTTAAGCCGATTTTTTTAATTATTCGACCAGCTCCAAATTTTGCGCAGGATATTTCCTGCTGTGCCCTACCTCAGTGGCGATAATAGACAAAATTAGATAGATTTTATTTAAAAAAATTGTGTGCGTACAAAGCACACATGTCAGAAGTGAAACTTCTTTGGCAAACTAATTAAAAAAAAAGTAATTTAAGAAAAACTGATTTAAAAAATTAAAATACAAAAAGAAAAAAAAATTGAAGAAAAAAAAAAGCTCACGCGGTGTTCCCCCCAGGCGGTAACCCATCGGAACATATACATTGGAGTGTCATATCGCTGCCGCATTACCGGTCGCTCAAATTTTACCCCTCATGCGCCTAAAGAAGTTTCACTTCAAAAATTGGTTGTCTGTAAAGACGGCTTACGGACGATAGTTTTACGTGATAACGTAATAAAGAAACATTGATGAAAAATTGCATACTTTTTAACCGACTCCAAAAAAAGAAGGAGGTTCTCAATTCGACTGTATTTTTTTTAAATGTATGTTAACTCAGAACTTTTGACTGAGTGGACCGATTTCGATCAATTTTGTTTTAATTGAAAGGTGTTGCGTGTTATGTGGTCCCATTTAAATTTAATTGATATCTGACAAGTACTTTTACAGTTATATCTAATAATGCGTATTTACTTGACTACTTTTTCGTCGACCTACGTTGTATTATACCGCATAACTTTTTACTCGGTGTACCGATTTCGATGATTCTTACTTTCATCGAAAGCTAATACTTATCATGTAGTTTTTTTTAAATTAGATCGAGATGTGATTACAACTTTTCGAGTAATTTTTAATAGCGCGTATTTACTTGACTATTTTTTCGTCTTATTACGTTGTATTATTTATACTTGTCGATGTAATTGAAGTCGGTTTTTCGTTTGTGAGCAAACATAATTATATGAATTGAATTTAAATATATATTATCAATGAATTATCATTCTTTAATATATCCTATTAATTAAATTAACATTTATTTATTCGAACTGCTAGCTCCGACGTCAAACAAGAAGAGAGATAATTTGTGTGTCACAAGCTTAACACTTGGGCCGATGCCTCTCTTTGGTTGTCTCTTGCACTCTCTGGCTCAGGCGGAAGGTGAGACTTTTCGTGCGTGCAGTGTTCATCGATTTATAAGACGTTATCACGTCATAATGAATAACGTAACGTAATAAATACTTAATAATAATAAGTGTTGGAAGGGGTAGACCTAGACGGACTTTTCAAGACCAGATCAGAGACGTCTCGAAAAAAGGCCAGGTCAAGAGTACCCTAAACCGAAGAGCATGTATGAAAGGAATAATGAAAGTGGACGAAGCGAAACAAGAATGTAAGGATCGTAGCAAGTGGAAAGAAGTGGTCTCTGCCTACCCCTACGGGAAAGAGGCGTGATTATATGTATGTATGTATGTAATAAATACTTTACGAAATTCCAATTGCTGTGTGGCTACGGCAAAGAATTTAGCCTCCCGAGCTTCCCGTGGGTGTCGTAAGAGGCGACTAAGGGATAACATAGTTTCACTACCACCTTGGAACTTAAAAAGCCGACCGATGGCGGGATAACCATCCAACTGCTGGCTTTGAAGTAGACAGGCCGAAGACGGGCAGCAGCATCTTCGGTGCGACAAAGCCAGCCCTGCGGTCACCAACCCGCCTGCCCAGCGTGGTGACTATGGGTAAAACACATGAGTTCACGCCATTATTGGTGCGAACTTGTGGAGGCCTATGTCCAGCAGTGGACTGCGAAAGGCTGAAATGATGATGATGATGAAATGATGAAATTCCAATCCACTTTACAAAAATGAAAATTTTACAATTGGACTTTTAAATGAAATTCTTGTAAGGACTTTGAAAGCAAAGAAAATATTTGCAACATTGCTTCCTTTTCTCATTTCATTTCTGAAGTGAAACTTCTTTAGGCGCATGAGGGTAAATTTTATACGGATGATACGCGGGACGGTGACGTTTTTATACCACGTTGAATACACCGGTTCTCGTTCGATCACCGAAGTTAAGCAACGTCGGGCGCGGTCTGTACTTGGATGGGTGACCGCCTGGGAACACCGCGTGACATTGTCTTTTTGTTTTCTTTTTTTCAAATTTTTTTTTCAATTACTTTTTTCAATTAGTTTACCAAAGAAGTTTCACTTCTGACATGACGTGTACTTTGAACGCAAGCAATTTTTTTTTATTTCATTCTCATTTTCAACGTTTCATAGCTCTTATTAAGAAATAGTACCTGGGTGACCGAGCCTAGCTCGGTATTTTCTTTTTTTTTTTTTGTTTTTTTTTTTTGCTCGATATATTTTAATTTTATTTAAAATTATATTTTAATTTTATATTTTAAAGAATAAATCACGAGTGAAATTTAAAAAAAAATAAAAAAAATTGATCTGGAGGCTGAGATTGGAACCCGGGTCAACACGATTCGACACCCGCCGACTTCCTAATTACGCCATTACAGCTGTCATGACAAGGGTGAAATTAAGCTTCGTATTCTAATGATATTTTTTCATTGCCTAAAAACAGGGATAAAACGATATTTTTTTTTAAATGAATCCTAGCTAGATCAATTTTTCGCCCCCGAAATCCCCTGCATACTAAATTTTACGAAAATCGTTGGAGCCGATTCCGGGATTCAGAAAATATATATATATATATATACAAGAATTGCTCGTTTAATAGTATAAGATTAATAACATTGAAATAGTCTGATAAAGTATGTGACAAATCGAAAATGATTCGTGTTTTGTTAGCTGATACGTGCACGTGAAAGTAATACTGTACGTTTTAGCATTTGTACATTACACTCTGTTCGTGGGTGGCCCGCTGGTACATTTTTACATACGTACTATATACCTCCTGTACTCTCGGGTCCCTAGCAATCACGCGGGGGATTGTCGACCTTAATCGGTTGAGTTAAAGGTCAATAGTGCGTGTCGCGCCCTTATCGGTGGCACTGGTGCCATTGCTAATTTGGTCTCAAGTGCGCAACAATGGACCTATTTCACGAGCGGTTGACTTTGTTGCATTTTTTTTAATTGTTCCTCGCGAACGTGGTAGATATTTTCTAGTTCGTTACAAGGAGAAACAGCTTTCGCTTTTATAAACATATTGTTAAATAAAATATATGTTATTGCTTACTTTCTTCTGTTTTTATACTTTGATCTCTGTGTTTACGGATTGTATCTATACTAATATAATAAAGCTGAAGAGTTTGTTTGTTTGATTGTTTGTTTGTTTGTTTGTTTGTTTGTTTGAACGCGCTAATCTCAGGATCTACTGGTCCGATTTGAAAAATTCTTTCAGTGTTAGATAGCCCATTTATCGAGGAAGGCTATAGGCTATATATCGTCACGTTAAGACCAATAGGAGTGGAGTCCACGCCGACGAAGTCGCGCGCAGAAGCTAGTATTAAAATATATTTTTTACTATAATAAGCTTGTTTGTTGCGGTAGTAATAGTATGGGGTTGCAAATACCCATGGCAAATGCCGACAACGCGTTCGTAATGCTCCTCACCTAAACTTCAAGGTTTCATTGAGGTAGGCCAGTATGAAAACTGCATTGTTATTCAGGCTTCATGTATTTCAATACTTGTGCGCAGCTTAGATTCTTAACAGAACCATCACGACACAATAATAATTATACCTAAGTATATACACCTAACTGAAAAAATATGATCAGACGAATTTTACAAAACAATTATTTATAGCGCCAAGAATATTCAAAGATATAGAATTGATTATTTTTATCCATTATCTATCTTCTATATATATAAAAGATATATATCCACCCATTGACTCATCACGATATCTCTGGAACCATAAGGCGTAGAGACTTCAAATTTGGTACGAATATTCCTTTCACCGAGTAGAGGTCAGCTAAGAACGGATTTTACGAAATGCCACCCCTAAGGGGGTAAAATGGGGGTTGGAAGTTTGTATGAAAGTCCTATGTATTAGAAGTAAAAGACTTGAAATTTAAAATGTATGGTCTATAGACGGTGCTGAGGTGTACTGATAATGTACTTGTTTTGAGAAATCAACCCCCCTTTTCAGTTAAAACAGGGGATGGTTGTTTGTATGAAAGTCCAATGAAAAATACACCTACAAAATTGAAATTAGGAAAGGCTTTAGCTATGATTTTCCTCAAATTAACGCGGGGGTAACCGCGGGGCACAGCTAGTATTATATACCTACTTAAATCAGAATGTAAAGATGAAAAAGTTTTTGTGTGCTCCGACAAGCGACTGAAGTCTACTCCTTAGAAATGAATACCGTAAAATTAAAAAAAAAATGTTTTTTTTTTATATAACTAGGTCGTCAAACAAGCGTACGTCTCACCTGAAGCGATTACCGTAGCTTATATACGTCTGTCATAACTAACGCAAGCGCGTTGCCGACCCTATCCCCAATTCCCCCCAGGAGCTCTGGTCACCTTGCTAAGCAGTATTATTTAGCTGTGATCTTCTGTAAGGTCGAGGTACTGGGCCGAGGTCGTGAGCCGTACGCGGTACGATTGCTTGCCGATCTAGTTGTAAAGTTTTCGCTCGAATTTACACCTCCATGTTAAATAATAGTGACGTATATACAAGCCTTTATAGCTCAGTATAACATACGAGTAGATCCGGAAATTAAAAAAAAAAAACCATAAACTTAACATTGTTAGTGTAGATCAGTATTCGAAACATTTATTATGTAACATAAATCTAAAGTGTTACAAGAGTTCATCGTCGAATGAGTGTAATATATTTTTCGCGTGAATGCGTTATTATTATTGTATTTTTATTATAATCGTTTGAGATGATATTCTCGAATTCCCGCTATAAGATTGTGGGCTCAAGCGGCCATTAATTACGATTCTATTTTTGTTAATCCTACCCCGGTTCGCTCTTCGTCACTTTGTATGTGATGTTGATTTTTTTTTGTACACGAATATTTATTAATATGTACTTTTTGTGTTGACTGCAAACAAAAAAATATTATTCATAAGTATGTTTATCGAAAAAAAAAAATGTAGCTAGACCGTGTGTGTCATGTGTAGATATTAGATAATTATATTAAACAAAAAAAAAATCCTTAAAAACATATAAATTTTCACGATGGCAGTAAATTAAATAAACATTAACTACAATGTTTAATGTTATAAAACAGCTCGTATTAAAAATGTCGAACAAATATTTTACTAACTTTATATCTTTATCCTTTTAGTATTAAACTTATTTAATCTTATTTTGCGTCATTCGCATAATTGCTGTTTGCTGAAGTAATACATATATTTTTATACTTATTAAAATCTAAAATTGACGAAGTCTGGAGTAATAGTCCGGGACCCTAGGCCAGTTTTTTTCTTGATTACTATTAAGCTAATTTTCCGGGAGTAGCTTCATTTTGATGAGACGAACAAAAATTTCCTCTACGAAAACTCTCGATTGTGGTAGGTAATAGGGCTAGCAGGGGATAGAGCAGCAGTCAGCGTAGGACCGGGATAACGTACCACGCAATTTGTAAGGCAATATTACTATTAAATTATATAAATATTAACTAACTAAAAGAAAAAAAAATCAGTTGGTTGATAATAATTTTTGATGACCTTTACGGTCAAATTGATGACCTTTACGGTAATAATTTTTGATAACCTTTACGGTCATCAAAAATTATTACCTACCACAATCGACAGTTTTCGTAGGAAATTTTTGTTCGTCTCATCAAAATGAAGCTGCTCCCGGAAAATTAACTTGACAGTAATCAAGTGAAAAAAATGTACTAGGGATCCCGTACTATAACCCTGGCCGTCTCTAGAAGTAATGTAGTTTCAGTATTAAGAACACTAAATATTAGAAGTTGAAAAATAATTAAGTGTTTATCGTTTTTCGTCATTCATACAATAGTCAACATATTATGAAAGTAACTAGACCAGTCAGCTGTTACCTATAACACAAGCATTAAGTTGCTTACTTTAGGAACAGACGACCGTGTGTGTGTGTTGTAGTTGATATTTCATATAAATAAAATTAATTATTTTAATTAGATTATACCATAGATATAGAATGTTTCATGGATTATACGTAAATCTATTTTAGTTGTTGTTGATATGACGTCTATACAAATTACAAAAGTTGGTATATCGTGTATAAAAACAGTTTGCAAATCATATAATTATTCATTCCCAATATGCGACATTACTTTTGATTTAATATAAATAATATTTTTTATTTTATTCTAATAGAAATAATTATCTATACTTGTTATATAACAGTGTCAAATCTTTTGCTGTTTATTAAAGACATGCTTAAATTATTTCTCAGTTAAAAATTGTTAATCAAAATTTGCTTTATTCAAATTAGCGTCATAAGCACCTTTGAATAGTCGTTCTACAAATTAAAATTACGATCACGATCATAATTCAGCCTGTAATATCCCACACCTGGGCATAGGCATCTTTCTCCATGTAGGAGAAGGATTGCAGCTTAATCCACAACGCTGTTCCGTTGCAGGTTGGCGTATATGTTCCAAACTATGAGGAACGATCGCTATCAGGTGTTTATGATAACAACCGTGACCGACAGCTTAACGTGCTCTTCGAAGTACGGTGGGGAGACCCACGAGGACAAACTTCCAAACTGGAAAGAAATATTTGTATAAATACAAATACAAATAATAATAATACAATAATAATACAAAATATCAATCCCGAGCGGGAACGGAGCGGTAACTATTCAACTGATAGTGATCGTTACTCATGAGTAGGGAATATAATTATTCGCTAACTCGCAACTCGCTTTGTGGATCAAGTTCCGATCCTCCTCCTAAATGGAGAAAGAGACTGTTGTGTTTAGCAGTGGGATATTACAATGTTTTGCAGTGGGATATTACAATGTTTAGCAATGGGATATTACAGGCTAAATCGTGAATTGAATATATTTAATCGAATCTGTGCACGATTTGAGTTTATGTTAATTGCTAGAATATTTTGTTTATTTTTTATGTCGAATTCCCTTGAGAAAACTGATAAAATTTAAAATTTTAACTTACTTAGTTTTAACTCATTAACGACATAGTCCAATTTTATTAAGATTTTATTTGGTAGTAAATATTTTCCAGATTGTTTAGTGAATTTATATTTATAACATTCTTACTTATATTTGGTTGGTACACGTTATTTGGTTTGTTATTGTAGAAATTACATACATCATAGCTCTGTATTAGGTCCAAATAACTTGAAACCGAAATGAAAATAAAGTTTTGAGCGCACGGAAAGAGATTGAGGAGCGGCGTCTATGATTGAAAATTGATTTGAACTAAAGAACTAATAATTTAATAATCTATGTAACTTTCGATATATCCTACTTGCTTATCTACAAGAATTGTGATGTTTTGTTACTTTGCCAGCTCCTGTCAATAGAATGTACATTCGGAATAACTATACAATTATACATTAATATATAATACAATGTTTCTTCTCAATAGGGATGAATATTCGTAAACATCGTTAACGCCATATAACATAACAAAAAATCTATAATATTAGTCATTCTTGTTCGTATTTATTTTAATAATAAATATAAAAAAAAAAACAAATTATGTGTTGAGTAACGCTTCAGCCTGTAATACGTCACTGCTGGGCATAGGCCTCTATCCCCATATAGGAGAAGGGTCAGAGCTGAATCCATCATGCTGCTCCAATGCGAGTTTGCTGATATATTCACTACTATAAGTAACGATCGCTATCAGGTGTACATGATAACAACTGGCATCGACAGCTTAACGTGCTCTACGAGGCACGGCGGGGAGACCCACAAGGACTAACAACCAGACCGGAAACAAATACACAATCACCTTGTACAAACAGAAATATCCACTCCGGGAATCGAACCGCCGCCGATACGGCACACGCACCATTACACTGGAGCGGTCGTCAGTGTGTTGGGTTATTAAAAATAAATTCAATAGTTAATGAATAATGATAATTAATAAATTGATTATTTCTCTTTAATTATATTTTTACTATTTTATGAGTTAGGGTGGATTTAGACCAAACGAACAAAGAGCTAGAGCTAGAACAAGAGCATTCTTTCTTGATCTTCGAACACTCGTATTCATACTTAAAACAACGAAAGAAATATGCTCTACGCCTGTTTACACTAAAAGAATTTGATATAGTGGGGATAGAATGAGCATTCGCTCGTCTGATGTAAATCGACTTACAACGTCAACTTAGAACGCCATTACACAATTTATATGATACTAGCGACCCGCCCCGGCTTCGCACTTGTGCAATGCTGATACTAAATATAAAATAAATATTTGCAATCTAAGCGCAAAAATGTGTTTATTTACGACATCACATTAGAAAACTCTAAAACTATCAGTGTTCCTCTACTACATTATGCATGTATTATACATACTTATTTAAACTTTCCTCTGGCATCACTCTATTTACTAAAGAAAACCGCATCAAAATCCGTTTCGCAGTTTAAAGATCAAAGCATACATAGGGACAGAAAGACAGCGGGAAGAGACTTTGTTTTATAAAATGTAGTGACACGCGACCTCAGTTCGTCCATATTTTTACACGATAAGTAATCTCCAACATATCATATAGTAAAACTTTCTCCGAAACACGCTGCATCTTATGGTATAAGTATTATTCCGATCGGTTCAGTAGTTTTCGCAGTATAACCGAATAAAAAAACCGGCTCTCCATTTATTAGTATAGATAAAAGCTATAACTAACTAAGTTAGTACGAGTACCTGAATCTCGCGACAGGCTTTTTCATGATGTATATTGTATAATGACGTTATATGTTGATAGTAAAAGTTTTAAAGGAAAAGCTTATTTTATTATTTTTAGCGTGTTTTAAAAAAAGTTTTCTATTTTCATTTATCAGTACACATCAAATATACAATACTTTTGCCAAAATGCATCTTTATTCTTTATATAGATTAGAAAAATCGACCGACGACATCGAAAATTTTTCACAGCGGTATTTTCTCTTGTGTCATGATGCAGCGTTTATATATGGTCGAATTCGTATTGAATCGATCTCGCTCTGATATAAATGATTCTTAAATTTTATCTCTTTCGCCCTAATAGCCGCCTGACAAACATGTATCAGCGGTTAATAGGTGCGCGAGCGCAGCTGTTGCGTACAAATCAGTTCCGATATAGCTGACTCTGTCAAAAAGCTAACACTTTGCTCCGTGGGGGAAGCGCGGAGCGATCCGGCTGTACTTCTGTACGTTAACCTGTCCGAACTTATCTTGAAAACTGCGAAAGTTTATAATTTATTAAATACTAGATTTCCAGGAAAAATTTGTACTGCCACATTTTTTTTTTGTGAAAAAAAAACCACTTTGCTTGTAGTAATAGAAATCTTTGTGAGGAAATCCGCATGTTTTAATGAAGTTTGTGAGACATAAAAGTGTATAAATTAATTTGTTGTAAAAATTTCAGCAGAGAAGAAAAGGGTTAAGCATCGCAAAGCTTTTATATTTCTTGGAAGGTACAGAGTCAACTTAACGAACTAAACTAACATAGATTAGAAAATTATTTCTAAATATGCACTAACTGGTCATCTGTGTCACAGGACCGATGGCCGTTGGAGCAGACGTGTCCTGGAGTGGAGACCGCGTCTTGGCAAACGCAGTGTGGGACGTCCTCCGGCCCGTTCGACCGACGATCTTCGTAAGACTGTCGGTGTAGGCTGGATGAGGATTGCGGAAAACCGGGATGTCTGGCGCGAACGTGGGGAGGCCTACGTCCAGCAGTGGACTGCAATAGGCCGAACTATGCACTAACTATTAGGATGTCAAGTCTATTTTCATTAAACCCGCAAAAGAGTATCAAAAAGAATTTATTGAATTTTTTAAATTAATACTGGTCTATGTATGCACAAAAACATTCGTCGTCTTTTCTGTCGTTAAAATTGAAACGAAACTTAAAAACTTCTTCCATGTCAAAGAATTACATTTTCTTATCATATTTTAAATATTCTAAATAATTATGCTGTAATATTTGCTTTAAAAAATCTATCCAAGTAGTAAAAATAAAAAGAGAACTCTAGGGAAATCTTTCTAATTATGATAATAAATTAAAATTATGTTTATTATCTTTCATGGTAACATTGTAGGCAGTAATAAAATGATTTGTATAAACAAGTAAGATGCGTTCAATGATGTCACTGACGTCAAATTAATGTGGTAGATATTAACTCCTTGATTCACTGTCAATCCACTTCGTTTCCTCGTTTTATAATCAAACGTATAATCGACATTTTTATATTATTCTAACTTGACTTGTGTAAACAATTTTTTTTCAATACATATTATAAAACAAAGTCGCTTCCCGCTGTCTGTCTGTCCCTATGTATACTTAGATCTTTTTAAACTACGTAACGGATTTTGATGAGGTTTTTTTTTAATAGATAGAGTGATTCACAAGGAAGGTTTATATGTATAATACATGCATAATATAGTAGAGGAACACTGATAAGTTTAGCAACCGTGCGAAGCCGGGGCGGGTCACTAGTTTTAAATATAATTCTCCTATTGGACGCCTTTTGAACCACATTAAAATACTGGCCAAAAATATTTACGAATACTAAGAATGAAAAACGAAAAAAAAAAAAAAAAAAAAAATCAGTATTAATATAAATCGCTGCCGCGGCCGCTAGTCTTTTTAACATTGGGCGGTGCTGCAAGAACATTACGCAGAGGGTCGACTGTCGTTCATTCAAGATTGGAGAAAGCATCCCACGTATTTAAAAATAGATATCACTGTATATTTATTATCTATTCAACATTCGATTTAATATTAACATGAGAAAAATATCGAGGGCACGTGTTTGTTTGATGCCGGATTATTTTTTATTTGAAATGTACGAATTTGGTTCTAAGGATACTTTGAATTTATTTATCACTAGCTGCTGCCCGCGACGTCGTCTGCGTGCGTTCACTGCTCGTTCCCCGTAGGTGATAGCGTGATAATATGTACCCTATGTTCTGACCCGACTTCTTAATAATATTCGTGCCAAATTTGAAGTAAATCCATGCAGTACTTTTTGAGTTTATCCCGGACATACATTTGAAGAAATAAAGGTTCACTGCTCGTTCCCCGTAGGTGATAGCGTGATAATATATAGCCTATGTTCTGACCCGACTTCTTAACAATATTCGTGCCAAATTTGAAGTAAATCCATGCAGTACTTTTTGAGTTTATCCCGGACATACATACAGACAAACAGACAAACAGACAAACAGACAAACAGACAAACAGACAAAAATTCTAAAATCTATATTTTTGGCTTCGGTATCGATTGTAGATCACACCCCAAGTATTCTTTTAAAAAAATATTCAATGTACAGTTTTGACTTTTCTACCATTTTATTATATGTATAGATTATTCCTATAGAGATACCGGAATATTAAAAAAACTTACTAGCTATGACGTCAACTTAATCTATACATCTATGCAAATAAATAAAATTGGAGTGTCTGTTTGTAATATTAAAATAACCGCTTTTTACTAAATGCATATGGGGATGTATACACGGTACATATACCAAAATAATATTTTTTAAAATTTTTGTGTGTCTGTCTGTTGGTTTCGGCTAATCTCTGAAACGGCTGGACTGACTTTAACGGGACATTCACTGGCAGATAGCTGATGTAATAAGGAGTAACTTAGGCTACTTTTATTTTAGAAATTTATTTATTTTATAACTGAGAACTGAAAAATAACTTTTTTGTTACATTCCACGTGGTCGAAGTCGCGGGCACAGCTAGTCCTATTGATATAGAGCTGTCGTAACCCTTTGATTTTCTTCACCTTACTATAAGTAGGTACCTATTTTACACAGAACTACACGTGACTATAAATATCTTACTTTAAGGCGAAGTCCTATTTGACTATATTAGCTAACTTTTATGGTTTGTCATTAAACTTCAACATTCGTTAGCTGATTAACAAATATGTGTAAAAATTTCGACAAAATTCTTTTATTATCAAGAATGAAACTTGAAAAAAAAATCTATAAAGAATTATAGATTAGATATAACAGTTCTGAGAATAAAATCTCTCTTAATCACAACCCACGTGCTATATTATTTTATCAAAATAATTAAAAGATTTAAAGTACAATGTTTCGACTTAATAGGAGTAAAGAATCATTAATACCGCTTAAGCCATTAAATATAAAAAAAAGTCTATATTAGTCGTTCTTGTTCGTTTTTCTTCAAGATCAAATTACAAATAATCAGAGAGAATTATTTTCTTTAAATGTTTTTTTTTTAAATAATATAATGGCATATAAAGTTTTAAGAAAATTTTTTTAAATTGCAGACAAGTGTTGTATTAAATCTTAATTACACTTGTACAGGAGCTGTCAATTCACGCCGTCTCAACGCACGAGCTTTTGAAGCCAAAAGATGAGCCAACGTACAGCTTGGCGCCAAACAACATGTGTACGGTTACCCTGCCTCATTCAGGTATGTTCTTTGTAACTATTGGAAATTGAGGGTTGGAGGTTGGTTGTTGGAACTTGTTGGTTATTGGGTGACTGATAATTACCTATAGTTTAAAAGTTTAAGTGATTATGGGTCCTGCGAATACATAATTATATGTAATACTAGCCGACCCGTGCCCACTTCGTTGGGCGTTATAATCCATTTCACATAAGAAGGGTACGGTGAAATTTGATATGTTCCAATACACTCTCACTATTTTCAGCAAATCAGATAAATATAAATGTTTTAAAATCACCAATTAATTTCTAAGGCAAATAATAATGCTTGATTAGATTGAATTGTTGACACGGCACGTCAGAGGGCGCAGGTTCAAATCCTGCTGGGTCGAAAATTTTGATAATTTTAATCTTTTTCCTTTTATCTTGTCACTCCTGAATAGTGTAGCTTTCTGTTAGCGAAAGAATTTTCATGATCGGATCAGTATTTGCGAAGATTACCCCGTATATACAAACAAAGTTATAAACTTTACCTCTTTATAATATTAGTATAGATTGGTGTGTTCGACGATTGGATATTGGTTAGGGTAAAAAATTACATGGTTTGGTTGTAGTAGGTTTGTTTGCCTAGGTGACAGTAAGAAGTGGGTGACATATATAACATTATACAAATTTCTGTACTTTCTTCGGCTCGGTAGTATGTAAATGTACTTTTATGTGACGAAAATAAAATCAAACGAAAACAAAAAGTGAAATAGAAAACCTCCTTTTATTGAATTCATTTAAAAAGTGAACTTTACTCTTTGTAAAAGTAGTAATCGTTTTTTTAATTTTAATATACATTCAGGATTTAATACATACATATTACATACATACATATAAATCACGCCTCTTTCCCGTAGGGGTAGGCAAAGACCACTACTTTCCACTTGCTACGATCCTTACATACTTGTTTCGCTTCATCCACTTTCATTATTCCTTTCATACATGCTCTTCGGTTTAGGGTACTCTTGACCTGGCCCTTTTTCAGGACGCGCCTAATTTGGTCTCGAAACATCCGCCTATGTCTACCCCTTCCAACACTTCCATTCACACTCGCCTTATAAATTTTTTTCGTCAATCATTCTTCATTCATTCTCTCGACATGGTCCAAACATCTCAGCATACCTTTCTCAATTTTTGTCACTACATCTTCTTTCAGACCAAAAAAGGTAAAAATAAATAAATAATAAAAATAAAAGGATTTAATATCGTAGACAAAAAGGCCTAAGATTAGGAAATCTCGTAGCCCCCAGACAAAAGTAACAAGCGCCTCACAAGGTATCGCCTTACCATAAAGGAAACGTCTAATTATGTCTTACTAACTTAACCTCGCGGCGTTCGTTACATTTACGTTTAGTAGCGATATTATATTCGCTAATCAATTAGTGATATTCATTTCGAGGAATACCTATTTGAAATAAAAAAAAACTCTGGCAGTAAATCGACTACAAGAAGATATTCCTTTTTTATTTTTGTGGAAATGGTATTAGTACCATCTTCTACTTGTCTATCAATATCCTTTAGTATAATTGAATTTTGTATTACTAATGTCTACATATTTTGTTCTTTGGCCATCAAATAATTTCGCGTTTAAAATATTAGTAGAAAAATTAATTTACATTGGCAAAACTTTCATTTACATTGACAAGTAAACGCATTTTACTAGAGATAACGAAAATAATACTTGTTAGATATCGATCAAATTTAAATGGGAACACACGGTAAGCACTAACTTTTGATTAAAAAAAGAATCATCTAAATCGGTACACCCAGTAAAACGTTTAATATACACTTAAAAATACAGTCGAATTGAGAATTTCTTCTTATTTTTGAAGTAAGTTTAAAATGGTATAATTAATTATAATTGAAGTTATATTTTATTTCTGACTTTACAGAATTCCACTCCAAAAAATAATAATATGAAATATTGCGAAACGATATTGGTTCAGTCGTATTGACTTTAATTTTTAACTCATTGACAGTGTTTAAAGCCATTCCCTTTGTAAGCAGTTTCGAGTAAATAAAAACAGACAACAAACGTTGAGGATATAAGTATATGAAGCTACGAGTACGTATAAAACCTGCCCAGGTACGAATCGCACTATTATGCATAGTATTCCGAATAAAGAACGAAGAATAAATAATTAATAAATAATAATAATAAACGCCTCACACTCAACGGCCCTCAATTGGATTTTCTCCTGTCTCGCGGATCCGGAAACACACACACACACACAAGCACAAAACTCCCAGACCACGACTAACATCTGTATGACCAATACAAATGTTTGTCATGTGTCGGAATCTTACTCGCGGCCGCTAGTTCAACAGCCATTCGAAATTGTAATATTTAAAACTTCATATAATGTAATAGTGTTAGGTATACTCGTATATTTAAAAACATGTTTCAAATGCGATTTTCAGTGGACTTGTAAGTACGCTGCAAGTCCTACGTATATTATAGACACCTAATAGCGATCAGGGGTAGTTAATTTATTCAACAACCCGCAGTGGAGGAGCGTAGTGAGATCAGACCCTTATTGTTCCTTATCTTATGGCCGTTTTAATCTTGTTTAGTGAAAGAGGCCTTTGCCCAGGTGTGGGATATTACAGGCTAAATCATAGATCACCATCATAAGAAAGAATTCTACTTCACACAGTCTACTTTTAGCAGCGTTGTTCTGACTTCCATCTGTAGATCCCCTTAAATTAATTCACAAAGCAGTCAAACTCCAAAAATAGCAATTAAGTGCAAGTCAGACCGGACGGCAGTAATGATCGCGCAATTTACCCCGGGTATCAAACCGACTATTTCTGCCCTGAAACCTATCAATGAGTTTCCGGCAGTTGACACATATTGGCAATCAAAATCGAAGTCAATGAACAATACACGGTCGTAAATAATGTTTCAAGTTCGCTTTATTCAGCGCTTTATTGCTTGAGATTTTGAGTTATTACCTTACACTTGGTTTTGTTCGTTATGATTTTTTACATGATTAAGTAAAACTAGCTGATTTGGAAAATTTCGTACCACTAAATTTTTCCAATTCGAATCGATTTCTTTTTAATTAAAAATAAAAAAATAAAAAGTTATAGACCTTTTCCTGACAGTCACAAAGAAAAAAAAAAAAGAATTATCAACTTTAATGCAGCCTTTGAGAAGTTATGCGTGTATATACATTTCAGTGCTTCGTTTTATATGTAATGTGCGATCTGTTTCTCCTTTTATAATGTGTATAAAAATATTTCAATTTTTTTTTATTTGTAGAAACGGATTTGCAATTTGAAATTAATTTAAACGTATATTTTTTGATACCAATGCGTCTTCTCTCAACGTGACAAAGTATGTATGGTGGTCGGATACAAAATGAAGTTTAAAATTTATTAACAAAGACGTTTTTGTTTTGTAATAATCGAGGATTTGAAATATCGATACAAGGTCTTATTCAATATAAATAAAACTTGAAATGGAGTTCCCCTAAAACAATCGGGATCAGGGCTAATAATACCCTCCGAGGTCAAGGACAGACTACGAAATAAAGACTTGTATAGATAAAGTGTGTATGTGCGCGTCTCTGTGTGTGCGTGTGTGTGTGTGTGTGTGTGTGTGTGTGTGTGTGTGTGTGTGTGCGTGTGTGTGCGTGTGTGTGCGTGTGTGTCAGCTCTGACATGCGACTGAAGTTTACTCCTTAGGAACGTTTACTGTGATTTTTAAAAATATATCGATTTCTTTATCACAAGAGACATTGAGCGATTTCATCAAGCGTACGGCCCGTCTAACGGTTACCGTAGCTTGTAGACGCCTGCAACAGTCAGAAGCATCGCAACAGCGTTGCTGACCCTACCGCTGACTAACCTCAGTAGCTCCGGCCACCTCACTCACCACAGGAACACAAGACTACTTGATGGCAGTGTTATTTGGCTGTGATCTTATGTACGTTAAAAGTTTAGTCTCCTGGCAGCCAGCGTTACTGATTCATAATGGTTTCGTTACCCACCTATTTCATACCACGAGCCATGTATCGTTTTGAAGTAAAGCTTCTTTACGCACGCTTGATTAAGACACAGTGCAGGCCTATTGTGCAGAAGTTTTACTTCAGTCGTGTGGTCTAAAGTACATACCCAAAGGATAAAAACGGGACCCTGTTACTAAGACTTCGCTGTCCGTTCGTCCGTCCGTCCGTCTGTCAACAGGCTGTATCTCAAGAACGGCAATAGCTAGACAGTTGAAATTTTCACAAATTGTGTATTTCTGTTGCCGCTATAACAATAAACACTAAAAACAAAATGAAATAAATATTTAAGGGGGACTCCCATACAACAAACGCGATTTATTGCCTATTTTTGCTCGATATCAATAAATGGTAATAATGGGACCACAGCTAAATAATATTGCTTTCAAGCAGTGTTGTGTTCCTGTTGGTGAGTAAGGTGACCAGAGCTTCTGGGGGGGAATTGGGGGTACGGTCGGCAACGCGCTTGCGATACTTCTGGTGTTGCAGGCGTCTATAGGCTACGGTAATTTACCTCGTACGCTTGTTTGCCGACTTCGTGATATATAAAAAAAATGGTAACAGGTAGGCACTTGAAATATTCACAAAATACTTAATTGTATATTTACTTTAATAATAAATAATAAAATTAAAATAAAAATAGTATTTAGGGGGCTCGTAAAACAAAAGAGACTTTTTTTGCAGCTTTTTGCCCGATATTAAAATCAACGTACCTACTGTTGTTTACCTAGCCAATGGTACGAAACCCTTCGTGTCCGAGTCTGACTCGCACTTGGCTGATTTTTTTAAATATGAGTAAACACCAAAAATACCCGCTTTCAGTGAAACATGAACACATAATCGTTAATGTTAAAGATATTTTACTAGCACTACATCATCATCATCATGGAACATATTAAATGACAAAATCTCATATCATTATGAAGTGTCTTTGTTTACATTAACCGGCACCTTGTAAGGCATAGTGACATCATATGATAGTTCATACCTTTGGCCTGACGCGCTAGAAAACCTCTTTAAAGTCTTGATATCTATTATTATAAAACTGTATGTAAGTACTTTATTTTGTATACCACTAGCTTTCATTTGTTTTGTTTATTATTATTATTTTGTATAACATGCATACACTGTAGTTTGCTCTTACGGTAAGGGGCTAGTTTTGTTTAGAAGGTACTTTAGACGTATGAATATTTCTGTGCCTCCTGTACCTCCTGTACCGGCGCGTCTGTAACGCTACACACGCGCGTTTGCATCGCGTCTGTATCGCTACACACGCGCGTTTGCATAGCGTCTGTATCGCTACACACGCGCGTTTGCATAGCGTCTGTATCGCTACACACGCGCGTTTGCATAGCGTCTGTATCGCTACACACGCGCGTTTGCATCGCGTCTGTATCGCTACACACGCGCGTTTGCATCGCGTCTGTATCGGTACACACGCGCGTTTGCATGGCGTCTGTATCGCTACAAACGCGCGTCAACGGCGCGTTTGAAAAACGTGGTGTGCATAGGCTCTTATATACAATACTTATGTAAAAATTTGAGGTGTATCACGGTGATTATCAAGCGTATAAATTTGTTATATCCACAGTAAAAGTATCAAATAAAACTTATAATCTAGACTACAATACAAAATACCGTTGTTTATATTTATTAGATTTTATTATAAAAACGAAACCTAAGCAAGTTATGTAATTATTAACTTAAATAAAGCTGAAACAGTTTTAATTTGTTTAACAATTGATAGTAGATATATTTTTAACCGACTTCCAAAAAAGGAGGAGGTTCTCAATTTGATTGTATTTTTTTATGTATGTTACTTCAGAACTTTTGACTGGGCGGACCGATTTCGATAATTTTTTCTTTAATCGAAAGGTGGTGTTTTGTCGTTTGGTGTCATTAGTTATTTGAAATCTATTAAGTACATCTATACTAATATAATAAAGCTGAAGAGTTTTTTTTTTTTTAATCTTTATTTATTTATAGAGGGTTTATTCATACACTGAATATGCCACCCTCATAGGGTCATAGGGTCAAAAGATAAAAATAAATCTATACTAATATAATAAAGCTGAAGAGTTTGTTTGATTGTTTGTTTGTTTGTTTGTTTGTTTGAACGCGCTAATCTCAGGATCTACTGGTCCGATTTGAAAAACTCTTTCAGTGTTAGATAGCCCATTTATCGAGGAAGGCTATAGGCTATATATCATCACGCTAAGACCAAAAGGAGCGGAGTCCACGCCGACGAAGTCGCGCGCAGAAGCTAGTTTCTAATAATTATATCTAATAATGCGTTTTTACTTGACTATGTTTTCGTCGACCTCGTTGTATTAAACCGCCTAACTTTTTACTGGGGGTACCAATTTTAATTATTTTTAATTTAATCGAAAGCTGATGCTTACCATGTTGTCACATTTAAATTTAATCGACATCTGATTACAACTTTTTAAGTAATCTTTGATAACGCTTATTTATTTACTTGACTACTTTTTCGTCTTAGACCTACGTTGTATTACTTGTCGATGTAATTTAAGTCGTTTCTTTTTTCGTTTGCGAGCAAACACAATTATTATAACAAAAATACGCTTGCAGGAAGTATTATAAACAATTTAGTTTTAATTACTATTATTTAGGTATGTGAGTCTTAGATAAACATTTGTTAAGACCATTTCAACATGAAAAACTTGCAGAAAATTTAATCAGTCGATATCGGAGTTTTACAATAATTAAAAGGTGTAAACGTTGATATTCTTTATCGATAAAATCAGTTGTACCTACAGGATCGTTAAGCACAAGCGAACACAAACGAGAAATTCATGTTATGCAACTTGTTCAAAGGTAAAAAATCATTCAGTGTAAAATGCGAAACTTATATTTGAGAAATCATACATTGATGCTACTCGGGCATTTTTTTCTGAACTTCAGTATTCATTGATTTATGACAGTGTTCTAAGTGAAGATTGTATCCGAAAAAGTGTCTTTAGGGGTAACTATGTCATCTATACTAATATTATAAAGAGGTAAAGTTTCTAACTTTGTTTGTTTGTGGGGGGTAATCTTCGCAAATACTTATCCGATCATGAAAATTCTTTCACAAACAGAAAGCTACACTATTCAGAAGTGACATAGGCTATATTAAATTGTATTGTTATTTAACAAAAAAATCAGTGAAAAAAAAATAGTACCTATATGTAAATGAAGTCGCAGAAATGCGAGTGAGATGAAAACTTTACTATATATTTGCATTTTGAATAAAAATTGTTATTTAATTATAGAGGAAAGCTTGAATAAAAATGACTAGGTTTTAAAACTTTTCTACAATACAAATATTTTGACGCAGAATTAAGATTTCTTGCCTATATCTTTAAATTAAATCTAATTTGTTATTATTTGAAAAGTAAATGTCTGTGAGTAATATCTAATGAACATCACTACAACGAAACACATAATAAGTATCAAACTAAATAAATTCATAATAAATAGTACCTAGTTTAACAACTAAATTCATAATATTTGAAGGACAATATTTTTTTAGCGCTAATGCAATAATCCTGTAATTTATAAGACTATTTCTTTAAAAAATCGTGCAAACAAACAGACTCTTAAACTTTACGGTATGATTATAAAAAATTAAAACGTATGTACGTGTTTATGTACCGTGCAATATAGGGCATGCCGTACTACAGTTTACACATTAATCGATTTAACATCGATTGTAATCGATTAGACGCGTAGCGATTATTCGTTTACGATCGCTTTATCATTGCTTCCTAATCGCGAACAAATTTGCGGAACATCAGGTGTGAAGTTTTATTTGTTGATCGTATCTTAGTAAAAATGATGAATGCAAATTGAGGTAGGGCACAACAGAAAATATCCTGTTCGAATATGGAACAGCCCAACTTGGGAAGTACCTCTACCTTAAAGAAGAAAACAGCTATAGCATTGCTTTCAAGTATTGTGTTCCTGAGCTGACTGCTAACCAGGGTTCTTGGGGAGAGTCGGGGCTTGGGTCAGCAACGCGCTTGAGATCCTTCTATCGTGTTGTAGCCGTCTATAGGATAGCATGTTTGCCACCGTAGTCGTATTTAAAATTAAATACAAACCTGTGACTTTGTAATGACTTGCAAATATTGGAACGCAATATTGTCTTCAATGGCAGAAGTCTGCCCAGCTGTGGGACGGTTTACAGTAATTCATACGTTGTTAAAATGTTCTTCGTTTTACACTGTACATATCATTTGGTAACTAATGATAACTGGAGGCACGTATAACTTACTATAGAAGTGTTGGTTTAATGGTCTTTTGGGAAAAAATTACTGTTAAGACCAGTTCTCAAATATTGTTTAAAAAATATTCTGATGTTCAACCGTTTGTAATTAACATTTGAATTGTTAAATAATTAAAAAAAGAATTAATATCATGTTATGTACGATTTATTTGTGTGTTACTCTCACATTAGGGAATTTTAAACATTTTTTAATATCATATCAAAAATCGACCGCCCCAGCGGGGATCGAACCTGCATCTCCGACTGAGCATGTCGTGTGTGTGACCGGTGCTCTAGCCAATTAACAATTAAGCTATGGAACGATGTACCCGTTAGATCGAAACTTTTGATATGATGATTTTATAGTTACGCGTTTCTGTAAATAAATCACTATAGACGGCGCCACGGTCGCTTAGAACCAACCTAATATAATAACGAATAACGAATTTTCTTTTGTATGTTTATATAACTATTCTATCAAAATACATAGGTACTATGAAAAATTTTATAAGTAATAAATATATGTTATTTAAGAAAGAAAAGTACACGAACAATTTAAAATGAAAAAAAATTATAACGTTACATCGGTACAGTGAGCAGAACAACTGGTTTTTGCGCTAGGGCCTAGGGCAGAGCAAGAAATATAATTAGAGGTCGGGTTCTTCAACGGCAAAATTCCGGCTGCGGTTCAACCTCTCGACGGGTGCAAACTAAAAAGAGTTATATTATACAAAACAGCTATTTTTCAGGAGAGCGCATAAGAAGAAAAAGTGCTCCCATTTCGTCAATTTCAAACCAAATTTGTTGAAATTTTTATCACTCCTACATTATTTACAAAGTATGTATAAAGTATATAAAGTACGTATATTTCATTTCTTCTAATTATGTTTATTTTACGAGATATTGCAGTTGTCTGCTTCTACATACATTGTGCTTAAAAATAATTATGACAACTGAGTTAACTACCACTTGGTCCTTTCTACATAGGAATAGTCCATGACTGTGTTATAGATATATAACTATATAAATAAAAATGAATCGCTGAATGTGTTGCTAAGCGCAAAGCTCGAGAGCAGCTGAACTGATTTCGCTAATTCTTTTTTTATAATATAGGTACCTTGAAGTACGAGGATGGTTCATACGGAGAGAAAATTTACAAAAATTGCCTAAAAAAGTCTAAAAACAACACTTTTCTATATTCCCATTCAAATGATTCGTAATAATACTTAAAAATCAATTTGAACTTTAATACCATACCATAAAGTTTAAGCGTTAGTGGAGGGGTTCCGGGAAGAATAAGTATTTAAAAAAAATTAAATAATTGACTGTTAGGCGGTAGGAAGTTCGCCGGGTCAGCTAAATAAAATCAAAGTTCAAAGCATAATTACGCAGATGTCCTTTTCTACATCATAACATTATTTGTTCAAGGTATATGATATAATTAATTCTTCTAAAAGCAAAAATATAAACATTGTTGCCGGCCGGCGAAGAACATGCCATCTGACTGATGACGCAATAGAATGAACGTGCGCCACCCGCGCGGACTGCGTAGCGGCCAGCGGTAGTTAAACGCATGTACGTCGTGTAATTTTACAAAACAGCAGTAGTTGTCTTCTTTTACTTGACAAAAGTACAAGAAATGAGGTGACATTTGTATTTTTTATTTTGCCATGTTGTAAAATAGTTTTTAGTTAGTTACTGAAATAAAAAAAATCTTAAAATTGTAGTTAATTTTTTTTTTACTTTGCACCCGTCGCTCTGCCTTTACTGAAGTTTAAAAAAAAAAATATAGGCCAGTCAAATTGTACATTAAAATCGCAAAAGGTCTGCTAGTTCTGCTTTTTTCATATGTTGTTAGGATCAGTACCAGTAGTGTAAATCCAGTTTTGCAACTTCGAAAGACCTGTGCTAACTTTGGGGCGCTCGAAAAACCACGAAATTTTGGCACTTGTTTCGGTTTTTTCACTATATCTTCCAAAGTATGCATTTTTAGAGAATATAATATGTGGGATACATTTTTAAAGTAGTTTAAATTAGCTACAATTTGAGCCCAAAACCAGCTCTGTAGGTCAAATAGAAGCCGAGATACAGCTCTTCAAAAGTTGATCGTTTTTTCCAAAAAAGTGAAGTTTACAGTTTTGACCAACTTTGGACCCAAATTTCGGTGGGAAATACTCATCCTATGACGAACGTCGAATCAAGAGAGGTTGTAGTAAATTTCATTACCTTTAATTTAAGCACAAAACGGCGTCTATAGGCCTTATATTTCCCACCGAAATTTGGGTCCAAAGTTGGTCAAAACTGTAAAATTCACTTTTTTGGAAAAAACGATCAACTTTTGAAGAGCTGTATCTCGGCTTCTATTTGACCTACAGAGCTGGTTTTGGGCTCAAATTGTAGCTAATTTAAACTCCTTCAAAAATGTATCCTACATGTATTCTCTAAAAATGCATACTTTGGAAGATATAGTGAAAAAACCGAAACAAGTGTCAAAATTTCGTGGTTTTTCGAGCGCCCCAAAGTTAGCACAGGTCTTTCGAAGTAGCAAAACTGGATTTACACTACTGGTACTGATCCTAACAACATATGAAAAAAGCAGAACTAGCAGACCATTTGCGATTTTAATGTACAATTTGACTGGCCTATTTTCCCGACTTTTGTTTTTTTTTAACATTGTACAAAACTATTGGGCCTATAGACGCCGTTTTGTGCTTAAATTAAAGGTAATTAAATTTACTACAACCTCTCTTGATTCGACGTTCGTCGTAGGATGAGTATTTCCCACCGAAATTTGGGTCCAAAGTTGGTCAAAACTGTAAACTTCACTTTTTTGGAAAAAACGATCAACTTTTGAAGAGCTGTATCTCGGCTTCTATTTGACCTACAGAGCTTGTTTTAGGATCAAATTGTAGCTATTATAAACAACTTTAAAAATGTATCCTACATGTATTCTCTAAAAATGCATATTTTAGAAGATATAGTGAAAAAACCGAAACAAGTGCGAAAATTTCGTGGTTTTTCTAGTGCCCCAAAGTTAGCACAGGTCTTTCGAAGTTGCAAAACTGGATTTACACTACTGGTACTGATCCTAACAATATATCAAAAAAGCAGAACTAGCAGACCATTTGCGATTTTAGCCCTTTTTTGTGTACGATTTGACTGGCCTAATAAGCGAACTTTATATAGCAAAGCCTATTAATCGCATGGCTTGAAAAGTCATGGGATTGAATTCATTGAATAAAGCTCGAGCAGGCTGTGTCTATGTACCGCCCTGTAAATAGATACAGTTACAAATATTGTGAGCAGGTATTAGTACGATTGGCTATCTCGTGTTCGTCGTGATCATTACATGGTCATATTGTTGAGTTAATTTTTTTGTCTTGTAGGTATATGGCTATAAATTTTAAAATAGTCCCGTGAGTTTTTTCCTTCAGCTTTTTTTTTTCTCTCGGCCTACAGCCCTACACTAGCAAGGGCGGATCCAGCTTTGGCGCCAGGAGGGGGTCACAGTCATGGTCAAGGTGCCAGGGGGGGGGGGGGGTCACATAGTCGTGGTCAAGTAAAAAGAAGTTGTAATTTAATTTTTATAATGATAGATACAGAGATAAAAAGTAGGTATTTTATTAATTTATGTAGGTAATGTACTGAAAAATACCTATATTGTGACAAAAATCTTGTTTAACAATTTTAATTAGTAGTCCACCTAGGTCCTGGACACAGCCCAGGGGGGGGTCATGACCCCGTGACCCCCTCCCTGGATCCGCCAGTGTACACTAGGACATTACTTTATTTCAATTATTGTTATATTATTTAATAAAGCCGAGAATATTATAACAGAAACGTAATGTCTACCGAGACATTACGATTTTGAGTTAATAAAATATTTTGACTTAGTTAAGGTTGCTGGATAACACTAGGTCTACGATGATTAATTACCTTAGTTTGTAATATGCCTAATGTTTAGATATTGTTTCTATTGATTTATGTTTTGCTTGACTAACTTTATTTTTTATTTTTGTTGTTTTTTTTTTTGATTTTTTTTAATGTTCGTTAAGTGTGTGTAGTCACTTTACGGCGAAATAAATATTTTCGTTTCATTTCAACGTGCTTGCGATGATTCTAGTGTTGCAGGCGTCTATACGCTACGGTAATTGCGTACCATCAGGTGAGCCGTATGCTTGATTGCCGATCTAGTTGTAAAAAAAAAGTATAGAAAAAAAGAGTATAGAAAAAAATACATGATCTCCAATCGTGGCAAATATATCATGTAGGTAAGGCGTTTTATTCATAGACTTTAGTAGTAAGTAATAATTATGAAAGAGATTTTTCTCGGTTTGGTTGGAAACTTATTTTTTCAGATGTAACTTAAGTTTTTATACTTATGAGATAATAATAATACTACAATTCGTTCAATTGAATAGAAGATAATAAATTTCACCGCGATTGACGCCACAAAATCCTCTAGAAATAAAATTAGCTTTTTTACTTTTGAAACATTATAATAACTATATAGTACACACTTCATGTAAGTACAAGTATTACAATTGTATTCGTATTTGAAATCCTGTGGAATTCAAACTGCAACGTTAAGACCAATATTTGCAAGGCGAACTGTCGAGACAGGATTAATTTACCTTGAAACTAGCGACCCGCTCCGGCTTCGCACGGGTGCAATGCTGATACTAAATATAAAATATAAAATAAATATTTGCAATCTAAGCGCAAAAAATATGTTTATTTACGACATCACATTAAAAAACTCTACAACTATTAGTGTTCCTCTACTATATTAGTCATGTATTATACATATAAACCTTCCTCTGGAATCACTCTATTTACTAAAGAAAACCGCATCAAAATCCGTTGCGTAGTTTTAAAGATCTAAGCATATATAGGTACAGACAGACAGCGGGACGAGACTTTGTTTTATAATATGTAGTGATAAATTATCGTATTCGAAATGGTTCCTCCAGTTAGTCTCGTTCAGTCTAATACAATCTGGCTTGGACTAGTTCAATCAAGTTTAGTCCAGTGTAATCTGACCGAACCAAACCGAATGACTACCGAAAACGCTTTGTTAGATACATATTGCAGTGTGGTTTTTCGATTTGAAGCCAGCGAAGCGATTATTGCAATATTCACGTTTGACGCGTTTATTAATACGTTTATTTTGTAATTTTTGTGTGATAGATGTTGAAAATATCGTTTATATGTTACTTGTAACTAGCGCGTACCCGCGACTTTGTACGTTAGTTTTTGTTTAGAAATGATGAAATGCAAAGCGTCAAAAGTAATGAACTCAAAAATTTGTTAATATTTGAGAATGAAAGGCACACCTGAGATTTTCTTTCTCGGTCGCATCTCATTTTCTTTAAAGTAGGTAGAGTTAGAAAATTTGCGTAGAGATAATAAAGGAACTGACTTAAGGGTTCATATGCTTTCAAAATCGTCGTTAAAGTTCTAATACCACGGAGGTGAAAATGACCAGTTTTCAGGATAGCGAAACTATTTACTTTTATATAGACACGATATTGAACGATTATTTCCAACTAAATAACATTATGCGTTTTCAATTTTCAAGGAAATATACAATTTGCAAAATTTCAGATATATTAATAACGTATTGAAATTCTAACGATGGTGTTTATTTTTAAGACTAATCTTGAAAGCCTCGGTCATATACGGTAATAATTTTATATATTTTTTAATGCATATGTATACAAATTTGGTTAGCAATGGTGGACTTATCTCTAGAAGAGATCTCTTCCAGCCAACCTGTGATAGTGAAGAACTAATGCTACATAGCAGGATAAGAAAGTACAGTGATGTAGATAATATAAAGATTTTAAAAAAATAAAAAGCTGATTAAATAATATTCATAACATCATACTATATACATTTATTATATTAGGTTCAAAAGAGGTGTCGTCGTTTATACTTTGTATGCGTATGAATACTTCACTATTTTTCAAGTTGTTATCTAATGCTTTTAGTAGGTAACCTTAACTAGAACTTAGCGATATAAAGCTCAATTGTTCGTAAGAACAATCGGTCTTTGTACTGCTATCGGTACTATTTGCGTAGCAGGCGCAATCGTGAAATCATATGAAATATGATTTAATGTCGTTCAACATAATTACTCTTTCGTAACAGATGAATTTACTTTTTTCTCTTGTTCTTTATGTAAGTGGTTTTATGCGACTAATATAATGGGGTACATTGTTTCATTGTTTGACGTATCTACATTTTTGTAAAAAAAATTGTGGTGAAAAATCAAATATTTCTTTACTTAAAAATGCTTCAAAGGTACTTTTAAATTGTCACCTTAAATTGTATTTGATAATATTAAATGAAGTATCTATAATCGTATATTTATTATTTTATAGTTAAATTGAAGGCAAGAAAATCAACAGGTATCTTTTGAAAGTCCTCAATATATTGGTCGATGATTATAAATTCAGTCACGCGTCCTGTATGAACCGACACATTTAAATTTTATCACACAACTTAAAATAACATGTTGCGCAAAAGGCGGACTTAAAGCCTTACAGCGTTATCTACATGTTAAGACGTACAAAAACACAAAAAAACAGCGTCATGAGTTTTTGTCAAAATATTTTTCATCTCGACTGTAAATATTAGTCAACCAAACGTTTGCATTTTCTACAGGCGTCATACTAATTGGTAGGTATTAAATGTATTCTTTAAGCTCGTAGGTGCATTTTTAATGAAATCAAAATTTTTGAAACTTGAATCAAATATAGCCAGAAATTTTCAGTTAAAACCCTTTCGCGATTATTTTTCTAATATACTAAAATAACAATGAAATATTTTTCATATTCTAGTTCGGGTCTCCTACTAATCTATATATATAAAAGAGATATCCACCCATTGACTCATCACGATATCTCTGGAACCATAAGGCGTAGAGACTTGAAATTTGGTAGGAATATTCCTTTCGCCGAGTAGAGGTCAGCTATGAGCGGATTTTACGAAATTCGGGTGGAATTTCGTAAAATCCGCTCATAGCTGAACAAGAGAGGGTTGCGGGGGTTAATATCATAGGTATATATGGCAAAACAACGATTGCGGGGTCAGCTAGTTGATTTATAAATGGTCAACAGCGAATTCAAGCAATTTAATTAGTCATCTGTTTTCGGTTGACAATCTATTGGTCTAAATCTGTTCTCTAGCAATCTATCATCTGTTAATTAGATGAAACAACTTTTTATAGGCTTATTTCAATATTGTGAATTTATAAAAACAGCCTCTGCCACCATAAGCCCGCCGCAATTTTTTTTTATCTTTTCCCTCTCATGTTAATTACATGTAGTAGTCAGGTCAGTAACCTCAGTCAGCAGTAACCTGGCTGCAGGTAAGTATAGCAATCATAGAGATGGGTGCCTACTATAGTCAGGTATATAATGTAAAATATTGACGGTTTTAGCTTACTACATGTAATTAACATGAGAGGGAAAAGATTTTTTAGAAGAAAAAAAAAAACATTTTTAAAGTATTATTATTTGCAGCAGGCTTATGGTGGCAGAGGTTCATCATCATCATCATCATTTCAGCCTATCGCAGTCCACTGCTGGACATAGGCCTCCACAAGTTCGCGCCAATAATGGCGTGAACTCGTGTGTTTTACCCATAGTCACCACGCTGGGCAGGCGGGTTGGTGACCGCAGGGCTGGCTTTGGTTGGCAGAGGTTGTTTTTATAAATTCACAATATTGAAATCAGCCTATAAAAATTGTTTCATCTAATTAACAGACGAGGGAAGATTTTGTTATATTCCGGATCTTAGACCATTCTATTTATATGTATTCCTACAAATGTTAGTCGTGATGTTGTTGTTTGTGTTTTCTGACCTCAGACACAGAATTTTATCCAAATGGGGTGGTCTAATCGAGTTGAGTTGAGCTGTTTTTTTAATGTAAATTTTATTTTCCATTAGGACCCATTCAAAGATGAACCCATCTTATTATATTTATGAAACTATATAAAAAGTGTTAATCTCGACTCAGTAACGAATTCTAGTACAATAAATCTCAGTTCTTTATTAGTGATAAAAAATTGCGTGCGTACAAAGTAAACATGTCAGAAGTGAAACTTCTTTGGCAAATTAATTTAAAAAAAACTAATTAAAAAAACTAACTAAAAAAAACAGGCCAAGTGCGAGTCGGTCTCGCGCACCGAGGGTTCCGTACAAAAATTATTAGAAATACTTTTATTATAATATGATGTAAATAAAAATTTATGCTTTTCGCAATTTTTCCCTTATCTGTGCTATATGACGTTGCTTCGTACCAAATTTCAAGATTCTAAGTTCACGGGAAGTACCCTGTAGGTTTTGATTCCCTTGCGTCTTGACAGACAGACGGACAGCAAAGTTATCCTATAAGGGTTCTGTTTTTTCCTTTTAAGGTACGAAACCCTAAAAACGATTTAAAATACATAAGAAAACGAATTGAAAAAAAAGCCAACCTCACGCGGTGTTCCCAGGCGGTCACCTATCCAAGTACTGAACGTCATGACGCTACCGCGTTACCGGTCGCTCAAATTTTACCCCTCATGTGCCTAAAGAAGTTTCACTTCAAAAACACGAGCGCAAGATGTGCAAAACGTTGATTTACGTAATTAAACACTAGTAATAATTGTAAACCCAAACAAGGTTAGATATATCCGGGTGTATTAAGCTAACCGGGTAATATTGCCTGATATATTAGACTAATTCTTGAAACGGTTTCTAGGTGAGCGAACCCCTAAGCGGTACACCCTCCCCTGTCACTAATTGAGTATCACATTTCTATCTCGAGGCCGTAAATAAGAAAGGCATTTTTATTTTAGATTTGTGAACTAATTATTCGTAGGATGGTTTAATGTTATTACGTTTTTAAATAGATTTTATTTCATTAAAAAACGTTAAAGGTGTAAAAAAAACCTACGCCCCAATCCTCCCCAGGAACTCTCCAGGAACTCACCTTACTCACTACAGGAACATAACACTTTTTTTTATTATTAAATTATGGGCTTACTCTTGACCCCAGTCTAGCTCTAGGGCAGAGACGAGGTCGAAGATGGGGCGAGCTCGCCCAGAAGTAGCCTGTTCACTCGCGCTTTAAATAAACTCGGGTTATATGTACTCGGAAATACAGACGCCGGCAGGGAATTCTACTCCTTGGCTGTGCGCATTAAAAAAGATGACACGAAGCGCTTTGTGCGTACGAAAGGTATATCAACCAGGTGGGGATGAAAGCCTGCGGTACGTCTGTAAGTCTGATGGAAGAAAGGAGATGGGGGATAATAGATACTTGGGAACAGTATTATCTAGCTGTGATTTTCTATAAACTCGAGGTTACCTCCCCAGTGGCAGCCCCACGGTCTGCACCAGATTTTGAGCAGGATATTTCCTGCTGTGCCTTACCTCAGTTAGATTTTATCGCTATCCATTTTTTTTAAGTTTTAGCTTTTTGTAAATTCTTATCTTTACGATGGTTAGCACAGTGGTCGGGACTGACTATTGCCGCTAAGGATTCAGATTCAATCCCTCAACCCGTCCATCCCTTAAGAAAAATATTAGTTAAACTTGAAACATGTTTGTTGTCGTCGAGGGGTTTTGTATTGCGTGTGACTGAGTTTGTAAATCCCAGGTTTGTTTATTATACTAGGAGCGCTTGGTTGTTAGGGGAGTTATTTTTTATTATTTAGTAATCCATATAATTAATACGTAAATCAAAAAATTGTACCCGTATATAGTTTATATAGAGAAGGAGTGCTGAATGCTAATATTTTAAAAATTAGACATAAAAAATTCCTTAAATCAATAAAAAAAAAAACATTACACACACTACCATGTATTTGACACACACACACACGCATATATACTATATACTATATTGTTTAATGTTAAAACTAATAATTTAAATTAATTATGGACGAATTTCGAATTTTCGACCACTGGGCGACAACTAGTAAACGGTAAATTGATATGTCTACAGCATCTACAACTTGTGTTGTGTTCATGTTTCCGGTCCTTCGATTTAATTAAATTATATTTGAAGACATTGTTTTACTGGATGATGTGTTAAAAAGGTTTATTTATTGATCAGTGAATATCAGTGAAACTAAATGGTGAATTGATTAAAGTTTTTATTGTGTGTAATGTTTTCGTATCCCCAATTTGATTGACTTAAATATTTGATCCTACTAGGGGATCATGATCGTGAAGAGGTCATTTGTTTATCAATTGACTAGCCGATACGTGCCCACTTCGTTGGGCGTTAATTAATTTTTGTGATCCAAATATAATTATATGGTCTAAGATCCAGAATATAACAAAATCTTCCGTCATCTGTTAATTAGATTAAACAATTTTTTATAGGCTGATTTCAATATTGTGAATTTATAAAAACAACCTCTGCCACCATAAGCCTGCTGCAAATAATAATACTTTAAAAATGTTTTTTTTTTCTTCTAAAAATCTTTTCCCTCTCATGTTAATTACATTTAGTAAGCTAAAACCGTCAATATTTTACATTATATACCTGACTATAGTAGGCACCCATCTCTATGATTGCTATACTTACCTGCAGCCAGGTAACTGCTGACTGAGGTTACTGACCTGGCTGCAGGTAAGTGTAGCAATCATAGAGATGGGTGCCTACTACAGTCAGGTGTATAATGTAAAATATTAACGGTTTTAGCTTACTATATGTAATTAACATGAGAGGGAAAAGATAAAAAAAATAAAAAATTGCAGCAGGCTTATGGTGGCAGAGGTTGTTTTTATTTTTATTTATTTATTTATTTAATTATCAAATAAAGAAACAATATGTACAAATTCACAATTATAAGTAGCAAAAGAAAACCACTAAGGTTTGTACAATGCTACTAATTATAAATTCACAATATTGAAATCAGCCTATAAAAATTTGTTTCATCTAATTAACAGATGAGGGAAGATTTAGCTTCTCGGATCTTAGACCAATAGTAAAGGTATCACACATCTCCGACTTGATTTACATATAGTACTAGCTGCTGCGCGCGACTTCGTTGGCGTGGACTCCACTCCTATTGGTCTTACCGTGATGATACATAGCCTATAGCCTTCCTCAATAAATGGGCTATCTAACACTGAAAGAATTTTTCAAATTGGCCCAGTAGTTCCAGAGATTACCGCGTTCAAACAAACAAACAAACAAACTCTTCAGCTTTATATATTAGTACTAGCTTCTGCGCGCGACTTCGTCGGCGTGGACTCCGCTCCTATTGGTCTTAGCGTGATGATATATAGCCTATAGCCTTCCTCGATAAATGGGCTATCTAACACTGAAAGAATTTTTCAAATCGGACCAGTAGATCCTGAGATTAGCGCGTTCAAACAAACAAACAAACAAACAATCAAACAAACAAACAATCAAACAAACAAACTCTTCAGCTTTATTATATTATAGTATAGATAGATTATTTTTCACTGAATTTTTTGTTCAATGACAATAAAATATAGCCTATATTACTTCTGAATAGTGTAACTTTATGTTAGTGAAAGTATTTTCATGATCGGATTAGTACCTATTTGCGAAGATTACCCCCTACAAACAAACAAAGTTAGAAACTTTACCTCTATATAATATTAGTATAGATTTAAACGGTGTGGTAATTAAAACATATTTCCTAATGAAAACTGGACTGAAAGGACCAGCAGTCATATTATGTAAGTAAACAATGATTATGTCATATAAGTGTCGATTATTCTCGCATCGCACCCGTAACATACACGAACAAGACTAAAAGTACGTATTACCAGAGCCTGGGTAATTCTCGCCGAACTAACATTTCACAATTGTTATTTGTTATTAATTTCGCGAACGATACGGCTGTAATGTTTTATAAATACGCATTGTTCATAGCATACAATGCCCGCTCGAACACGATACCGACTTAACGCTGTCTGACGCATTCTTTGCGTGCACTGCTCACATTTTTACATAGAATACTTTATTTATTCATTTTAAACAAGACTTAAATTAAAATTTAAATTAAATTGACGCGTCATACTCAACGAGCCCCACTAGGATCATCTCCTTTGTCGGGGGTCCGGAAACACACACAATACACAAGCGCAAACGCCCAGACCACGGCAAACATCTGTAGGGCCAATACAAGCGTTTGTGCGGGGATCGAACCCGCAACCGCCAGCGCAATAGCCAAACATTAGTGCAAAAACACAAATACACAAAGTAGTGCTATGATCGTTGCGACTTGCGCCAACGCGTCGTCAAAATACTATTGATAATATTTAATTAGAAAGGTTTCTTATCTATATCTATATATATAAAAGAGATTTCCACACATATATTGACTCATCACGATATCTCTGGAACCATAAGGCGTAAAGACATGAAATTTGGTAGGACTATTCCTTTCGCTGAGTAGAGGTCAGCTAAGAACGGATTTTACGAAATTTCACCCACAAGAGGGGTTTGTGGGGGTTAATAAAATATATGGCAAAACGACGTTTGCGGGGTCAGCTAGTACCAGCAGTGAAGCAGCTTGGTGTATTCAGCTGTGACCCTTCCCCTATATGGAGAAAGAGGCATTATCCCACGAGGATGTATCTATCAATCAACTGTTGGTTGGAACTTGGATCCAATTGCAATTGCTGATAATCATTCATAATAATCCATTCGAAGTTTTAAAGTTAAACTATTATAAATATCAAGTCTATACTAAACGCTGATAAACTTTTATCTTAAATTCAGTACTTTTTCAGCTGAGGGCTGTACTGATTTGTGCAATTTTATAAAATAAAATAAGCTATAATAAATATTATTTATTTATTACTAGGCAATAAAAAAATGATTTGGATAAGAAATATTTTTAATTACATAGTATTCTGGTTTAAAATTAACAAATTCGTTAACCACAAAATTTGTTTAGCAATTTATGTAATAAAATCCTAAATAACATATTTTTTAAATTATGACAGTATTTTTTTTTAATAATGGCATTGCTTGATGAAGGTTGTATAGCTAAGCGATAAGACCGCCTTAATTAAATCACCTTACGTGAATAAAATTACAGCAATAATTCTTAATGTTGCTTAACATGTTTACTCTGTACAACAGTACACTTTTTTTTTCTTTCTAACGCCTACTGCCTCCTTTATACAGCGATACAGAGAGTTAGCCCTCACTTAAATTAAATACGTAAGTACCTAAGTGGAGGTAATAAAAAAATTAGGAAAAATATACCTCGTATAGCTAAATAAACTATCTTGAAAAATTATTTGTTTAACTCAAAATGGTTGTGTTTGCTCGCAAAGGAAAAAACCGACTCAAATTTACATCAACAAGTAATAGAACGTTGGCAGTCAAAAATTGGCTATTAAGTACGCACTAGTGGTCATCCAGTGGTCGAAATTCGACCATATTTATTAAGTTTCTGTTGTCAAAGACAACACTTCTATAATAATAAACAAAAGAGTATATATTATGCGTGTGTCTGTAAAATACATAGTAGTGTGTAATGTTTTTTATTTATTTATTTGTATTCTTTATGCATGATTTAAAAAATATTAGCATTCTGCACTCTGTTTCTATATGTATAAACCACCTATAAGTGTCCGAAATATGATACTCCTCCGTCCGCGCAATTTTCGTAAAAAGGGGTACAATGTTTTTGCTTCACGTATTAATATATAGATAGATTATTATGGATCTATCTATATATTAATAATTATAACTGAAAAAGTTGTCGTAATCATTCGTAACCATAATAATTTAAAAGTAATCTCGGTTAATTAATAGGCCTCTTCCCCATGTAAGAGAAGGATCGGAGCTTAATCCACCACGGTGCGGGTTGGCGGATATATTCCCTACTATGAGTAACGATCGCTATCAGGTGTACCTACATGATAACAACCGGGACCGACGGCTTAGCGTGCTCTCCGAGGCACGGTGGGGAGACCGATAAGGTCTGACAACCAGACCGGAAATAAATATTTGTATAATAAACACAAATATCCACTCCGAGCGAGAATCGAACATTCATTTTCATTATACATTTTGTCCACAAATAATATTATAGGTAGGGATCCCTAGTACATTTTTTTAACCTGATCAGTATCAAGCTAATTTTCCGTGAGTAGCTTCATTTTGATGAGACGAACAAAAAGTTCCTCTTCAAAAACTCTCGATTGTGGTAGATACAGTACGCGCAAAATTACTTGGCGTGACTGAAGTTCGCGCAGAAGGCTGCGCAGTAACATTTTTTTAGGGACCGGGGGGAAGGCGATTTCGGCATGAGACGCATGCGGGGAGGCTAGGGATTGACCATATGTAAACACAATCGACCGTTTAATCAACCGAATTGCGCAATCGATTAGTTTTATTTAGGATTTATTGATTTTTGCACGCGTCACACGCTTAAGCGTGTGGGTGTGCTTTACTATCGAAAGACGGCTCTGTGTCCATTTTCCAAGATAAAATCGTTCTTATACGTTAAGTTAGGCACTGAATTTAAAAAAAAAAGGTTGTTTCGGAAACTAGACATGTTAATCTATAAAGTCAACGTATTTTCTTTCCATTTTGTTTAATATTTATAACAAAAAAAACGTAATTAAAAAGTGATATGTCAGCTGTCCGTTGGTCTGTGCCCTTTTGTTGTCTTCACGTTTTAGAAAAATATAAACAATTAATTGTAATAATTTCTTTTGAATAATACTTCATTCACTCTAAGGATGAACTGTATATCTTTTTATGATTGAACTCTTAACCGTTTTAAAGATATTAACGAAATTCGAAAGATTTTCTGGGTTTCTTTCATAAATATTTTTTCTTTTTTAAACCCCGGCGCAAAACGAGGGGTGGTGTAAGTTTAACGTGTCTGTGTATCTGTGTAACTGTCAGTGGTACTTTTTTCTAGTTGATGAGGGGATCTGACTACCTTCCATATGTCCTATCGATTCGAAATTTGGTACCGTATTACTTCAATGATATTGAAAGTGTATGGTAAGGTATCGTATTATGTATAGTAAGGCATCCGCCAACCCGCATTGGAGCAGCGTGGTGGATTAAGCCCTTTAATATATATAACAAAAAAATGTAATCAAATAATATATCTACAGCTGTCCGTTGGTATGTGCACTTTTAGTTGTCTTCTCGTTTTAGAAAAATATAAACAATTTTAGCGAAATGTATAAGCTGTTGAACGATCGGATAAATAATAAGATGTTATCTATCTTCGCTGACTCTTTATTGAAGAATAATAATGATAGAAAAACAATATTCAAGTAGCAAAATATAAAAAAGTAGCAAAATACAAAATATAATTATAAGATAATAGAAAAACAATATATTCAAGTAGCAAAATATAAAATATAATTATAAGATAACGTGCTACGGGTACGTACATAATTTTACTTACTAAATTGAAAAACAAATTATCAAGAAAAATTTAAAATCAAATTCTTTGACGACTATCGAAAACACGCCACATTACTCTCCTCCGAGACCGAAGGTCAATAGCCGGTTGGCGGGCCAGTGGAACCAGATGCTGCATAGCTCTCGGTGAGTTGGAACTGTCTGCGGTGATGCTTGCGAAGCCTGCGTTGCCTTCAAGCTCGAGGTTACCAGCTTAGCGAATGACCACCAGTTTAGCAAATGAGCTCGGTTTAGCGAATGAATGAGCGGATGATAAAATATTCGCTAACTCCGCAGACTTTTTATTAATGAATTGTTATTTTTTTTATAATATAAAAATGAATCAAGTAGCAAAATGTAAAATATTAACAAGAAGAGCTTAAAATCAAATTCTTTGACAACTATCAAAAAATATTTTTATTAAAATGATAAAAAGAGGTTTTTATTATTATTTATATAAAAAGTCTATATATGTAGAGACGCCAATTAATTGTAATTATTCCTTTTGAATAATACTCCAGTCACTCGGATGAACTCTTTTTCTTATTATGACTGAACTCTTAACTGTTTTAAAGATATTTACGAAATTCACATGCACAAAGAGAGAATGATTTAACTTATCCTTCAATTTCATGTCTCCGACTGCATATTATGTACGATGTTGCATAAATATTTGAAGGACTACCGTATTGATATTTTTAACACGTTCACTGTGTGTGCCCCACATATGGGGCACCACGAGGATCAGTTCATACGTGCGTGGCACATATGTGGGGCACGAGCTAAAATAAATTCTATGGCATGTCATTCTGCACACGTATGAAAATACTAGCTGCTGCCCGCGACGTCGTCTGCGTGCGTTCACTGCTCGTTCCCCGTAGGTGATAGCGTGATAATATGTAGCCTATGTTCTGACCCGACTTCTTAATAATATTCGTGCCAAATTTGAAGTAAATCCATGCAGTACTTTTTGAGTTTATCCCGGACATACATTTGAAGAAATAAAGGTTCACTGCTCGTTCCCCGTAGGTGATAGCGTGATAATATATAGCCTATGTTCTGACCCGACTTCTTAACAATATTCGTGCCAAATTTGAAATAAATCCATGCAGTACTTTTTGAGTTTATCCCGGACATACATACAGACAAACAGACAAACAGACAAACAGACAAACAGACAAAAATTCTAAAAACTATATTTTTGGCTTCGGTATCGATTGTAGATCACACCCCAAGTATTCTTTTAAAAAAATACTAGCTTCTGCGCGCGACTTCGTCGGCGTGGACTCCGCTCCTATTGGTCTTAGCGTGATGATACATAGCCTATAACCTTCCTCGATAAATGGGCTATCTAACACTGAAAGAATTTTTCAAATCGGCCCAGTAGTTCCAGAGATTACCGCGTTCAAACAAACAAACAAACAAACAAACAAACAAACAAACAAACTCTTCAGCTTTATATATTAGTATAGATTCAATGTACAGTTTTGATTTTTCTACTATTTTATTATATGTATAGATTTGTTTTTACTGGCATACACGTGTGAACAATGAATATAATAATTATTTACCATGGAGTCCCAGTGACATTTTATATTGGTGTTGCTAGTATATGATATGCAAAATTATACACAGAAGGTGACAATTATTTATTTATTAATAAAAACTCTTTTACTCGTTAGCACAAAATATAAATGATATTTAGTATAACAAGCCAGACAAGAAGCTTTTTTACATTTTTTACAATCCGTATCAGTTTTTTTTTACTTTTTTTCGGGCTTGAGCGGCAGTATTACCTTCTTCCACTTAACTTCTGTAACAGCCTGTACAGCGCTTTCGTATTATTTTTTTCGATACAGGACATAGGATTTTTGTTAAACAATGACGGGACTCCTCTAGTTGAAGCCTTCCAGAAGGCGCAGCCTCTCTGATATTCAGTAAAACTTAATGATTATTTCATGGCCACATAACAAAGTCATCATTTTTTACGTTCTGTTGGCTTTAAATCTTTTTATACTAAAATTTCATTTATTACAGATATTGATGTTAGGTCTCCGGCAATTTTTTTTCAACCAGAAGCATGTCTTCCGAACAGGAGAGTTGTAGTTCGAAAGCTGGTCTGCTAAATCAATACCCTTCTTGCCACGGTTATACTCAAGCACAATTTTTGGTTTCAGTGTTGGTTTGTGACCGGTAGACATCTCCATCTGATGATCGTGGCATGTTGATATAACCAACACATCTCTTTGCTATGGTCCTTCCACTTCAACACCGATCACCAACATCAAATTTAAGTTCAAACGTGCATGACACACATATAGGGCATTAAATTTATAGTTCTGACGTGCGTGACCCACATATGGGGCATGGAGAAAATTCTTAATATCTTATTAAATAATAATAATAATAATAAAATCATTACTTTATTTGTTTATTTCAATGATAATAAGTAAATTTATAAACAAAACATAATTGCACTTTTGAGGTCAAATTATTATTTCGGCTTGCACAGTGAACGTGTTAAGTGTATAGTACATAATGTTTGATATTGTTTCGATTTGTTTCGCTAGCTTTGTGTAATTTTGAATTTTTAACTTGTTCCAGTCTTTTCAGTTCATTTTCTATTAGTTGTTTTTTATGCAGGCGGGTTTTTTGTTTTCTTTTAATAATTATTTTATTCATGAATTATTTATATTTTAAATAACTTCTGCTGCATCTAGCGACATTATTGATATTTTTGGCAGTGAAGTTAAAATTGTATCTATGTTTCGTGACGTGTCGACAGATTTTCGATAATATAAAATGCCAAAAGAAAATAAAAACTCTGCAAGAAAACGTGATCAATTACAACGTGATTATAAAAGAGAACGTCGTAAAAATTATGAGTCTTTCCAAAAATTATAAAGATGATGTTATGATTGAGCTGAATAAACCTGAAAGCTGCTGTCTTGGAAATAAACATAGTGGAATCTATTCTGCTCAAATTCCTAATAAGGATGATGTAAACCTTGCTCAAAAAAAATGTCGAATGTCTCAAGTTCGTCAAAACTATGATTTTAGACAAAGCGAACGAGAAAAAGATAGGTTAGCTAAGCAGGCTCAGCGATAATTTAGTGCCTACCTTAACATATAAGAACGATTTTATCTTGCAAAATCGACACAAAAAATAATAATATTTTATTCAATTGATTTCTCTTTTAGGCAATTATTATTAATTTCAATTCGTAACACAATGAGCGTGTGAGGCGTGCACTTTTGGATTTTCCAAATTATTGTTTCTATATGACATTAAACGTATTAGATTTACAAATATAGTTAATTTTGTCGTTAATAAACGAGATTTCGACATTAATTAAAAAAAAAACTACAAAAATCAAATTTTCTCAGTTGAAAGACACGATTTACTTGAATATCAGTTATCTATTAACGACTACACTATTTGAGAAAATTTAAAACCTCCTTTTAAAATTAAAAATAAATATATTTTTATGACTTAATTTTAATCGATTTCAATAAAAATCGATTAAACAACACCTTATTGCACATCCCTTTTTGCTTACTTCATACAGCTTCGTGTTTTTTCGGAAATGCTCGGATACGGTAATCTGTCTCAGTCACACGTTAGTATTCGTGCCACTATCTCTGTCTTGAGCACTATCGGCTACAAAAGTTTTCGTTTCTAATGTTGTTAATTTTTATTATTAGTATTACGTATTAGTAATTAGTGTTATAGTATTCAGTTTGTTTTATTTAGCTTTAATTGTTTTATCTAGTGTTAGTATTAATTTTGTTTTATTTAGTGTTAGTATTAAGTGTGTTTTGATTTTGGGATTTTCCCCCTCAGCGACAGTGATTAAATAATAATTAATAATAAGCGTAAATATGTGTTAAATAATAATAAGTGGTAATGTATATAAAAAGTATTAAGTGTAAATATTATTTATTGTGTTGTTTGTGATAAAAATCTAGCTGCCACTATCGAAAGGTAAGGTATTGAAATTGAATTTTTTATATAAAAGTTATTTTTGCAGCATCTTATAGTGCTATGATGTTTATTTTATTGGTCACTGTATTAGGGAAATTTTATTCGTACATTGATTTATAATAAAAATAAAAATTGGTAATGACAGTTTTTTTTCGTGAGTGTACATGCGCAAAAGTTCGCAGAGCCTATGTTCAGACATGCCAAGTTATTTTGCGGGTACTGTAATAGAGTTAGCAGGAGGTAGAGCAGCAGTGAGCGTAGGACCGGGATAACGTACCACGCAATTTGGAGGACAATATTACCATCAAATTATATAAATCTTTTAGTTACTTAATATTTATATAATTTGATGGTACTATTGTCCTCCAAATTTAATGTGACCATTTTTGTTTCGGCTCAAAACGGGACATCAGCCTTTTTAATTTAGCAAATTTATTTATTTATCAACCGACCTCAAAAAAGGAGGAGGTTCTCATTCATTAATTTGACTGTTTTTTATGCGAGTTAATGTTAGCCTTTACTTTTTACTGGGTGTACCGATTTGACGGTTCTTTTTTAATCGAAAGCTGTTGCCTGTCGAGTCGAATAGTTTTAAAGATAATATCTTTAGTAATATTTATTGTACTGTACTGTAAATTTGTCACAACATAGACACAATTTATGTTTCATTTCATAAAACGGGACATTTTTGCATCCCAGGGTTATCTTCGGGGACACCGGGACACACGACCGAAAAACGGGACGGTCCCGTTCAAAACGGGACGTCTGGTCACGTTATCCAAATTGCGTGGTACGTTATCCCGGTCCTACGCTCACTGTTGCTCTATTTCCTGCTAACTCTATTATCTACCACAATCGAGAGTTTTCGAAGAGGAACTTTTTGTTCGTCTCATCAAAATGACGCTACTCCCAGAAAATTAGCTTGATACTGATCAGGTGAAAAATATGTACTAGGGATCCCTAACTATTAATGATTAATCGGTCATTTTCGGTATCTGTTTCAGTCTGGACGTTCTGACGGCTTCCGTCGCATTTAGACTTGACAAATGACGAACGTATGTTCAAGTCGTCCCAGTGAATCGTATTCGATCTAGTTCATTGAAACCAGTTTAATTTGAACTGTAAGTTTATTTGACAACGACTGTAAACGATGCGTTAGCTTAAGGATCGCAATAACTGGCTATTGCTCTAGCGGTCACGTGTTTGATCAAAAATATTTATAAAGGCCATGGATGTAGTTGTGGTGGTCGTTTGTGCGTGTATGATGAGTTTCCAGAGCTGGAATAACATTCTGTGACTCGGAACTGGGTGTCATACAGTAAAAGGATTTTTTTCATTATTTGAGTTATTCAAATTTAATATTTTTTTTTGTTGTTGTATTTATTATTATTAATAAAATGTCACTGTCAAAACATCATTATACCTCTGATAGTAATTGTGCTATTTGGAATAACTTGAATTTATCGTTTTACATTTTTGCTATTTACGAATAATCTATATATATAAAAGAGATTTTCACCCATTGACTCATCACGATATCTCTGGAACCATAAGGCGTAGAGACTTGAAATTTGGTAGGAATATTCCTTTCGCCGAGTAGAGGTCAGCTAAGAACGGATTTTACAAAATTCCACCCACAAGACGGGGTTGCAGGGGTTAATAACATATATGGCAAAACAACGTTTGCGGGGTCAGCTAGTCTGAAATATGAGAGCTTCTGTTGAAATAATTTTCGTGGTTATTTTTAATAATAATTAATTCATGTTTACACTTGTATAATTATGATGATTAATTTACAAGAAATAGCTACCTATATGTGATCCATTCAAGTATTACGTAACGCAAATTCTGAAGATTTTTAAGCGTCCTACTCCTCTATGTAACGCACCATTTTTCTGTAAACAAGACTCCCCCCAAAATTGCGTAGGCACTAGGCACACAATAATAATACGACAAAAATATTAATGAGTAAAGAAATAAATAACAAAAATTATTTATAGATTACAACTTATAACATGTATATAGTTTATAAAACTATATGTAGGTATACACATATTTTATATCAATTTTATAAACTGACTTCCAAAAAAGTACGAGGTTCTCAAGGCGATCGTATATGTTATCTTTACTTTTTACTGGCTAGACCGATTTCGATGATTATTTTTTTAATCAAAAGGCGGTGCTTGTCTTGTGTTCCCATTGAAATTTATATTTTATAGATCTGACAAGTGCTTTTCGAGTTACATATATCTAATAATGCGTATTTACTTGACTATTTTTTCGTCGACCTACGTTGTATTATACCACAGAACTTTTTACTTTGTGTACCGATTTTGATGATTCTTGTTTTATTCGAAAGCTGATGTTTGTTTTATAGTCTCATTTAACTTGATTGAAAGCTAATAACCACTTTTTTACCACCACTATTCACTTGACTATTTTTTCGTCTCCCTACGTTGTATTACTTGTCGATGTAATTGAAGTCGGTTTTTTTTTCGTTTGCGAGCAAACACAATTATTTTAAGTTCTCTTAATAGAACATTTAATAAAAAATTGCTAATATTTGAAATATGTGTTTGTATTACAAAACAGAAGAAATAAATGTATGTATTACACACCAAATCTTAATTATAGACTCATATACAATGATAAGTGTTATAGTTACCAGGGGTAAAAATGTTTAGGTTAGCGGCTACGAGCAATACTAAGCGACGTATTCCAAGAAAACCGTATTCGGAATCACGTACGCGTGGTATCGACAAAATCTCGAGTATTGAATGTTAATGTTACAATAACAACGTTCTAGAGTTCTAGACGAAACGTTTGAAACGTTGTTGGCAATTTGCGATTTCGTGTTAATAGCATTGAGATTAGGTACTTATATTAGGTAGCTTGTTCTGGTTTAATTGTTGTAAGTGGTCATTCGTTGTTTCATACTTGTCCGAACGCATCAAATCGGATAATTAATTTTTGAATTAAAACTTCTTGACAATCGCTTGAAAAGTGTGATCGGGCGAGGCGAACGGAAGTTGAGAGGGAGATACAAGTTAGTGAAGATACAAAGAGAGAGCTACGTTTCGTATATTAGTGCAGGAGCAACTAAAAAGTTTTACTTCAGTTGCGTGTAAGAGAGGTGTCTTAAGCAACCTCGTTTTGTTTTTGTTCATTTTTGTTAGGATATATAGCTTTGTATATAAAAAAAAGTTTCTATAAGTTTAGTTTAGTTATATTTGAATATAATGTAGTATTTTATTTCACAGGATCATCGCCGTACGACGCTCGTCTCTGCCTTCAAGATGGTCCCGACACATCTGATAATCCTATAATAAAAAGCGATGAGGAACTATCAAGGGTCTACCAATCCTTATCCTTGCCACCTCTTTCGAGGGACGACGCGAACAACTCAAACAGGTAATGTAATTTTTACGATATTCAATTAAATTATTGCGAATGTGGTTTACTGTGTGTATATATGATACCCCAATTATTTGCACCTGCGAAATCATTATTGTTCACTTGCAGCCATTAAAAATCCAAACTTGACAGTGAGCGTGTGCATTTAGTAAATAATCGGGTATTATTTACAGCAGTGATACAAAGAATAAAGCCAATACTCCGACTCCGGCCAGTCCAGGAAGCGCATCATCGGAAATGAAGCCTCAGTCCACGACGCCAACTTCGCCGGTTCTGACTAAGCCACCTTACTCCTACGTGGCTCTTATCACTATGGCTATACAGAACAGCCAGACCAAAAGGGCAACTTTAAGCGAAATATACGCATATATAACTAAAGAATTTCCATTCTTTGAAAAAAATAAAAAGGGGTGGCAAAATTCTATAAGACATAATTTAAGTCTTAACGAGTGCTTCATCAAAGTGCCAAGGGAAGGTGGAGGGGAGAGAAAGGGGAACTATTGGATTCTTAGTGAGTTGAGATTTATCTGAATTCTTGTCGAGAGCGATTCTCAATCTTTAAGGTTACACATTTATAGATTTAAAAACGGTTTATGTACCTAAAACAATATTTATTTTGTTGCTTATAAAAGTGATTTTGACAGACATTAAAGATTGAGAATGGCTACTTTAAAATTATCGATAATATTTAATATCTATACATAGCGAAGATTTATTCTAGCATTATTAGTATCAAATATTTGCATCAAATATTGTTATTTTAATTTAAGTTATAAAACTGTTTGCGAAAGTGGTCACATTATAAATGTTAATTTTTATAAATGCGATGCGATGAGCTTGCGAAAAACTACCGCGATAGGCTTGCGAGAGTAAACACAATATTTTAATAACTTTTGTTATTAAGGATTAAGTTATTTTAATTTTGTTATTTCTCAATTTTAATCGTCTACTTTTTTAATTATTGCTATTTGTTTTATGTTTATCATGAGACATTGATTTCTGCGAAATTTAATGCTTTGACCTGTGCTGTAACTAAAAGAATTAAGGAGATCAGAATTATGAACGTTCAAAAGCACAATACTTCAGTTTTTATGAACCCAGATCTCTTTTAGATCCGCAATGCGAGGATATGTTCGAGAATGGAAATTTTAAGAGGCGGCGTAGGATGAAGAGGCCCTTCCGAGCTACTCCCTATCCCAAGGCGCTGTTCGGAGATGGATACGTGACGCACGTAGGGCAGCATCCACACATGCAGTCCATCCCATTAGGACACAGGAACTACTTCGGATCGACCTCCCCATACCCACCGTCGTATCCTCGCTATGATGCGTAAGTAATTTTTCGGATATTCAATATTTTATCCTTATTTATTAAAAAATCAAGAGATTTTAATTGGGTTAGGGCATAGGAAATCTTGCACAAAATGTGATTCAGCCCGATGGGGGAAATAGCTCAAACTTAAAAAAGATTAAAGCGAAATAATACTGCTCTAAGGTGCTCTCAGTAGGTTCATCTGGTGAGTAAGGTACATTTAAAGAGGGTCAGGTTAGAGTTGTCGCTGGAATTGCAGGCGTCGTAGGCTACGGTATCAACTTGCCATCATCATCGAACTGTACCCCAGTTTGCTACATATAGGTACTATTTTTTCCTCAAATTACAATAGTACAAATAGTTTATCAATAAAAGTGTTGATGACAAAGTAACTGTATATACGACTAATATTTTGAGCAACATAATATGTACGACTAAAATTTCCTGCCCAAAATATGGAGCAGCCCGACTGGGGTAGTAGATTCTGCAGAGAAGAATCGGCAAAAAACTCCGCAGTTACTCTTTTGAAAATGATATATAAACTGTGTTTTAGTACAAAATTAGTAATATATTGCATGCAGTACAGCGCCACTAAGTCTACCTTTGGCGAACTCGATAATTACTGTTGTATTCAAATATACACATTCGTAGTTTATTATTTATTTATTTTATTTGTATTAATAAAGCTTTATCATACTTAATAGGTATCTGCCGTCTTGGAAATATTCTTATCAGTTATCAACGTTTTTTATGTATTTTCGTATGTATTATGGAACTGACGGAGATATTTCGATCAGGTATATAACCTTATTTTTAATAAGGTCAATCCACCACTTGGCAACCGATTGCCAACACGTGACCGATAACCGTTGCACGGAGGTCAAATGCAAAACTATGGCTTATCAACGACTTTAGAGAAACTTTTAGAAATAATAATTATAGACTTTTTTTTTTTTTAAATACTGAGGTGCACACTAAGGACACTGTCCGCTTTATAATAAGCGCTTAAAGTAGCCTATGGAAGTTTGCAAAGTCAGTTGCGCTAAGGTCGCGGAAGAGAAAGAAATTCGTACACTGACCTGTCATCTTTTGTCTTTGTCGTTCGCGTGTTACAAAGACAAAGACAAAAGATGACAGGTCAGTGTACGAATTTCTTTCTCTTTCGCGACCGGACTTTAGGAGCGTGTAGCCGATCCTGAACTTCATCAATCATCAGAATGTCATGTTTATATTTTTCCAATAGCGTTATATCAAAACTGGGCCCAGATAGTATGATTTATATTGATGTGATAATTTATTTGTTGATTAATTGTGAATCAATTAACTGTTTGGTACAGTTTATAACTCAATTTCTAAATATACAATAGATACATGCAATAAAATAAATTATCTCTTAAAACCTTTAATATTGTCCGCGAAAATGGAAACATATAAATGACTAAAAGACAGTATGGATTATAAATGTCTTGTTTTAAATAACTCAATCAATCAATCAATAATAACTAATCTTTTTTTATAACTAGGTCGGTCAAAACAAGCGTACGGCTCACCTGATGGTAAGCGATTACCGTAGCTTATAGACGTCTGAAACACTGAAGCATCGCAAGCGCGTTGCCGACCCTACCCCCAATTCCCCCCAGGAGCTCTGGTCCCCTTACTCACCAACCGTAACACAACACTGATTGAATGCAGTATTATTTATTTAGTATTTCCTTTTTTTATTCATTTTTTTTAGTATTTCCCCAGTCAGCAGGTTTCCTGCTGTGCCCTATACCTCCGTTAAAACTAGGGAGCATAACTTTTTTATACATAAATATTTCATACAAAATAAACAGACTCTAATGGCTTGCATGAAAGGTACCTACTTAGGGAAAACGATTATTAAGGTCCTTATAAGAACGATAGAAGAAAAAGAGATCGAGATCGAACTTAAAATATGCTGCATGTAAATTGATATGCCCTCTAGAAATAAATATATATTACGCTATATTTTATTGTTTCCATAAGTTTAAAAATTAAACTAACATGTAACGTAAAAAAAATGATATCAACATCCACGTAAATCAATTTATTATTCCCATATACCCATATGAAACTAGAATGAACTTATTTTTAATTATCGAATCAATATTTTATAATCATTAACATCTAGTATCTTCGATCGCGGCTTATCTAGTCTCTTCTCTATATGTATATATAAAAATGAATCGCTGAATGCGTTGCTAAGCGCAAATCTCGATAGCGGCTGAACCGATTTCGCTAATTCTTTTTTTACATTATTCCTTGAAGTACGAAGATGGTTCTTACGGAGAGAAAATTTTAAAAAAAATTCTGAAAAAGTCTAAAAACAACACTTTTCTATATTCCCATACAAAAGATTCGTAATAATACTTAAAAGTCAATTTGAAGTTTAATACCATACCATAAAGTTATAGTGTTAGTGGAGGGGTTCCGGGAAGGCAAAACAATTGAGTGACTTTAGTATCGTATAAATATTAATGTCAATATTTGTCAATATTTTTAAAATATTTTTTTTAATTTTTAGCTGACCCGGTATCACGAATAGGAGAATAAGTACCTATTTAAAAAAATTAAAAATTAAACAATGGACTGTTAGGCGGTACGAAGTTCGCCGGGTCAGCTAGTATTATATAAAAATATAAATGCAGTTCTTTCGTGAAATATATAGCTAATGATTATAACATTATTGGGTAACGGTCGGTTAGCGTGACCTTTTCTCATTGGTCGAGACGCATGTAGGCGGAGTTAACCCAGCTTTTCTTACATTAATCTAACATAAGCCTTCTCGCGATTTCGACACTAATATACCTGTTTTACTAGATACTTGTACTAATAATACAGTACAGTAATACTGTACATAACTCTTCAATGGGATACATCAGCAAGAAGTAAAACGGATATAAAAAATTAATACAGTAAAACTATTAAACAAATATTTTTATGCAAAGCTTTGTTATCATACAAATCGTTGTAATCAAACACTATTCAATACCTTTGGAATGAAATTAAATAAATAAAAAAGGGGTTGTGTCAGCGCTGACGCACGACTGGAGTTTACTCCTTCAGATCGACTGTCTAAATAGGCACAAAAAAGACTTACTAGTCTAAGAAAATGATTAATACCATATGAAATATTAAATAAACGAATCAAATAACGCCATATCGTTACGAGAAACGTAATTCGAGGTCATTTTTTGTTCAGTAGATTTTACTCCTCATAATTTTTTCATATCTGTGGCCTTTGAAAATAAAATCTTATGGATGTAAGCTCCAAAAACATATTAAATCCATTCTATCCTTTATTTTCAAATAATATCGATTGTTATTAAGTGTAAGCAACCACAGAAGGCTTTAAGTAATCGTCGAGGATTGCTGGATAGGCCCAAGGATAAATAACCAGTTAAAAACCCAAAGATAAACACTGTAGTATCTAATAGTCTTATATCTATGTATATCGTTATAAAGATTATTACGTTAATGCTATAATGATTCTATATTATACTGATGACTTACAATCAATTTTACTATTTATAGTTTTACTATTACATTTCTAAATGAAGGGATTGGATTTTCTTTTTGTCCTTAATCGTAAATATTTGCAAGTCTAGTGATAAAAAATACAGATAAATTAATCTATTATTACCTTAACCTTTTCGAAAATGGGTGATTTTCGTTTGTTATCGTTGAAACACAGAAAACAATGGACGTATATGTAATTCCGTTGCAACTCACATTAATAGTTCCTGTAAATACTAAAAGCCTCTACGGCTTATGTAATACGAAGTACGGTATCCAATAAGGTATTCACTAGTTTCTGGTTTGATTTACAATTTGTTTGGATATATTCGTGATAGATTTTTTCTATTCCAGAAATCTATTGCTAGAACTTGCTCAGTATGTATGCTAAGTTGAATTATCGATTTATCATCGGTTTGCTTTTTTTACGTTGGTCGTTTCACAAGAACGACAAGTTTGTAATCAAATAAGAACTTCTCCTTCTTTTATTTTTATGCCTATGTGACCGATAGGTACACCTCATATTAAGACAAGTGCCTAACTCCTTGATAAAGTCACCGATCATCCAAATAAAATATATTATTTGTTTGTGAGATTAATTACACAAATTCTATACTTTTCTAAATATTTTACGGAGTCTGTTAATAATAATAACACGTGGTTCAATAAGTCCCGAGACTAAGTACTAAAAAAAGGTCTTTTTTATAAAATTAATTTTTATTCATCAACATAGTCTCCTCCAAGAGCGATACAGTCCCTCCAACGCTTTTCTAACTTTTCTATCCCATGTGTGTAGAACGATTTGTCTTTGGCTTCAAAATAAGCCTCCGTTGCTGCGATAACTTCACTATTTGAGTCAAATTTCTTACCCTGAAGCATTTTTTTGAGGTCCGCAAACAGCCAGTAATCGCTGGGGGCCAAGTCTGGCGAATAAGGGGGATGAGAAAGCAATTCGAAGCCCAATTCGTTAATTTTGGCCATCGTTCTCACGGACTTGTGACAAGGCGCGTTGTCCTGGTGAAACACCACTTTCTTTTTGTTCATGTGAGGCCGTTTATCCGCAATTTCGTACTTCAATCGCTCCAATAAGCACATGTAATAGTCACTATTTATATTTTGCCCCAAAACACTACCAGCTGAAATCTTCACTATCTCGGCTATCTCTCGCACTTTTACCTTCCGATCTTCCAATACGATTTTGAGGACTTGGTTAATATTTTGTTGAGTCACTACTTCATTTGGACGACCTGAGCGTTCCCCATCATTGGTGCCCATGCGACCGCGTTTGAAGTCGGCATACCACCGACAAATGGTTGCTTTAGAGGGAGCTGATCCTGCATAACATTTTATAAGCCATTGCTGTGCTTCAACGGTATTTTTTCCCATTAAAAAACAATATTTTATCAACACGCGAAACTCGTTTTTTTCCATTGTATCGAAATTACAACCGTAGTGCCACTTAAATGTTTCAAAATCAATAATTTTATTGTTCCATTTTTAAAAATTTGACACATATTCTTTTATTGATAGCCAGTACTTTTTAAAAATCAAAAGAGTTTTTAATATATGCGCCATTTCCAGGTTAGTCTCGGGACTTATTGAACGATCTAGTATAACAATCGAAACAGTGATGATAAGCTCTACACCAGGGTTGTTACAGACACGGCCCGCGACCGCAATGTGTCACAGAGAGAAGAGTCATGACTTCACTCAATTCCTCTACGGAAGTTTTAAAATGGGCACACTACATTTTTTTATTTGAATCTGACATTCTAAATTTAATATATGGCCCTCTTCAAAACTGAGTTTGTCACCCTGCTCTACACAGTAAACTCTTAAAAATAATGTAGAAAATTTAATGAACCATGATTCTAAAATAAAAGGTATACTTTTACCTTTTAAAAATGTCAATAAATTCAATGTTTAATGTTCAATTCTTCTCAACAACATGGCTAAGGCCAGAGCGCTGTTTTAAAACTGCGTTATAAACAAAAATGTAAAAGCTGTTAGTTTCAAAAAATATAGATTTTGTTTTGATTACAGTGGAAGTGATACGCGGCTTTCAACGCAGTATAGACAAATGTATTAAAACGAGTAACTAACAAAAAAAAAAAAAAAAAAAAACATCCGATAGGCGAAAAAATATGATTTCCAATGTCAATATAAATGAAACAACCTTTTTGGATTTTATCGCGGTTTATTAAGATTTTTAGATGTCCGACGTTTCAGATACTTTACAGCAACATGGTCACGGAAGGAGCCAGGGATGTTAGACGGTCTCTTAGAAATCATTGTACCGAACTAGCTAAAAAAATGGTACTGGCAACAAAAACATGGTACGCCAACACTAATTTGTAAATTTTGTCGCAAATCGCAGCCTATAATTAGTGAAAAAAATTTATATATTAATTTCGTGTACCGTTAATAGAAAACAAACCTTTCTTTTTTTGATATTCTAATTAATTGCTGTACGTACGTATGTATTATCACATGGTACGTGACACAAAATAATGCTAAATAATGGTACGTGTACCATTATAATGGTACGTCTGACATCCCTGGGAAGGACTCGCTTAATAAACCGCGACCGAAATCCGAAAAAGTTGTTCCATTATAATAAGTGAAATTCGCGTAAACATTATAAAAAAAACTTCTAGTCAACTTTTGGGTAAGGAAAGTGATGTTAAAAACACGGAAATAAGGTGCACTAATCATTACTATTTAGACATGTGTACTATTACAATTCTGTTTATTTATTTATATTGATATAATAATATTATGTACATAGTTTATAAGTACGAATAACAAACATTACAAAAAGCACAAAGGTTTGTTGGTAATGCAAAGAAATTAAATTTCAGCGTCAATCGCTGAGCATCAGTCATCAGTCACAACTGTCAGTCACAAGTGTCGGAATGTATTTGTCATAATTATACGAAACACGTCATAATTATGCAAAGCTTTAGTGGGATTTATGATAAACTAGCTTCTGCGCGCGACTTCGTCGGCGTGGACTACGTTCCAATTAGTCTTAGCGTGATGATACATAGCCTATAGCCTTCCTCGATAAATGGGCTATCTAACACTGAAAGAATTTTTCAAATCGGCCCAGTAGTTCCAGAGATTACCGCGTTCAAACAAACAATCAAACAACCAAACAAACAAACTCTTCAGCTTTATATATTAGTATAAATTAACACGAGATTTATACGGTGTAGTGTAACACAGTTCAAAAGCTTCAAATCTTACACGTACATATTAATCTATAAATGTATACAAATAAATAAAATTGGAGAATTTTTTTCACAATTTTTATATGTCTGTCTGTCTGTTTGTTTGTTCCGGCTAATCTCTGAAACGGCTCAACTGATTTTGACGGGACTGTCACTGGCAGATAGCTGATGTAATAAGGTGTAATTTAGGCTACTTTTATTTCACATTTTTTTTATCTTTTTTGTTAAATTCCATGCGGACGAGGTCGCGGGCACAGCAGCTAGTTTGAAATAATTTGCATTAAGTATTGTGTAATAAGTATGCTGATTTGTAGTTAGCGGTACCTACCAAATCATACCTTTATTTTTTACAGTAATCGTTAAACTTGTTTCAATATAATTAAAATTAGATGGTGTTAATATTTAAAAAAGTTAAGAGAGAACATTAATTTAATTTATTAATCGTTATTTTGTGTTTTAATTCGATATTGTTACTTATTCATAGTTATTATTTTCTAAATAAATAATGTATATTGTAGTAATACTATACAGAAATATATATATTGTTTCAATTTTATTGAAAAAAAAAAAACTATTTTACACACATATAAGTCAAGCCTCTTTCCCGTAAGGGTAGGCAGAGACCGCTTCTTTCCACTTGCTACGATCCTTACATACTTGTTTCGCTTCGTCCACTTTCATTATTCCTTTCATACATGCTCTTCGGTTTAGGGTACTCTTGACCTGGCCTTTTTACAAGACGTCCCTGATCTGGTCTTGAAACGTCCGCCCTAGGTCTACCCCTTCCAACACTTCCATTCACACTCGCCTTTTTTGTCAATCGTTCTTCATTCATTCTCTCGACATGGCCAAACTAACTCAGCATACCTTTCTCAATTTTTGTCAATAGCTCACGAGCCTTGTTAGACACCTTCCGACTGCTCATACAGGAGTGCAAAGCTCCATTCACCATGTTTCCTGCCAGTGGCGTAGCGTGGTTGTCGGCCGCCCGGGGCGGAAAAAATTTTTGCCGCCCTCTTATTTAGGTATTTCAATTTAATGTATAACTATACATTCACTCAAAAAAGTATCGGCATGGATTATTGGTTTATGGTTTCAAATTATTATTTTTTTTTTGTTGTTAGTATGGCGCAACTGTTTTCCATTTTGGCGCGGAGTTTGAGTGTAGAGTAGTGTGTAGTGAGGAGTAGTGTGTATTGTGGATTTCATAATGGACAAACAAGTCGAACAAAGAGTTTGTTTTAAATTATGCATCGCCAATGGAATTTTGTGTTCGGAGTCAATGAAAATGTTACAGAAGGCTTACGGTGAATTGACTTTATCAAAAACTCGTACTTATGCGTGGTACAAAAATGTCAAAAGTGGTCGAGATGTGATGGAAGATTTGCCTCGCTCGGGTAGGCCATCAACGTCTGTAACTTTAACATCGCAAAAGTGAAGGAAACAGTGACTGAAAATCCTCATTCAACTTTGAGATAGATAGCCACCGAAATTTCTGTATCTCACGAGTCGATCCGTACCATTTTTGAACTAATCATTTGGGTATGAAACATGTTGCCGCTCGGCTAGTCCCAAAGAGCTGAATTTTCTCCAAAAACTCAATCGCATTAGAGGCGCTGGGGACATGCTAGAACGAGTCAATTCCGACCCAACATTTATGAAACGCATTGTTACTGGTGACGAGACGTGGGTTTACGAGTTTGACATTCAAACTAGTCAACAAGCTTCGGAGTGGCGACTTCCAACTGAACCGAACCCAAACAATCCACGCCAAACTCGTTCAAAAGTCCAAGTCATGTTGAGTGTTTTCTTTGACTATCGCGGTGTTGTGCACTCGGAATTCGTCGATTTGAGCGTTATGCGGCGTTTAAGAAAGCAAATTCGACGAAAAAGGCCAATTTGTGGAAAGAAAATTCTTGGATTTTGCACCACGATAATGCGCTTTCGCACAAGGCCATCACTGTGAACGAATTTTTGACCAAACACTCAACAAATACCATCGAGCAACCACCATGTTCACCAGATATGGCTCCAGCCGACTTTTTTCTTTTTCCTAAACTCAAGCTACCACTTCGTGGCACCCGTTTTCAATCGGTAGAAGACATAAAGGAGATTTCGCGGCGAGAACAGAACTTAATTCCGGAAACAGCATTTAAAAAATGTTTTGATGATTGAATTATTCGTTGGCGTAAGTAATTTCTGAAGGAGCATACTTTGAAGGTGATAAAATAAAGGATGAATAACAAACAGGTTGACACATATTGATGTGATATTTTGATCTTTCCCAGGTACTTTCTTGACAGAGTAGTACATTACATACATTATTATAGAGAAATTTTCGGCAAGAAAAGTCATCTTTATTTTGTACTGTTACAGGTTATATTTGAAATAAAAAATTGCGAGCGTACAAAACATGTCAGAAGTGAAACTTCTTTGGCAAAATAATTAAACAAAAAAAGTAATTTAAAAAGAAAAACAAACAAATTGAGTGTCTACAAAGTACATATGTCAGAAGTGAAACTTCTTTGGCAAACTAATTTAAAAAAAAGTGATTCAAATAACTAATTTAAAAAAAACGAATTTAAAATAACAAAATAAAATTGAAAAAAAAATAAGCAAAGTCACACGGTGGTCACAGGCGGTCACCCATCCAAGTACTTACTGTCCCTGACGCTGCCGCGTTACCGGTCGTTCAAATTTTACCCCTCATGCGCCCAAAGAAGTTTCACTTCAAAAGTTTATAAAGTTGTCCCTTACATATAATTTAGTATGCAGGGGGTTTCGGGGGCGACAAATTGATCTAACTAGGATTCACTTCAGCCTGTAATATCCCACTGTTGGGCACAGTCCTCTTCCCCATGTAGGAGAAGGATCAGAGCTTAATCCACCACGCTGCTCCAATGCGGGTTGGCGGATATATTCCCATTCCCCTACTATGAGTAACGATCGCTATCAGGTGTACATGATAACAACCGCGACCGACGGCTCAACGTGCTCTCCGAGGCACGGTGGGGAGACCCACAAGGACTGCACAAACAGCCAGTCCACGGCAAACATCAGTATGATGATCTAGCTATGATTCATTTTTAGAAAATGTCGTTTTACCCGTGTTTTCACAAACTATATGCCCCCGGTCCAAATCCACATGTCACCAGATCGATTACCTTTTCCCCCTTTTTTTTTCTAATTGCACTCGTGTTTTTTTTTATCTGAATAACCATTCAATTTTTTTTATTTTTATGTCGGTAAGATCGAAAAATATTATTGATATTTCATAATTAAGTATGTAATTGGGATGTAAATAAAATTTCCAAAAAACACGATATAAACCGAGCTAAGCTCGTTCATCCATAGGTAAGACTAATAACTCCCGTTTATGACTAAGTAAGTCACAAAGGGGAAATTCCCACAAGCATAGACGTTGCCAGTCGCTACAAAATAAAAGGTATTCACCGACTTTGTCACAAAATAAGTAAAGAAAAATTCCGTGATCCTTTCAATCGGTCCGAATGTGTAATTCCGATAGAAATATTTTTATTTAAAAAAATAAAAAATAAAAAAAATATTTTTATTAAATTTTGCCGCCCCCTAAAAAGTGCCGCCCGGGGCGGACCGCCCCCCCCGCCCCCCATACGCTACGCCACTGTTTCCTGCATTCACTCTTCTTTTAATATCACTCTCACACTTTCCATCTCTGGTAAACTTTGAACCCAGATATACAAGGTCAAAAAACTATTTTAGCACATTTATTTGTCTCCTTTATATGTATAAAAAAAAAATCAATGTTCATAGAGTCATAGTCATATATTATGTAGATAAAAAATCTGTTTTTATTCATCAGGTCCTGGCTGACTCAGTCCACAGGAGGGCTGGGTTACTCCAGCAGCTGTGCCATGGGTCGAAGCCCACCAGGCTGTTCTCCGCATAGCGCTCTATCCCACCAGACGTCCCCAGTCAACCCCTTTGCATCACACCAGATACAGGGACAGGTAAGATCGTTGCTGCTGCTTAGTAGATATCTACTATTCTATGTTATTTTTGTACACAAAAAAACTAGAAAATTACAAAAGGCGACCTTATTGAAAAGAGCAATTTCTTCCATAAATAAAAAAAAAAAGTAAGTGTACTGAAACAAAACAAATATTTATTAAAAAAAAAAAAAAAAACGAATGTGCTTTAGAGCACGTAAGTGTAGTTTTGTTATTCTCGTACTATTGAGTACACAGTGTAGACACTAAGTAGTGATCAATATCAAGTCTTGATATGGATCACTACTCCATAGTAGGGAATATATTTATTATTTGGGGCATTCCACGCGAAGCGGACAACTAAAAAAGGTTGGTTAGTAATAATTTTCGTATATGTTATACCTATATATGCCCTCAATCCATCTGTGTAATATTATTAGAGTATATTGTTTAATTAACGAGTTATTAGTTATTAAAGTTATATGTAACCAGCAGGCCCTACTATAAGTGCCAATAAAAATATCTACGTTGAGAAAGAAGCCTATGCCCAGCAGTGGGATGTTCAGGTTGAATCGTGATGGATCGTGATCATTACAAAGCTCATTTCATCAAGTAAACACTTTTTCTATCGAATAGAAAGAATAACAAAAATAATTGTTAACTCTCAAACGAAAAAAAACCGACTACAATTACATCACAAGACAAACATCAGCTTTCGATTAAAACAAGAATCAAACTTCAAAATCGTCAAATAAATACGCATTATTAGATACAGCATGGATACAGCTCGAAAAGTGCTTGTCAGATATCAATTAAATACACAGTTATTATTACATGACACGCATCACCTTTCGATCAAAAATAATAATAATAATAATATTCATCGAAATCGATCCACCCAAGCCAAAAGTTCTGAGGTAACAAACATAAAAAATACAATCGAATTGAGAACCTCCTCCTTTTTGGAAATCGGTTAATAAAATAAAACCGGCTGTTTACAACACGACATCCGCTTTCATTATCTGAATTAAATATTAGTCTGTCAAAGATATAAATTCGATTGTCAATGTTTAAGTGACAAAAAAGGTTCAAGGTCACTTTAATATACACAGACTAAGCTATGATAGCATGATTAAAACTTACCTACATTGTTTAGACAATACAAACGTGAGTAGTTCATTTAATAACACGCCGTACGATATCAAGTATCAAACGCTTATTATTTTTATGACTGTAATCAAAACGAGATTAAAAATTTTATTTGCGTATCAACACGCCGTAAAATCGCCGTGCTTGCAAATTGGCACAGTGACTGTTTTGACAAATTCTTAATTCTGCACCGTTTGCATTTAGTATCGAATTACGGCTCAGTAAATATTTGTAATGATATTCATCTCTTGTCGCTGATAAAAGTAGGTATTTATCAAATGATTGCAGATTTATTGAATTACAGTATACTTTGTTTGACGACGCGTTGACGCAACGGTCATAAGCACTGGTTAGTAGCTACTGCGCTGGCGGTTGCAGGTTCGATCCCCACACATGAAAAACATTTCTATTGGCCAAGCAGATGTTAGCCGTGATTTGGGTGTTCATACAGTCCTTGTGGGTCTCCCCACCGTACCTCGGAGAGCACGTTAAGCCGTCGATCTCAGTTGTTGTTACACTTGATAGCGATCGTTACTCATAGTTGGGAATATATTCTCCAACCCGCATTAGAGCAGCGTGGTGGATTAAGCTCCGATCCTTCTCCTACATGGGGAAGAGGCCTATGCCCAACAGTGGGACATTACAGGCTGTATCGTGATCAATTACCTGAGACAATAAACAGCAAATTTTTCACGAGTTTGACTTTTAATTTATTAAGAATATAATGAAATTCATGACATCATACCTATTTGTAACCTTTTGCGAGGTGATTATTTTTTATTCGTCGTTTATGTTTACTGTTATTGTTAAATAACTAAGTAAGGGTTTAATTTGAAACGCTTCCTCTTATGCATACCTACTACCTATAGTAGAATACTATTATTTGAATGTGCTATCTACTGTGGACAGCCATTAAAACCGGAAAAGAATATAAATACAAATATCCATCCCGACCGCGATTCGAACCCGCAAACCGTTTGGTGTTTTAGGCGACTACTTGCACCACTACACAAGAGCGGTTGTTTTAATTATTAATAGGTAAATTGTTGTTTAATGGCTAAAACCTTCTTTCAGAGATAAGTCCATCTTTGCCATAAACCTTATTATTGTGTTAAGTTTTTCTTTTTACATATATTTTTTAAGTGCACTAAAGTATATGTATTTGTTGTTATTAAAACCTTGACCTTTTTGAAGTCGGTTAAAAAAAGGAGTCATCAATTAATTAGGCTAATAGAGATGAAATTGGGCTAAATGAATTGCAGATAAACATTATCAATTAAGCTGGTTTATTATACATACTATAAATATTAGTAAGTATAAATGTCAGCTTCAATGTTCATTCCTTTCGAATATGTTAAGTTATGATTATTAAATTCAGTTACAAAGTCGACTGTTCAAGTTACAACATTAAAAGTGCTTATAAAATATATTATGTACCTATTAAAGTTGTTTTCTCATATTATGTTCTGTAAAATCAGGGAAGGTTTAAACGGTGAGAAACATAAATAATAAGTAACGGAAAATACTAAAAACGACAATTTAATTTTCCAATATAAAATGTACCTAGCGGGGAAATTTAATGTCTTTTGTCAATAACGTTGTCAATTGGTTTTCAAATATTTATAGGTGCGTTCAGAAAGTGTTTTGAGTATATTTTTCACAAATATACGTAGGTGATACTAAGTTCACCGAGCCATCTAGTAAATAAATAAAAAAAAGTAAAATACGAAGTAAAAGATCTTAATTGCGTTTTTTGAATTCGAAAATCAGGCTATATTTAATATATAGGTAACGTAAAATATTTAAATAAGTTACTTATGTTAAAATTATCCGGATATCAGCTCACTTGTCTCGCAAAGCCTTTAAATTCTTCCCTGGACAATCCCGATATACCCGACTGCCTGCGAGTATATCCACTACCCTCATCCGGGTTATGGTAATTTGCTCGGCTCAGCATTAAACAGGACTCACAAATAGTTTTCAAACACTACTGTTATTAAAATTGTACCTATGTTAATATATGTATACAGGCAATTGCAACTTAATAATTTTGAAATCTTTATTGTGATACAATTTGTCACAATATGTGTATACCTACTTATATTATTATTGTTAGTGTAATTTTTTAATATTTTAAAGGTCGTTATCTCTGTGAATGCTGTGTTGCTTGTAATGAGAACAACAATAATTGTATTAATAAAAGTACTGTATATTATTTATTGCATATTTATGAATCAATTCTAGTCGTTTCTCTTTGCGTCTGTCGTGGCTTGAATGGAACCTTTTACTTGTTGCAGCTTGTAATCGAGTGTTATGAAACGCGCTACAATCGAAATTAACGTTGTATTTAACTGCTAATGGTACGTTTTTGACGTGTCAACAATGCAATTTTCAAAATAATGTTTATATTTGGTGCTCATATTTGAACTAGTTGATGTAGCATCTGTAACAGCATTCACATTGTTTGGCTGTAAATTATCTACTTAATTGTTTGGTTAAGGTTAATATTATTTATAAAAGATACCTTCCACCATATTTTCTATATTTGCATAGTTTTTGAAGTTTACTCGTACTTCTCATGAAAGGGTATAAGGTCCCATGGTATGAACAATATTATGGTAATATGTCTTAAGGAGTAAGCTCAAGTCAGATGTCGGAGCTGACATAAACACTTGTTTCTTATGGTCATACTATCTGTCACCCGCGACTTCGTTAGCGATAGCCTGTCTCATCTCATCTCTTATCTATCTCGTTCAGCCTATATATAGGTACGTAAGCAAGTTTATGATGAACTATACGTTCAAAGGTTATATAGTTCGGTTTTTAGCATGTTTAAGTCTTAATACTGTTCTATTATTATTATTATTTAAAATTAACATCCACGGGCCACGGCCTCTAAAATTCCCATTCCTTTTGTTAAATATCATGCATTATAATTTTGCTTATCCTCATCACACCACTTCAGCCTATCGCAGCCCACTGCTGGACAAATGCCTACACAAGTTCACGCCAAAAATTTGCCCATAGTCACCACGCTGGGCAGGCGGGTTGGTGACTGCAGGGCTGGCTTTGTCGCACAGAAGACGCTGCTACCCGTCTTCGGCCTGTGTATTTCAAAGCCAGCAGTTGGATGGTTATCCCGCCATCGGTCGGCTTTATAAGTTCGAAGGTGGTAGTGTAATTGTGTTATCCCTTAGTCGCCTCTTATGACACCTACGGGAAGAGAGGGGGTGGCTATATTCTTTACTGCCGAAGCCACATAATTTATGCTTATCCTACAGGCTATTTATTACAGATCGACAGTCCTGTGAATGCCTAGTAAAGCTAGGACGTGGTCCGACCGACGCTGACAAAATTTTTCTGTTACATTATTTTTATTTTATTTTTTTGGTGTATTATACTGTTTTTATAGCTTGTTTTTGTATTTATATGAAGAAAATGAAAATGAAAACATTTATTTTGTCATAAGGTGATACACACACTTAACTGTAACTGTAGAGTTTCTTGCCGATTCTTCTCTGCAGAATTTACATTCCGAATCGGTGGTAGCTTCTTAAAAAAAAAACCTTAATAATGACCTTAAGTTAAAATTTTGTAAATTGACGATTCGAAAGTGCTCATGGGGCTTATTTGAATAAAGTTATTTTTGATTTTGATTTTTGATAACGAAAGTAAAAAAAAAAAATAACTTTTACTAAAAAACTAAAAAAAAAAAAAACTAAACAGTAATAAAAGAAGTAAAAGTAAGTTAAGGCAGGAAAAAATTAAACAATAAAATATAAATTTATATCTTAACACTAGGTACAACACAAACTAAGGTAATGTATCCAGTGTTATAAGCAACCTTAATCTATACATTTATAAACTAGCTGACCCGGCGAACTTCGTACCGCCTAACAGTCGATTGGTATTTAAGTTCAAATTGACTTTTAAGTATTATTACGAATCTTTTGTATGGGAATATAGAAAAGTGTTGTTTTTTGACTTCTTCAGGCAATTTTTTAAATTTTTCTTTCCGTAAAAACCATTCTCGTACTTTAAGGAATATTATAAAAAAAGAATTAGCAAAATCGGTTCAGCCACTCTCGAGATTTGCGCTTAGCAACACATTTAGCGATTCATTTTTATATATATAGAGATATAATTTAGTGTTCTTATTATGTATGATTTAATACTGTTATGGCGAGTGTTATCTGAAACTAACAGACTTTAACTCAAGATCTTGGCATATAAATATAAAAGTTTCTAGAGCCTTTGAAAACTATACTAATATATAAAGCTGAAGAGTTTGTTTGTTTGTTTGGTTGTTGGTTTGTTTGTTTGTTTGTTTGTTTGTTTGTTTGTTTGTTTGTTTGTTTGTTTGTTTGTTTGAACGCGGTAATCTCTGGAACTACTGGGCCGATTAGAAAAATTATTTCACTGTTAGATAGCCCATTTATCGAGGAAGGCTATAGTCTATGTATCATCACGCTAAGACCAATGGGTGCGGAGTCCACGCCGACGAAGTCGCGCGCAGAAGCTAGTAATAAATATAATTGAAAAAAGTCCGTAATTAATCCCAACGAAGAATAAGTATATTTTAAATTTCATTCCTTTACTAAAACGACTAGTGCTTGATTTAGATATAAACATTGTCCAGTGCAATACCAAAAATAGTAACGCAACAGGACGGGGTGTTATACCGAGTGAGATAATTGACTGAATCTTGACTGGGTTCAAACGAGATAAGCTATCAAAGCTAGCGATGGCTTTAGATAGAAATAAGTTAGTAACGATATCTCGATTGCCATCAATATAAAGATACTTGTGTGTAAGCATTATATGACATATTTGAAGTTATAGGTCTTTTGGCGCGTTAGGTAAAATTATGAGAGTAAATTTTTACGATGCGCGCGCTGACGAAAAAAACCGACACCCTGAAGTTAGCTAGTCACAGAAGAAGAAGTTAGTAACGTGAAGTTAGCTAGCTAATGAAGTATACATTCTTACGTGCGTACATAAGTACACACCTTTTTTTAATGTAGTATTTTTAATTATCGGAAGAATTTTATTTTGTTTTCGGTGAAAGAGCGTTGAAGTTAAAACAATTTTTATAATTTCGTTAAAAATATAAATAATTAATATTCAGCTAGTAAATGTTATAAAAGCATAATTGAAGTGAAAAGTAGGTAATGGTCCGATTTGAAAAATTCTTTCAGTGTTAGAGAGCACATACATATATCGAGGAAGGCTACAGGCTATTATTTTCTTCAAATTAACGCGTGTGAAACCGCGGGCCACTAGTATAAAAATAAAATGAATCCCAAATATACATAAAAATAGTTATGAAATTTCCAAGAGAAATATAATTAAATTATGTTTTTGTTGTACAGTAAATCATTTCGGCTTAAGCCTTAATCCATTTAAATTTAATAACATAACATTTTTATTTGTAACAAAAATCTATTTCATTGATGAAATAACAAATTTCGCGTTCAAAGTGAATGCAATTTCCCATTGACTTGTCTATAAAACTTAAGTTTGTGTAATTGAGTTTTCACTATCGTGTTTATTAATTATCAAACAACTTGAAAACGACTTTAAATTACATCAACGAGTATTAAAATGAAGTATCAATAATGGTCTAAGAGACGTGGAAGAGCGACCTTCACCGATCATAACTCGATGAGACATATTTTTTATCTAATATAATTTATAAATAAATATGCCTATGATAACTTGCCTATCGAAAAGTAGTACGTACACAAGTAATACGGCGTAGGCAGACGGTGGTTTGTTTAGTCAACTAAATAAGCATTATTTTGACTATGCGTTGGCGTAACGGTCACAGTCTCACAACACTGGTTTGTGGCTGTTGCGCTGGCGGTTGCGGGTTCGATCCCCGCACATGGCAAACATTTGTATTGGGCATACAAATGTTTTCCATGGTCTGGGCGTTTGTGCGTGCTTGGTTAAAGGGGTATTGTGTCTGTTTCCGGACCCCACAGACAGGACAGGAGATAATCCTACTGTGGGCCGTTTAAAAAAGTACTCGTAAGATATCGCTCAATTTCAAATGGGAAAACATGATAATCACCGCCTTTCGATAGAAAAGTACCATCAAAATCAGTAAAAAGTTATGAAGTACGAAACATCAAAACTATCGTTGCAATGAGAATCTTCTCGTCTTTTGTAGTCGGTTAAAACTGATTTCGTTATCTATTTAACTTGGTCGAATAATGAAACATTAACCGTGCAGATGTATGCAATAACCGCGGAATGTAATATTGAAACGATGATGTCAATTATTCATTGTCGCTTCGAAAATGATAATTAGAATCACATACAGAATCTCTATCTATACATATAATATACTAGCTGACCTAGCGAACTTCGTACTGCCTTATTTTATTTTTCCTTAAATATAATAACTACATTTTAACTGAGGTAGGGCGCATCAGAAAATTTCCTGCTCAAAATATGGAGTAGCCCGACTGGGGTAGTACCTCCACCTCTCAGAAGATCACAGCTCAATAACACTGTTTTAGGGTTTTGTGTCTGTGATTATTAAGTTGTAGCTTAAAACCTGCAGGGCTAGCATGCGTACAACGAGATATCTCTTGACGAGAGAGATAACGTCAAAATTCGACAAAATTAGGTGTCATGTTAGCTCCCGTAGAAATAAATACCAGAGACAACTAAAATTTCTTGTTATCTCTTCTATTGACGAAACGAGAAGAGTATCTCGTGCGCGCATGTTAGCTACTGTAGACATAGAGAGATAATACGAGAAAAGGGTAGACAAAATTTTGTCGTGGCGCGCATGCTAGGCCTGCTGGTTTATATTTCATCTTGATACAACCAGTAACATCCTAATATCCAACTACCGAGCATAGGCATCTTTCTCCATGTAGGAAAAGGATTTAGGAGTGTATCTAGTTGCTACATTATAATTTGTAATAATTTTTTTACCAAATAAACATCGTCCAAAAGCAATTAAACATGTATTGGAAATTGGAAAGCAGAAAAAATATTTAATACTAGCTGTGCCCGAGACTTGGTCGGGAATTTAAAAAAAAAAATTCAGTTCGCAGTGTTACAAAATAAATAAATTTCTAAAATGAAAGTAGCCTAAGTTACTCCTTATTACATCAACTATCTGCCAGTGAAAGTCCCGTCAAAATCGGTCCAGTTTTTTCAGAGATTAGTCAGAACAAACAGACAGACAGACAGACAGACAGACAAAAATATTATATTTAATTTAAAATTATATTTTAATTAAATCTATATGACAAAAATTTAAAAAAATGTTATTTTAGTATAATTATGTTCCATGTATAGATCAATATGCATTTAGTAAAAAGCGGTTATTTTAATATTACAAACAGACACTCCAATTTTATTTATTTGTATAGATTTAAAACTAGTGCAATTTAATATCTAAAATTTAGATTCTAAATGATTGATCTTTTGTTACAGCTACAGAGTCCACTACAGTCGATGCAACCAATGGCCGTGAATAGTTACAACGCAATAAATGTGCCCTTAGGTAAGAGTCCTGTAATAATATATTTGTATTTGTATGTACGTAGGTATGTAGGCGTGTTCGAGTGCAAGGCAAACAATATACTTCTATTGTGGACGACAATTTAGAGGCTAATCTGATCTCCGAAATTCGATCTCCCATTTCCTATTAGTATGAGTACAGTGCTGAAATATTAAAAATTATGATTACTATTGAGACTCATTTTCTATATATACTTAATTATGTTTTTATTTTTATTTTTACTAGCTGTCCGGACAGACGTCGTTCTGTCTGTTATGCCTTTGTTTAAGTATCGAAACCTTCCGTGAGATTTAAGGAACATACAAAAAAAAATTACCCGAATTGGTCGAGCCATTTTCCAGTTTGGGGTTAAGCACATTCATTTTTATTGTATAGATTAATTTATGTAATATGTAATACAAAATAAAGATAGGCCTATTTGCCGCCCTCTAAAATTTTACTCCCTATGCTCCAGCCTACTTAGGTTACTGGTATTGCCTCCAACGTACTGCGAATAGGTTTATGTAAGAACACAAATAATTTCGCCTGCAATGAATGAAGACTACAAGAATGTGATCACGCCAAGCTAGTAGGCGATGGAGATTACAATCTTCGTTACATTTTAAAGAAATATACAAAATGGTAGTGATTTAGTTAAGAATGATTTAACTAGAACTAGAACAACGTAGGTATATCTAAATTTCATATTCAAGCTAATACACTTTCATATCAATATTTCAGTAATCTCTACTTTTTGCAATAGTCATATTTAAAACTACTTTATATCTCTAAAAGCATTTCTTTTCTAATATTATAAATATAGCTCTAACTCTAATCCTTCTCCTACATGGGGAAAGAGGCCTATGTTCAGCAGTGGAATATTATAGGCTGAAGTGTTATACATATAAAAAACACACAAAAACAAGCTATGAAACAATATACGCCCACAGTGCTTAGGCTATACGCAAAAAAAAAAGAAAAAATAAAGATAATGTGACAAAAAAAAAATCCGTTAGCGTCGGACCATTATACCTTTATACATACATATATACCTTTACTATGCAGTCACAGGACTGTCGATCTGTAATTCTGTACTTTTGATATTATAATAAATCGCCTGTAGGATAAGCATAATTATAATGCATTATTTTTAACAAAATATGATTTATTTACAGTTTATAACAGAGATGTTTTGTTTTATTATACGAGTATGTTTATTGTAAAATATCGGGAAATTATTACATATCAAAATAACCACTTTAAAATATTTTATCGAAGCATTCAATTTTATTGAAATACTATTAATAACATTTCAATAAAACGAAATGTTTCGGAATCAATCCGATAATTGAATAAAGACTTTACTTCAGCGTTGTAAAGGGGACCTACCTAGGTCCTGTATACGAATATGTAGATAGGTGTGTTGATAGATTTTGTGGTTTACAAAGTAACGAAATCCGGTAAACAGTTAAAAACTGTTACTATCATAAATTGAGAAATATATAAAAATTAGGAAGAAAATTAGCGAAATATTCAAGAAACAAAAATAGATAAGAAATTTTAATAAGATATTAAAGTTGAAAACGGCTAACGTAAAATATGATCTCCCATGAAAGAAAATCCAAGAATTATTTAGACTCTAAGTTCAAAGTTGCTTTTCCGATATTAACTTGTTGAGTGCGGATGTCGTCACGACAATGAAGAGTTACTGCTGTTAGCTAACCACTCTTATAAGCTTATATCTTCTTAGTAACTTATAATGCTAAGACTATGCACAGCAATGCAGATGAGCACAGCTAACAGATGGGTCGTAAGGCTATGTTGCCGCCGTAATCATGTAATAAAACACTTCATACTCAACAGTCTCCAGTAGGATTTTTTCCTGTGTCAGGGGTCACACACAATACACGAGCACAAACGCCCAGACCACGCCAGACATCTATATGGTCAACAGAAATATCTGTAGTGTGCGGGGATCGAAGCCGCGACCGCAAGTGTACAATATAATAGAAGTAGTAAACAAAGGGTTGGCACTAACGGTCATGAGGTATCTTTGGTTCCTGACACAGATTTTCATCCTGCTACTTTGTAGTGTTTAATTCATCGGGCTTGACAAATGTTACGATTTACACTGATTTTTATAAAATTTTATGATACTGTTCGGCTTATGTAAATCACACTTGTATGTTAAACGTTTAGTTATTTTCCGCAATGGGCAGGCTTTATTCTTTTTGACCAGTTTATTCAAAGTGAAGTAAAAAAAAAGTTTTTGTTACGTTTCGTAGTGGTGCGTGGACAATGTCGCTCACAAACCGTTCCGTTCCAGTTATCTCTCCTTGTGGGTCGTTACTCATAGTAGGGAATATATTCTGCAGGCTGAATTGTGATCACGATTATTAATATACACGAAAACTACTGGACTGATTTTAAGAAAAAAATTCACCAATAGAATGCTGTGTTATTACTGAGTTAACATAGCCTTTTTTTTTAAACAGAGAGTGAAAATCGTATAGCGAACGCGGGCGACACCGCGTCGAAAGATTATTATTGTAATATAAAGAAAATACGTCTTTCAATGCATTCAGTAAAGTCTAGTCAAGTGAAAAGTGTAATGTAAGACTCGATCAACCTTATTACAGACGGATCCTCAAGCCCAGGCTCCGGTTACGCTGCCACTGGAGGCTTTTCACCAAATCGTCATCACGACATTGTGACGTCATCAGATGCAGTTTCGCGGTTCTCCTTCTGGCCTGAAGGTAGGTGATTGATAATATCCACATTCAATCCCTAGTTTATAGATGATACAACAACATGATTAAAAAAAATTTAGATTGTTATTCCAATAAACATTTATAGCAAAATTGTCTTTGTCAAAATAAATTTTGGTTGACGATATAAAAATTATTTTCTATACAAACCACGGAAATTGACTGCTAGTGACATCTATCTACCGTGAATACATAGTTGTGTGAGAACTTTTTTACCCCGGTACGATTTTTCGTCACTTCGATACGAACCACGGAATGTTAATAGTTTTTAAAATTACCAATAGATAGCGCTTTATCTGCTGAAATATTTTATTAAGCTATTTTCGTAATAGCTCGGGAGGCAGCACTATAGTTGAACAAGTCATTTTATACCGGCTGAAAATCATAACAATAATAGTTTTCCCCTAACACATAACACACAAACAGCTCCGAACGTCAGCTGCTCCGATAGCGGTGGAGCTAAAGGAGACAGCATGAGAAAGTAATTGGAAAACAATCTGCTCCAATGAATTTTACGCCGAGCGAAAATGTGTTATATTATTGTTTCAATCACATACTTTAAAAAAATGGTCGTCAGCTGTATTGATGAAGGTGGGTTATATGTCAGTCACGTGCATGAACCTCATTGAAAATTTGACAAAAAAAGTAATTTTATACCTTATAAAATTTATACATCTAAATTTTTATAATTTTAAAATTATAAAGAAAACCGTCAGCCGTTTTTTTGATGGGGGTAAGACAAAGTGCATTTGAGCGTTGCATAGTCTCTTTGGAAAATAAACTGATGATCTTTACACCCATATACATTTTTTTTACATTCAAATCTATACCAATATTATAAGGCTGAAGAGTTTGTTTGTTTGAACGCGCTAATCTCAGGATCTACTGGGCCGATTCGAAAAATTCTTTCAGTGTTAGATAGCCTATTTATCGAGGAAAGCTATAGGCAATATATCATTACGCTAAGACCAATAGGAGCGTAGCACCAATGAAGAATATTTCAAAATCGGGTTTTTTTCTTTTTGAGTGCTTCCGCTGCGTAAACGGTTAGTTTCGCATAAATCATGTATGACAGAATTGATCCTATTCCACGCGGACGAAGTCGCGCGCAGAAGCTAGTTATCTTATACTTTGAATTCAATAAGTATAATATCAATTTAATATAAAAAATAACATAATACGGGATCACTTCACCTGTGTGAGCGCAACCGCAACATGTTTATACGCGAATGACAAAGACAAAAGATGTCAGGTCGGTGTACGAATTTCTTTCTCTTCGGCGACCGGACTTTACCTACATTTTGTTAAATATAGCAAATAACTTTTTTCTTACAATCTTTATCTTTAAAAAGTTTTTATAATTAGTTACATGTATTACTGTTTCCAGGAGGCTCTCCAAGTCCGAACGCCAGTGGTTACGTGTCGACGAGTAGTTTCTCTCCACGGCGTCATGATGCGGTCACATCTTCGGATGCAGCTGGCCGATTTACATTTTGGCCTGAAGGTTAGTTTTAACTACTTTTCCCTGTTTTACCGATTAACGTCAACACTATTTTATAAGGCTCAGCTTTCCATTAAAAAAGCCGATAAACTGTCACGCAGTTTGGCAGGTTACGAAATTGTAAAGTATTTGGTTCATTATAGAATTTGTAGCCGTATAAAAAATTTATGATATTTAAAAAAAATATATGTAATCATTAACCTAAAGACTAAAGAAATGATTAGTTCAGATTTTTGCCAGAATCCTCAATCGTCCTCATAATACAAAATAATGTAAAAAATATGCGGGTCAAGGTTAGCTACGTTTGTTTTGGTTTTTTAACCGACTTCCGAAAAGGAGGAGGTTCACAATTCGATTGTTTTTTTGAAGTAAAACTTCTTTAGGCGCACGAGGGGTAAAAATTTGAGCGACCGCTAACGCACCGACCCGCGACACCGGACACCGCGTGACGTGGGCTTTTTAAATTGAAACTTTTATTACATCGTCTCAAACTTTTTCGTGTGCGTATTGCATGTCGCATGACGGTCGACCATCTCTTATCATTTCCTAGAACTATGACACTAATGACAACATAAAGCTGATGTAAGTTACCTATTAAAACATAGATGGCGTGCAAAGAATATTTAAAAAGATTCCCTTTTACCGTGGTTTCATAAAACCACACAGGTTTTTTTATTCAATTACTTTTTTTAATTAGTGTTTTTTACAATTGGTTTTTTTAAATTTAGTTTTATTGAATTAGTTTTTAATTATGATACCGCCTACTTTTTCAATTAGTTTGCCAAAGAAGTTTCTCTTCTGACTTGTGTATTTTGTACGCACGCAATTATTTACCTCAGAACTTTTGACTGGCTGGATCGATTTCGATGCTTTTTTTTGGAAAGATGTCGCGTATCATGTGGTCCCATTTAAATTTAATTGAGATCTGATAAATACTTTCCGAGTTATATCTTATAATGCGTTTTTACTTGACTATTTTTTTCGGCGACCTACGTTGTATTATACCGACCGCGCATGTACCGATTTCGATGATTCTTATTTTAATCGAAAGCTGTTGCTTGTCTAAAATTTGATCAATATCTAATGATTGCTTTTATAAAACAAATATTTTATGTAGTAAAAATGTTATGGGCAACTAAGAGTCCGTGGATGTTGTCAATATAACAATAAATAAAAGAGAGTGTGTGCTTCAAACCGCACGGCAGAAGTGAAAACTTCATTGTGAATATACTAAACACAGCGACACAACAGCGAATAGCAACTGTCTGTATCTTTCTCGCTCGGGTACACTCGGCGGTCCCGATTTCACCCGATCGAGCATTTCACCTCAGAGCGTGACGGATCAGCCTAACTTACAACCTACGAAACAATGTGTCCGGTGCGCCAAAAGAAGTTTTCACTTAAAAAAAATGATTTCTTTTTGAATAATTTTTGATAATGCTTATTTACTCGACCGTTTTTCGTCTACCTACGTTGTATTACTTTACGTCTACCATGAGTTTCCAGAGACGATACACGTTAGCGAGTGTAGTTTTCTATACGGAAGAAAGATAAAGATATTATAACTAATACGCAATATAACGCATTTAAAACTATAAGTCTTATCAAGTGCTCGATAGACTCTATAGTAAAATTTAGAAATACTCATAATAGGTATGGTATAGTTAAATATTCCAGTTGCGTTTCTACGTTTACTACTGTAGTTACGTCATGTGCGCTTGTAACAAAAACTCATGGTAGACCTGATCAATGTAACTGAAGTAGTATTATATTCGTATTTATGTTCAGTGTTAATGCTAATTTTACAGAAAACTTTCGTTAACTTTTCTAATAAGCATTTGTTTTACATTCCAGTTGGCGTTAAAGAAGAATCGTCGTCGAGCATATTGTCCAACGCGACATCCTACTCGAAATGCTTCATGTAAAAGTGACGAAAATTGTCAAAGAAAATGATTACTTTAATTCTTTAAATAATTGTTAGTGAACTGCTTATAAAGTCCAATAAAACGAGCATTTGAATCAATATTATTGAATAATATATCGAGTGTATCATTAATTCATTAAATTGATTGATAAATTCCGGGATAAATTGATTGCCGGAGTGACAAAAAAAATTACAATATTGTTGTTGATAAGATCATTGAAGATATATAACAGTTTTGATTTGATCAAGTTGGCTTAATTCGGTTTTTCTTAAAAACACACTACGTATGAACTACAATATAGAACGATTAATTCTCGCGTAGAAGTTAGCCACATGGTAGCCCTTTCAGCCTATACAGCCATGTGAATTGTCATGATATGCTAGAAGCGTATAACATTTTGATGTTCAAATCAACGTCTAGAGTCGAATGTTACCTATTTTACATATAATTTTCTTGTTCCAATATTTTGTAACCAAAACTCGGCGCCATTTTTTTATGTCGTATGCTTTTTTTTTATAATTTGCTGTTACTAAATTTTTTTTTGGAAATAGGTATTGCACTAAAAGGTCTTCAGAGATTTATCAAGTCACTGAAATGCCAATTTAAATGCTCGTTAGACTGGAGTAATGTTATATGTACTCGTAATATGTGGTTGATGTTACACGTAAGGTAGGCTTAAACTTCACGATCAGAGCTAGCCTTAAAAGTTTCCTGTATTCGTAAATGACCTAATTATAGTTACGATGTTTGGAAATTTTTACAATTATACTTTGGGGTACTTATGTCTTTTGGATATTTTCATTATTGCTAATTTATTGGCATACGATTGTGGAAATTGAAACGATAATTGTGAGATTTTTGTGGGAAAATTGTGCGATAGTTATTAGGACCAGAAATTCGATTTTGTTGTCACAAAAATAATTATATTATTATAATATTAAGAAACTGTTATAAATAAGGAATTATTATAAATTTAAGGAACTTTTCGTTTGGAAATAAAGTAGAACCGATGAAAAGATAGTAATCACGAATCATCGTTTGTTTAGTTTATTCTAAGGTTAGCTCTGATTGAGAGTGGACCCTATAAAAATTTTAAAACTATAATCGGATCGTTTAAATCATCCCACCGGTGTTACTATCGAGGGGCACATTTGTAGTATAATCATGAAATTAAAATAATTTTCGGTATAAGACGGAAACAGGGTCGCTCGTGAGAAGTTCTAAATAGTTCTTAATAAACAATTTTTGAATCTCTTCATGTAATAGTGTAAATGTGTACACCCAATGACTAACTTAATTTTTTTAATCTGTTTAAGTATTCTACGATTGCTAAAATATGCAATTTCGAGTCCATTTTGACAAATCAAAAGTTATATTTATATAATTTAAATAAAATTATACAAAAAAAGTATATATTATATCTGTTTACCATTTGTACAAATTAATTAGAATTTTAAAAGAATTTACATGATCGTGATATGGTTACTCTATGGGACCTTCTTCTGTCTTATGAGCTTTGTATATATATTTTATTATATATATTTATTTATAAAATATATTTTTTAATGTCGCATTCTGAAATATGATCTTGTACCGCATAGTGGTAATTATATATATGGCCGACGTGGACAGGACAATAATAAATTGGTCTCGTAAAGAGAACAAACACATCATGAACTCCGTGCCAACCAATAATGCCCAACTTTGGAACACTTTAAAACTTTTTCATAGTAAATTCAAGATTTGTACGCGTAGCACTATTTTGTAATAAAAATATTAAAATGATAAAAAGATTCTGCAATAAGACACATCATGTTATGTAATTCCAGATATCATAAAGAATGAATAAAGTAGGGTAAAGCAGGAAAATTCTCGCTTAGAAGCTGAAGTTGTCCAACTAGAGAAGTACCCCTAACATACGGAAGATTACAGTGTAATAATACTGCTGTCGATTGGTGTTGTGTGTCTGTGGTAAGGTGACCAAAGCTCCTGGTGATGAGCAATGTCGACAACGGGGATAGGTTAGGCGCGCTAGAATATTCCTAAGTCCTGCGATGGATGTCCTGGATATTCCTAATAGGTAGGGATTCCTAGTACATTTTTTTCACCTGATTGTACTAGGGATAGTAGGGATAGTAGGGATACTAGGGATCCCTACCTATAAGTGTTGCGGGCGTTCACAGGTAATAGGTACACCTTGCCGGTATAAAATTAAACCGGTTTCCCTAATTTTGTTTGATGAGTGATTGAGTATCAGAGTCAAGTTTCCCTTTATCATGAATAGGTACTGGATCATATTTCCGAATGTACACTATATATTAATTATTAATCCGTATACATTTTACCTCTATCGTGGTTTCGGTCGATCTCTCACAAATAAAATGATCAAGCATTCCTCATATATATATAATACCTACATATATATTATTAATTGCTGACTTATTATTCTTTACTATTAGAAAAGTTAATATTAGTTAATTTCGTCAATTATAAGGCTTATGTAGTATGCGTCAATTTCTAGGTGTCGAAGCTATAAATGTACGTAGAATTTTGTAATTTATAATTAGATAAATTAATATTTTGACTATAAGTGGTTATTATTATTATTTTTTGTATACTTCGTGTAGATACGTTTGTCTTATCCAGTTTATATTGTTTTATATAATTGTGTTATTGAATATTATACTCTTATGTACGTTGAATTATTAGTGGCATAATTGAATTGTTTTCTTCTCACTCCTACGTGAGTAAAAAGGTTACACAATTTTTGTTATGAAAAAAAAAAATCACTTTACCATAATTGTACCAGTACTTTTGGACTAAGTCCAGTAATATTACTTCGTCCAAAAAAAATCAGTGTAGTTATGTATTTTTAGAAACGGTGATTGTTGGTTAATCACTTAATTTGTGTTATTGAAACTCCATTTCATGTTAGGTTCGTTGCATTGTCAATAAATGACAAACTGAATACGACTGAATTCGCAATAACGTGTTCAAGTTCGCTACTGTCGTATAATGAAAATGTTTATACTGCGGTCGCGGAATAGAAAGAAATTCGTACATCAACCCCTCATCTTTTGTCTTTGTCGCTCGCGTATAAACATATTGCGGTTGCGCTCACACAATACGGGGTCACTTAACCTGTGTGAACGCAACCGCAACATGTTTATACGCGAGCGACAAAGACAAAAGATGACAGGTCGGTGTACGAATTTCTTTCTATTCCGCGACCGCAGTATAATAATATTTGTCGTAATATGCACATGCGACTGTCTTAATGTGAATGGAGTATTTTAAATGTTTGAATTCTTAATGTTATTGTCGTTTATTTAGATGCTGACAATAAATCTGAGTGTATCGATGTCTTCAGTGTTATAGATTAAATAGCTATAACTAAGTCAATGTGATTTTTGTTGTTCTTTCAAGATTTTTTTTACTGTAAGTCTGTTGATCAGCTTATTAAAAATATGTGCGCTAATGTTATTCAAGATAATTAATAAAGTGAATCAGAAAATAAACAAACTTATTTTTGTTAATTTAAGATTCCTAACAGAAAAATGACTTTTTTAAAGTAAAAGTATAATGACCTATTTGGGTTAAACGAAAGGTAACAAAAAGAGATTTTGTTTTTTTTTTTTAAATCCGTTTATGTCATATCTAGGTACTTAGGTACTTATAATTATGTCAGATTACTATTTTATATATACCTACATTTGTTAGTAGAGATTGCTAACCGGGCCCGGCCATTCTTACTGGGCCCGGTCACCGGACCCGGTACGTAAACCGCGACTATACAAGTTTGGTTGTTTACAGTTACAGTACAACCTAGCATATTAAATTTCGCTATTTAGTCAATTAGTAGTAGTAACACTCACTAGTCTAAACTCTTAGCCAAATTTTAAGAAAAAACATACCTACTTTTAGCAAACAAGAATTTGTTTTGTTACCTACTTTGTTTTGTTACCTACTTTGCTTTGTTACTTAATTTGTTTTGTTAGCTACCAAAGTTTGTTTATCTATCTAATCTAAGTTTTTATGACACGTTTAGTACCTTAAGCTGGGTTATTAGTTTCTTATTAACCGACTTCCAAAAAAGAAGGAGGTTCTCAATTCGATTGTATTTTTTTTAATGTAAATATGTTAGATCAGAACTTTTGACAGGGTGGACCGATTTCGATGAACTTTATTTTAATTGAAAGTTGTTGCGTGTCATGTGGTCCCATTTAAATTTAATTGAGATCTGACAACTACTTTTAGAGTTATATCTAGTAATGCATACGCATTACTTGACTATTTTTTCGTCAACCTACGTTGTATTAAACCGCATAACTTTTCACTGGATATATCGATTTTGATGATTCTTACTTTAATCTTAACCAGAGCTCCTGGGGGTAGGGACACGGTATCGAATACAAAGTATCGATACTGTACTCATAAGTAGTATCGAAAAAAAGTATCGTACTCATAAAAGTATCGAAACAAAAGTATCGATACTTCTAGGTATCAAGTACAAAAAAAAGCACTCAATAGTAGGAATTGATACTTCGACTTCCAAAAAAAACGGTCGACGTTTCAAATTTCGTACAAATACTGAAGGACTGTTTCGAAATATGTCAGTCGACCAAAAAAAAAAGGTCTTCGCTTCAAATTATCGTACAAATACTTCTTTTTTTTTTAAATATCACTAAGTCGGCAAACAAGCGTACGGCTCACCTGATGGTAAGCAATTACCGTAGCCTATAGACGCCTGCAACACCAGAAGTAGGTATCGCAAGCGCGTTGCTGACCGTACCCCCAATTACTACTACTAGGTACTACTTTTTGTTTTTTTTTAAATTAGTTTTCCAAAGAAGTTTCACTTCTAACATGCGTACTTTGTGTTTTCATACTTTGCGAGTATATTACAATAACTAATGTATATCAGCCGGTCGATAAATTAAGGAAATGCAACAAATCCCATCTCAAAGCGTATGTAAGTAGTAGATTAAAATTGCAAAATGACATTTGCTCAATATTAAATCTCCACGTTCGGGAGACGCCCGTTACCTTTGTAACTAGCTTCATCTTTTACATTTTAAATCGCATTTTAAAATTTTCCCTTTGAAGAGCTCTGCAATATTACTATTTGACAAACTTACTTAGTCTAAAAGGCAACAGATTTATTTCAATACTAGCTTCTGCGCGCGACTTCGTCGGCGTGGACTCCACTCCTGTTCGTCTTAGCGTGATGATATATAGCCTATAGCCTTCCTCGATAAATGGGCTATCTAACACTGAAAGAATTTTTTAAATCGGACCAGTAGATCCTGAGATTAGCGCGTTCAAACAAACAAACAAACAATCAAACAAACAAACAATCAAACAAACAAACTCTTCAGCTTTATTATATTAGTATAGATTAGGTACACTACCTACTTATGTACGTATATTAAAGTTTAATATTTTCTTGATGTACGTTAAGATTACAGAAATATCAAAATAGGTATATATCTTTTGATATTTGAATAATCATAATATTGAAAATTCAAAAAATTCAAAATTCAAAATCATTTATTTCGTCATAAGGTGCATGTCACACACTTAACGAAAGTCAAAAAATAAAATAATATCATTTATATAAACTAAACAAAAATAACAAAAGTTAAGACAGCAGCAAAAAATCAAACAATAAAAAATAAAATTTATATCTTAACACTAGGTACATTACAAGCTTACGTAATGTACCCGGTGTTATAAGCAGCCTTAACTTAGTCAAAATATTAAGTTATAATGTCTCGGTAGACATTACCTACCTACTTTATCCTCGGCTTTATTAAATGTTACAATAAATAACAATTTCCCTAATGTAGGCCGAGAGAAAAAAAGCCGGAGGAAAAAAAACTCTCGGTACTCTTTTAAAAAAATGCAGTCAGATACAAGATAAAAACGCAGTAGTGGACCATGAAATAATCAGGACAAACACGAGACAGCCAATCGTGCGTGCCGAGACCACCACATGCCACCTGCTCACAATATATGTAACTATCTATTTACAGCGGGTCATAGACATAGCCTGGTCGAGCTTTATTCAATCCCATGCCTTTTCATCATTGAGATAATCATTAATGGTATAGTAGGCTTTACTACATAAAACTCGCTTAATAACTTTTTTAAACTTCAAAAAAGGCAGAGATTGAAGCGCAGCCGGAATCTTATTATATATAAGGATAGACATTCCTATAAAGGAACTACTTTTTTTCTTGAGCCGGCATTTAGGAAATATTAATTTGTGGTCGTTCCTGAGTGTTACATCATTTGAGGCATTTCGATCACTACGACTAACAAACAAATGCCTATTTTTCCGTATATACATTATATTTTCATAAATATACTGCGATGCAAAGGTCAGGATGTTGATCTCTTTAAACTTCTCTCTCAGAGATTCTTTACATCCCATTTTGTAAATATAGCGGATAGCCCTTTTCTGCAGAATAAAAATAATACTAATATCAGCCGCATTGCCCCATAGCAAAATGCCATAGGACATTATGCTATGGAAGTAGCTGAAATAAACTAATCGGGCTGTATCGATATCCGTTAATAATCATATCTTTTTAACCGCGTACGCTGCAGAACTCAGTCTATCCGCCAATCTACAGATATGGGGTCCCCACTGTAACTTTGAATCAATGGTGATTCCAAGGAAAACGGTTGAGTTAACTAAGTTGAGTTTATCACCATTGAGTTCTGGTTGCACATCAACTTGTTTTACATTTCGAGCAGAAAATTTAATACAATTCGTTTTTTTACTATTAAGAAGCAAGTTATTTGCGCTAAACCAATGAACCAGTTCAGAGAGAGCATTGTTTACATCGTCATAGTTAATTTCTTGTCTACGCAATTTAAATATTAAAGAAGTATCATCAGCAAACAATACAATCTCATGCCTCTTCTCTACTAAAAATGGTAAATCGTTAATATATATTAAAAATAAAAATGGACCAAGAATTGAGCCTTGTGGGACCCCCATCTGTATATGAGACCCAGATGACTTAGTACCATCTACTTCAACCCTCAGAGTTCTATCACTAAGATAAGAACTCAGAAGTTTTAGTGCGGTATTTTTAATGCCATAGTGACTGAGTTTCCTGATCAAGGTGTCATGATGAACACAGTCAAATGCCTTGGATAAATCACAGAATACACCTAGAGCATCGCGTGACTCCTCCCAAGCATTGACAATCGATGTAAAAAGCTCAACACCGGCATCAGTTGTGGAGCGTCCTCTAGTGAAACCGAATTGCTTATTATATAAAAGTTTATTTCTTGTGAAATGATTTAAAAGTTGACTGAGAATCACTTTTTCAAATAGTTTACTACAGGCAGGTAGAATTGAAATAGGCCTGTAATTAGTTGGATCTGTATGACAACCGGACTTAAACAAAGGAATAACTTTACTATGCTTCATAAGATCAGGAAATTCACCACTCATTATACATTCATTAAATATAATCGCTAAGTGGGGTGCTATGATATCTACAATTGAACCTAAAATTTTTACAGATATACCCCAGAGGTCAGCGGTGTTCTTAAGTTCTAAAGTTTTAAAAGTTTTAACAATTTCATTAGCATCTATGGGTCTGAAAATAAAATCACCTTTGCACGCATTTACATTTTGTTTAAGCAACGATTCAGCGACTTCGGGCGATGATATAAGCGCCTTGGTTGTCGAAAGTGGAATGTCGGCAAAGTGTTTTTCCAAAGCTGTTGCCAACTCATTAACCGCTTTAATAGAGTGATTGTCAATGATGAGTTCACTGACACCATTACGTTCTTTAACTCTTCCAGTTTCGGCATTTATAATATTCCAAGTCATTTTAATTTTGTTTTTACTTGATTTAATTTTATTTCTAATGAATATTGACTTGGCCGCGGCACAAACAAGTTTAAAAATTTTAGAATAGTTTTTAATATAATTACAAAAAACAATGTTTGTGTTATATGATTTCTCATGTAAGAGATCATACAATTTTTGTCTACTTTTATAGATTCCCGGAGTCGCCCAATCATTGAATGACATACAATACTTAGGAGAGATTGTTTTTGGTGTAAATACAGTCTTAAAAACACTGTTTATATGACCGCATAAAACTCCATATTTGTCATTAGCACCACCGACTAATGGTATCTCTATTTGGTTTTCAATAGTGTTTCTAAATCTCTCCATACGTTTCATGTTCACTGGAACGACCACTTTCCTCTTACTAACCTCCTTTTCCATATTATAATTGAAGCTGACTAATTGGCCACAGTGATCAGAATGTAATTTATTAATTATTGCAGAGAAGGACGGAGTCCCATCTGTAAAAATATTATCAATACATGTGGCAGTAGAGCTAGTTATTCGAGTAGGCTCGAGGAAGAGGTTAGTAAGATCACAACATTTAAACAGAGTTAAAAATCTATGACCGAGTAAGGTATCATCCAATAAATTGATATTGAAATCACCACACACTATAATGTCTTTGTTACGTTTAGCAGTTAGCTTCGTTAATAATTCTTCTAATACTGCTTCAAATTGTTCGTAACATGCACTGGGTGGTCTATAAATACTGACTATTATACAATGCGCTAACTCGATACAGGCTATCTCTATAGTTTGTTCAATGGAAAGGCTCACAATATCTCTACGTACCTTAAATTTTAGGTCTTTATTGACTATAATTAATGAGCCACCGTGTATAGCTGTCTTCCTACAGAACGAACTGGCAACTTGGTGCTTATCAAAATTAAAAACAACCTAGTATTCTTTAAGCCAGTGTTCGGTAATACAAATTATACTAATATTATATTTATTCAAAAACAGTTCTAGTTCCAGTTCCTTACCCAACAGGCCCTGTATGTTTTGATGCACCAAGTTTAAACAATGTTTGTTGCATAAGTATTTATCCCTTAATATATCACTTTTTATTTGAAATTGATAGCAAGAGGCTTTTGCCTCTGTTGTCTGCTTATTTAATTTAAATTATTATTACTAGAAGTAGTACTAAAGGTACTACTGGAGTATGTCAGTGTTTTAGACTGCTCAATAGAAGCAGCTGTTAAATTAATAGTCATGTCAAACAGTAAATAATGTGATAGCAAACATGCTATCTGTTTATAAAAATAAGTAGATAGAATAAATCTATCCTGTCTCATAACAAATGAGTCATTTTTAAATATTAAATTTATGTCAATTAATTTAATTAAATTTTCTGAATTATTGCTTAATGTAACATTATTATTTCCAATTTTATTATATATTAAAAGATTTAATTTATATCTTATTCTATTTTCACTGCAATTATCCTTAATGTATGGAAATGTGAACAAAATAATCTTTTTTACGTTAAGTGTACATAATTTGTCTAAGTAAAAGGATAACTGCTGTTGTTTTAAGTTCCCTCTTCTACCGAACAGTAATATTAAGGTAGTGGAGGGTTCATACGTACTGTTTAGTACCTTATCCATTATTTCAACTACAGTGGCTCCCGGCATACAAAAATTACAAATTGCACTATTACTATACACATGGTTCAACCTAGTACCCATATTTTTACCTAGATTATCACTATACATTAATATGTTATTTTTGGGTACAGGCATAGTAACTATGGAGCTGACATCATTTAATTTTCTTATTTCACATGATGGCTTTGTATGAACTGTGTTTGAGCATTGATGTTCATGCTTAACAAGAGAATTGAAGCGCTCTTCATTGTATTTAGAAAGTTGTATTAGTCCATCCAATGCCAATTCATGGTCACTAATCTCCTTCCTAGCAGAGATGTATTTTTCAGTCATATCGTTTAGACTATAATTTAAATTACTAATTTTTAAATTTAATGCATTGATGTCAGCTTCATAGGCTTGCTTAGATTTTTCACATTCTACAAGAAATAATTTATACTTTTTACTTAAGTTTAAGTGATTTTTTACAATATTGTTCTTTTTTACTAATTTACTTGTCTTTTCAATTAATTTATTCAGCCTAACATACTTTTTGATTTTATTTTTGCTACCGAGGCTGACTCTTGAAGGCGTACCACATGCTGTTGATTCGTCGCCTGTCAAGTCAATGGTGACAGGCTGAGATGACACAGGAGGAGTACCGGATACATTTATCAACTCGGAGAACAAGTTCTGCGTACATTGAGAACTGGCCTCGGAGGCCTCTTGTTCTAAATGTTCCACACGCTCCAGGGCACTCGCGAGCTGAGAACGAAGCAGGGCTATAGTTTTTAAATTGTTATCGTACTCATCGTAGCACTTGTCAAAGTCCCTGGATTGCCGCTTAAGGCGGTCACGTTCCTCACGAATCTCCTGGAGCTGCGCATGTAGCTCAACCATTTCATTTTTAATAGCACTATTTTTATTGACCCGTAGATATTTTATTAATATTACTTATTATAGTGAAATTGTATTAAATTGAAATAAAACCACGTGGTTTACTTCAGTGACATTTTTCAGTTAATTAAGGAATTGTTATTAAGGTTTAAAGTGACGTGTCTTCACCCCTCCTCCATCCACCATCTCCAAACCATTCTTATATTCTATAATTTAGTATCAGCAGTAGGCGAGTAGGCGACTACGCTCCATTACAGAAGAGGACTGGAGGACGAATTTTAAGAGCGCGGAGTACTTTGTACCATCTTCAGTTTTAAGTATTTAGGTACATGTATAGCTCACACAATTGTCGTTTTCTTATTAAAAAAAAATAACACTGAAAATCCTTATAAATTATCTCAAATAGTACCATTAGTCATATACAAGATAGGTACACGCGAACGGCATATTATATCGAATACAGTACACGTCATTTCTAAGCTATATAGCAAAAATCAATCAAGAAGAAGCAGTACCTACTTTAGGTTCAGTTGTAAACCTAATCGTATAATATGTCAATCAACCCCTGCCTCTATTGGAAATCATCATCATCATCATCATTTCAGCCTATTGCAGTCAACAGCTGGACATAGGCCTCTACAAGTTCGCGCCAAAAATGGCGTGAACTCATGTGTTATGCCCATAGCCACCACGCTGGGCAGGCGGGTTGGTGACCGCGGGCTGGCTTTGTCGCACCGAAGACGCTGCTGCCCGTCTTCGGCCTGTGTCTCAGTGTCTTGTGTATTATCTACTGTAAATGTTTATTTATTGTATGTGATTTAAATTAATGCATTACCTTCGAAAGCACTTTGTATATTAATTTAGATTCAGATAAAAATATATTTTATACATCGCATTTTTTTTTTCAACAAGACTGGCTATTAACTCTGCAGTCTCTTCAGGTTGGTTTGTTATAAGGCTTTACTGACTTAGAACCTTTGTAGTAGACAATATTCAATATTTTCTTATAGCGATAGTGTAAGACGTTCTAAGGCTGCCCATTGTTGTTTATTATGTGCTTCACATTTAACCAGGAGAATTTTACAAAGGGTATTTTATAAGAATTGCGACTTACTTCAAGGAATTTACAAGCAAGATCCTTTGCGAGCTAGTTTTTCTTTCTAATGTCACAATGCCTTGTTGAGATTTTCTTAAATGGATTTATGTACCTACATTTTATATACATGTAATTATATTGATAAAATACATAAGTAATAACTAGCGACCTCTGTCTATCCATATTTTTTTACAAGATAAGTAATCACCAACATTTCATATAAGACTAGTCGACCCGCGCCCACTTCGTTGGGCGTTAATTATTATCTTTGTGATGCAATTATGTTGTGTAGTTCTTAGTACTGTTTTATTAGGTTCATTGTTTAGAATTTGACGTATAAAATTTTAATAATATCGTGTATTTATTATTTTAAATTACAGAACCAAATAACATACTATAAAGAACAAATTTTATAACACTTAAATAAATAATATGTTGCTCCAACGCCATCTATAAAAAAGCGAAAAAACTTCGTCGTCGATAGACTAAAATAAGTCTAAATAAAATAAATAGACTAATAAATAGTTATCTAATAGCGATAGATGGCGTTAGTTTCTTTTCCATTTTGATAATATATTTTAATATTTTTCTTATTTACTGAATTTTTTTGTACAATTACAATAAAATATAGCCTATGTCACTCTTGAATAGTGTAGCTTTTTGTTAGTGAAAGAATTTTCATGATCGGATCAGTATTTGCGAAGATGACCCCCGATATACAAACAAAGTTATAAACTTTACCTCTTTATAATATTAGTATAGACTAAAACCTTCTCCGAAATACGCTGCATCTTATGGTAAAAGTACTATTTCGATCGGTTTGGTAGTTTTTGCAGTATAACCAAAAAAAAGCTCGGCTCGGCTCCGGCGCTCTCGGCGTGTATTAGTAAAGATTTTGTACTTATTAAAAAACTCTGAGAACTAATTTAATATTTTAGCCAAAAAGCTCGCTTATTTTTTTATCCGATGTTTTCAAAACAAGTATGAGATCGGATCTCCGCCCATTGCTATCTAAAAAATAACATATAAGTTTGATAAATAACATAAAAAACCAAAATACTTATTAAATAATCGTATAATAATATCCAAGTTTAAGTATGGATCGATGTGAAAACATGTAAAATTAACTTGTTAACCAACTTTCAAAAAAGGAAGTTCTCAATTTGATTGTATTTTTTTAAAGTTTTTTTTTAATATGTATTACCTCAGAACTTTTTACTGGGTGGGCCAATTTCGATGAATTTTTTAATCGTTAGATGGTGCGTGTAGTCCCATTTAAATTTAAGATATCTGACAAGTACTTCACTATTTTTTCGTCAACCTACCTTGTTTTACTTGTCGATGTAAATGAAGTCAGTTTTTTTTTTGTTTGCGAGCAAACGCAATTGTTTTATTTAATTGCATACAGCAGACGCATTACTTGTCGGAGCGTCAAACGCAAATCGAAGAGCAGGGCGAAGTGCACTGTCCTGCTTTCCACGTTGTCAACCCTACGAACTGTCTCGTATTTCGCAGTATATTGTTGTATGATGTTACTACCAGTCCAGTCTCAGCCGAACGCACCATTAAGAAAATCGAAAAAAATTATCAACATAAATTTTTAGGAATTTCCGGACTGATTTGCGTTATCACTACATAATATAAAACAAAGTCGCTTCCCGCTGTCTGTCTGTCCCTATATATGCTTTGATCTTCAAAACTACGCAACGGATTTTGATTCTTTAGTAAATAGAGTGATTCCAGAGGAAGGTTTATATGTATAATACATGCATAATATAGTAGAGGAACAATGATACTTTTTGCAACCGTGCGAAGCCGGGGCGGATCGCTGGTTTATTTGTAATAAACAAAAACTTTATTTTTTATTTTTATATAACAAGGTCGGCAAACAAGCGTACGCCTCACCTGATGGTACGCGATTACCGTAGCTTAATGACGCCTGCAACACCAGAAGCATGCCGTTGCCGACCCTATCCCCAATCCCCCCCAGGAGCTCTAGTCACCTTACTCACCAACAGGAACACAATAATGCTTGAGAACAGTGCTATTTAGCTGTGTGTGTGTGTTCTTCTGTAAGGTCGAATACTACCCCAGTCGGGCTGCTCCATATTTTGAGCAGGAAATTTCCTGCTGTGCCCTACCTCAGCGTCCTCAGTTAAACTAGAGATAATAATTTAAACATACATAAGATAAGCTTACTACTGAACTCAAAGTAGGTAATTAATTTAAAGTCTCTCTTGTTAACATTTATATAGTAGCTCAGTACTTTAATATTTTGATGATGAAAAATTGTACGATTCTCCGATGGTCGTTGGTAAACAAAATTTGATACAATATTGTTACTAGTAGTTGTACCTATTTGCTTTTTAAAGAGCTTGCTCATATGTACGGTCAGAGGATGCCGTATTACCAATACACACCGGTGCCACTACTCGAACGCGACGGAGTCCGGCTCTACTGGGACCTGCCTATTGCCACAGACAGGACGATACTGGCGAACAAGCCTGATATCGATATATATCCTGATATGATATCGTGATGGACAGGGCACGGTCGAGGGTGTTTTTGGTGGACATCACCATCCCGCATGACGAGAAACTCGTGAAAGCCGAAACGGAAAGGAAACGGAAAAAATATCTGGATCTGGCGCACGAGATTGTCGACATGTGGGGTGTGGGGTCCGCTGAAATCATCCCTATAGTAATATCTGCCAACGGTTTGATCCCGGCCAGCCTCGCTCACCATCTGAGGCAACTGGGGATCCGTAACGGTTCGCTCGCAGCTAGGATGCAGAAGGCGGTGTTACTCGACTCCGCTAGGATTGTCCACCGGTTTCTCAGCCTACAGCCCTAACCCCTGGCCGTTTGATCTCCCTGCCGGGGCTTAATCCTCCACCCGCTTGTATTTATATATGTAAGTATATGTAAATTTATTATATTATTTATATAAGTATTTATTATATTATATATGTATATATTATTTACTAGCGGACCCCGCAAACGTTGCTTTGCCATATATGCTATTAACCCCCGCAACCCCCACTTGTGGGTGAAATTTCGTAAAATCCGTTCTTAGCTGACCTCTACTTGGCGAAAGGAATATTCCTACCAAATTTCAAGTCTCTACGCCTTATGGTGTTATGGTTCCAGAGATATCGTGATGAGTCAATGGGTGGAAATCTCTTTTATATATATAGAGATATATAGATTAAACGGGTGGAGTGACATCCAACATCATAATAATAAGTATGTATAATATATAATTATATGTTTTATACCATTATTGATTTTTTATGATAGGGAATTAATTATTCTCGATTATTTTAAGCCTGTGAAAAAAGAACACCTTGGTGAAAACAATATGAGGTAGGTACAGTATAAATATATACACACATAATATTATACACGCACGTTTTGGGAGTTTCAACAAGTGTTTGATCAAATTGTCACTTTCGCAGACCTTTTTGTTAACCTCATAACTTCCTTCCTGTCCCAATCGTTGTTTTATTTTATTTGTATGTTCTTTAATTTTATTTTATAGATTATAGAATAAGCTACCGCAATAAAGTGCGATAAAATCGCACACTAGAGAAATACAGATGTCTGTAACTAATTTTAAAATTGATATAAAATCATCATGAAGAAATTAATGAAATTTTTTTAAAATTTCAACCGTTGATATTTTTTTTAAAGTTCTTCTGATAAAATTTGTCTTCAAAATCAGTTGTTAATAATTTATTTGTAAAATTATACGTTGAAATATTCTAAATTGAATCTTTTGAAGTAAAACTTCTTTAGGCGCATGAGAGGTAAAATTTGAGCGACCAGTAACGCGGCAGCGTCAGGGGTGGTTAGTACTTGCATGGGTGACCGCCTGGGAACACCGCGTGATGTTGGCTTTTTGTTTTTTTTTTTTCAATTAGTTTTTTGAATTAGATTGCCAAGAACTTTCGCTTCTGAGATGTGTACTTTGTACGCACGAAATTTAAAAAAATAATAATATTGTTTTGAATCAGAATTCTAAAATTGATTTCCACCGTTAGTAAATTATTATATTTACATGTTAAGAAGTCGAAAGTTCCTTTTAATATAATTAATTGTCATTAAGTTTAATTTTAGTTATTATACTCGTAAAGTTTGTTTCAATGAAAGTCAAAATAGGGTTTTTAGGGTTTATTTTAGACATTAAAATTCTACAATCTACGATTACATCATTGGTATAATTTAAAACATTAATATTCAGAAAATATTTTGACATAAATGTCGCAGTCAGCAAGCTTAATTCTACTTACAACCAATGAACGAGCCGAGTCACTACACGCCGTTTGGACAGAGGATATATTCAAGGGCGGATCCAACTTAACGCCGGGGGGGGGGGGGGGCCTCACATAGTCGTGGAAAGAAGCTATAATTTAATTTAGGTAATGATAGATACAGGTAAAAAGTAGGTATTTTATTAATGTATGTAAGTAGACCCCCCCCCCTGGATCCACTAGGTATATTCGGAATCGGATTCAGCTTTTTATAAAAACAGTCGAACAAATGATTTGGTTTGGTAACAGTCATCATTAATCGATTTAGCATTGATGTTTTTGTTTGGGTTTGTAAATAAATCTCGTTAATTAATGGGATTTAAAGACAATACTTATTTGAGTTTTAGGGTTAAGGGTATGAATGGGAAAAGAAAGTTTACATGAAGTGTCTTGAACTATTTATAGTACATAATTTTGAGGCTATTCCAAAGTCGAAAAATTATATTTTCGAGAGATACATCTCTGACTATTAAATTTCCATTGTGTTTAACGTTTTATGTAACTGCTTATAGAAAAAAACCAGAGTATTCAGGGAAGTTTTCAACCGTCCATTTGAAAAGGTTTCACGGATCCTGAGATCCCGGAAAGGCGGACTTAGTGACGGACGGATACATGGACGGACGTTCAGGATTAGAGAGAATTTTTGAAAAAAAAAATTAAGTCCTAGTTTGCCTTTTCGATTTTAGCTAGTTCGATAATGTTACAAATCCAAATCACTGACCTCTATTATTGAACGGTTGAATGCCGCGGCAATGAACAACGTCGTTTAGTAACAAGGCTAGCAATTACTTAAAATACGGACTGAGACTGCGACATACGTGAAAATTTAATTAATTTGTAATAAATAACATACATTAGCTTTAATACCTCATTAATTCCATTTAATACACGAAATACTTATTTATATAATTTCAATAAATCTAAAGTATTTTTTTTCGCAAAAATTACACAAAAAAAGTTTGCGGTTTTCAAGAAAATTTTTTTTCAATTTAATAGATTTTAAATTATTTTACTGTCTTGTAATAAATAACTTGAAACAATAAGTATGAAGACGTTACTTAAGCTATACAGTAATATTATTCAATACATTTAAATATGGGAATCTTATAAGACTTTCCCCTATATTTATACTTACCGCTATGAAAATACCATGAAAACATTAAACATTTAGATATTTTAAGTTTGATGATTTTTTTTTGTGTTTTTTACGCTTTTTCAGCTACATCAAATTCTAAATACTTTTTGATTTCAAATTGATCTTACTTGCAATTAAAATTACGTCAAGAAATGACTTTTCAAACATTTCTTATAGTCTATCGATTAAACATTATATCGACTATGAAATAAGTCTTATGACTAAAAATGTAAATAATAAAAAATCCGACTAGCCAAATCAAACTATAAGAAAAATCCTTATGAATAGTATTTTTTTTGTTTCGTTACCTACTCATTTTTTTTATTTTTTTTCTCTTTCTATAAATAAATAAAGCCTTTATTCACTGACCATTTTGTTATAACTTAATTATTACAATAGTAAGATGAATATACAGTGAATACAATTACAAGTAGCACTACACAATTACAGTTTATAAGTATTTTAGTAACCTGTTTCTTTGTCAGGTTGTCCTTCGACATAGGCCTCCCCTAGTTTTCTTCTCGTTTATGCTGAAGGACGTATTTCTATGGGTTGGTGGTCTAACAACCCCACGGAGACCAGAGAGGTTGGGGTTGTTCTGCTTCCGGTTACTTTCTTTTACTACCGCTAATAAATTGCAAAAGATATCTTAATCGTAAATCAAGTTGTAGTCGGATTTAAAAAAAAAATGTGATGACAAAAGAAATCATCACAAAATGAGATCTATTAACAGAATCTTTCTTTTTTCTTTTTTCTCTTACTTTTAAAAATAATTTAATAACTTTACAAGCTTTGGCATACATTATTATTAATACATCAAAAAATTAATAGACGATTACTAGATGACATTCTAGAATCGTCGATTAAGTTTTTTTTTTAATTCCTAAAACCTTACTTTCATAGATTTGATCTATTTTTCATTTTGCGACGTCTCATTCATAGAAAAGAAATAAATAAAGGTGCCCATTATATCTAGAGTAACCACACACATAATATGATTATCGTTTTTAACAATACTAATGTGAGTAGAGTTCACCTACTTCACTAAAACTACTGTTTTCAATTCCGTTGTGCCAGTGTTACTAAGTTTTAAAATAAAATCATTACATTTTTTATTATAATTACTATCAAATCTTGTATATATAAATAACTATCTTTTTTATTTCTTTATTATTTTTTAAGCATATACGTAAATAGTATTTAAAATATATGAATATAATTATATCATCATTATTAGTTATAAATATAGTGTTGTATAAATATTTTTGTAGATCTAAAGTAATACGGGATAAGAGAATAGGGTTATATATTTTGATTTTTTTTCTAAATGCGTATATAAAATAGAAAGGAATGTATCACTAATATTAAAGTTTATTTAAAATCATACACCATTTCACATTGCCTATTTTATACAGCTAAAAGACTAAATAATGCGCATCCAGTCACAATCATCAGCCTAAGTTAAGTAAGTAATAAGAAATCAACTTGTAAGTTAGGTTTCGAGACAGCTAGAACAAACGTGTCGATATTTTATCAACCAGTTTTATAGGACTACCTATAATAGGTGATCGTTCTAATCATATTAGTTCCGCTAACCAGAGCTGTGGTAGTCAGTGGCTTAGTAGATTACAGTAGCTCAGTGAGCTACTACATAATTTATGTTGGAATGATATTATCAAACTTACTAAGAATTATTCGAAATGTCAAGAAAACATTATTTTTTTTAAATTTTACATTCATTTCAGTGATCAAATACCGGTCTCTGATCGTGAACCAATTTTCATAGAAGACTTCAAGTGCCATTGGGTTCAATCAAGCTAGATTGACGTATAGGCACTGATTAGTAAACAGTACTACGTACTGTATACGAGTATAGGCGAGACTAGTGTTTATGACTGGACCCGTATAAAGTTTAGCTTATATTTAAATATAAGTTGCTCGTTTTCAAAATACGTTTCTTTTTTAAGCAAAATGACTATTTATTTTTATTTATTTATATATTTTTATTTATTTATTCAAGTAAATTAGGTACGTTTGTCTATAAAAAACAGTAATTGATAGTGGAACCCAAACTAAGCTATGCTTGTATCTTGGGCCCCCAAAAATTTTAATTTATAAAAAAAAATTATAATTATAAAAAAAGTATAATTTTTAAAAAAAATTTATACTTTTTACATTTTGATATACTTTTGTCTTATACAATTGATGGCCAGAGATAAATGTGTATTCAATTAACCACGTCTTGATTGTGAATAGAAATTATAAAACAAGATTAATTAATAATATCTATATCTATAGATCTATAGAAATAAATGAAATTGGAGTGTCTGTTTGTAATATTAAAATAACCGCTTTTTACTAAATGCATGTGGATGTATACACGATACACATACCAAAATAAAATATCTTACAGTTTTCGGTCTGTATTCTCTCTCTTCTGAAACGAATATCTGAAACGGATGGATCGATTTCGACGGGACTTTCACTGCCAGATAGCTGATGCAATAAGGAGTAACTTAGGCTACTTTTATTATAGAAAATTTATTTATTTTTTAACTCTGCGAACTGAACAATAACCTTTTTTTTAAGTGAAATTTCTTTAGGCGCATGCGCGCGTCAGTACTTGGATGGGTGACCGTCTGGGAACACCGCGTAACGTTGGCTTTTTGTCTTTTTTTAATTTTTTTTGTTTTATAAATTAGTTTTTTTTAAATTAGTTTGCCAAAGAAGCTTCACTTCTGACATGTGTACCTACTTTGTACGCACACATTTTTTTTTTAATTCCACTCAGATGAAGTTGAAGGTACAGCTAGTATGTGTAATAAATGTCTACTAAATAAATATTCGGATAAATAAATATAATTGATCTTGATAACGGCTTATGATCGACATTAGTCGAGATTAAGGATTACGGGATAATCTGACGTCCTTCGTAAAACTTATTATGAGAAAAAATCATGGTACCCTGTAAATTCCTAAACGATAATAATTCTATAGTTAAAAAAATTATGTGTGTGTAAAAAGTTAGACTTACATAAATTCAGATAGTCACAGCTTAGAAAGAAATGTATTTTGATTACATAATAATAAATTTCCTAATTACTTTAAAATATCAAATATTTAACTTCATCTATGAGCAATGGGTCACATTGTTACGAATACATCTAAGAAAAACTTACTTAATCTTGATTTTAATTATCTTGATCTTATATATCTCACTTTACGTCTTCCGATTTCTCTCGACTTTTCAGAATCGATCGAATAAATCTTAGATGGTAAGGTGGCTAGCGGGTGCAGCCAAAACAATGTCATACAACATAACAAAAATTTTACATACATTTCTATATAATGATAGCAAAATACGTTCAAACAAATACCTTCAGCACCAACTCTCTTGCTCCACGACGAGAATATTAATACACTGTACCCTCTTAAGTTTAGAGTCCATATCACAATATAAATGCCAGGTATCAAAAATAATTTACAATAATGTAAATTTTCGAAAATTTCTTTTCCACACCAACTTTAACATTTCCAAAATTAATCATACCCTATTCCACATATGATTTATTTGGAATGGTCGATCTGCATTCTGTTCATTCTGAACGACTTACTCCTCTGCTCAGATATAACGTGGATGAGACACGGGCTACGCTCATTAGTCAGGGAGTTCCCACGTTCACGAGCTGGATAATTCGGAGCTACGTATGATGTAGCCTGAATCTGGGGCAGTCTTTCAAGAGTCTTCAAGGCGTGCTTAGACTCCATAAGCCTGAAAATCACTATACTATAAAATACAGATGTTACTGAGTAACAGTAAAAATTAAAAGAGAGCCCATGAAATTCGCTTAGCGAAATAAAAGTCGCATTTCATTAGTTCGCTTTGCAGTGTAAATCAAATTAGCGTTATTGAGGACTATTTAATTTAAAATTTTACCTATTTTCGATCTTCGTTAATCTCCGTTTCACGTTAGCCTGTTTTTCGGCAACGTCGTTCATAAGCATGTTAAACCGGTCCTGAAGCATGTTAATCCTAGTTTCCAGTTTGCGAACGGTATCCTTGAGGCTTATCTGTGTTTGCTGGGCATTTTCGAATATCGTTTCGTCGAGAAGTCCGTCCTTAAAAATATAATATCGATATCAATAGAAATAGTATAAACGAAATTTTTTCGTCATGAACACGAGAATAATAAAAATTAGTTACTACCATTAACCAACTACCAACGACTAACAATAAATATAATTTACGTAAAGTAGTGAGTAAATATTATTATGAATAAAATAAACTAAACTATTATTGCCTCTAAATACATACGAGTACCTATACATATCGCGGGCTTCAAGCCAGAGGGGCGTATAAGCAATAACCCTACTTTTCAGGAGACCAAAAAAACTTAATAAGTTTTTATTCAATGTATCTCTTTAGCTGAAAATTTGCATGTGTCTATGAAAGTACTTCCTTAATAATGTGAGATGCTCATTTTTTAAGTAAGTATTAAAAAAACTTGGAATATTGCACTTATGTCTATTTGGCTCGACAGTTTTAGGCAAATCATATGTCATTTTTTCTCAGAAAATGCTTTTATAGGATGGACGTATAACACAAAACTTTTATATGCAATGAAATATTTAAAAAAAACATCTGAAATTAGTACAAGTATCGTAAAATGTAATTAATAAATATTTTTTACACAATTAAATGCAGTATTTCTATCATTTTTGAAGATTATACGTCCATCTGGCTTGTCAAAAAATATAAAATTAGTTTCATTCCAAGATAGACGTAAAGACTTTTTAGGGTTAGTTTCGATGGTAGTGAAATAACACCAGGAACAAAAATAGTTTAAAATATTATTGGAACGAAGTTCCTTATGGTGCGTTCCGTAACGTTAAAAAAAGCGTAAGAATTTTATTTATAAACCTGTATGATGGCTATACGGTGTCTAATGTATAGTCTACGTTTTGACTGTTATTATTATTGCAGTTTGATATTATTATTAACACTCATCATCATCATGACTTCAGCCTATCACGGCCCATAGCTGGACATAGGTCTCTTCAAGCTCACGCCAAAAATGGCACAAAATTATGTGTTTTGCCCATAGTCACCAGATTACTCAAAAAATACTAATCATATCTCGATCAAATTTAAATTAAACTACACGACAAGTATTAGCTTTCGAATAAAGTAAGTATCATCAAAATCGGTAAACCCAGTAAAAGTTATAGGGTTTGATATAACGTAGGTCGACGAAAAAAATAGTCAAGTAAATACGCATTATTAGATAAAACTCGAAATGTACTTGTCAGATCTCAATCAAATTTAAATGGAACCAAATAACATACAACACCTTGCGATTAAGAAAAAGTTCATCGAAATCGGTACAACCAGTCAAAAGTTCTGAAGTAACATACATAAAAAAATACAGTCGAATTGAGAACCTCCTCCTTTTTTGGAAGTCGGTTAGTAAACTTTTAAAAGCAATCAAAAACTTAGAACAATTTACACTAGTACTACAATAATAGATAATTATTTTATCTTTGGTCCTAATTAGCATTCGAGAATTGCAGAGACCTTGATAGTCATCACACAGTATCTGAGTTCTCGATCCTTATTCCGCGCAGTTGTGTCACGATTCAGCCTGTAATATCCCACTGTTGAGCATATAGGCCAGTCAAATCGTACACAAAAAAGGGCTAAAATCGCAAATGGTCTGCTAGTTCTGCTTTTTTCATATGTTGTTAGGATCAGTACCAGTAGTGAAAATGTAGTTTTGCAACTTCGAAAGACGCCGTTTTGTGCTTAAATCAAAGGTAATTAAATTTACTACAACCTCTCTTGATTCGACGTTCGTCGTAGGATGAGTATTTCCCACCGAAATTTGGGTCCAAAGTTGGTCAAAACTGTAAACTTCACTTTTTTGGAAAAAATGATCAACTTTTGAAGAGCTTTATCTCGGCTTCTATTTGACCCACAGAGCTGGTTTTGGGCTCAAATTGTAGCTAATTTAAATTACTTTAAAAATGTATCCTACATGTATTCTCTAAAAATGCACACTTTGGAAGACATCGTGAAAAAACCGAAACAAGTGTCAAAATTTCGTGGTTTTTCGAGCGCCCCAAAGTTAGCACAGGTCTTTCGAAGTTGCAAAACTGGATTTACACTACTGGTACTGATCCTAACAACATATGAAAAAAGCAGAACTAGCAGACCATTTGCGATTTTAATGTACAATTTGACTGGCCTAATAGGCCTCTTCCCCATGAAGGATCGGAGCTTAATCTAAGTTAATAATTTCCTACTATGAGTAACGATCGCTATCAGGTGTACATGATAACAACCGGGACTGACGGTTTAACGTGCTCTCCGAGGCACGGTGGGGAGACCCACAAGGAATGCACAAACACCCAGACCACGACAAACGTCTGTATGGCCAATACAAATGTAGTCGTGTGCGGGGATCGAACCCGCAACCGCCCGCGCAACAGCTAATCGCAATCCAGTGCTGTGACCGCTGCGTCATCGCGGCGTCAGTTGCGCAGTTGTGTGTATTGTTCCGAATAGCCAGTATGATAGCCGACCTCCGGTAGGAGATGACACCTCAAGAAGAAGAAGAATTAAAGAAAAGTAATTTACCTAAATAACATAAACTGCTATAAAAATCTATAATGATGAAAAACACAAATGACGTAGTTCTTCTATTATAGCTTAGCTGCACTTAGTAAGTAGGTACTTTCCCTTTTATTGTATGTCACGACATTATATTGGTAGATCATAAATGAAACTCGATAATCGTATCAAATCGTATATACATTGTACGTATATACCTACGTCTTTGTGGTCCGATACACAATTCATCATTCGTGGTTACGACCGCGGTACGACTTTCTGGCATGAAAATAATATCTGACTTCAGTTATACGTCAGTTATACGCCTGAAAGTATTTTATTAATATTTTCTAAAATAATTTACCTACAGTTACGAAAAAAACAGAGGTGGTGTATCGATAAACTTAGAAATGATTGACGTAATAAAAAAAAACGATTTTTTTTTATACGCCCCTCTGGCTTGAAGCCCGCGATATTGAAATGTAACATACTATTTACTAAGGATTTCATTAAACATTTTCCACGAAAACGGACCAGGTAAGATCGACGTACAAACCTTGCGCAATAGCTGACAGCCACGTTCAGTCAAAGTTGCGCGGGCGTCTGGGTAATCTGCGAGGGCCTCCCACAGGTCCCTTTTTGCCAAGCAAAATAGATCTGAGTACCCGAGAGATCTTACGTTAGCTGTGCGTCTATTGCCTGTGCGGTTACCAGCAATTTCCAATACACTGACTTCCCCGAAAACAGATCCAGCACTCAGCGTAGCGAGAACTGTTTTGCCATCATCAGCTACAACTTGAAGCCGTCCGCGTTTCACGATATACATTTCCTTTCCGACATCGCCTTTTCTGCATATATAATCGCCGGGACTAAATACTTGAAGCTTTAATTTCAAAACTAGTGCCTCCAATAATCCAGGTTCACAATCTTGGAAAATTCTTACTTTACGCAGAGTATCTAAATGAACTCGAATCGCAATTTCGGCTTTCAGTTTATCAGGCAGGGAAGACAAAACCTTCTCCTCATCCAATGCTCCGCTTTCCGCCCAGGTGTAAGCGAACCAGCGAATCACTCTAGCCGCCAGTTCACCACCCACTTTGCGGAACGCCAAATACTGCTTAACGCCGTCCATCTTATTTTGAAATTCGACTCGAGCGACATTCATGTTCGAAATCATGGATCCAATATTACCCACAATAGTCGCAAAAATTAAGACACCAGCCAAGAAGTCAGTCACAACGAAGAGATATTCAAATTCGGTTTCTGGTTGTGGCGTTTCTCCAATAGTCGTAAGAGTTAAGGTAGACCAGTAGAAGCTATAAATATACTGGTGCGCCAGGGTTTCGTTTTGAGCTCCGGTTATATTATATACCCAGTTGTCAGTTCCAAATCCTATAGCGTAGCTGATGACGAAGTAGAAGCAAGCATTCCAATGTATTAATATTAAAATACTCATTACGACCTAAAACATCACAAATTTTTTTTAATATTACAAGTAAAACTCTAAATAAACTGAACCGCAAAGAAAAAGGGTCAGCTGGAAAATTTTCAAAATTTTTTTTTATAATAAACAATTGAATAATAAATCTAAATAATTCTTCGATAACTTTAAAAGTACCTGACCTAGCTTTATGAAATAAAGACTTAATTAAAGAATATTTTAACGTGATTAAATGAAAATAAAAAATGAAAAATTCAAGCATATTATTTTTAATAAATGTAAAATAGATAAAAATGCATAGTTTTTCAATATTTTCGTAAATGTAGATTGGTTACAAATGTGTCGTTTTCACGCATTTATAGTATTTTGTGTTGCCTCCGCGAGCTCGCAATAAGCGATTTGGTATACTTTTTACTAGGTTTTTAAGGCGATGCGTCGGAAATATTGTGCCATTCCTCTACTAGAGCTTTCTTCATTTCTCGAGTAGTAGATTACACTTGGCAGCGGATTCCATTGACGTACAAAACGTCGTCATAGTTCCCCCATGCATGCTCAATGGGCTGTGGGCTGCTCAATGTCGAGGCTGCTTGCTGGCCACTCCATGTGTGTAATACCGACTTCTTGATAATAGGCAAACACTATCTGAGGGCGGGGGTTGTTAACGACATGATGACTTTAGAATTATTGAATATTTTATATTGAAAATTTTTAGAATTATTAGGAAATTTATAAGGCAGTGACAACACATTTATAACTTTTTTATTGCTTAACTAAAACAAACGCGAAACAATTGATGTGAATTTTTGACGTGACAACGTCTAATAAATCGATGAACACCGGCGGCATGCACGAAAAAGGATGACTCATTGTAGCGTTATGCTCATTGTCCCGTTACGATCATTGTACGCTTGCGCCGCATCTATCCCACTTCCACTAGATTGGCCTATGCGTCCAAGGAGATGTTTTATTATGACGTTGTCACGTTAAACTATCGTCCGTCAACCAACTTTACAGACAACTAATTTTTTGGCACTAAATTCAAAAACGATTCAAAATTATTTCACATTTTTAGTTTAATCTACATTTATCAAAATAAAAAGGTTGTACATTATATTATTTTATGTGACATTAAATGTTCTTTAATTTAGTCTTTATTTCATAAAGATAGGTCAGGTACTTTTGGAGATCCCACGGGAGTTGCTAGATCTCTAACCTACTGCGCGCGTCTTCAGGTGGTGGATATGGGAACGCCAACACTCGCTTGCGAGTAGTAGGGGTATTCGGACTCCCGCGGACCAAAACCACCAAAGGGGGACGGGGCGGGTGGGTTCACTGGTGGGGTAGTAAGAAAGCGCATGCCAGCTGCATTGTGTTGGGCTCCCTGGAGCTTTCCTCGGTCGTTCGATGCGGTCCGGCAGATCTGTGGGATCTGTTGTGGTAGTCATGGAGGTGTGGAGGAGTGTGTGGCGCCGGGAGGGCGTGGAGGTGAGGACGCGCTCTGGGTACTGCTCTGGTTCTATCAGAGTAGATCCGTGAGCGCATGAGTAGTTGGCACGGAGGTGTAGGTGTGAGTGTGGCGCCGGGAGGGCGCGGAGTGAGGTGGGGTTCATACCCCCCACCTCACTACTAGAGGGACGAGGTGGGTGGGTTCACTTGCTCGCCCTGTAGCGCGAAAGCGCGTGGCGGCTGGGAGAGCCCACTCTCTGGAGATCGCTCGGTTACTCGGTGTGATCCGGTGATGAAGGTCGGGTTTACTTGGCCTCCCGGAAGTGGGACGCTCCTGGACCATAATTATGTCCCCATTGTACAGACGGTAGACTGGTCTGGTTGACCTTCGGCTGCATTAGGACACCACACGTCGGTATGTATGGTGGCTTTATGGGGGCCGCCCAGTTTAGTGCCGGGTCCCGGATATTTCATTCATGTCTACCGCCGGGGCAGGGTGAATGCTAGCGCGACCCCATCTTGCCTACCTAGGCGGACCACTGCTCACACATGGGATTTTTGGCCAGTAGGAGTCTGGCAATAGCCTCATAGGGGGGACTGGTATCCATGATGGACGAAAAAAGTTACTTTGGTAGATATTGAAGATTTTCTAACCGACCCTTTTTCTTTGTCATCCTGTTTTTTTTTTTTGATGATATAATCAATTGATATTACATAAAAAAACAAAACATACCTTGATAATTCTTGTAGCATTTGGAAAACTGGCGAAGCTCTCGGTGCGCTCAAACCACTCCCACAGTCGAGGTAATCGAAACAGTCTGTTCAAACGCACAATAATGGGGCACGGCAAACGATCCTGAAACACAACCAATATTTACACTTTCAGTAATAACAAAGTTAAAGAATGTGTTTGGTCGGATTGTTTATCGTTGTTCCTCTTTGTAGGTTCTATGTATTTTTGAATCGTAATGTCATACTATTTGTTTTTTTATTATTATACTAGCTGACCCGGTGAACTTCGTAGCGCTGAACAGTCGATTCTTTAATAAATTATACTTATTATTATATTCGTGACACTAGGATTATAAAAATTAAATAATATGTATTAAAAATATTGACATTACTATTTATACGATACTAACGTCACTCAATCGTTTTGCCTTCCCGGAACCCCTCCACTAACACTTATCGATTCTTTAATTTTTTATTTTTTTAATACTTATCCTTCCCGGAACCCTTCACTAACATTTAAACTTTATGATATGGTATTAAAGTTCAAATTGACTTTTAAGTATTATTATGAATCTTATGTATGGGAATATAGAAAAGTGTTGTTTTTAGACTTTTCAGGCAATTTTTTTAAATTTTAGTCTCCGTAAGAACCATCCTTGTACTTCAAGGAATATTATAAAAAAAGAATTAGTGAAATCGGTTCAGCTGATCTCGAGATTTGCGCTTAGCAAAAAATTCAGCGATTCATTTTTATATATAATTATATATATATAGTATATTTTTCGAAAAATACTCATGTATCTGAATATCAGAAACTTTACTTTTAATATTAGGAAAATTAAAATATTGTTCATAATATGATTTTATTATTTTTAAAGACTTAGTGTATTCACAACCAACGCATTTCATGCGCTGCAGAAAACATTAATAAAATAAATATTATTACATTTTTCGTAGCTTTACAATAGAGGAACGTACATAGTTTTTTATAATTAATTCTGATATTGAAGACAATTTTTATGTTAAACTGTTCAATATTTATTTTAAAATATAAAAATTTAAAATGCTTCTAAATCAACAAGAAAAAAAGTTATAAAAGTTATTGTATACTCTTAACAAATACTGATTTTAATTCAAGTTTAAAAAAGGATTCTTTACTCAGTTGACCTATTGTTTAATCAGCACGACACCTTAGAAGGTGAAATAATATTAATATTACGATTTGCGGAATATTCTTCGACAACATCTCATATCAAATGGAGAGCTGACGATATTAATATTTTTAAGTTCATAAATAATTTATTGTGAGGAGAGTAAAATAAATAAAAACTTAGGTACATATAAGTATAAGAAAGGTAATTAAATGTAATTATATTTATATGGAACAGAATGATGAACAAAAACTATTCACTACTGTAGCACTTCTACCTAATATTTGAAATGCCTCAGTGGAATATGTTGCATATTTTCAACAGTAAACGAATAACTAACGAACTAATATTAGGTGCGATTCTAGTATTTAAAATTTCATCTCCCGGTATAAACGTAAAAAATAAATATCGTAATCTGCACGTATTGGAGGAAATTTTACAACATGCACATTTTAAACATACTCGTTAATGTATAGCGTGGCGGGTTAAGTGTTTGCCCAGCTGTGAAACATTTAGTGGGACTATTATACTGTAATTTTTGTAGAAACTAAAATGCCCCATATATATTTTTACATGACTAGATTGGCAAAGAATTCCATGGAAAATCATGGTAACATATAGAAGGCTATAAGACTAGAAATATCGCCAGCGCATTGCTGACCATACCGTCTACCCTTCTTAGGAGCCCCGGCCGTCTTACTCACCACAGAAACACTACACACTACATGAGTTCAGTATTATTTAGCTATGATTTTGGCCTGCTCTATATTTTGAGCAGGATGTATACATTTTATTGAGGTAGGGAACAGCCGTAGCTGTGTTTAATAATAAAATATATAATAACACTGTAATGCATCAAACTGTAAGTATTCCCATTAAATTGCTGAATAATTCTACTCACACAGCTACAAGAGCCAGGTTTCCACCAGAAGTATGTGATGTCAGTCGGCAGTAAGGATAAAACGTCGAATCGCCAGGCGCCAGAGCTTAAGTAATTGCGCCTAAGCATGGTCGAATCTTTTACCATGAGACCTTGTTCCAAGTATACTGAAAAAATATCTTACCAGTTTTTAATCTGTTTTTTAATTTAAAAAAATACATAAGTACATAAATTGTGCAATAGATTAATTCAATCACATTAAAAATTTTAAATTAACGCATCGCCCTTGATGATACATATGTGAATAAATACTTTGTGTTGGGAATCCAGAAAAATAAGAGACCCAACCACATCACAATCATATTATCTGTATGGTCAATAGGAGTATATTATGTAACGAACGGGGATCGAACCTATGGACGTTAGCTCTTTGACCTGTTAAAATAAAGTTCCAGAGTCGTCATATTATAATATCGAAATAATCGAATAATCCTGCGACATCAAGATCATTCGATTCAGAATATTTGAACGAAAAGCAAGGACAGGGCGGGTTGTTTGTGCACGCGTTAGCTAAATTTGATGACGAAAGGTGCGGCCCAACGAGCGTGGGTATCAAATTGTTGATTTGCGACCTTATTTTCGTACTACACTCGGTTTAGGCGAATGAATAATCATTTAAACATTTGTAAAACACAATTAAAATTAAAATTTAATATCATTTTTCTTTTAGTTTTTATTAATATCATACTCAAATGCACCGTATCGTAAGCGACCTAAAACTAACATTGAAACGAATGCAATTAATTTCAAATCGACTTTATTACTGTAAGAAGTCAATAAAATTGTAAAGATGAACGCAATTTCCTGTAAAATCTTCAATATATCTAACGTCCATTCGCTTGCTATAAAAACAATATTGAAAATCGATATATTTATCATTCGCAAACAATATCGCAGCGTGGAAAGCAAAAACGTAATTGTGTTATCATTCTATAAATAAAGAATATAATTAACATACCTTCGTGCATATGAATCACGGTATCGACGATGTAGACCGCATCACAAAAGTAGTCCATAGGGAACCACGAGGTTATATGATCCAACTTCCAGAACACAGCTCGGCCAATAATGAGCAACAGATTGTAGAGGACGGCGAATGAGACAACAGCAAGCCACTAACATGGAAAATTTTAGCAAATAAAAATTTACGAAACTTACTATTTTAAAAAAACAAAAATTAACTATAAATACTATAATGTATAATCTGTAAGTTTATCGCAGCTGGATATATCTCTAAAAGGGGCAAAGAGTTAGATTTGAATATATACTTACCTACGTTATGAATTGGCCACTACTCCTATAAAATATATTTGGCTGTCAAAATAACGGATATTCCTTGCGATGTTTTCCTACTCCGTCAAGTACTAGATATTCATTTTTCAAAAAAGCCGACCTGGTTTACAACTTGGAACGCCACGTTGGCGCAGCGGTCACAGCACTGGACTGCGATTGGCTGTTGCGCGGGCGGTTGCGGGTTCGATCTCCGCACACGACAACATTTGTATTGGCCATGCAGATGTTTGCCGTGGTCTGGGTGTTTGTGCAGTCCTTGTGGGTCTCCCCAACGTGCCTCGGAGAGCACGTTAAGCCGTTAATCACGTAAGCGCGCCAACCCGCATTGGAGCAGCGAGGTGGATTAAGCTCCGATCCTTCTCCTACACGAGGAAGAGGCCTATGCCCAACAGTGGGATATTACAGGCTGAATCGTTACAACTTGAACTGAACTAAGATGAATCTGTCTGTAGTCGTTCACAGTTGACTCTCTTCTCTATACAGACTCATAGGCGATTTTCATACCGGTAGAAACTATATCCATTACCAACTATTACATTATTGTATAAAACAACGAGAACCAATGTCTTTACACACTCTCCCGAAGTTTGGTGAGGACACCAACAATGCCACTCCTCGTATCTAGTTACAAATATTTGTATGGAGTATAGATACAAATATGTGTTCCAATACAAATATTTGTATGGAGTGAAATATAACCCGAGAGTTAACCTACTTTTACTTTCAAATTAAAGAGCTGTTCAATTTAGTTCCGCCAAATGTTTAGAAACTTTTGAAATGAAGGAGCTACGATCGAGATCATTTAATAGTTTTACAATTTATTGTAAATTATGTCATTAAAAGAACCTTTAAACAAATATTAAGTAGGGTGAAGTTAAAGTGGTCGCTAACTTTGTTTTAAATATTCTAAATTAATTTTTTTTTTTTATTCATTAATCATTATACATATATTATATATTTCACAACTTAAGAACTAAATATTTAGAGAAATTAATATTAAATAACGTCCGCGTGGAGTTGTGCCAAGAATGCTGGGAGCATTTCCTCGTTGAATCCCTATACCGATTCTCTGGGCAAAATGCACTAACACAAACAGTAGAGGCAATAAGACGAGGAGCTATCTCATTGAAATTTTTTTACCATTGCTACTCCAAGGTCCAAGTGTTTCGACTGCAAACGGCACAAAGATGTAATTTGGAATTAGTGACGAATATTGTGTTTGTGTGTATTATATATTATTAATATGTTTATAATTTAATTAATATTTTTTTTGCTGGCTCTTAGTGAGGGCCATTGATGATTTTATGCAACGAAATTTATTTGTTGCTGTTTAATCTCATTATTATAAGAAATTATGTGTTTTCCTGTAATCTGTAGAACATAGTGGGCTTGAATAGTGAAATATCAAGTTCTAGTTTATAACTATTTTACCTCTATTTACATATATGGAGTTCCGGATAAATAAAAAATTATGATTCTAATTCAAACACTTTGCATTGTTCTAAGACGAAAAACTAAAATTTATTGACTACTTCGTTAATATGCTTATTAATTTTAAATGTAGCATGTTTTTTGCTGCTGTTCTGATTTTCTATCTCAAGTAGCGTTATAATATCAAACTAGAAGCTCCTGAACGTTGACACACAATTAAACTCATACTCTCACTCTCTTCCATACACATTCTCTTTCATACACACTCTCTCCCATACAAACTCTCTGCCATGCACTATCTCTTTCGCACACACTCTTTGCCATACACACTCACAGACATGTGTAATAAAAAGTTTGTGAAGATTACGTACACGATAATGAGAAGGGGAAGTCGGGTCAAAAGCAAGTTTCAGCCCACATAGAAGCTTAGATGGTTTAGCTTGGTACAATGGTTCGTCAGGGTCATTAAAACTCTGAGCTTCGAATTTGTCCAGGAACCAGTCTGGGGTCTTAGACCTCTCAGCGTTGACCTTGTAACGAAGATTTCGCGAAATCCTCGAAATATGGCGTTGAAGGCAGCCTCTTCTTTCCTGCTCGGCATCTCGTTGCTGTGGAAACAAAATTGCATATTAGTTCTACCACAGTGATAGACATTGTAGACTTGGAAGGTTTTTCAGCAAACATATAACATACTAAATAGCGATGTAAGTACCCTTGTTGACTGTTACGATGAATGCTCTGATTCTATGATTCACAGCGCTATCTTGTTAAACCTAAACGTCAACTTCTATAGTTCGTTTATTTTAAATATATCCCACTCAGGTAGACATCAGACAGACATCATCACTTTAATAATTTTATAATATTAGGAATGGATAATAACATCATCGCGCACTAATACCTTAACAAAATATTTTGATAGCTTATAATTTGACTTAATTGGTATAATCTATAATCGGTATTAAATTTGTTTATTTATTTAATAATAACAAATTCTTTATTGGACAGCTTGTTATCGCGTCTATTAAATACGCATTATTAAAACTGATTGGCGAATATTTTCGCCGTTCTTCGCATTTGATTACATATTCTTGAACGCGTAATACCATAAAATATTAATAACTTAAACGTCACGGAACTTTAAAAACGTTAGCTGAACTTACGACTATTGTGGATCTAACCATCAGGTTTTATGGCGACCATAAAAGTATGGCTATTGAATCATCCAACAATCGTGAAAATAATACAAGTGTCGTATAATAGATATATATTTATATCTTTCTCCTAGATACGTAATTATATAATGATAACACTACCTCTCTGGTTTCACCTGTTCAGTATAAGAGCGTCGTATTAGTAAATTGTGCCTAACTACTATATCATTCAGAATCAGAACATGATTATTGCCTAAACTTTGATTTACAGCCATATATAAAAATAAAAAGCTGCCCTATGTATCTATTAAATCCATAATATCATATAAATACATAATTATGTACATAAAAAAAAAACGATTATAACAAGTAGGCTAACCTCGACCAAAAATGTATTACTATTTTTTTTTGGAAATAAAGAGAAATATTTATTTATTTCAATCTATTAATTAATTGAAAATTTTCAAATTTATTAGAAAGGCATGTTGTTGTTATGACTTTGATTTCGATTATAATTAAAATTCATTCTGTTGTCTTATCAGCTAAGGTATTTGTTTAGCTATTTTGATTTAATATTTTAATTTCGATTTTTATCCTAAATACCTTGACATTTTAATTAAAATATAATAAATTCGATACGAGGTGATATTTAAAAAAAAGGTCTTCGTTGAAAGCGTTTATAAAATTTTCCTTAACGTTATGAAACATTTGCGATTGTCATTGAGAGCATGGTGACATGTTCGGTGGCGCCGTTTGAATTTAAATAAGCCTAAATTTGAAAACGTGATGTTCTGTTTTTAAATTTCTCAAGTGGCAATGTTCGTGTATCAATCAGTTTGTTTCATCTCTTACAGAATATACATAAATAGATATAATTGTGTTTGCTCGTAAATAAAAAAAAATGTATATAAAAAATTCATCTCGTTTCATTTTCGTTTTTAATTTTCATTGAGTAATACAACGCAGGTACGCGAATAAATTTTCTATTTAATACGCATTAATTGGGGAAAACTAAAAAAAAATGCCAGGTTTCGACCAAAGGAGATGGGGACTTTTAGGCTAAAATGTATTAAGTACAGATATGGTTTAAAAAATTGGTCATATTTTTTTATTTTAAAATATAAAATATCAGCTCAATTCTGAATCTGGAAGCTGAGAAAAATGAAAAAGATAGTTTTCGTCAAATTAATTGGGTATCGATTTAACTATAATCGATTATAGAATTTAAAAAAAAAGGTTTGCACTAAGTAATTAACTCAAAGTATTTAGATACACAATTGAAGTTGTAAACAATAAAGTGTATTTAAATAAAGTTACATTAATATCGAAAATAAAAATTAATATCTGATAAACCAAAATTATTATCGATTTCGTATCGATTGAAAATAAATCATAATTATTTTTAATAACAGCTTTGACAGCTGACTGATATTGAAACTGTGTGCCCCGTCATGGTCCCGTCACTCGTTTCATGTAATCATGTTTATAGTTGTATAATGTTTTCAGTGTATTCAGATGCATCCTGAGTCCATTCCTGATATTTATTTATGGTTTCAAGTGATTGATATTTGTAATGATATAATATGATAAACATTAGTGCTTCAAGAACTTAGTGATTGGGTTTTTCATAGACATTGTAACATAACCTCAATTTTACAAAACGTCTAATAACTCCGCTCTTAGATAGCGAAAATGTACAGAATTTTCAGCGAGGGATCAATAAGCGTAAATACATTAATTGGTACCATTTTCATTACGTTATATTTTACGTTGCATTTTGGCCCAAGAATGTATGGAATCGTATCCGTCTCCTTTAAATCATACATCAAGTCCGATCGATTCAAATAGCTTTTTTTTAGTGAAACTTCTTTAGGCGCATGAGGGGTAAAATTTGAGCGACCGGTAACGCGGCAGCGTCAGGGACGGTCAGTACTAGTATGGATGACCGCCTGGGAACACCACGTGACGTTGGCTTTTGTTTTTTTATTGTTTTTTTTTTTGTATTTTCAATTCGTTTTCTTTTAATTCTTTTTTTTTTTAATTACTTTGCCAAAGATATTTCACTTCTGACATGTGTACTTTATATTTCTTTCTAAATTTGCCTTTGGGTAAGCATCCTTTGTGGACTAATTTAAATTGGAAAAAGAGACAATTAATATTATTAAATATTATTTTTCAGTTATATTATTATTGTTTGTTATTATCATAATTATGTAAATTAACATACACGACAAATCGAGCTCGCTACAGCGTAGGACGAAGTAGACGGGCGAATTTCATATTCAGTACCTGGGTGACCGAGCCTAGCTCGGTATTTTCTTTTCTTTTTTTTTGTTTTTTTTTTTTGCTCGGTATTTTTATATTTTAATGTTATTTAAATAATAAATCACGAGTGAAATTAAAAAAAAAAAGAAAAAAAATTGATCTGGCGGCTGAGATTGGAACCCGGGTCAACACGATTCGACGCCCGCCGACTTCCTAATTACACCATTAAAAATATAATCAGAACGGTGAAATTAAGCTTCGTATTCTAATGATATTTTTTCATTGCCTAAAACAGGGATAAAACGACATTTCTTTTAAATAAATCCTAGCTAGATCAATTTTTCGCCCCCGAAATCCCCTGCATACTAAATTTCACGAAAATCGTTGGAGCCGATTCCGAGATTCAGAAAAAATATATATATATATATATACAAGAATTGCTCGTTTAATAGTATAAGATAAGATAGACCTGTGAAGACCTGCCTGGTTGCATATGTATTGTTATTTAAGTTATTATAAATTATTTATTTAAACAATACATAATTATAAATAAAGGGCCCCGTAGACGATCAAATTTTTGATCAAACTTCATATTAAATTTCTGTTTGACAAACGTGTTTGTCAAATTATTTGATCGTGTGCGGGGCTGCGGGTTTTTTGATATGTTTGTTATATGAAACATGAAGTTTGATCAAACATGTTTAGCAAACAAGTTTGATCGTTTCCGGGGCCCATAAGACCTAAAGGAAGATGTTTTGCACACGACTATTCCATGAAGCGTGATCGAGAGAAAAATTTGCGAGCAGTCCAGTTCTAGTGCATGAAAGGTGAACCATAAATTTGGTATAAATTGTTCTAATAATTATGATGATTATATATACGTATAGACGAATTTAGTCCCTCTTTGTAAATATTATCAATTTCTAGGCGAGTGAATCAAATTAATGAGTGAGGAAAATAAAATGTAATTTGAGTGGATTTTTGAGAGAGTTTAAATGCGAAACTATGGGGAATCGCTAAAAAATACTCATATGACTCTCACAATGCCAAAAATCTTTATAATTATCTGAGTGTTACTTTCACTTGTGAATAAGTTAAAACCATGATACGATGTATCTGTTTTATAAAGGATATTAATGGCAATTTACATGAAAATGTACTCCACTAGTACCATCTTCGTAAATAAGTTTAACGATTATGGTCAGGTGTCGATGGCACCACGAGCAAGGAGACACTTCAAGGACGGCGCACAAACAGTCAAACATATTGACTATGCCATAAACTTAAGTTTTAATTAATTCTGTTATTTCGTAGTAAATACTGTTTTATTTATTACATTTATACGTCCCTTCCTGGAGAGGAATGCCGGTAGAAAATATACTCAACAACAACAACAACAACAACAGCAAGATGTTTATTTTGATATATTTTTGTGCTGAGGCGTCTTTAGCATTTTAAAATTTTCTTTATAACGATTAATTATTAATCTTTTTTGGAAAATATAACTACGTTAAGTTATTTATTAAAAATTTGCGTCAGAATTGTAAACAACATTCTGAAAGAAATAAAAATTATCTGTGGATATCGAAGCAGAGACTGTTTAATATAAATTAATAAAATATTACTTAGTGTAATAAAAATGCAAATATTATTACATCAATACAAGCCCAGAGGGTATATTAATAACGACGTATAACACTCGAAACAACGCGGAGTGATTGACAATAGCCTAATTACAGCAAAGCAATGAAACCTATCGAGCGACAACCATGGTCGACAATGATAGTATCAATAACTTCATATATCATAAGCACACGCACACCTATATGCACTTATGGTCTAAGATCCGAGAAGCTAAATCTTCCCTCATCTGTTAATTAGATGAAACAATTTTTTATAGGCTTATTTCAATATTGTGAATTTATAAAAACAACCTCAGCCACCTTAATTAAGCCTGCTGCAAATTTTTTTTATCTTTTCACTCTCATGTTAATTAATTACATGTAGTAAGCTAAAAAGGTCAGTAACCTCAGTCAGCAGTAACCTGGCTGCAGGTAAGTGTAGCAATCATAGAGATAGGTGCCTACTATAGTCAGGTATATAATGTAAAATATTGATGGTTTTAGCTTACTACATGTAATTAACATGAGAGGGAAAAGATTTTTTAGAAGAAAAAAAATTTTTTTTAAGTATTATTATTTGCAACGACGACGTGTTAGCACAACGGTCACAGCACTGGTTTGCGGCTGTTGCGCTGGAGGTCGCGAGTTCGATCCCTGCACATGACAAACATTTGTATTGGCCGTGCAGATGTTTGCTGTGGTCAGGGTGTTTGTGCAATCCTTGTGGGTTTCCCCACCGTGCCTCGGAGAGCACATTAAGTTGTCAGTCCTGGTTGTTATCATGTACACCTGATAGCGATCGTTACTCATAGTATGCAATATATACGTCAATTCCGCAGTAGAGCAGCGTGGTGGATTGAGCTCTGATCCTTCTCCTTCATGGGGAAAGAGGCCTATGCTCAGCAGTGGGAAATTACAGGTTGAAGCGCGTAGCGAAGTCGGTAAATAGAAAAGACGCTTTGTTCAAGTAAAAACTTTATACTATTATAAAACCCGCCAACCCATAACTGCGCAACGTGGTGGATTAGGCTTCACATACCTACTTATCCTTAATAGGAAAGTTCTTTGTTCTACAGGAAGACATATATAGACGGTTTTTATGAGGTGGATTAATTTTGTATGACTATTATTTGATAAAATTTTAAATAATAACTAGCCTACCCGGCAGTTGCTGTTTTGCCATATTATTTCTAAAATATTAAAATCCCTATTAACAATAGGTTTTAGTGGTAGAAAGGTGAAAATTTAGCATTGTATGTATTTTTTCATGCCAAATCATAATAAAATAAATATAAAAAACCAAAGAAATTAAAAATATATATATTTTGGGGTGTCCTTTGTAACTAAGTGATTTAATAATAGTTTACAAGCGATTCTCAGACCTAATAAATTTACACAAATATTTTCATAAGAATCGGTCGAGCGCGAGCTGTTTCGGACGACTTTGACCTCTAACACTGTGACACGAGAATCTTTTAAATTAGGATTTTGACTTGGTAAAAATTTAATAATTAGAAACCATAGAAAACTTAAGTAAATTGTCTAATTCTTTTAAGTACGACGATACAGTGTTGAATCAAGCGAGAGGTACTTAGTATACCAAATATTCTCCATACAATTTGTAATCTGTGGATAAATGGGATCAAATATATACAGTACTTTAAGGTTCAATAATAAAATTATCTTGTGCTGCTCCTATTTGAATGTTTTTTTTTTTAAGTGAAACTAATTACATCGTCTCAAACTTTTTCGTGTGCGTATTGCATGTCGCATGACGGTCGGCAATTTCTTATCATTTCCTAGAACTAAGACACTAATAACAACATACAGCTGATGTAAGTTACCTATTAAAACATAGATGGCGTGCAAAAGTTTCACTTTTACCGTGGTTTCATAAAACCACACAGAGGTTTTTTTTGTATATAGTTGTAGTAGTTATACGTGGTTAAAATAGTATGTAAGTAAAGCTCCTCTAAACCTAAGAAGAGATTACGCTCCGACGCTTCTTCCACACGGAGCAAGCGGCCTATGTCCAGCAGTGGGACGTTACAGGCCAATTCAATTAATCAACAGCTGGACTAAATTTAGAAAAAATATCACGATATTAAAATCATTTTATTTAAAACTAGCGACCCGCCCCGGCTTCGCACGGGTGAAATGCCGATACTAAATATACTACACACTTTGAATTTCAAGTCTCTTACTTCAAAAACATAGGACTTTCATACAAACTTCCAACCCCCGTTTAACCCCCTTAGGGGTGAAATATCGTAAAACCCGTTCTTAGCTGACCTCTACTCGGCGAAAGGAATATTCCTACCAAAATTCAAGTCTCTACGCCTTATGGTTTCAGAGATATCGTGATGAGTCAATGGGTGGATATCTCTTTTATTTTATTTAAAATGAAATCATGCAAAGTCAAGTTTACAGCTTTAACACGAGCAGAAATTGGCGGAAATGAAACGAAAATTATTGAAAAACATTCTTTGTTGAAACAATTATGTTTTCAATTAATTAAAATTGTACTGTTTTAAAAGCGTTGTTTCGCTTTGTCGAAGTTGAAATCACAATTCATATGTCGCTTTTTAAATGTAAATATAATGACATGGATGCATTCAATTATATTTTTTTACGCAATTAATATAGCTTTGTTTGACGTTGTGACCTTTGACAAATATTTGCATTGATCATAATATATATGATGTGACATCCAACTAAAGGCCATTGAGATCGAATCTTCAATTTGTTTACTTATACATTTTTATATAAGTATAAATCTATACTAATAAATAAAATTGAATTATTTTTTTTTTATAACTGCGAACTGAACAATAACTTTTTTGTTAAATTCCACGCGGACGAAGTCACAGCAGCTCTATATAATAAAAATGAACGTTGCTAAGCGCATAACTGGAGAATGGCTCGAACCATTGGACTAATTTTTTTTGTATGTTCCTTTAATCCCACGGAAAGTTTTTATACTAAAAAAAAAACATACCAGACAGAACGAAGTCTGCCCGGGCAGCTAGTTTGTAATAATATTCGTCTAACAGTTATATGTAAATAAAAATAATCATATTGATGAAATTAGTTTATATTTGTTTTTTATTGCAGTTAGTATCTTAGGTAAATCTTACTTCGTTATATTTTAAGTCCGTTTTTTTTTTCTAATCTCTATCTTTCTAAGGAAACAGACTGTATGAGAAAATGTTTTTATCATGCTTAGTGGAAACCAAAATCTTAAACCAAGGGAAAAATAATATTTCCCAAGAAAGTAGCTGTGCTCTTTTTGAAGGAATCCAAATTTAAAGTGGCAGAAACCGGATTTTTAAAAACCCCTACTCTTGAATTACACTTGACGGTTAGCTGAGATAAAATCTGAGTTGGAATACGCTCGTCTAGAAAATACCTCTTATTTTCTCTTTTAGAGGTTAGTAAGTAGAGAATGCGAAGAGGTAGTAAGTAGAAAATAGCAGTATGTGGTAAGGGATAAGTTAAATAGACTCTTTTTAATTATTATATTTACTTAGCATTAATTCGGTATAGTGTTAATCAAGTATAAATAAGTGGTGGAAATAACAGATGTGTTTAGAATTTTTTTTTTTTGTAAAAGAAATAAAATAAAAATGTCAAATTTACCAACAAATTATATTTTAAGTAATACCAAAAATCGGCCGACGATTTCGTCAACTGTAGTCCAATTTTTCTTTACGATTTGTTGAAACCTTTCTTCAATTGAAATCAACAATTTTAAAAATTAAGACTAAGAGACTTTTTCGACAATGTTTTTTGATTTTTCTGGTTTCTGGAAAGTATTCTTATATACGAACAGAACTAAATTTTGCTAAACAAGTTTAGCAGTACTTAAGTTTTATTAATCCATAAATTGGATATTTTGTAATTAATAAGCAGATATAAGCAGATAGCGGCTAAACTTTAAACTACGCCATTTTAATACACGCCTAGTTTTACGTTACAAGTCGTTGTGGTATTTAATAACGTTCGTCGGAATTCAAAATCTGCAGTATAGCATTCAATTGTTTCTATCAAACAGTGTTCCCTGTTTCAAACTGCTAACCACTTTGATTTCCAGTAAGGTTTTTAGAATATAATAACTTTTGTAATATATGAATATTCTTTGTTACTAAAATCGTGTGTTAAAACTATTGTGTGTGTGTGATTGAACTAAATATTTTTATGTAGTATGAAATACAAAAGTTATTAAGCGTATTTCGACGAAACTGCTATGATGACAGATAAATAAACAACTTTTTGTTAAAAAATGTATCCACTATTTCTGTATCGAGCTTGCACGGTATTGTCGGCACAGAAATTTGTTGATTGACGTATTTTCAAAAACAATTTCAAGAGAAAATTTTACTGAAAAATATATAGAGACGTGTTTTATATTTTGGAAAAAAGTATGTTATATATATATTTTTTTAATTTAAAGATCAGTGTTCAAATAAAATATTTTGTGTTTAAATGTTTTGTGAAAGTATCAAAAAAGGTTCTTTGATCTTATCTGCTAGTCTCTTTGAGCGGACCTTTTTGAACGATAAGGCTGCCTTGTTCAAAACGACTAAGTATGTGTAGTTTTACTTCTTATTATTTTGAGTTCGCTAGATATCCACTACGTTACAGATAGTCATTCAAAGATTACAAGGTGACAATTAATTAAATATTTATCAAAACTCATAAGGTGTTAAAATGTTATTAAATTATTATATTACTAGCTGTCTGTGCTCGCGACTTCGTCCGCGTGGAATTTAACAAAAATATTATTTAAAATTTCTAAAATAAAAGTAGCCTAAGTTCAGCCAGTGAAAGTCCTGTCAAAATCGGTCGAGCCGTTTTAGAGATTAACCGGAACAAACAGACAGACAGACAAAAATTGTAAAACATGTTATTTTGGTCATGTGTGTACTGTGTATACATCCATATGCATTTAGTAAAAAGCGGTTATTTTAATATTAAAAACAGACACTCCAATTTTATTAATTTGTATAGATTAAGAAACATAGTTCCGGTATGTTGGTATGGTATGGTAACACGGGCTGGTTTCCGCAAGTCGACGACCATGTTACTATTGCTTTAATTTAATAATTATGAATTTGTTACCATACTTATAGCAAATCAATTAATTATTAATGAAGTTGAAGAAAAGCGCCGCGTTGGCGCAACGGTCACAGCACTGGACTGTGGCTGTTGCGCTAGCGGTTGCGGGTTCGATCCCCGCACATGAGACACATTTGTAATGGCCATACAGATGTTTGCCTTGGTCTGGGTGTTTGTAGTCCTTGTGGGTCTGGGTCTCCCCACCGTATCTCGGAGAGCACGTTGAGCCGTCGGTCCCGGTTGTTATCATGTACACCTGATAGCGATCGTTACTTATAGTAGGAAATATATCCGCCGATAAGATATATACCGAGCGAAGATCGGTTACCCAGGTAGGTACTTTAAATAAAATGATTTAACAATATCAAGTAAAATACATTTTTTGAACATGCGATAATTATTGATATAATCACTTTTTTTAACACTATTTCCCTTCAAGCATTTTCAAATATTTTAAAAGTTATTTGTAGACATGTCGTAAGAGATTTAATTGACTTTAAGATTAAAATAACCATATTATATATCCTTAACTGACAAAATGATATTGCAAAGTGTAAATTGTTTACACAGAAATAGTTAAATTATTCCAAAATATGAGGTGAGGTAGGACATGGCGGAAATAAAATTAGTTACTGCCCAAGTACGGGGTTATAATGTATAAATTATTCGACGGTAGGATGCATTTAATATCGTTATATAAATTTAAGATAAATTCTATATGCGGCTTAAGATAATATTCGAACATGTCGCTAACGATATAGTCTTCTTTGACTGGTACACCTTCGACTTTTTCAGACTGTTTATGTACCACTGGTAGCTAGATGATTTTTATAACCAATTTAAAAAAATAGGAGGCTCTGAATTCGATTTTTTTTTAATGTATGTTATCTGAGAACTTTTGAACGGGTGGACCAATTTCGATGATTAATTTTAATGAAAGGTGACTGCTTGTCATGTGTTCCCATTTTAATTGAATTGAAATCTGACAAGTACTTAAGTTTATCTAATAAATAAGGTATTTACTTTTACTTTTGACTAGCCCGTTGGCGCAGTTTGTATAGTAGTTACCCTGCTTTCTGCTCCTGGGGTTGCGGGTTCGATTCCTACCCCGACTCTGGGTGTAATGTATATATTTATTTATATATGTATATATGTATTATTTATAAGTGTGTTTATTGAAAAAAAATATCTAGCTATACCAGTCGGCTGTTAGATAGATAGATAGAATATACGTTATTGCACACCACTCAGAAAGATATAAAAAAAATAGATATTTACACATAGAGATTGTAATGTACAAAGGCGGTCTTATCGCTTAGTAGCGATCTCTTCCAGACAACCTTTACTGGCTGTTACCTATAACACAAGCATTAAGTTGCTTGCGTGCGTGTATTGTATAAATATTTATTTATTATTATTATTATTTACTTAACTATGTTTTAGTCGACCTACGCTGTATCATAATTTTTCACTGGGTGTACCGATGTTGATGAATCTTGTTTTAACTGAAAGCTGATGCTTGTCACGTGGTTTCATTCAAATTGGAACGAGATCTTATCACTACCTTATGAGAAGACTTTGATAACGCGTATTTACTTGACTATTTTGTCGGCTACTAACGTTGTATTACTTGTCGATGTACCTAATTGAAGTTAGCTTTTTTTTTCGACTGGAGTTTACTTCTTCAGATCGACTCTCTAAATATGCACAAAAAAGACTTTATAGTCTAAGAAAAAGATTAATACCATATCAAATGGTAAATAAATGAATCAAATAACGGCATCTATCGATGGAATTATTAGAAAACGTCGTAACCGTCGTAGCCGGTACCGTCGACGTCGCGCGTCGTAGCAGATAGATAGAGCACAAAAACGTAACGAGGTCATTCGTTCAGTAGATTTTACTCCTCATATTTTTTTCATACCGGGGGTTCTTATATAAAAATCGATTCTTAAGGAGTAAACTCCAAAAATAGTCGTCGAGAACCTTTCACGGTCGAGAACACTTATGGGCCCCGTAAACGATCAAACTTGTTTGATCAAACTTCATGTTTTCATATAACAAACACATCAAAAAAGCCCGCAGCTCCGCACACGATCAAATAATTTGACAAACACGTTTGACAAACAGAAATTTTATATGAAGTTTGATCAAATATTTGATCGTCTACGGGGCCCTTTAAAAATTTCTTCTAACTCAAAAAACGTTTACAGTCGATGTAAAAGAATCACGTCCGTCTTGATCCGATAATCCGTTAAAACGCGAAACCGAACTTTTCCTCGACTCACAACTGTTAAACGAAAATTCGTCTAGACGCGACGAGTTTGTCGAGATTTTTTTCCGATAAGTCGAATCGAAGAGCTCGGTTCGTTTCAATCGTTATTCTAACGCGTTTGTATGAATGTTAAACGCGAACGTTCATTTGCTCAGCTATTAAACTGGCGATTAGTCGCACTCCGCCATTACTTGAGGTTACTGCTTGTCAAGTACGATCGATTTTTAGAGATACATCTATACAATGTTTTAGCATACGACGTGCGGCTCGTTTTAAGGCTTACGCGAAAACGTTAATTGTTTTAATAGTGTCGAAGAAGGTTGTTTTATTGATTGTAGGTTTATTTTTTTTTAAATTAAATGAACTTTGTTATATTTAAATTGTATTCGATATGCAACACCAGAAGCGTCGCAAGCGCGTTCCTGACCTTATCACCGATCCCCCCCAGGAGCTCTGGTCACCTTACTCACAGTATTATTATTTAGCTAAAGAAAATAGTATTATTTAGCTGTGGTCTTCTGTAAGGTCGAGGTGCTACCCCAGTAGAGCTGCTCCATATTTTGAGCAGGAAATTTCCAGCTGTGCCCTACCTCAGTCAATGATAATAAGAATAGTACGCCGATGCCTTCTAAGCACTTTCGAAACCTAGATTCTTAGTAATAACAATTTAGGTCATTCGAACGATATTACGCCATAGCACATTTCCAATTCAAATTATTAATATTGATTTATTAATTTTAAGTTCTGATTTTATACGACAGAGGTGGATAAAGTAAAATGTATGAAGTGAATATAAAATGTCACCTGCAATTGAAAAATACAACACGTTTCAATATTTAAGTTTTATAGCAATATTTTGTTACCAGAACTTGTAAAAATATTCGTGTACTGGATTGTTTAAATTTTGATACTCGATAAAATACCAGTATCATTAATTTTCACAAAATACTATCTGAAAAGACACTAGTTATTAATACATTTTAAGCTGTCGGAATTTCTTTTATAATTTTATAGTAAAGCATTGTTATGCTAAATTATTAAAATACTAAAATAATAATAGATACATGTACATCATTTTATTGTAAATGAGTGTCAAAGATGATATTACCTAAAAAACCTACCTAAAGTCCATAGACACAAATCCAGACAAACAGAAATTTCAAGGTATTTAATGTAAATGCAAATTCATATTATTCGTTCGACGGTAAAAACCTTTCAAGAATATGTCATGTTTCGGAAGAAATTTCGATTTCCACCGAACCGTTTTAAAAATCTTTTTTTTTCTCAACATTGTTTTCAGATCGTGAATTGCATGCAGTATTAATATAAACATACAAATATAAACATTCATGTAATTAATTTGAAATATTATAAATACGTAGAATTTGACACTATTATTAAAATTAAAATATATGTTTACTTATATTTTTTATATAAGAAAAAAATTTTGTATGACGTTTGCTTGTTTGTCTGCAAACATATAACGCGTATAACCAAGATCAATATTTATGAACTTAGCTTTATGGCTCTTTGTACTATTAAAATAAATTAATAGTTAGAGTAAGATAAAAATGTAACTAATTCCAAAAGTTAGTATTGGTATGTAAAAATGATTTAAATTATGATAACAGCAAGTTCCCAAATGATATAAAATCGGTAAAAAATTAAACACACAACAAATTTAACTAACAACAGTTTTAAAAACAAAAATTAAAATCGATAAAATCGATATCAATAAATTGAACGTACCTGTTCAACTGACGTTCCCAATCCAACTTTTTGAATCGTAAAAACCGGGCTCATTTTACCGGTAACACTCCGACCGCCACAAACTCACATTGCATTCCTCATAAGAATTAGAATAATTAAAAAAGTCGTGAAATGAAAGATCCTCTATCTGTAATTGTTAGAAGGCTGGGTCACGACAGCGCCCCGCCACTAACTCCAATTAAAGGAAATTTAGTTAGTACTACTAATTACTTATACAGGGGGTGTCGAGTCCCTTAATGGACTGAGCGCTCTTTTTCGCTACGTTGTGTTCCGAAGACTAACGCTCTCGGTGGCGAAATGAGCGGTGCCTTTAAAGATTAATGAAGTCTATGCGTGTTCAAGGTGGTCGAACAATGGGCCATGATGTACCGACTTCCCTGTCGTTTTATGATGCGTTAGTCGTCGTTGTAAACATCGATAGCAGGCCGCTGTCGTAACAGTAATTGCCCCTTTAAAACTATGAATGCATTAACGTGATTTGGACGTATACTCGAAGGTATTTTTGTGAAATTAATTGAATTCATTTAAAGGATTCCGGGGATCACTCGAGATGAGAGATTTCATTTAAAAAATATTTTATTAAATTTATAAACTAATGGATTTATTCAATTTATTTTGCACTTAATTATTTTCGGCATCGTTTTACGAAGTACGATTCGTAAAAATAATAATAATAAATTATTTATTCCAGTAGGATCCAAAAGCTATCATCTATCAGTGTTTAATACTACTACTACTACGTTAATGTGAAGCTATCGCCGATTTTAAATGAAGATTCTGTTGAGGAAATTGGCAAGAACCTTAATATTTATTCTTATAAAAACCGTTAGGTATTAAATAGACAATGTTAAATGTTATTCTTACTAATGTTTCCTATCTAAATAATTATTTTACTCGCAAACGAAAAAAAAAATCGCCTTCAATTGACACTGAAAAAAAATAAAACGTAAGTAGTCGAAACAAGTATCCAATAAAAATTTGTATATACTTATACCCCTCAGTATTTTAGAGAAGACAATACAATCAACTCTGTAGGAAGATTTAATTCTTAATACCACAAACAGATACATACTAGGAAGGATCGTACATTATTAGGAGCAAACTTAATGGAATGTTTACAAATTCCCACGCAAAAATATTTAATTGGACGAGCAGGAAAAGTTCTCTATGGGATCAGTTTGATAATGGTTATTATACACTATCAGAAAAACTGCTCTCGTCTATATTTATTATACTTATTCATCATTAAGCATCGAAACGTAATTGTCGCTATTTATATAAAGCTTAAATTTTTTATCAATATAGTATTTACTTTAGTTTATAATTTAATAATTTATAAAACGTACATTCTCGTTAAAGCTACATGTCATGAAACACAGGTATTGTATGCTCATTCCTAAAAAAAAAAATTAAAAATTAAAAAAAAAACTCCCAACACAATAACCTGATTTCCCTTTAAAAAGTAAAAAATAATGTGTCGTGTAAAATGTCGGGGGTTTTTTACATTTTTAAATTAATTTTTATTTTATACTTTTTATAGGTGTACACACTTATTATAATGTAGATTTTGTTAAGTGTATGTATTAACAACATAGATTCTTGCTCAACAGATTTTTTTTATTATTATTAATTTTGAAAAGTGCATGTGATGCTATTTCATTTGCGAAAAAAAAAAACTAAATAGAAGTCGCTTCATCCGTTCGCGAGCTACGGAGCCACAGACAGACAGACACGTCAAACTTATAACACCCCTCTTTTTGCTTCGGGGGTTAAAAAGACTTCGCGCAACACACTCGAAAAGAACAGTTGTTGACAAAAAATAGTGAAGGTGGACTGGCAATAAACATAATTAAATAAATTTGGGTTGTCTGGAAGAAATAGCTAAATACCCATAAGTCCGCCCATTGTACTTCACAGTCTGTAAATGTCTTTAAATGTGTTTAATGTTTAAAATGTAGTTGTGGTGTACAATAAAGTGTAAATAATAATAATTATAATAAACAGGCTGACCCAGTGAATTACGTACCGTCTTCTTATGTTATTAATATATATTAATATATTATATAATTTCTTTTAAATATTTATATTATAGTAGAAGTTAAAGTACCATATGGATGTGCACTTGACTGTGTGTGTACAATGTTAAAATCTTACACAGGACATGCACTTGACTTTATTTAGTTCTTCGAGATAGGATCGATAGGATGTAAGCTCGTTGGAGCGAGCCGTTCGGTCCTGTTTATCGCTTAGAATCTGTAAATAATTCTACCACTAGATACGCTTAAATTGACTTGCAGCGTCTAATTGTTTCCGAGTAAATCTGTTTGATCTCTTGCAAGTGTTCGAAACGGAAAGCGTTTTCAATTGTATACCTATTTTCTAGAAAAGTCAGATGTTTATTATTTAAAATAGTGTCTTTTACGAAACTACGAAGTAATTAAAGTTAAAGTACTTATGTACGTGAATGATATTTATTAGTTAACTTATGTTATACTTAGTACTATTTCTTAAAACATTATTACTTAGCCACATAAAATATCACATAATTATTATGTACAAAAAATTACAAGCGAATTTTTGCGTAATTTCTTAGATTCACTTCCCTTGTTTTTAATGACTTTCTTGGCTTAATTGATTTTTACCCCATGAATATCTAACTGTCAACATCGACCTCATAAAAAGTTACCACATAACATCGTAAGGATAATCGAATGACGCCATTAACGAAATTCGTTTGCTTTAAGCGCAATCATAAGTCGCGTACGTACAATTGAGCTTAGTTGATTATATTTGAATATACGTAAAATTAGGAAACTGAAGAAATTTTGTAGAATTCTCGATTTTTTAGTATTTTAATGTCGTAATTATAAACGAAAGACACTAATACGCATATTCGGCCAAAATTCCGTTGAAATTGTTCAAATGCGTGTAAAATTAAAAAACGACCACTATATGGAACCAGCTGCCACCTACGGTATTTCCGATCCGATACGACTTGGGGACCTTCAAAAGAAGAGCATACTCCCACTTGAAAGGCCGGTAACGCGCCCGCTAATCCTCAGATGTAGCGGGTGTCTATGGATGTTGGTATCACTTACCATCAGGTGAGCCAACTGTCCGTTTGCGTATCGCATAAAAAAAAAGGAAAAAAATTAAAAAAATCTGAACACTGTTTGTTGAATTATCAAATAAAGTTATAAGGTAATTTAGGAATTTGTATATCGTAAATATAAACGAACGACGCACACGATCAATTCTGTGTACGAACAATCGATTAAAAAATCGTTGCATCTATTCAAATACGCGTAAATTTTACACCGAACACTAATTAAACACGATTGTAGTAATACATTAGTACGTTCTTTTATTTTACGTTCGGGGAAATTTGATACGCTTGGTACAATGAGGTATTCAAACTTAGTAGGTTCGATCGATCTAAGCTTGTTATGCTTTCTAAGTTACCTGCACGTGTGCACATTTGGTTTGTATCTGACATTCATTTGCACAACAGTCTTAATGTTTATACGTACACGCCTCAATAGTGTGCATACAAAACACAATTAAACACCGTGTGTGTGCCAATATAATCGACATGTTTGCAACCAGTCGTTACTATATCGTACCTATATTCCATTGAAGAAATACCATTTTTAATTATGTTTCAGACAATATAATTGAAATGACTGCTATTATAGATTTTTTAAAACAATATATTACTACAGCGTTTTTAACACATGTTGCATTTTTATAATTATCCATATTAATATATAATATTTATCTAATTAATATTTACGCGTAATTCATTATTCCTTCTCAAGAAGGCTTAGCGATTCAATATAAGGGTTATTGCCTACTATTATACAAATATATGTACACTTATATCAAATTTCAAGTAAAACAATGATCAAAAATTTTAACGATCTAATTTCTGTTCGTTAATATATACGATTATTTTCCGTCACTTTTATGAACGCTCATCAAATTGTAATTTGTCATAGTTGAGTCCAGTAACCCTGGCCAACCCCAATATTGAGAGTAGGGCTGCGAAATAGTGAGAATTGTGCCTATTAAAAAATAAATTTCCTTTACTGCTGAGTTTTTGCTGTAGGTATTTATTATACGGAGACTTTACCCTACCTATATAACTGAGGTAGGGCACAGCAGGAAATTTCCTGCTCAAAATATGGAGCAGCCCGACTGGGGTAGTACCTCGACCTTACAGAAGACCACAGCTAAATAATACTGTTTTCAAACAGTATTGTGTTCCTGTTGGTGAGTAAGGTGACCAGAGCTCCTGGGGGGGGGGGGTTGGGGATAGGGTCGGCAACGCGCTTGCGATGCTTCTGGTGTTGCAGGCGTCTATAGGCTACGGTCTTACCATCAGGTGAGCCGTACGCTTGTTTGCCAACCTAGTCACATAAAAAAAACAACCTAGAAATGTCTTTTTTTTTGTATCACAAAAGTGGTAAACGATCGTACGCTACGCATGATGGTAAACGACTAGTGTAGCTAATGGACGCCATGGTCTAAGATCCGGGATATAACAAAATCTTCCCTCATCTGTTAATTAGATGAAACAATTTTTTACAGGCTGATGTCAATATTGTGAATTTATAAAAACAACCTCTGCCACCATAGGCCTGCTACGATTTTTTTTTGTTTTTTTTTTTTGTCTTTTTCCTCTCATGTTAATTACATGTAGTAAGCTAAAACCGTTAATATTTTACATTATATACCTGACTATAGTAGGCACCCATCTCTATGATTGCTACACTTACCTGCAGCCAGGCCAGTAACCTCAGTCAGCAGTAACCTGAACAGCTTATAAAAAATTGTTTAATCTAATTAACAGATGAGGGAAGATTTAGCTATCTCGGGTCTTAGACCACCAGTAAGATCAGTAGCGTTGGCACAGCGTCACCGACCCTCGTCCGCAGTTCTGGCTACTAACAACAAGAACACAACATTACTTGAGAGTTGAGAGCAGTGCTATTTAACAGTCTAGGACTGCCTACCCGGGCGTCCTGGATGATAACCCGTAAATGGGTTCCCCAGCGTTATCAGGCAAAAAAAAGTATTATTTAGCTATGGTCTCCTGTGAGGAGGCACTTTCCCAGTTAGGCTTCTCCAAATTCTGAGCAACAAATTTCCTCATTTCCTGCTATGCCTCATCTGAATAAATTGATGCATTCCTCTGGTTAATCTTAATACTTTGTTCAAGTATAATCTACTATCATACATAGTTATTTGACAGATTGACGTCTTGTATCTTTACTTTATTAGTGGCAAGTAATATTTTGAGCTTATAATGTTTTATCTATACAAATAAATAAAATTGGAGTGTCTGTTTGTAATATTAAAATAACCGCTTTTTACTAAATGCATACACTGTACATATACCAAAATAACATTTTTTACAGTTTTTGTCTGTCCGTCTGTTTGTTCCGGCTAATCTCTGAAACTACTGGTCCGATTTTTACGGGACTTTTACTGGCAGATAGCTGATGTAACAAGGAGTAACTTAGGCTACTTTTATTTTAGAAATTTATTTATTTTGTAACTATGCGAACTAAACAATATTTTTTTTTATTCCACGCGGACGAAGTCGCAGTCACAGCTAGTAATTTTATAAATAAATATACAATACTATTTATTATTCAAAAGAAATTTAGTAACAAAATGTGTTACGATTAGAACATAGAATTGTACGCAAGTAAGTCTTTGTTAAGACTTGATTGAAGAAACGAAACTAATGTTAATTCTTTTCCTAGAGAGAAATCATTGAAACTGTCGAACTGTGGAAAACTTTGAGGTTCAAGATCATTTGCGTATTAAGTCTCGGAGACACCTGCGTGATAAAAAACAAATTTACAAGTACATGGAACAGTTATATTAGTATTACTAGTACATTAGTACATAGTTTGAACATTTTTAATCTATACTATATTATAATAAAGCTGAAGAGTTTGTTTGTTTGATTGATTGTTTGTTTGTTTGAACGCGCTAATCTCAGGATCTACTGGTCCGATTTGAAAAATTCTTTCAATGTTAGACAGCCCACTTATCGAGGATGGCTATAGGCTATATATCATCACGCTAAGACCAATAGGAGCGTAGCACCAATGAAGAATGTCTCAAAATCAGGGTTTTTTTCCTTTTGAGAGCTTCCGCGGCGTAAACGGTTAAAGTTTCGCTCAAATCATGTTTGACAGAATTAGTCCTATTCCACGGGGACGAAGTCGCACGCAGAAACTAGTATTATATAAAAAATATCGACCGTTCCAGCGGGAATCGAAACCGCGCCTCCGACTAATCGTGTCGGCGCTATATTAAATAAATTTCTATTTATTTTATTCGATCGGTTAAATTTTATTAGGTCTTAAGGGACCATGGCGCCGCTTATAGTTAGTCCTTTACAGCACCCGCAACTATTCAAAGTTTCATACTACAATGAAAATCTTTGACAATAATAATTTGTAATATTGTTTGTTTTGAAAGTTCTAGAAACCATAATATTACGCGTTATCAGTTGCGAAAAAAGTTACCGACGTATAACAGTACCTACCTATCCATCAGAGTTAATGTTATATTTTTTACTATGAATTACCTTCCTTTTATCTCAAATATTTCTTTGTATAATCTGTCAATCCAAAAATATAAAAGTACCTTTAATATCATTAAATACACTTATCAAGCTTTGATAATGATAAAAAAGACTTATTATATTATCGAATTTGTCAAAACAAACTGTTATCAATTATCTACTACTAAAGTAATAGATGTCACTCTTGTTCAAACAATAGCCACAAGTGTATCAATTTCACTATGAATCGAAAGAGATTTTTTTACACAACTATATAGGTCGGCAATCAAGCGACCACCGTGCAATCGTTTATAACGACAATTATACACAAATATTCGAGTGTCTCGTTTAGTCTAGCAATTGTTATAATAGGTAGGGATCCCTAGGACATTTTTTTCACCTGATCAGTATCAAGCTAATTTTTTGGGAGTGGTTTAATAGTAATAATGTCCTACAAATTGCGTGGTACGTTATCTCGGTCCTACGCTCACTGCTGCTCTACCCCCTACTATCTCTGTTAGCTACCACAATCGAGAGTTTTCGAAGAGGAATTTTTTGTTCGCCTCGTCAAAATGTAGCCACTCCCAAAAAATTAGCTTGATACTGATCAGGTGAAAAAAATGTACTAGGGATCCCTACCTATAATTCATACTATCCAATAATATATCTACAGTGTAACTATATACCTATATAGTTACAAAACTAATGAAGGTCGTATGGGTCAAGTCTTGATGCAATTTCTCTTCCAGGGGCGAGGGAAGAGGAGGCAGCGTTCATAGTAATTACATTAAGAGCAACTCAACTAGTAAATGTTCGTTACTAGCCCCGAATGCACTTGAGGCGTACTGTATTCACATGTCAGGTCAATACACACACACATAGACATACCCACCCTCACCGTTAGCTACATACCAAAATGAATTAATAATAATTAACATTGGGCAACGCAAACAACGCACTTGGTTTTCATGACGTTCTAAAACCTAGTCGTTTGTTTTAAACCAATCTAATTTCGAAACATATCATATAGACCTGTGCTTTTAGCTTTTTAAAAACAAAGAAATTTATAGTAGAATGAAACACATTGCAAAAGAAAGAGAATATAACGAAAATGATAGGAAAAATAAATTACGGTCGATCTGAGGTCGGAAAGTGGTAGGGAGGGGGGGTTTAAGGGTAAAAAACGGTTTATCTCAATTTCTGGCTTAAACCCCCCCCCCCCCTCCCTACCACTTCCCGACCTCAGATCGACCGTAATTTATTTCTCCTATCATTTTCATTGTATTCTCTTTCTTTTGCAGTGTTTCATTCTACTATAAACAATGGTTGTTACCATTTTTAAACGCTAAAAGCACTGGTATAAAGGGCCCCGTAGACGATCAAATAATATTTGATCAAACTTCATATTAAATTTCTGTTTGACAAACGTGTTTGTCAAATTATTTGATCGTGTGCGGGGCTGCGGGTTTTTTTGATATGTTTGTTATATGAAACATGAAGTTTGATCAAACATGTTTGACAAACAAGTTTGATCGTATACGGGGCCCATAATAGTGTCTATTGTAAAATATTCGAAGTGCCATAACATTTCTTGTAAAGTTTTCGATATTTGTGGTATTTGATTCTAGCCTCGGTCCCACCAGAGATAAATCGTAGCGAAATTTAGTCACTTAGTACACTAATAAATTGATTGAGTAAATGATATTCGTGTACCTACTGTAGTTTTCGCATGGTTACGTTTATGACAAAGGTATATATACCTACTCTGTGACTGTTTACTTTTGAAATTATTACTATATACAATCTGTACATTAATTCTATAATTTCACTTGAATAAAACAGTAAAGTAATTACTTTTGATAAGTTTATCGGAAGCTTTGATTTTTCAACATATTTTTTACGGTTCAGCAATATGTGAACAAACAAAATGATCGCGTATGGTTAAAGTGTAAAATCAAATGACAATTTAGACCAACGAATTGCCTTGCGAAAGCAAGCACCAGCATCTGTGATGGTTTGGGCTGCGGTAACTGCCACGGGACGCTCACCTCTCGTTTTCATTGACCAGGGTGTAAAGATAAACCAGCAGATCTACCGTAAAAACATTTTAAACGATGCTTTGTTACCTTGGGCACGTAAACAATTTGGTAGAAATCATTGGACCTTTCAACAAGACTCGGCACCATCCCACAAAGCACGTGAAACCCAATTTTTTTAACAAGAAAATGTTCCGAGCTTCATTTCTTCGCAACAATGGCCACCATATTCCCCGGACTTAAACCCAATGGATTTTTCTATATGGTCAATTCTAGAAGCCAAAGTATCAACAAAAAAATATGTGACGGTCGATGCCTTAAAGATTGCTCTCCGCCGAGAATGGAACAAAATACCAGCAGACCACATTCGTGCAGCGTGTGAAGTCTTCTCGGCCAGACTCGATGCTGTTATCCGCGCTAAAGGTGGTCATATTGAACAATAATTTCTTTTTTATTTATTTTATATGTTTTCTTTTCGATTTCAAGTTTTAAAATAAATATGCTCATAATTAACAAAATTACAGCATTTTGTATTAGTAACACTTCGAGTGCCGAACCCTGTATTTATTTGGATAAGGATTAATACTGAACTAAAGAAAATAGCTTTGAAAATAACGTAATGTTTTTAATTAAAAATTTGAACATAAAGGTGGTTATTGTAAGTCAACCGTAAGAGATATAGATATGCTGTTGCGGACCTTTTTATAGCATTTTTATAGATTTTGAATTCGCTAATACATTATTTAACTATATCTTTGCTAGTTTACGCGGCGTTCGCGAGGAAAGGACCCCGTTGGCGAGATTTTTTGCGACCTCTTCAACATTTATCGCCGTATTTCTGCTAATTTACATATAAGCATAATAAATTATACACATAAACCTTCCTCAAGAATCACTCTTTCTATTGATGTAAACCGCGCAAAAATCCTTTTAGTAGTTTTCAGGACACAGACAGGAGGACAGACAGGAGGACAGAAAGACGCGGCCGGGGGACTTATTTTTATAATAATAAGTAGATTATAAAAATGGGCTCTGTACCAGTGTAAATTCAAAGCGACCGTCTTTAAAATACTAATAAATAATAACGTTTGAATTTTTAAATAGCATTTCTAGCTTTACTCAATTTGATTGACGATTTAATTTGTTGAACAACTGCTCGCTGATTCGATTTATATTTTTAAGGCTTTGTCAGATGCACATCTACGTTCATAATAACTTCGTTCGCGCCCTTTTTAGCTGATGATCCTGGTATTGCGCTTCAGATCTTAATATTTAAATGTATAACACTAGAAATTTTTGCTGTTTTTTACTTTATTACTTTTTTTTAATTTATCACTCAATTATATTATTATAATTATAATTATTACAATTTTTTATGGGACGACTCAGTTCCAAAACATATGCTGTTAAAAATATTTATCTAAAGCGTGTTCAAAATGATAAATTTTAGTAGGTAGTAAAGATAGAATTTTATAACACCAAATCTTTCAACATACAAAGTTATTATATAAACATTCGAGCGGAAAATCTTTTATAATCCTATCATTAAAAATTCACAATTTTAATTACAAATTCCAACGTGAGAATATGAATTAGAAAGTTAATGATAAAGATGCTGGGTTTAAGTGGTGCTTTCTTTACTGCAACTTAATTTTTCCTTATAACCTCTTTTCGAAAATGTTTTCAGAAAATATGAGAAAGGAACAATTTTTCGTTTTAAGTAGCCTTTTAGCGGGTCCCTTCATACGATGTGTAAGTACACATACATTGTAAGTTAGTCAAATCAAAATGAAAATTATAAGAATCCTCTTTTGATGACATCAAATGACTTTAAGTTTACTAACCTACTTTAAGATTTATATTATTGTTTGGCAAACACTTCACGGTTTTGAAATAGGATTCAAAAGCACTTTTGAGTCATTATTTTACAAATTAAAATTATATTTGTCTTAATTAATTATAGTTAACTACCGCTGATATATATATATATAGATTATTGCATTCGCCCAGTCCTCAATATTAGTTAATCATGTTTAGGTAAATACGAATGTTAGTCGGAATGTTGTGTAAATACTTCACATTCAGTTACGATTGAAAGCTAATTTCAATATTAATAACGTCCTGCGTTTGGATTATATTGCAAATATCAAATACTAATACATTTGGCATTATGTTTATTCCAAGTAAACTTACGTTACTGGTGAAATTATGTGTCAGTCAGTCAGTTCAGCCTATTGTAGTCCACTCCTGGACATAGGCCTCCCCAAGTTCGCGCCAGACATTCCGGTTCTCCGCAATCCTCATCCAGCCAACACCGGCAATCATACGAAGATCGTCGGTCCAACGGGCCGGAGGACGTCCCACACTGCGTTTGCCAAGACGCGGTCCCCACTCCAGGACACGCCTGCTCCAATGGCCATCGGTCCTGCGACACAGATGACCAGCCCACTGCCACTTCAACTTGCTAATTCTGTGGGCTATGTCGGTTACTTTCGTTCTCTCGCGGATAGTCTCATTTCGAATCCTATATTTGAGAGAAACCCCAAGCATAGCCCGTTCCATTGCGCGTTGAGTGTGCAATTCCCTAATTAATCACTCAATCGTTAGACCGTTAGATAGAGATTAATCGAAACTTTAAAAAAAATTTAATTCATACTGCCGTTCTTGAGCCTTGGCGATTTTAAAATTAGCAGCTTAGCTTAATTTATTCCTATTTATATAAAAAAAAATCTATGTGTAATATCGACCAAATCAATGTTCAGGGCTATAATCGCTCAATGAGAATACAATTTCACAACTTAAGTAAATCGAAAATCCATAAGTATTTCCACGAAGAAACCAGAGACACTAAAGGATTTTTTGCTTATTTACTGAAAACCTTACTGTATCAAGTCTAATCAATACAGTTATAAACAACTGCAGTAAATATGTCACAATGTCTGTAATGACACACGTGTGGAGATCTTCCTCAAGATAATACGTGCAAGGGCGTGTACTTGTACTAATTCTGAAACAATGCTCCACAGGTAATTCGGTGATGCACGAAAATGGATATGTGATGATGCTTTGTTCGATTATTAGGTATTAATTACGCCTAATTAATAGTATTCGGAGCACATGTTGACTAAGACACACACATATATATATATAAATAATTATGTATACTTATATCGAAATTTCTTAATCTCGAGGGTAGATAGAATGAAGAAAGCATTCCCTTATACGTTACCTAATCACGTATTGGGTTAAATTGAAAATTTTAATTAAAATGGTAATTTTTTCCATGAAATTATGGATGTCCTGACAATAACGACCGCAAGAAAAAAGAAAATATGCAATCGTTTGAAAGTTTGCGCGTACATGTATTACGGAGATTTATTTTTAAATATATAGGATTATTGAAATATTTAATTTCATGATAAACTATAGGTAGAAAAAGTAATGACGCCGCGTTGGCGCAGCTGTCACAGCACTGGTTTGTGGCTGTTGCGCGGGCGGTTGTGGGTTCGATCCCCGCACACGACAACGTTTGTATTGGCCATACAGATGTTTGCCGTGGTCTTGTTTGTGCAGTCCTTGTGGGTCTCCCCACCGTGCCTCAGAGAGTATGTTAAGCCGCCGGTCCCGGTTGTTATGTACACCTGATAGCGATCGTTATTCATAGTAGGGAATATATCGTATATCCGCCAACCCGCATTGGAGCAGCGCCAGCGTGGTGGATTAAGCTCTGATCCTTCTCCTACATTGGGAAAGAGGCCTATACCCAACAGTGGGATATTACAGGCTGAAGCGAAGAAAATGTAATATAAAAGCCTCATACTTTTACCTCATACTATTATTTTTAAAATATTATTTATTACTTATATCGAAAATCATTATCTTTCTTCAATCCTATTTACTAAACATTTTTAATTTATTTATGTGTGAATGTACATATATGAAATTATTCTTGCTTTTTAAGAAAAATTCTTTAAGATTCGTTTATTCTTTCAGTTTTAAAAACCATATTAGCAATTTAAAAAATACATAAGTTATAAAAACACAAAATATTTAATTTTTGCTAAGTCGTAATAACTCAAATCAATGGCTGTAAATGGACGAATACTAATTACTATTGGGTTTATAAAATTAAGCACTACGCCTTTGACTTTTACTATATAGTTAACTTGTGAGTGTACTCGTATTTCATGTCAATTAGAAGTTATATCAAACAACGCTGACGCAGTTAACGTCGTTAACTAAATGTACAGGACAGAGTACCGTATAATTTTATTGGGTCCTTAATTTCATAGAAGCTTGCAACTGAAAACCCTAAAATGGTACAATTTAATGCAACGGTAAAATTAAAATACAGAAGCAACACGATCTTATCCGTATATACCACATCCATTATACGTCTTTCTCCTATATAGAGAAAGAGGCTTTTGTTTAGTGAAAGTCACAGGCTGAATAAATCTAAGCAACACCATCTATACTAATATATAAAGCTGAAGAGTTTGTTTATTGTTTGGTTGTTTGTTTATTGTTTGGTTGTTTGTTTATTGTTTGTTTGTTTGTTTGTTTGTTTGAACGTTTTTTGGTAATCTCGGGAACATATACATAGAACATATATTATATAGGCAGAGGATAGTATATTATATACTAGCTTCTGCGTGCGACTTCGTCGGCGTGGACTCCGCTCGTATTGGTCTTAGCGTGATGATATATAGCCTATAGCCTTCCTCTATAAATGGGCTATCTAACACTGAAAGAATTTTTCAAATCGGACCAGTAGATCCTGAGATTAGAGCGTTCAAACAAACAAACAAACAAACAATCAAACAAACAAACTCTTCAGCTTTATTATATTATAGTATAGATGTATGTGCAACTAAGACTGCAAGGTACTCTATAAACGTCCTAGTTGTGAGTATGGTTGGAAACCGGGGCGTTCGAGCCCATGTAGCACCCAGGTGTAAATAATACTGTGGCGGATGATGAAGAAAAAGAGGAAAGCCAAAACGAATTCGATATCGATACTTTCCCCTTCTATGCGGCTTTTGGTGCCCACTAACCACTAACACACTGCGCCCGGGAGCATCGTAAGCCCTGTGCTATGAGGAAAATCGCCCTTGCTTAAGTAGCTTCAGAGGGATGGGCAACCAAGATACAGAGAAGCAAACAAAGAAGAAAAACAAAAATTTAAGATTTGGATTGAGTATGGATTATAGATCAGGTGGAGAGGAGAGTGTGGAGACCGCGCCTTGGCAAAACGAGTGTGGGACGTCCTCCGGCCCGCTCGACCGACGTATCTACGTAAGAAGGCCGTTGTAAGCTGGATGAGAATTGCGGAAAGCCGGGATGTCTGGCTTAAACTTGGAGAGCCCTATGTCTAGCAGTAGACTGCAATAGGCTGAACTGACTGACTGTCTGACTGACTATAGATCATGTACTAAACCAATTAAAGTAAAAAAAATATCTTAAACGTATAAAATTATTCAAATTGAACAAAATTAAATTCATAATCATACTACTCCTGTAATCAATATTATTATAATTATTTTGACAGTTGAGTTATTTATACATTATCACTAATTATATATTATCACTCTCGCAATTCTTTTTCATTGATCCAATTACCCAAGATTACCACTATCAAGAACCCTACCACTATAGTAGATAATCTATTTACATATAAATCGTTAAATGTATTGCTAAGAGCAAAACTAGAGAACTACAGGAGTAGTTCGGCTAACTTATATTTTTAAAGTTTTCTAATACTTAGTAAAAGCTTCTTCCGGAACGAAAAATTAAGGAAATTGCTCAGAAAGTTGAAAAATTTCAGTGTAATAATTATTAAAACTTAATGCGATTGACATTCCGCAAGATAGGACGCTGAGTCAGCTAATAATCTTCTAAGATAAATTTGGGAGAGAAGTAATTTATAGTTAGTAGACAATAGACGTCCGCTAAGAACGAATTTTTCGATAGGGCCGGATTAAAGGTGTCTAAGGGCACTCACAAGTTTGTATGAAAGTCCTTAATTTCTTCTGCTCCAAGCTTGAAATTTGGCAGAGATATAGTTAGTAGTTACTAGTTACTGAAGGTAGCGACTAGGGTCGCAACAAAGATGTCTAAGGGCTGTCGAAAATTTCATAAATGTTCTTCATTTTTATGCTATAATCTTAAAATTTAATAGTTGGTAGACATCCGCTAAGTACGGAATGTCTGATAGGGCCGGATTAAATGGGTCGTAATTAGTATTAGCCACTTACCTTTTCATACCTCTCGATACGATTCTCGATAATATGTGGGCACAAATGATCGTTATGACTATGCTTCGGGGAGACCGCCGTGTTCAGGTTCAATCTGGACTTGCCGCAGCTCCGGCTGGCTTGCCCCGATGGTCCGGCGGAAGGAATGCGAGGTCTCGGTTGTATGGTATACACCTTGCATTCCTGCTGACTGTAACAAATTTGTTTGATAATCCTCTTTCTGTAGCTTCGGTCAAATTTTATAAATTACATTTTTTACTTCACTTTTGAAACTTTTGTCTATACTAATATTTATATTTTTGTGTGTATGTTTATAATGAATAAACTCAAAAGCTACTGGACCGTTTTAAAAAATTCTTTCACCATTTGACAGCTTAGTTATCCCTGTGTAACATAGGCTACTTTTTATCACGGGAAAATAATAGGTTCCCACGGGAAATTGTTTGCGCACACGGGTGAAAGCCGTTGAGAACAGCTAGTAGAACGTAAACGTGTAGGACTTTAAATTCTATAATATTTTTTTGTACTGTAGTATTAAAAGTTACTAATCATTATAACTTGATAATACTACATTTGCTGATCGTAACTGTTTTCAGTTATTATTATGTGTCGTTCAGTTTAAACTTCAATAAGAAATTTATATTAATAAAGACATATTATGTTTACTTTGATATTAATGATTGGGTTTTCTACTTAGATCGTCAACACAAAAGCATTGTTGTTATTTGAATTGAAAACAGAAAAATGAATACAGTATAAGTTTAAAAATGCTATTGTTATGATTTTCACACAATTATGTTATTATTGAGACAATTCATAATAAATAGATCAACTAGTAATTGATTTTATACGTTAGTTACGAGAACAATGCATCGCTTTTTTATATGTATATAAAAAGTGTTCGTCGAGATCTATAATTTTACTAAAAATTTTTTTTGGTGTGGAAATACAATAAATTGTACGTAAAAGTAAGTAAATATGAAAAAAAAATAACCGAATGAATTTACTTATACAGTAAGTAGCACTTAATGAAAATAATTACTTGTTACGTTGACTTTCAGGGTCGAATTCGGGCGTGTGCGTTATGACGGAATGACGCGGTTTGCCGCGAACTGCGGACACTATAAAGGACCACATTATTGGCGCCCAACAACAACATCCAGTCGCAACGAGAGACCTGAAAACAAACACAAATGTACTTATTTGATTACCAAGTACCAGCGACGGTGACCTGTAATCAATCGCAGATCAGGAGGTAATATAAATATTAAAAAGTGGTTTATTAACACTTATGGTTTATATAGAGAAGGAGTGCCAAAAATACATGAAATCAATAATAATAAAAAAAATATTACAAACACTACCATGTTATTGCAACACACACGCATATATAATCTTTTGTTTAATGTTCAAACTTATAATTTAAATTAATTATGGTCGAATTTAGACCGCTGGGCGACCACCAGTTATTCTAATCGCCTGAAAGGTTATTTGACTTCTTATCCCATTTGAATTATTACAATAGCCTGTGCTTAGAATAATCCACCCAATTTAATAGTTCGAAACTAAATCAAAAGAATTACTTAAGATTACTAATTATGGACGCCGCGTTGGCGCAGCGGTCACAGCACTGGATTGTGGCTGTTGCGCGGGCGGTTGCGGGTTCGATCCCCGCATACGACAACATTTGTATTGGCCATACAGATGTTTGCCGTGGTCTGGGTGTTTGTGTAGTCCTTGTGGGTCTCCCCACCGTGCCTCGGAGAGCACCTTAAGCCGTCGCACAGTGGGAGGAAACGATCAAAACTACGTGCGAGGCAGTAAATCTAATCCAAATGAAATCATTTTTTAACCGACTTCCAAAAAAAGGAGGAGGTTCTCAATTCGACACGTATGTTTTTTTTTTTTTTTAATGTATGTTAGCTCAGAACTTTTGACTAGGTGGACCGATTTCGATCAATTTTGTTTTAATTGAAAGGTGTTGCATGTCATGTGGTCCCATTTTAATTTAATTGAGATCTGACAAGTACTTTTAGAGTTATATCTAATAACGCGTATTTACGTGACTACTTTTTCGTCGACCTACGTTATATTATACCGCATAACTTTTTACTCGGTGTACCGATTTCGATGATTCTTACTGTAATCGAAAGCTAATACTTGTCTTGTAGTCTTGTTTAAATTAGATCGAAAACTGATTACAACTTTTTGAGTAATCTTTAATAGCGCGTATTTACTTGACTATTTTTTCGTCTTATTACGTTGTATTACTTGTCGATGTAATTGAAGTCGTTTTTTTTTCGTTTGCGAGCAAACACAATTATTTACAATACTCGTAATTATGTCTGCTTTCTTGTAGCACTGCGGAAATTCACTTTTTAGGGGTAGAAACCGATAGCGATGGTTACCTACTCATAGTGGGGAATATATCCGCCAACCCGCACTGGAGCAGCGTGGTGGATTAAGCTCTGATCCTTCTCCTACATAGGGAAAGAGGCCTATGCCCAACAGTGAGATAATACAGGCTGAAGGGGGGGGGGGGTACTAATTATGATAATTAAAACCAATTGCTTATTGTATGTACAATTAACAAATTACTTTAAGTGGAAAAATCACAACGTGAAAATAATTTATGGTAAATAATTGTTATATAAATAAATATCTACACCACACACACACGGTCGTCTGTTCCTAAAGTAAGTAACTTAATGCAAATATTTGCATCAATATTTGAATACTGAAATACAAGTAAAATGATATATTTAACTGTTTGAGTAGTTAGTGAAACATTTGAGAGCGCAAAACGTCTAGTCATGTTTATTCGTAAAATAGTAATATGCAGGTTCCAGGAAATCGTTTCACATATCGACGCCCCCGGGGAATGAAGTAAAGAGATAAGTTAACAGGACGAGCAATAAACAGTTTTTCTATAATATCGCATGTCCTAAACGGCCTACAATATATATATATTTATATACATCAATATTTTCAGCATTAACTTAACTAACTAACTTAATTAACTTAACTTAACCGACTTCCAAAAAAGGAGGAGGTTCTCAATTCGATTGTATTTTTTTTAATGTATGTTACTTCAGAACTTTTGACTGAGTGGACCGATTTTGATAAATTTTATTCAATCGAAAGGTGGTTCGTGTCATTTGGCCCCAATTAAATTTATTTGAGTTCTAACAAGTACTTTTCGAGTTATACCTAATAATGCGGTTTTACTTGACTATTGTTTCGTCGACCTACGTTGTATTATACCGCATAACTTTTTACTGGATGCACTGATTTTCATGATTTTTAATTTATTCGAAAGCTGATGTTTATCACATCGTGACGTTTATATTTCATCGAGATCTGATCACAACTTTTTGAGTAATCTTTGATAACGCGTATTTACTTTACTATTTTTTCGTGTACATTACGTACGTTCTATTACTTCGGTTTTTCTTTCGTTTGCGAGCAAACACAATTATTACGTAACATGCAGTTATAAAAATAAATTAAATATCACGTGTACTTTTAAAGTCATTGCCAAAAGTGTGTAATACTGATTTTTATATTAAGTGTACCTATACTAAGTAATGGCATATTACCATTTTATTCCCGTGTAATTAAAACTATTTGCATGCATTACGATACTAAAAACAAAATAGTATCACACGAATACATCACTTTTTATTCCTAATGAAATTTGTAAAACATGTTTACGTGAAATTGTATCAAAAATTAAGCTGATAATAAAGCAGTAATGTACGTTTACCGACCAACACTTACCGAACACTGCGGTAAAGTGTGTTACGGAAATTAGTTATCCATTTTTTTAAGTGAATGGTAAAAAGTCTTTCCACCAGCTGATTGAGACAGATGTTTGTTCCATATTATATGATTAAGATATTATTATGAGTTATAATTGTGATATGATTTCCGGAGACTAAAAATATAAATTGTTATAAGTTCATGGATTTTTAGAAAAAAAAAATCTTTAATAAAATCAGAAGATGTACGACCTACTATAGATGCTGAAAATCCAAAAACATTAAAACAGTGGTAATACTTAATAGCACTTTACGACTTTATTCCCCGGGGGCGTAGATGTATTTTAGATTTGGACATATTACAGAAAAAGTTTAGTTCATCAAAGTACTTTAGTACTTTTTTTTCTTTTTTAGCTTTTTTTCTTTTTTATTTATTTGATTTTTAATTTTGATTATTATTATTTTTTTACTATTATGCTAATGGAAGAGCGGAGTCTCCTGGTACAGGCAACAACATGCTTAAAAGGAGGCTCCAATCACTAGTGGATTTTTGTAAGAAACTTTTTAATAAATAAATTATTATTATTATTATTATTATTACTTTAAACAAATCATCTCTGTTAATATTATACCGTAAAAATTGTACATTTTATATTTTTCAAAGTTTGTGATTCTCAAAACCTACCGTACCGATTGTATGAATTTTTTTCATCATGAATAGTGAAATATCACTGAGTGGAGTCACACAGGGTATATTTTAACATGAGAAAGTGGTACAGCCAAGATCTTGTATTACAGAAGTGAAGCCGCAAGCAGGAAGATAGTTTGTAATAAAATGCGTCATACTCAACGGTCCCGTGGAATGTATATATTCTGTGACTCTGTGTCGAGGCTTTGAAAACAAAAATACAAAAAGTAGGCGTAGGCAAACATCTATATTGCTTGTTACAAGTTTGTCAAGAGTGGGAAAGAACACAGACAGAAGGGTACGTTACGTAAGTTTGTAATGTACCCAATGTTAATGTTAAGTATACATTTTTATTTTATTGATATTTTGCTGCCTTAACTTTTTTTTATTTATTTTTTTTGGTAAATGACATTTTTACTTTTCTTTTTTTTTTGACTTTCGTTAAGTGTGAGGTTCACCTTATAAAGAAATAAATGTTTTCATTTCATTTCATTTCAGAATGCTACCTACCGAGTATTAGTAGTAGTGTCCAGAGCTTCAGGAACAGTATGTTAACCTTTTTAAGAGTGCAATAAAAATTAAGTTAAAACAGAAATTTTATGTAAAACTAGCTGCTGCCCGCGACGTCGTCTGCGTGCGTTCACTGCTCGTTCCCCGTAGGTGATAGCGTGATAATATGTAGCCTATGTTCTGACCCGACTTCTTAATAATATTCGTGCCAAATTTTAAGTAAATCCGTGCAGTACTTTTTGAGTTTATCCCGGACATACATACAGACAAACAGACAAACAGACAAAAATTCTAAAAACTATATTTTTGGCTTCGGTATCGATTGTAGATCACACCCCAAGTATTCTTTTAAAAAAATATTTAATGTACAGTTTTGACTTTCCTACCATTTTATTATATGTATAGATATACATAGTTAATTTCATAGATTTAAGCATACTGTGACACCTTTATAGGCTGTACAGCTACCTTATTAATAATAATAATAAATACTCTTTATTGTACACCATAAAGAAACATTACAAAAAGTGATAAATACAAAGAAAGATGTACAAAGGCGGTCTTATCGCTAAGAGCGATTTCTTCCAGACAACCTTTGGGTGTAGGACAGGGCGTAGAAAAAGAGAAGCGGTAGAGAAGTGTACAAAGAGTTGATAAAAGAATTGGCATAGAGTTTACAAGCAGTATGATATAAAAAGAAGTTAATATACGTACATATACACATACACATATACAAGATATACATATATATATATATAATATACATACACATATACAAATATATATATATATATTTATATACACTACATAAACCAAAAACTACAAAATATGTTATGGAAATGCTAATGATATTTATGAGGTATTTAGTGACAAAAAATGCGCCTTTACATGTTTTTTAAAGCAAGATAGAGATTGAGCTTGTTTTATAGAGAGAGGAAGAGAGTTCCAAAGTTGTACAGCTTTAACAGAAAAGGAGTTTGAATACAAGGAAGTAGTATGGGAAGGAGTTTTGAGTATTAAGGTTGAAGATGACCTGAGGGTACGCTCATGAGTATCACAGAGAAACTCAAAGCGATTTTTTAGGTAAAGAGGAGTATCTGGATGGAAAAGTACGCAATAAAGTAAAGAAAGGATGTGAGTATTCCTGCGAAAGCGGATAGGGAGCCACTTGAGTTGATTACGAAAATCGGAGATATGGTCATATTTGCGAAGCCCAAATATGAACCGTATACAGAGATTCTGGAGGCGTTCAAGTTTATTTAACTGCTCCTCTTTAAGATCTAGGTAGCAAATATCAGCATAGTCAAGAATTGGTAGTAGGAGTGACTGTGCTAACGCAATTTTGGTAGGCAAAGGAAGGAAGTATTGAAGCCGGCGGAGGGATCCGATAGCTGCGAATAATTTGCGACTTAACTCACTCAGTTGATGTGTCCACGAGAGGTGACTGTCAAAAATTACACCAAGGTTTTTTACTTTATCGCTGTAATTAATCACGGTGTTATTAAAAACGACGGGTGGTATAAGTGACCAGTCAATTCGAGACACTAGATTTGAACTACCTATGATAATGACTTGACACTTAGAAGGATTGACGTTTAAACCGTATGATTTACTCCAACTATGAATGTTGTTCAAGTCGTTATTTAACTTATTTATGGAGGTCGGTAAGTCAACTAATTTTGCATGGGAATAGATTTGGAGATCGTCTGCATACAAGTGGTAGAGAGAAGATATGTGAGGACCGAGAGAGTTTATGAAGATTGAAAATAGGAGAGGAGACAACACGCCACCTTGTGGAACGCCAGCAGTTACATTTAACCAGTCTGAAAATGAATTTTCGACACGCAAACGCTGCCGACGTCCGCACAAGTAACTATGAAACCAGCCAATTGCCGATGGAGATATGCCAAGAGAGCACAAGATAGCTAGCAGTATATCAAAATCCACAGTATTAAACGCATTGCTAAAGTCCAGCAGGGTCAACACAGTGAGATTTTGTCTGTCCATGGCCAATCTAATGTCATCAGTGATTTTGACCAGAGCCGTAGCCGTACTATGACCTTTACGGAAGCCGGACTGATAAGGATTTAGGAGATTGTTTGAGTGCAGGAACAGTGTAAGCTGCTTATTGTATTAATATTAGATATAAGATTAGCTACTGGCTGTCCAGAAATAAATAAAATAAAGTAAATTTTTGAACTTGTTTCTCCACGCTATTCTATGTATATGTAGTACTCAAACCGTCGTTGTGAATTTTATAATTTACCGATCTAAATAGAAATCATCAAGATTACCCGGATTAAACGAGCGAACTTAAGAACTTAATCCGGGTGAAACGATATCCGGATTATTGTATTGTGTTATTATATTTTACACGTAATAAAAATTTTAAAGAATTTCAAATGAATCACTCGAGTTGTACAAACCTGTTTATCTCTAGGGATTTGTTTAAAATCTCGTTGAGTGTATTTCATCACGATCCAGGTAACTGACGAAGCATGTGTAAATAAAATGTAATATAAATCGGTAAATATGTTATTAATTTGAAAGAAATAGAAGACGTGTTGGCGCAGCGGTCACAGCACTGGTTTGTGGCTGTTGCGCTGGCGGTTGCGGGTCCGATCCCCGCACATGACAAACATTTGAATTGGCCATACAGATGTTTGGCGTGGTCTGGGTATTTGTGTAGTTCTTGTGCGTCTCCCCACCGTGTCTCGGAGAGCACGTTAAGCCGCCGGTTGTAATCATGTACACCTGACAGCGATATTTTCGCATAGTAGGGGATATATCCGCCAACCCGCATTGAAGTCGCTTGGTGGATTAAGCTGTTATCTTTCTCCTAAATGGGAAAGAGGCCTATACCCAGCAGTGGGATATTACAGGCTGCAGCACAAATGACAAATACGTGAAAAGGGTGGTGGTTGATCGATAGTGGGACGGGGAAAAATATTCATTTTTATCCGGCAGCCATTTCCAAAGAAATAGTGTAAAAAATTTTCACATGACTGGGTTTGAAATTGTAAGGTTCATCTGACACTGATACACGTGACGGATATCAAAGCATGTGGACAACAGTAGCTCTAGGCGCATTGCAATTGCGTTGCCGACTCTGACCCTTAACATGCACTGATCCTTCCATCCTTCCTAGGCACTTTGACTACCTTACTAACCAACGGAACACAACACTACATAAGAACGGTATGAGCAAATGCTCAGCCGAGTATTATTTGCTCAGCCAGGTGCTTCAGATTTTGAGTACGATATAACCTGCTGTATTCTACTTCATTATACTAGGTATTTACTAGTTATATGTTTTCGAATAATTTCTAAACTATAGTCTATTCGTTTACAAAAATTAGTGAGTCATTGCTATCACTTATTTTAGATAAGTCCTTTGACCAATTAAATCGAAAGAAGGCCGTGTTCAAATTTGACCAGTTGAAGTACACCATTCAAACAGGATGATTAGAATAACTAATGATTTTATTTTTTACTTTTAAATTTTCTCGAGAAAAGTTAGATACGAATTAATTACTTCAACCTTGATATTGACTATCGAGAAAATCGAGTATCTATGAAGAGGACTTCTAAAGTTTAACGAGAAGAGAAATTGAAAGAAGCAAGTTCGAAATCATCGATAAATTCAAAGTGCATCCATAATTAGCCAGCGTCCGCTACGTACATTACGAGTATCTATACATATAATAAAATGGTAGGAAAGTCAAAACTGTACATTGAATATTTTTTAAAAGAATACTTGGGGTGTGATCTACAATCGATACCGAAGCCAAAAATATAGTTTTTAGAATTTTTGTCTGTTTGTCTGTATGTATGTCCGGGATAAATTCAAAAAGTACTGCATGGATTTACTTCAAATTTGGCACGAATATTATTAAGAAGTCGGGTCAGAACATAGGCTACATATTATCACGCTATCACCTACAGTGGACGAGCAGTGAACGCATGCAGACGACGTCGCGGGCAGCAGCTAGTATTAGATAAATAATAAACTAGCTATAGGTACATAGGTATTTTTTATAATTTTTTTTATTGTCGTACCAACTCAGAAACCTTTCTTGGCTCATGCACAACACTTTGCTGAAGATCATGACATGATCAAACGCATAGTTAACGATTCTATAAAGGACATACAGACAAACATTCATTTTCATATAATATATAGATATTAATATACTATGACATACTGTTGTTTCTGTTTTGTTACAAAAAAAGTGTGGGTGTTTTAGAGATTTTGATTTTTTTATTGAGATCTAGTGCCTTTGGAACCACCCATTTAAAGTTCGAGATCTGAAAAGTAATTTTTGTGTTATATCTTACATACGCATTATTTATCGACTACCTAAGTCGTTTTACTAGGTGATGTAATTGAAGACGGTTATTTTCTCGTTTGCGAGTAAACACAATTAATTATAACTAACAATGTACCTACTGCTTTCAAATCTATCAACGAACATGTTTTGTCAGAAATAAGATACGCATGATCTTTTAATTGTAGTAAACGTACTGATTTTATTATTATTATTATATAATAACAGGCAGAGTAATGGATATAAAACAGACGTATTCTTTTTCTTGGGCTGTTATGACTGAAGAAAAAAAAAACATTATTTTAGAAGAAGGCTTGGGAATTTAATCTATCACTTAGATCAACTGCGCGTGGGTGCTTGATTTTACTACCATGAGTAACATTGTTTTTAAATTTTTTACCACAACTGCAGCCTAGACCAGAAACAAAAATGTTTACAAATACAAATACTTGCCCCAAGCGGGAAGCGAAATTTTAGTTATGTAAGAATTTGATTGCACTTGACTTTGCCTCATTACTGGTGTAATTAAATTTATACAAATTGTATTACCGAAGAACAATTATATTCGGAAATTCAATCAGTCGGAGTAATTACGCCCATATACCGTGCATAAAATAAAATTCTAGGCTTCATTAAAGCAGGCTTTCATTCATTTTTAAACAATGAATTCCTCAGCTCCAGTGATATAACACATAAACAGTTTCATTTAAGCTTAATTTACCTCTTATCTTTTATTAAATTTTGCTCATTTTTCTTAAGTATTATAAAATATATACTCGTACCTAACTCGAACAAAATAGGTTATTATTGTTACATGAAGTGAGAGAATCTAAAACGGTCAGTTCCAGTAAGGTATGAAGTAGGTCTCGTTGTTAGCAAATACTCTAACAATATATTGTTACAAACACAAACGTATCATTTACATAGGTACTTAAGGAACTTCTGAAAAAGTACTCAAAAATTTTATTAATGTTAGAGAAATAAAACCTATGTGGAAAAAAGCTGTTCTAAAATCACTATTAAAACACACCTTTACAACAAATTAGCGTAAAACACAGTATAAACGATCAAAACAAAAGCGACATAATTTTGTCACAATATCTTTTAACTTCAAGCCATACTTTAGCCTATCACAGTCCACTGCTGGACATAGGCCTCTCCAAGTTCGCGCCAAAAATGGCGTGAACTCATGTGTTTTGCCCATAGTCACCACGCTGGGCAGGCGGGTTGGTGACCGCAGGACTGGCTTTGGCCTGTTTCAAATTCAAATTCAAAATATTTTATTCAGCATAAAATTATTACAATTTCTTACTGAACGTCATGAGTCTACTACCAGTTCGGAAAGAAGAAGCCTCTGACCTGAGAAGAACTGGCAAAAGAAACTCAGCGGGGCTAATATAATTTTTTTTTATCGTAAGGTTTTTTTTTCAAAGCAGATTGAAATTTACAATAATTTTATATCTATAAAATCGTTAATCGAATAATATCCTTTAGTACACAAACGTTCACAATTTTTTTTAATTTGGCAATAGAAGCTTTTTGAAAGTTTTCTGGGAGCCTGTTGTATAAGCGTATACATTGTCCATAGGATTAATTACTGACTCGGATCTCCTGTGTATTTGTAAGCCAGCAGTTTGATGGTTATCCCGCCATCGTGCATCGGTCGGTTTTTAAGTTCCAAGGTGGTAGTGGAACTGTGTTATCCCTTTGTCGCCTGTTACGACACCCACGGGAAGTGAGGGATGTCTTCATTTTCTGCCGTAACCACACAGCAACAACAACAGTACTTCAAGTACAATATTAAAAAATGATACGTTTAAGATAGGATGATTTGTAGGATATGGAAGCACAAATATAAATAAGCATAATAACGTCCAGACACAGACAAAACTGTATGGACTATACAAGTTTTTGTCCACTCATGCTATCAGCGCAACAGACACTTGCTACTAACACAGCGCCAAACCATCCTCAACAAAAACTAAACGTCTATATAAAAAGGAGTCTTATTAATTAACGCAATATAATGAATTAAAAAAAACCTGTGTGGTTTTATGAAACCACGGTAAAAGTGAAACTTTTTTCACATTATAGACATTTAACTAAAAATTTTTGGAATAATATTTCATTAGGGTGATTAAGGGTATAAAAATCGTTTTATCAATCTTACCGCGCGGCCGATCGTCACGCGACATGCAACACGCAGACGAAAAAGTTTGAGACGATGTAATAAAAGTTTCACTTAAAAAACAAGTCGAAGTAAAATTTGTAGCCATAATTTCCATACTGCTAACTGAGATACCCGTACTAAAATCATCACTACATATTACGTTCAGCCGTCACTCGCAGTGCATTCGGTTGTTGAAGCCTTAAATGTGTATTTCCTTCATTTCGCTCGATCCAATTGCGTTTCTAGTATAAGCTAGCTAGTATAGGTAACGCAATCTCTTTGAAAGATTTGTATGATTCGAATGATTTTGTATAAGATTTAGAATTCAAGAATAATGTACGTGAATCGTAGCTGTGTAAAACTTTTTAAACTAAAGTTTATACAGTTTCAAATCAAATAAATTTTAGTCTTAGGCTAAGCGCGCACTAGTGACTTTTGTCACCGTGACTTTTCGTCACTGTCACCGCGTCCATAGATTTTATTACGTGACTCGCGTATCCAAATGCGCGCACCTTCATTGGTGATGATGGGCGCGGTGACAGTGACGCAACAGTCACGGTGACAAAAGTCACTAGTACGCGCTTAGCCTTAGAGCACATTAATTTATGTATGCTGCCAAAAAGTGGGAGCAAACCGACTGGAGAAGTACTTCAAACTTACAGCTAAATAATACTGCTCTTAAGTACCTAGTATTGTGTTCCTGTGGTGTGTAAGGAGCCTAAAGCTTCTGGCGAGGGGGTGGGGTGTAGGGTCAGTAACGCTGTTGCGAAGTGTACGATGTTATTGGTGTTACAGGCGTCCACAGGCTACGGTAACCGCTTACCATCATTTCCACTACAGCCTATCACAGTCCACTGTTGGACATAGGCCTCCACAAGTTCGCGCCCGACATAATGACGCGAACTCATGTGTTGTGCCCATAGTCACCACGCTGGGCAGGCGGGTTGGTGACCGCAGGGCTGGCTTTGTCGCACCGAAGACGCTGTTGCCCGTCTTTGGCCTGTGTATTTCAAAGCCAGCATGGCTGGTTATCCCGCCATCCGTCGGCTTTTTAAGTTCCAAGGTGGTAGTGGAGCTGTGTTATCCCTTAGTCGCCTCTTACGACACCCATGGGAAGAGAGGGGGTGGCTACATTCTTTAGTGCCGTAGCCACACAGCACATCATTCATTTATTTATACCACCATTTATTTATTTATTTATTTATTTATACTTTATTGTACATCACAACTACAAATTAATATCATCATGTGGGCCGTATGGTTGTTTCATGTTTGCCGATCTAGCCTTATAAAAAATATTTAGGTAAATACTGCTTCTAACTTTATTCCATATATAAATACTTTTGTGTCAATAATTTTCTAGTTTATTTTTATGTAGCTGATCAGAATTACCTACGTCGATTTGTCTTGCGAACTGTTAAATTACGTGAAGATGGAAAAGTTGTTACGTTTTGTAAAAGTTTTAAACTTTCGGAAATCAAATTTAGAATAGAGAAGGAATGTAGGTACATTGTACAACTTGGCGATCAACGAATATAATTTATTCGTCTTTTAAACTACCAATATTACAAAATTACAAAGAGCATGGGTAGATATGTAAGGCCTCCGCAGGAAATTATTTAACTATCCATTCTCACTAGTAGATCATTTTACTACAATTTTTTATGAGTATTCGCATATTAATTTTTATTTTACAATATATATGTATTAATATACTCATAATTTCTAAATGGGTTTCGAATTTGAGTACCGGTAAAATTGTAAAGATAATAATATATGTATGTTGTATTGTAATAATGTGTGAACTAAGGGTCTATGCAAACCACGTTTTTTAAACGCGCCGTCGACGCGCGTTTGTAGCGATACAGACGTGATACACACGCGAGTCAGACGCAGCCTGTAGACCTTTGCACACGTGTGTAATAAAAGTGCGCCGTCGACGCGCGTTTTTAAAACGCGCCGTTGACGCGCGTGTGTAGCGATACAGACGCATTTTAATCGATACAAACGAAAACAAATTGCTCTGTAGGATAAAAGCGCGCCGTTGACGCGCGTTTTTAAAACGCGCCGTTGACGCGCGATTGTATCGATACAAACGACAACAAACTGCTCTGTAGTCTGTAGGATAATATATATAAAAAACGTGGTTTGCATAGGCCCTAAGTTCACTCAATCTACTAGTATGAAATATTTATCTGTATTATAATTTTTGTTATTATCACAAAAAATAACATTTTAAATTAAAATAATACAATCATGAAACTGCAACTTAAAAGTGTACCTAATCCTAGGGGCATCAATCCAAGATTACTCAAGCAATTACTTTGAGTGTCTGCATTCGTGACGAAATATTGTACATCGTCTAATCTGCCTGAGCGACTGTTACGCCTGTAGAGGAATCTACAGATTTGCCATTTACTCATCGTAACTCACTCATTTCGAGTGGCTGGAGAATTTTCCAGAGAAGTCTTCAAAGCTTCTTGTGTATCATTTAGTTTCACTCATTTTATTGATAGAATGATGATAGTGAAATGTCTGATTAATTTTTTAGTTTATAAGCACTTTAAACAAAATAAAATTATGCATGTAAACTTACACAGTACAATTTCGGTCTTGTCACTGATATTGACTATTTGTTTAGGCATATGTTGGAATTATATTTCGAAGAGATTAGTTCAAGTATTAAATATATTAAAACATTATTATTCTAAACAGTTATAAGCTATATTTTATACATATTTATGCATTATGCTAAAAACTGTGACGATATTCGTCAGTAAGTGAGTGAAATTTGTTTCGCTCGAGGAGGCATCTGAATCGTGGCCCGCATTAATTACGACCAAGTACACGTGAAAAGTCGGGGCGGGTCGCTAGTGTACGATTTTAAATCACAAACATTTTATTTCAACATAATAACACTCCTTATTATTGTGACATAATTTTTAAATTCATGTCGTAGTTAAGTTCTAACTGTATAAAAGTATAAATTGCCTATTCCGACATTCAATTAACTAATTTACCTACATTTATTTTAATTATGTGAGTTAATCTAAGTTCCGAAGTATATAATAATTATCAATAAATCGATGAAATTGTATTATCAAACAGAGTTGTAAATTCAAATTAACTTCTTAATAATGTCATTTTCATTAGAAGCTTCTCACTTTAAATGATTATTACTGATGTGGGAAAGAAAAACAATCAAAGTACATCCAGATTTCCATCAATATTATATGTTTGCCTTTAACAAACGTTTGTTATAAGTGGCGATCTAGTCCACAACGTCTAGTGTAATGACTACATGTTATCATTGTACAATATGCCATCTCTTACTTATACTTGACACTTTTTTAGGCTAAAACTAGCCGACCCGCGCCCACTTCGTTGGGCGTTAATTATCTTTGTGATGAAATTATGTTGTGTAGCTCTTAGTACTGTTTTATTAGGTTCATTGTTTAGAATTTGACGTATAAAATCGTAATAATATCGTGTATTTATTATTTTAAATTACAGAACCAAATAACATCTATACTAATATATAAAGCTGAAGAGTTTGTTTGTTTGAACGCGGTAATCTCTGGAACTACTAGGCCGATTTAAAAAATTCTTTCACTGTTAGATAGCCCATTTATCGAGGAAGGCTATAGGCTATGTATTGTCACGCTAAGACCAATAGGAGCGGAGTCCACGCCGACGAAGTCGCGCGCAGAAGCTAGTACTTTATAAATAAAATGTTGCTCCAACGCCATCTATCAAAAAGCGAAAAAACTTCGTCGTCGATTGACTGAAATAAGAGTAAATAAAATAAGTAGACTAATAAATAGCGATAGATGGCGTTTCTTTGTCATTTTGATAATATATTTTTCTTTTTTACAGAATTTTTTTGTACAATTACAATAAAATATAGCCTATGTCACTCCTGAGTAGTGTAGCTTTTTGTTAGTGAAAGGATTTTCATGATCGGATCAGTATTTGCGAAGATTACCCCTGATATACAAACAAAGTTATAAACTTTTCCTCTTTATAATATTATGCTAAAATTGAACCAAATTTCAATCCGAATAGTAGGCCTGGTTTTATGACAAAAACCGATTAGATGTGGATTCGTATAGGGTAAAAAGTTCTGTCCTTTTTGCCGAGTCCAGCCTGTCGCTGGAGGGATCCTGTTGCCTGCAGATCCGGGACCCTCCAATTAAAGCGACTGAAGGCTCCCGCAGGGGGTTTAGTGCGGTAGTGGCACCCCCAAGTGCTGAGTCCGACATACGGTCTAGGACTGCCTACCCGGGCGTCCTGGATATCACCCGTAAATGGGTTACCCTGCGATACCAAAAAAAAAAAAAAACAAAAAAGGGTAAAAAGTTCTATAAATAAAGTATTCATACACATATTAATTTCTAACCCTCGAAATTATCCCTTCTTACTTCAGAAATAAGTTGTTGTTTGGAGGGTCCCGGATCTGCATGCAACAAGATCACCTGTTAATGCATTGTTACGCATTTGTGCCTATAAAATTACCGATCTATAGTTAAGCAGCAAAGTGCACTTTAAGCTCGAATCTATTCGACAAAGACGTAGAGTCGATGGGTTGTCTGGAAGAAATGGCTAAATAGCCATAAGTCCACTTCACAGTCTGTAGATGTCTTTAAATGTGTTTAATGTTTAAAATGTAGTTGTGGTGTACAATAAAGAGTAAATAAATAAATGAATAAAATAAATAAATAAATAATTCTATTTTAGTTGAGGAGAAGCGTTTCTCTAGCGAAGGAACAACTTACTAAATGTTTAATTTTAGATGATTATGGGAAGTGTACTCTCAAGTTGTTAATGGTTTTGAAACTTACGTCGAGTTAGACCTCAGCATTGAATCTGAAACAGAGAAATTTTATTCGTCTAACATTTTTAGTTTTATGTTTTAGTTTACTGATCCCGTATAAGAGTACACTTAATCAATCTAATACATGTAATGTCGCTAGCAACAACTAGTCAAATAATATATAACGCTGAGAAATGATAGAAATGTTTACAGCAAACATACTTTTATCGTGATGATTAAATTTTATTGCGAATTGGAAATTCACTACGGAATAATAAAGAAATTTTTCCAATAACACATTGTTTCAGCTTCTTGTCCGCCTCGAAATTAATATCGGAATCTAAAATCGTATATGAAATACACACTGTCATGATGTCAAAGGGAATAATTCAAAAAGTTTATCATCAAATAGTACTCTATTTGATGAAAACTTTTGATGTAGATGTAATAATATAAATCGACGGTGCCGTAGAATAACGTCACATGTGAATATAGTACGAAATCAATTTTATTTAATAATTGACTTCAGGAATCGAAGATCTATCTATACATGCAAAAAAAATAATTTTACGACCAATAGTTTCTGAGATTCTGAGGCGAACAACGTCCCATGTGTTTGTGTCTCCGTATTATAACGAACTATATGCATACGTCGCGGCGCTCGCGGACTGGAGTAGCGCGCGTTGGCCGTGCCAAAATCACTTGTTACGTTGTTAAGTGGAAAACGAGCTTGTGCGCACGAGTTACCGCATTCGCCGATGATAAAGTTATTTTTCTTAAATATTATTCATAATTAGTACTAAAACATGTCCAAATATAATAACAGATCTAATAAAATCCTTGATTTGGTGAAAAACAACTGTGAAAATTCGAAACAAGAATTTGATAGTGGAAAGATATCTGGTTATAACAAGGAAATATCGAATTATCCCGGTAAGTTAATCTTATTCCTTATTGATATGTATAACAAAATTGCATTTTAAAGATTGTTTAATATTCTATGGTGGTTTATTTTAATTTACATAACTAACGGCAAACTTCGCGTTTCATATTCATATGTGACGCTATTTAATGGAGATTAGTCTTTACATTGTTTCTTACCAAAATGCTCTTGCAAATTAAATTAAATTGTAAAAGACATCTTTGACTACTAATGGAAAACTTAATTAGTTGATATTAAAGTATGAGTTACAAGTAGTGATAGGTCGTTTTACCACGGACATATTCTGACGTTTTTGAGTTATACATGAAGATCGAACGCTCTTTTGCGGAAATCTTGATGACATATATGAAGACAGAACGTTCTTTTGCGGAAATCCTGATGTAATATGTAAAGATAGAACGTTCTTTTGCGGAAAACTGATGTAATATGTAACATTGGTACGTTTTTTCTTCCAGAAAAATACTGTAATTTGGTTTAATTTGCTTTTTTCTTAATTAAATTATAAATTTATTCGTATTTAAATAAAATTGTTTTCTTTTATTTTTGTAACTTTTATATTTTATATTATTTTTTCAGTTTCAAAGACACCTGTAAGCCCATCATCATCACCATTACATCCGGGTTCAGAAAACATTGCTTTAGAGCTAAAAGACGTATTAGTCAGTCAGTTCAGCCTATTGTAGTTCACTGCTGGACATACCCTCCCCAAGTTCGCGCCAGACATCCCGGTTTTCCGCAATCCTCCATGAAGACTACACCGGCAATCTTGCGTAGATCGTCGGTCCAACGGGCCAGAGGACGTCCCACACTGCGTTTGCCAAGACGCGGTCTCCACTCCAGGACCCGTCTGCTCCAACAGCCATCGGTCCTGCAACACAGATGACCAGCCCACTGCCACTTAAACTTGCTAATTTTGTGGGCTATGTCGATTACTTTCGCTCGCGGATAGTCTCATTTCTAATCCTATCTTTGAAAGAAACCCCAAGCATAGCCCCTTCCATTGCACGTTGAGCGACTTTAAACTAGTGGACCAGTCCGTCAGTGTTCATGTCTCGGCTCCGTATGTCAACACAACAAGGACGCATTGCTCGAAGATTTTTGTCTTCAAGCATTGTGGAATCTTCGAAGGCAAGACTCGACGAAGCCTGCCAAACGCCGCCCAGCCCAACCAAACCATCCTATCAGCCTCCTTCTCGAGTTGTTTCGACCTGGTTGAATGGTGTAGCCAAGGTAGACATAATCCTGAACAACATCGAAAAGGATACCGTCAACCGATACCGGTCTCGGTATCACTTGGTTGTTAAACATAACTTTCGTTTTATCTAAGTTCATACCGAGACCGACTCGTCGGGAGGACTCGTTTAGGCCGGCCAGCATTCAGCCTAGCTCATCCGACGTCTCCACAAAGATTAAGAAATCGTCGGTAAAACGAAGGTGCGAGATGAATTCGCCCTTGACGTTGATGCCTCGTTCCTCTCAATCCAAGGTCTTAAAGACATCCTCCAGCGCAGTGATAAACAGTTTCGGTGATATTACATCTCCTTGTCTTACCCCACGCCGTGCCGGAGGAAAATGCACAGCCTGCTCCGGTGGATGGAATACGTCGAGTCTTCTGGCGAGACGATTCGTAACAACCCTTGAAAACAGCTTATAGACGTGGCTCAAAAGTGAGATTGGTCTGTGATTCTTCAACAAAGACTTGTCACCTCTCTTAAAGAAGCACCACCACACTCCTGGACCACGCCTCCAGCGTAGTACCTGGGTGGATGACGGCGTTAAAAAGTTTATATTTCTATTCTGCTCAATCAGAGTAGCAATCTCTCTCGTATTTGAGCAGCGGTCTCGGCGTACAAGTTTCCGTATCCTCTTAGACAAAGCCTTCTGTTCTGGCGAAGCTGCTTGGGCAGCGAGCAACTCGCACCTGCGCCGCATCAGATCCAAGGCTTCGGGAGAAAGTTTAGACTGCTTCTTTGACTACCTCGGCGGAAAGTGTTTGCGACCCAGTGTACACACCATCTTCACCAAGTTGTCGGTCATCTCGTCCACGTCGACAGCGAATCGAATCGGTTTTGGAGTTCCAGTTGGAACTGCTCGGAGCCACATAGTATTTGGAGCAGCGGGTATTCAGTGTGCTCCGTAATAGCCGGTGGTCGCTGCTGGTGTTAATCGGTACTAATTATAATTAATACAAAGAAAGAACAAAATGTGATGTTGGAGACTGATAATTTTAGTATTTTATGTGAACTTAAGAAACGTTGATTGATTTAAAGAAGTGAAGATATTTTTTTATGTTTAATTATTTTTTTGAAATTTGGACTGATAATTTTGGTACTTTTATAATAAATGACTGATTTTATTTTTAAAATGTTTTATTTTTAATCGATTTCATACGAAAAATAATAAATACTATTTATGACACGCTATTTATGAAAATGACTGCTCAAAATAAATCTGAAATATACATATAGGACGAAATAACTAGCTTAAGTTTCATAAAAAAACGTTCCATTTGCATCTGGATCCTTAGAGCTTCCGGTGAATAACGTAACATGTGTAAATGTGACAGCAACAAGTCCATTATAAAACGTTATATATAAACATCGACCCTACTATCTTTTTAAATAAAACTGTTTCAAAATAATTAATAATACTGATAGATAATCACAGGCTTAATGTTAATTTTTCCAAAGTATAAAAGCGCCAGGTTTTTTCGTTTCCGAAATATAACAATTGAAACCTTTGAACGGCTCTACTGTAAAACGACTATTTTGCAGATAGTACGTTATTCTACGGCACCGTCGAAATATGTTCAGTCAAAAATGTCCTAATATTGAGGCAGACTAGAACTTTAGCTCTGGTTTTTGAAATATTACACGGAAACAGATTATTTGGCAAATATAATGGTCTAAGATCCGGGATATAACAAAATCTTCCCTTATCTGTTAATTAGATGAAACAATTTTTTATAGGCTGATTTCAATATTGTGTATTTATAAAAACAACCTCTGCCACAATAGGCCTGCTAAAATTTTTTGTTTAATATTTTCCCTCTCAAGCTCAGCTGTACCCTGCGCGCGTTTCTACGTTCCTTTCTTAGTTTTTTTTTTTTTTTGGTCGTACCAACTCAGAATCCTTTGTGGGCTCATGCACAACACTTTGCTTAAGATGATCAAAAGAATAGTGTACGTTTCTATAAAGGACATACAGACTAATATAAATTGAGGAATTCGTTGTTCTATTGCTGGGAGTGTGTGTTTTTGATTACATTCGGAGTTTCATTTACGTTCTATTTGCATGAATTTGAGCAAGGAACCAAAATTAGTTAGGAACAAACATTATTATGCAGACGATGTCGCGGATATTGACTAGTTACTGACTTAATACTGAATGTTTTATAGCTTTCAATTATTTTTAATTAACTTTGCATGCACTTTGTTCAAGTGACCGTGGTGTTTTAGTGTCGAACCAAGCAGATGCAAGGTTTTAACGCATACGAACTATTGATATGTGATTATCCGATACTTCGGTTGCAGTGCATTATTATTGCGTAATTAAAATGGGATTCAATAATCACTTATTATAACTCTTTGTTTTAAAGTTATAAGTCAGCTGTTATGATGACTATATTTGATTGTTGGGAATTATAGGTCAACATAAGGCCGTACATAAATGATTGTTTTGGTGACTTAGCATTTTGTGAGCAATTTGTGTTTGTATTGTGTTGTAAACGATATATAATGATTTTCTACGTGAAGTCGTTGAGTGCGAAGCATTTGTTATTTATTTGCACGTTTAATATTAATAATGATTATATTAGTAATAATTATGTAATATCAGATATTCGCGGCACAGGGGAAGTGCATTCGCAGGTCCTCTAAGAAAGTTTAGCACTTGCGACAAAATCGTCTCTTCGCGAGTGATTAGATAAAGTTTTACAGAAAGCTGGAGAACCTTATATCATGCTCCTGGTGCAACGATAGTCGAACGTCTCCGTTCTTCGATCGCTTCACCTCCGATATACTCTCGAACATCTTTGTACTCTACTGCGGTTGGTTTATGGTGTAGCAGGCGTCATAGCCTTCGGTAACCGCTTAGCATCAGGTGGGTCGTATACTTGTCTACTATCCTGATAAATAAATAAAAATATGCTATTGGCTATCCTAGCCCGTCTATAACAATTTAAAAAATTAAATCGAAATTGAAGACGTAAGTCTGGAAAAAATGTCCAAATATAGTCGAAGTATTCATTTGTTAGTGTCGCTAACAAATTGCCGTTCGTTGAAGATGAGTATTGATTATCACGTAAACACAGTTTTAGTGCTGCATTATGGGAGTGCCCCTTTTCGGACATTTATCATTTGTCAAGTATTAATATGTGAAGGAATTTTTGTATAATCAACGGCTAAATATTCTTACCATTAATTACAAGTTAAATGAAGTACGATTTCAATTCAAATGAATATACTTAAATGAAGTATGTTATTTAATATATATATATATATATATATTTTAAGCTTTGTATTTTAAGTACGTATGTATAATTTTGTGTTTTTGTATAATAGTATTCGTAGAATTGGTGTATTGTGTGGTAATTTAAGTCAAAAATTAATGATAAAAAACCCAGAAAAATAAAGCTCTAGAGAGTATATTACATAATTTTGTGATATTTTTACGTTCAAGATGTACGAGTTACCTACCCTATTATTACTTACCTACCCTAACTTAACAAGCTTTTTGTACATTAATTAGTTACATAATTTTTATTTGTAAAATAATTTAAATTTGACAATATATTTTAGTTATTATTATATTATCTTACCTTCTTGCGATTTCTGTGATGTTAATTAATGTTATATCACAAATTGGAAACCGAAACCTTAATTGTTTTAAATTTTTAATTTTAAACTCCTAGAAATAGGATCTCTAAAGTAGTTCGTTTTTAAATTTTGTGGAAAATTTTCAATCTTACTAAAATTGCTGTTGTCAAAGAAACATTTAACTTTTGAAATCAAGTAATTATTAATTTTGACCATATATTTTTCATCTAAACTTTCCACGATATTAGAAATATAGTTTTACCACAAACTTCAACCAATGTTGAAATATTCCATGATAGCTGAAAAATATTATCGCGGTTTCTTAAGATTTTTCTATGTAACTCTGTAAGGTAATATAAAAACTAAAAATATTTTTAAATGCAGCGTTTCTTAAATTCTAACATCAGAATTATATTACTCACAGCAATGAAATTTTAGTAAATTTTAACACTCATTTATCGTAATATTAACCGCGTATAAGAATATTAATTCGTATCAAAACATGTTTATTATTTATTAAAATATAGGTATATAAAATGGAACTTTACTTATTGATTGACATTATTGTAAATTTAAATATAATCTGAGATGAGATGCCATAAAAAAAAATTAGGTTTAGAGGTCGTTATACCGAAGGCAATATAATGTAATACGTTTAAGGAAGAAATAATTTGATATCAACTTAAGAAACGATACAAAAAATTAATCAACTGACAGAAACTCCAGAAAAAGATCAGCTGTTTCTTTTCTTTCTTCTAGTCATAATTTGAAAAAAAATCTCTATCTCTGTCCCCCTCGTTTGAATGATGCAACACTGACGCACAGACACAACATATTATGCGCATGTGTTAGACGTGCCATATTTTACTGTTTCCAGGCACAATGTAAAAATTTTCAGATACTCGAAATTCAAATTTCGTTTAATTCGTTTTCGTTTGATTATAAACGCGGTGACAGCTTAATGCACTTCAGACACCGGCGGATGACAGATCGGAATTAAAAGTACTGAAAAATCCGAAACGGACTTGTATATAACCTTAATAGGTTTTTTAATTTAAATCGAATTTCAATTGGATAGTATGGAAAATTAAATTCAATCGAATTTAATAATTTAACAAACGACGAACGGACAAGTACGAGTAGAAAGCCAAAAAGAGGAACTTTGCGTAGAATTATGTAGGTGCCTATATTTTAGGGAGGTGAATACAGATTCGTATTGAACCTGAAACTTTTTGATAGCATCCGGTCATAAAAATAAAAATAAAACCCGACACAATAACCTGAGTTCCCTTTAAAAAGTAAAAAATAATGAAAGAAATTTAATCTTAAAGTAGGTACCAAAGTATGTACGAGTATTAATAATTCTAAAAAAAATACATCACGTCGGGGGACGCTCCAAACCTAAGAATTCAATTACAAATAGTCTAAACTAACCTTTTATTTTTTTTTTATTTTTTTTTTTGACGTGGGGAAAATCCATCATGGATACGCTTCGGCGCGGGGGCACCAGAGGGTTATGTCAGACTCCTACTGACCAAAAACCATCTACGTGTGAGCAGACATCCGCCTGAGTGGGGCGAGATGGGGTCGCGTTAACAGTCTCCACCCCGCACCGGCGGTTGGCCCGAATGTAAACATCCGGGTCCCGGCACCCAGAGGGGCGGCACCCACAAGACCTCCCCTCCCGACGACGTGGGATCTCAAGCCAGCTGAGGATCCCCCGACCCCCAGCCGGCCACCCCACTTAGAGGACGCTCAACCGGAACAGTCTACCGTCTGCAGAATGGGGACACACGTCCAGGAGCGTCCCCCCCTCCAAGTCAGGCAGGCCTGACCTCCAACGCCCGGCATCATGGCGTTGGGGGTCAGGCCCGCCCGACTTCCAATGCCAGATCGCACCGAGTAACCGAGCAAAGCTCCAGGGAGCCAGCACAACCCGGCCGGCAAACCGCGCTTTCGCGCTACAGGACGGGCAACTGAACTCACCCACCCCGTCCCTCTAGTGCACTCACGGGTCGAGCAGTACCCGGAGCGCACCCCGCGAGTCAGTTGTTAGCCGCGACGAGCAGCAGTACCGCGACTGCGATACTGCTGTCCCGTTGCCCAGGGTGCACCACGAGGAGGTGACCGACATGCACCCCAGTCTAAACTAACATAACTTAACTAAGCAACATTGATGAATTTAAAAACAAAATTAAGAAAAGAAAACTTTTATAAAATTAATTCAAAATATTGGGCTTCGAATAGGACCGTCAACGACGTCTGCCCTCTGCCAACCCTATCGCCAATCACCCCCAGGAGCTCTGGTCACCTTACTCACCAACAGGAACACAATACAACTTGAAAACAGTATTATTTAGCTGTGGTCTTCTGTAAGGTACTACCCCAGTCGGGATGTTCCATATTTTGAGCAGGAAATTTCCTGCTGTACCCTATCTCAGTTCCTCACATTGAAACACTGCTCTTGTTACGAGTATAATAGTAATTAATAGCAGGCATGAAATTGAAGGATGTCAAATCATTCTCTCTTAGTGCATGTCTCCGACTGCAAGTTGCATGAAATTTGAAGGACTACCTACCGTATTGATATTTTTAAGTGTACAGTACATAATGTTAGAATGTACATACCCAATGTTTAGATTTATTTCGCTGGCTTTGTGTTCTTGTTCCAGCCTTTCAGTTGATTTTCTATTAGTTGTTCTTCATGCAGGCGTTTTTTTTTTAAATTATGATTTTATCTAAGAATTGTTTTTAGCCAAGGTTTTTATTTCTACAATTTATCCTAGACAGAAAACTGGGTTATATTTTTTTAATCAAATCACTTCAATTCAAATTATTTACAATTTACCACCTTATGTAAATGTAACTATTTTAAGTAATGTTTTTGGGCATTCTTTTTAAAACATTTTTTTGTTAAAAAACCTTTACCATGAATAAACAAAGAAAGATATTTCAAATAAAGTATTTTATATATAAGACTAGCTGACACGGCGAACTTCGTACCGCCTAACACTCGATTCAAATTTATTTATTAATTTTTTTAATACTTATCGTCCCGGGAACCCCTCCTCTAACACTTAAACTTTATGCTATGGTATTAAAGTTCAAATTGACATTTAAGTATTATTACGAATCTTTTGTATGGGAATATAGAAAAGTGTTGTTTTTAGACTTTTTCAGGGAATTTTTTAAATTTTTCTCTCCGTAACAACCATCCTCGTACTTCAAGGAATATTATAAAAAAAGAATTAGCGAAATCGGTTCAGCTGCTCTCGAGATTTGCGCTTAGCAACACGTTCAGCGATTCATTTTTATATTTATATAGAGATAGTGTAGTATAGTTCCTTTGATCGCTGAATTTGAAATGATAAGTCGACGTCAAGTCCAAACTTGTCCCGGGAAACGGTTTTCAAACTAAGTTGAACGATTTCGGAATCATACTTAAAGATTAATAAATCAAGCTTCACTAATTTTATATTGTACCTATCTATACTAATATTATAAAGAGGTAAAGTTTATAACTTTGTTTGTATATACGGGGTAATCTTCGCAAATACTGATCCGATCATGAAAATTCTTTCGCTAACAGAAAGCTACACTATTCAGGAGTGACAAGATAAAAGGAAAAAGATAAAAATTATCAAAATTTTCGACCGAGCAGGATTTGAACCTGCGCCCTCTGACGTGCCGTGTCAACAATTCAATCTAATCAAGCATTATTATTTGCCTTAGAAATTAATTGGTGATTTTAAAACATTTATATTTATCTGATTTGCTGAAAATAGTGAGAGTGCATTGGAACATATCAAATTTCACCGTACCCTTCTTATGTGAAATGGATTATAACGCCCAACGAAGTGGGCACGGGTCGGCTAGTTTTTTATAAATTAATTGACCTAAATTTTACTTAATCCTAATTTTTTTTTATTAGTTTAAAATACGTAAAAAAAATTCATTCTTTAACCGGTTGAGTTAAAGGTATGTTAAAGTTATAATAATTATCTTATACTATTAAACGAGCAATTATTGTATATATATATAGAATCTGAATCTCGGAATCGGCTCCAACGATTTTCGTGAAATTTAGTATGCAGGGGATTTCGGGGGCGAAAAATTGATCTAGCTAGGATTCATTTTTAGAAAATGTCGTTTTATTCCTGTTTTTAGGCAATGAAAAAATGGCTAAAATATCGTTAGAATAGGAAGGTTAATTTCGTAATTGTCATTATAGCTGTAATAGCTCAGGTGGGAAATCGGACGGTCGAGATTGACCGAGAAAACCATGGTTTAAATCTCAGTCTTCAGATTAATTCTTTTATCTTTTTTTTTTAAATTTCACTCGTTATTTTTTATTTAAATAAAAATAAAATATAAAATACCGAGAAAAAAAAAACAAAATAAAAGAATAAATTAAATAAAAATGATAATACCGAGCTAGGCTCGGTCACCCAGGTACCTACTATCTATTATTGACAGGTATTTCTGAACAAAGAGAAATGAGTGGCTTAAATTAAATTAGCAGTGTGCGAGTTCAGTTGTGTTGTCAATGGATCGAGTGACACACTTTGTACCACCGGGTTAAAGGCGTCACTTTCAGATCAAAAGCTTTTAACTTTTCGATACCTTTTTTATTTTTCACTTCACCAGCACACGTAGCTTTGAAATTGTATTTTAACTTGACATAGAAATTTTTGACACTAGCTTTTATTGTAACTTTTGAAAAAACTTTTAATTCTGTAAATTACCAATTTTTACGTTTAAAAAATGCTAATGGAATGTTAATACAATTTAAAAAACATTGCGGAATCTGTAATCTGATTGACTCATTTGACCTCTCCCTATGCCGATCATAGGCTTCTTTCTTCTTATAAGAGAAGGATCGGAGCTTAGTCCTTAGTACAGTGTCGTAGCGAGCTTACCTCGCGCCCGGGGCACAATACCTTTCTAGCCCCCTCCCCCCATTTTAAAACTATATAATATGTCCGGCAATTTTTTGTGTCCGTGTATGATGCTCCCCTTTGCCACCCCTCTTCACTACGCAGTGGCGTAGTATAATACTTTTATTTATTGTAAATTATATAACAGTATTTTTACTCTTTGTGACAAAATGTACATCATTTAAACATAAATAAAATGAAGTCAAAAAAATAATCAATTTCGATGAAAAAGAGACAGTAACATTTAATATTTTTGAATACATATAAAGTTTGCTATACATATAAAACAGGTAATTCAGTTTATAAGTCGAGTTTGTGATTATGACGCGGAAATTAATGTCGGGACGCTCTTCCGTCAGACTGTTTACCTGCGGGGAAACTGTTCAAAACTGTATTAGTTTTGAAGTAATCACTGACATAATTTGACAATTATACATGACACAGGTGATGTGACCCCGTATCGTATGAGCGCAACGGCAATATGTTTATACGCGAGCGACAAAGACAAAAGATGACAGATTGGTGTACGAGTTTCTTCCTATTAAGGTTGATTTACATCAGACGAGCGAATGCTCATTCTATCCCCACTATATCAAATTCTTATCAAATTCTTTTGGTGTAAATAGGCGTAGAGCATTCTTTCGTTGTCATATATATGAATACGAGTGTTCGTTTACACATAAAAATCAAGAAAGAATACTCTTGTTCTAGCTCTAGCTCTTTGTTCGTTTGGTCTAAATCCACCCTTACGCGACCGCAGTAGGTATAGGCCGCGCCGCGCGCGCCGGGGCGTAGCGCCCAGCATTGCGGACAGCTCGCTGCCGTCCGCCAGTTCCGTCACTATATACGTGAACGCCGAATCGTGGAAAACTTCATGTAATGTTATTATGCAGTAGCGTGCATCACATATAGGCAGAAAGGCACTGCCTACCCTGGCATCTTACTAAAAATGATATATAAAACATGAACATTAAATATTTTTGAAAAAGACATAAACCATAATTCAATTTAAATCTCCTTCAATTTTAAAAACACGCCTTACACGCCGTCGTATAAATTATAATATGTATGCGATATCAGCGCGCCGGGCCTTTTATGAACTACTAGCCTAACTCGCAGTTAAACTCCCCATACAAATCTTAGTAATTTCAGAATGACATAATTATAATACTACAATTTTATAAAGTCACGCGTCATATGGAATTCGAACAAAGTATTGTGTTTTTAACATTGGTCGGTTAACCAATGGTAGAGGCACTGCCTAAGAATAACCTGTCTTATGATTTTTGACACGGTCGCGTAATCGATTACGCAATCGCTGCCACCGTCCAATCAAGTGGCACAGTGTAATATTATGACAATTTCACAATTCACTATTCAGTTTCAGTATTCAGTATTCGCTTTGAATTTTTCGTTTGTGCGTTGTTTTTTTATGTAATTAGTGAAAATATTAATATATTAGTGATAGATAAGTTTATTTGTGAAATATGTAACGGAGATATGTGTTTAATGAAAGTAAAGTGTTTTTTTTTGCTTGTTATTCTAAACTTCTAAATCAGTTTGGAATTGTAATGGGTACGTAGATTTGCACAATTTCACTAATGCTGTAAAAAAAAAAACATGATCAGTCCGAAAAACATCTAGCATTTTCTATAAAATTACATACTTTTGGCAAAAACCGCATCGAAACAAGCATTCAAATGATACATTGAACGCCATAATATAGATCGGACATTTGAAATCGAAACATTTCGACGGCTAATTGATATAGTGAGATTTTTGGGTAAATAAGAACTACCTTACAGAGGACATGACGAGTAACTTTTTACTAAATAAAGGTAATTATTCAATCAATAATAAATTAAGAACAGTAAATAATATTCATGTAAATTATTTTCTGGTTGTAGTATAAAGTGACATCTAGTGTAATATCGAGTTTTGTTTCGTTTGGTATAGATGGCGCTATCAGCAGTTTGGTGATTTTTAATTGTATTTTTGTTTTTCAATTCGTTTTTTTAAATTAGTTTGCCAAAGAAGTTTCACTTCTGACATGTGTACTTTGTGCGCACGCAATTTTTTTTGACTGCCTACCCTGTCTAAAAACTTTATGCACGCCACTGTTATTATGTAGGGACATCCTTGACACGCTTGCAGTAATTCGATCTCCCGCTTCACATCTTTCTTCTGTGACGATATTATCTTAACAGCATACTCCTTGCCGGTTTGTCTCTGTATACATTTCCTGCAAACAGTAGGAGCCGTCTCCAAGTAGAGGCTTACTTAGATTCACAGCGTACTTTTGAAAGATCGGTGAATCCTTAGCAATCCATCATTTGAGCTTATTATTGCAGCCATATTAGATCCGAGATTATATTCTTAGAGAAAAGTATACTTGGAGGTACGTACGAGTAGCCAAGGAATAACTTATCATGGTGTTTGGGAGCCTGAGCCGACGAGTCAGTCGGTGGCATTTTTGTAAATTCATCGGCAAAGTTGCAAGTATCTGCCGCGTGTGCGAGTTGAGGAACAAACGGCGCTGGCACTCCACGACAAGCCACTGCTTCCTAATCTAAATTCTCTAAAAACGGGTGTCTTTTTGATTCCTCTGCATTGCCCTCGCCTCCACCGAGACGACGTCTGGGATCTTTTACTAAAAGATTTTTCAAGAAAAACATATATTTACTGGATGCCCAAGTAAAAGATGTTCTGCCATATGTATAAGGACACCATTTTGACCTAGGGGTATAAAACCTACAAAATATACACAAACAATTTCATCAAAATCGGTGAAACTATTTCGAGATTTTTATATAATAGATATAAGTATAATTGAATTGTATAACGGGTAATGTTACACACAGTTATGTTTACACACAACACAGTTATATTTCAATGAGTTGTTATCTTGTTATTTTGATTTTTTTATTGTCTAGTCTAAGTTGTTCTGTATATCGATGTATGTATGTGAGTGAGTGATAATCATTTATTCACATAAACGATTATTATTATTATTATGGAACGGCTATGCTTAATGTCTCTCTCAAAGGTAGGATTAGAAATGAAACTATGAACGAGAGAACGAAAGTAACCGACATAGCCCACATAATTATCGAGTTGAAGGTTCAGTAGGCTGGTCATATGTTTCGCGTGAACGATGGCCACTGAGGTAGACGTGTCCTGGAGTGGAGACCACGTGTTAGCAAACACAGTGCAAAACATCCTCCGGCCCCTTTGGACCGACGATCTACGTATGATCCATGTCCAGCTGTGGACTGCGATAGCTTGACGTGACGCGACTTCATAATTCAATTGATATGTAATCATAGATCTTTTATGTTATACAGTCCATATGTTTACCAGTAGTCGGGATGTTAAGAGAAAAGGCACAACAATTGTGATTTGACGTAATAAAAATTTAGAGATTTTACGATAAGTAAACACTTAGAATGGTCTTTTTACGCTCTAATGAAATACAGTAATACCTCGCTTTACGCGAAGGATGTGTTCCGATCAAATTCGCGCTAAACGAAATTCGCGTATAACGAGGTCAATGAAATAACAAGCAAAATACATTAGAAATTTACATTTATTGCCTATAAGCTTACAAAAAAAAACTAAACAAATAAATGTTATTATTTTCTTAATAAATAAAAAATAATTTTTAATTTTTCGAGACATACTCATTAAACTTTTTTGAATAGAATTTTTCTTGCGCTCAAGTAATTTTTTTTCTAAAATAGCAAGTCTCGTACGAGTAATTTTTTTCGCGCTAGTAGGCGTCCCATATTCACTAGAACGCATTATTTTATCACGATTTTTCACAATTGTACGTACAGTAGGCTCTGAGAGGCCAAACTCTCGTCTTCTTCCAACGGACGCCTTGCGTTCTCCATCTTTTTTAAAATTTTTATCTTCATCTCCAAATTTAAACTTTTACGTTCTTTTTTACTAGCCGGCGTAGACATTTTATTGAATAATAAATGTATGTAAACTAATTATTAACAAACCAATCAATGCGTTCGCGTAAAGCGAGGTCAATTAGCGCGAATTTTGAAAACCGCGTTATAACGAAATCGCGCAAACCGTGGTCGCGTAAACCGAGGTATTACTGTATACTGTGACAATTATAGGTTATATACCCTAATCAACCTAAGTTTTACCGAGGAATGTCATTTAATAGAAAATGTTTTTGACAAAAAAAATCTTTGATGTTATTGTCTGTTAACCATAAAATTACCCTTACAGATGTTTGCCGTGGTCTGGGTGTTTGTGCAGTCCTTGTGGGTCTCCCCACCGTGCCTCAGAGAGCACGTTAAGCCGTCGGTCCCGGTTGTTATCATGTACACCTGATAGCGATCGTTACTCATAGTAGGGAATATATCCGCCAACCCACATTGGAACAGCGTGGTGGATTAAGCTCCGATCCTTCTCCTACATGGGGAAGAGGCATATGCCCAGCAGTGGGATATTACAGGCTGAATCGAGTGTGGGTGTGTGATCGAACCATAAAATTAATATTAATAAAACTCAATTGTTCTCATTAAATTGATAAGAGTGTTATGTGGTGATAAATTCATTTTAATTTACGATTTTGAGAAATCTACATATTCGTATACTGGTTTATTACACGCCATAGCAATGCCAATTGTTCAGCTGTCATTTCGAAGTTGTTTTAAATTCGGTTTTTCGAACGGTACATGAACATATCAAATGACGTTTTATTGTAAATTGTTAGGGAGCCTTCAAAAATCCTGAGATATATTTTCGTATTCGAATTGAAAATGGTTCATTATATTCAAAGATTATAGGGAATATGCAAGATGTCCTTAACCATTTAGAAACTAGACTTTAGTTCTGATAAAACAAACTTTAATAGGAGTAGCTTATTCAAGCAAAAAAAGAACCGATAGTTTGACCGGCTTTAAGTAATCGTCGAAGATCAACAAGTGTGTTGTTAACGAAAGTATAAATAAACTAAAGAGAAAGCTAGGGATTCACAAAGAAACTATGTATATTCCTCTGGCTCTCTCACCACACAAAGATTCAACTTTAGGAGCTACTTCGCGCTAATGACCTAAGTAAGGCTTTAAGAGACAACATGTCATCTTTTATTTTTCGTTATTTATATTTCAATGTTTAAAACTTTGGTCATCGAGAGTGAATTTAACGTGTGACATCACTGACGATCGCTGTAGTTTTAAATATAGATTTGAGGTTCGGTAAATATGACACATGATGTCAATAAACTCAATTTAACTTATAAATTATAATGCAATGTTAACCTGACATGATTTAATATTCAAAGGCCGAAGTCTTATTTGGATAAACTAGACGATAACAATTATGCAGTCAGCTGTCAATTGAAATTTAAGTTGCAATTATAATAAAATTGTAACAATTATAATACGATTTAATTTTTATTATTCCAAATAGATGTTGTTTTTGTCTAATATCTTAATTCCTACTAACGACTTCAGGATATACAAACATTTTTGCATTTAAATATTTATAAGTATTTAGTATAACTTATCAAGTAAGTTAACTGATGATTAAACTGTTAAATTATAAACAAGAACCTTATTTATCATAAATGTAACTAATCTGATGTGATTTTTATTTAAACCATAGTGTGATACTACATGTAATGATTCCACGTTTTGGTTCAATAATTTTGTTCTTTGATTCTACGGTGGATGATTTCGTTCGCGACGAAACGTCAAAATAACTAAATATTACAACTTACTCGTTCATTAATTTAGAAATATCCTATCATTTAAAAAACAAATAATAATAATTAGAAATCAGACAAATACTATTAATTCAGCCTATTGCAGTCTACTGCTGGACATAGGTCTCCTCAAATTGGCGCCAGACATCCCGGTTATAGGGCCGAAACCTCTGCCGCGAACTGATTAGGGTTTTTGCCCATAGTCACCACGCTGGGCAGGCGGGATGCTAACCGAAAAATACTAATTGGACATTAATAACCTTTAAATCTTAATGTAATTGTTTATCTTTCGGCACTCGCAGCACTTTTAGTGACAAAACTTGGGGTAGATTTTTCCGTCACTGATTACCAGGAGACAACGTGGGGAAAAGTATTTGTCGAAATAGATGTTTCTGCTCTTATTATTGGTGGCGATAGTAGCAAAAGATTGAGTTCAATAGATTAACATTTTCGCTTTTAATCATAATTTTATCCAAATTGATATTGAGATTTTATAATTTTGATTTAAAATTTTAACTCTCAACAGGTTACAATCTCAAATTATCACACCTGTTGCTTCGTCATTTGATTTACACGATTGTGAGAATAAACGTATTACAGATGATTTTTTTTTCAAGTTAAATTACCATCAAGGTCATTCTAGTATTTTCAAAATATAAGCACTCTCATTGAGGGGTACAAGCAGCAGAATCTTCGAGTTGAATATTAAACAGCTCTCAGATCTGCGGCGGAGAGTGGCATTACAATGCCAATCTGATTCCATATTCCATGTTCAACCTTAAATCCTGATATCGCTTTCTGAAAACATGTTCTCGCCCTTGGCATCGTTTCCATTCCATTCATTTTTCAGTGCAGTTGTAAATTGTTCAAGTTTTGATTGAATATTTCTATTTCTATATTATGTTAAAATGAATACCAGTAAATTTTGTATAAGATATCTTGATAAGTTTGAAATCTGGTAACAGTGATATAATTTTGAAAATTAAATGAAAAGTTAAATTTTGTTTTTTAACAGACTTCAAAAAAGGAGGAGGTTACTCAATTCGACCGTATATATATCATTCATCATCATCATCATTTCAGCCTATCGCAGTCCACTGCTGGACATAGGCCTACACAAGTTCGCGCCAAAAATGACGTGAACTCGTGTGGTTTGCCCATAGTCACCACGCTGGGCAGGCGGGTTGGTGACCGCAGGGCTGGCTTTGTCGCACCGAAGACGCTGCTGCCCGTCTTCGGCCTGTGTACTTCAAAGCCAGCAGTTGGATGGTTATCCCGCCATCGGTCGGCTTTTTAAGTTCCAAGGTGGTAGTGAAACTATGTTATCCCTTAGTCGCCTCTTACGACACCCACGGGAAGAGAGGGGGAGGCTAAATTCTATGCCGTAGCCACACAGCAGCAAATATATATATATATATATATATATATATTTATGTATGGTCGGGGATAACTTCGTCGTTCATGAACCGATTTTGATAATTCTTTTTTTGTTGGAAAGGAGATATCCGAACTTAGGTACCATGATTAGGAAACCAGGATCTGATGATGGAATCCCAGATAAATCGAAGGAAACCCTCGAAAATCGTAGTGACAACTAGTGTGTTTGTTAATTTTTTTTCGTCTACTTACGTTGTATTACTTGTCGATGTAATTGAAGTCGGTTTTTTTCGTTTGCTAGCAAACACAATTATTAATTAAACGAAATAAAAGTGAAGTACATTTTTTCAAGAATTGTTAAATTAGTTACAATTCATCACGAATGTTGACGATTGATCACAATTAGTTTCAGTTGTGACTGTTAAAAATATAATTACGTGTATATGAGTGTGTATACATGTATGTGTGTGTGTGTGTGTGTGTTTGTGTGTGTGTGTGTGTGTGTGTTTATGTGTGTGTGTGTGTGTGTGTTTTTGTGTGTGTATGTGTGCGTGTGTGTGTGTGCGTGTGTGTGTGTTCATGCGTGTATACAGACATTTACGTGAGTTTGCGTATATGTTGTGTGTATTACACATACTAACTCGCACCTGCGTAGGTACGTGAAAAATTTATTTTATTTTATTTTATTTATTTATTTGGGAAACAAACAATGTAATCATTACATATAATTAAAATTATTACATAACACATTTATCAGTAAAGTTTCCACTAACAATAATGACAGACATGTGACAGAATACAAATCGAATTAACCATCAAAAGTAAAAAATCAGGAGAATACAAAATTTGTGTTTTAAAAAAAAAAAGAATAAAAAAATTACAATATAATCCATTCACTCATTTAGCCATCAATGTGTAAACGCAAGAAAAAAATGACACAAAAAATACTTGTTAATAAAATTTTCACCAATATTAAATAGACAAATTGGAAAAGTTATGAAAGAAAAGTTGGTCATTGAAAAAGTCAAAATTCAAAATAAGGTCATAAAATGTCATAAAAAGAGAATCAAATATGTCAATTATGTCAAATAAATTACAATTTAAAAATATGTCAATGAGATTAAAATCAACAATATACAAAAAATACAACAAAAAAAATACTGTAATAAATCAACAAATGTTACATTATTATTTTTTACTTATTACGTCCCTAACATACTGCTTAAATGAAGACAGGGTACAATTAAAGATGTCAATAGAATTAAAGAGGTCATCATAGTTTCTGCAGGACCTGAAAGCAAAGATGTTTCCGGCATACTTGGTCCTAGTTACAGGGACAGAGAATAACCTTGTTGAACGCGAACTCGTCCGAGGACATCTCAAATTAATATTTTGTAACAAAAACGTTGAATCAATATGAGATCTTAATATCTTATACAAAAAAACTTGGTCTCTCTCTAAGCGCCGATCAAGCAACGATGGGAGGGCTACGGTAACTTCATTGCGACTTAAAACTTTTAAATTTAAGTGCTTTTCAAATTTTCTTTGGATTTTTTCTAAAGCTTCAATAGAGGTTTTGTATTGTGGATTCCAGACTGTGGATGCATACTCTAATATGGATCTAACATATGAGTTGTACAATAACAATAGAGTAGATCTATACCTAAAATCTCTACCAGATCGAAAAACAAAGCCAAGCATTCGGTACGCCTTTGTAGTTATATGCTCGATGTGAGAATTAAAGGACAATTTGCAGTCAAGAAGAACGCCCAAGTCTCTCACCTCAAATACCCTGTTAAGCATAACATTGTTTAAAAAATAATCATATTTCAAAGACTCAGCCTTACGAGAAAATGAGATAATGCTACACTATAATGATACTCAATTCGTTCAGATCGATCTGTAGTAATTGACAATCAAGAGATGTTTTAATTTTCTTATATATTTTCATATCGTCCGCATATATTAGTAAGTCAGAATGTTTGAGGACCGAACCTACGTCATTAATAAATATATTAAAAAGAAGCGGGCCGAGATGAGAACCTTGGGGGACACCAGAAGTTACTGGCATAAATGTCGAGCAAAAGCCCTTCACTGTAACGGCCTGACTCCGCTCCCTCAAATAAGACTCAAACCATCGCAGAAGATCACCATGTATACCAATTTCAACAATCTTCCGAAGAAGTATAGAGTGTGGAATCTTGTCAAATGCCTTGGAGTAATCCGTATACGCAGCGTCAACCTGATAACCCTGATCCAAGGCCACTGATACCCGATGTACAAATTCGCAGAGGTTGGTTTCAGTGGATCTTGTGTTTACGAAGCCATGCTGCTGATCAATAATAATAGGTCGTAAGACAGGGAATATAATGTCATAAATTAATTTCTCAAATAATTTAGGTATAGTACTTATTTTAGTAATCGGTCTATAATTTTTTACATTATGTCTGTCGCCTGACTTAAAGACAGGAACAACGTAACACTGCTTCCACACACCGGGCATGACGCCGTAGGTCAAAGATAAATTAAATAAGAATGTCAACGGGAAAGCTAGAGACTTATAACACTTTTTCAAAAATGAAGGTGGGATACCATCTGGTCCACAGCCCTTAGCAATATCGAGTGATTTCAAATATTTTTCTAATAAATCAACAGTGAGAACTATCTTGCCAATGGTATTTGTACCATTTACCTGTGCAGAAGCAATCTGGAGTGAAGAAGGACTCGGCAACACTGGGGGCTCAAAAACGGAATGAAAGTAGCTATTAAATAAAGAACAAATATCATTACCTTCACCAGAAGTCTTATCGTCTAAAAACATTGTTTCGGGAAGATCGGAGGAATGCTTTTTCGACTTAATGAACGTCCAAAAATACTTGCTATTGATTTTTATTCTTTTTTCAGCATCAGTGATAAATTTATCATAACACTCTCGCATAACTCGCTTTTGACGATCACGTAGAACGCTAAAAGTATCATAGTCATATCTACGACCGTAAATTTTCCATTTCTTGTGATACTTTAACTTCTCCTTTATTATTTTAACAAGAGAACGAGAAAACCACGGCGGATAGCGTGTATCACGTCGAAAAATTTTGCTAGGGACGTGTTTAGATATAATGTTATTAATTAAATCGTAAAATGTAGCTACCGCGGCATCAACATCCCTACCCTGAAGCAGAATCTGCCATTCAACAGATGCAATATCATTGTTAATGGCGTCATAGTCGGCATTGTGATACAATCGTACAACACGCGGAGCAGAAAGAAGAACCCGTGGTGGAGACGATTTAATAATCACATCCAGGGCTGGGTGGTGAGGGTCCTCGTCGATCAAAGGATCCAAGCAATGAGCAACTAAACACTCTCTTTTTGAAAAGACGAGATCGAGAAGTCGGTTTTTAGTATTAAATATGTGATTATACTGCCTAAGATCTGTAAAACTAACAAAGCCCTGCAATGCCTGTACTAAATGATCGCTATTTATAGTAGAATGTGTCATATAGAGTGTATGATCGACGAAAGTCCATTGAGCTGAGGAAATATTAAAGTCACCCAAGATAATATAATCATCATCAGGGCTGTTAACAATGCCATCGGATACACTCTCAAAGAAATGCAATAAGCAATCAAGGTGTTGAGAATAGTGCGGAAAATAACCACAAAAAATATGGAGTCTTTCTGATTTGTTTGAAGATTTTAAATCAACACACAATTCGATAGCTTCAGCTGCCGCACCAGGCATTGAAACCGTACTAAACGAATATACCTGCAGTTCACGACGCAGAGCTATAAGCACACCTCCACCAAGATGATCCCCCCGTGTTACATAATCTCTGTCACATCTATAAACTGTGTAACGCGAGTCGAAAATTTCCTGATCATAAATACCCGATAAAAGCCATGTTTCAGTTAGACAGCCAATGTCATAGTCGACATGCATTATATTCCGAAAAAAAATATTTGTTTTGGTCCGCAAACCACGAACATTCTGATAATACACTGATAGGTTTTTAGTTGCCATATTTAATTAAAAAATAAATAAAAGTATAGTTTATAACACATATATGAAATTATTCCCAAATGAAAATTATAAAACAACACAAGACGAAATTCCACAACTAGTAAAAACAGTATAATAAAATTTACATTCATAACATTTAAAAATCAAGAAAATATACGAAAACGATAATTTGATTTGTAAATCGTCTCTTAATAAAAGTACTTTTAATCTTAAAGGACTACGGAGTTCAAGTTTGTAAGTGTTGAACGCAACAATAGACGCAACAGGTGCACACCTGTTGGAGTTAGATAAATACGACTGTCCGTAGCGTGAGGGAAGGAAGATGAAAATTCCGGAATATTTTTGACGTAATTTATGAATTATGCCTTTTTGACGTACAAAACTTTTAAGAAAACATATTTTACATTTTTGTAATTTTGGTATTTTAACGAAAAAATACAGTGTAAATAAATATTTTACAGTCACAAGTTAGTCAAGTCAGATCTGATCAAAAGGAAAAAAAACGATAGAAAGGAGAAATCATTTTGTGTGTATTTTTGTTAAAATAATAAAAAAGATTTTTGTTTCTACTAAGTAAATGATCTACTGACAAAATAGCGCCAGATATCATAACTTGTATTAAAAAATAGCTTATTAAAAATTGCATCCTTTACAAATTAGCAAGCAATCAACGAACGATCGAATGTATAACAGCGCTATTATTTTAAACTGCCATCGTTAATTATTTATTTTTATAAATATGAAAAATTTAAAATGTAGAGTTGAGACCCTAGAGACTTCAGTTTAGTTCAGTTCAGTTCAGCCTGTTGCAGTTCACTCCTGGACATAGGCCTCCCCAAGTTCCCCTAGAGGCTTATATGACATTTATTATTACTATAAAAGAATACTACGTTTTATATGTACCAGTATTTGAAATATTTATGTTTTTAATTTTTTTATTTACCTTATGTTCGAAATGTGAGAAGGCAAAAGTTAAAATGCCTATGTTAAGCATTATATTTCACCGTACGAGTATTTAGATTAGTCTTTCAGAAAAAGAATGATATTGGTGATAAATTACTTATAAATAAGTTTTACTTTAAAATAAGTTTCTGTATAGTAAAGATGCAGCACTGGTTTAGTTTAAATGGAATTTGTTTAAGGATAAATAAGAATACGCTATTATTAATTGAAATTTTAATTGTAATAGAAATAAAGGCTATTTTTATTTTATTTATTTATTTTATTTAATATAAATTAAAGGATTACTGAAAAGATAAAGAGACCTTTGTCTTAAATTTATGCTCATCCAGCTTTCCACATTGTAATGTTATGGATTTCATAGCAGTAAAAGTTATGGTATTAACTTTTACTTATACACCTACAGGTTTGTACGGAACCCTCGGTGCGCGAGTCCGACTCGCACTTGACCGGTTTTTTTTTTAAAGTGAAAACTTCTTTAGCGGCGTTGTGCACTTTTATAAAATTACTAGCTGACACGGCATACTTCGTACCGCCTAACAGTCGATTCTTAAATTTTTTTTTTAATACTTATCCTTCCCGAAACTCCTCCACTAACACTTAAACTTTATGTTATGGTATTAAAGTTCAAATTGACTTTTAAGTATTATTACGTATCTTTTGTATGGGAATATAGAAAATTGTTGTTTTTAGACTTTTTCAGGGAATTTTTTAAATTTTTCTCTCCGTAACAACCATCCTCGTACTTTAAGGAATCTATACATATAATAAAATGGTAGGAAAGTCAAAACTGTACATTGAATATTTTTTTAAAAGAATACTTGGGGTGTGATCTACAATCGATACTAAAGCCAAAAATATAGTTTTTAGAATTTTTGTCTGTTTGTCTGTTTGTCTGTATGTATGTCCGGGATAAACTCAAAAAGTACTGCATGGATTTACTTCAAATTTGGCACGAATATTATTAAGAAGTCGGGTCAGAACATAGGCTACATATTATCACGCTATCACCTACGGGGAACGAGCAGTGAACGCACGCAGACGACGTCGCGGGCAGCAGCTAGTATTATAAAAAAAGAATTAGCGAAATCGGTTAAGCTGCTCTCGAGATTTGCGCTTAGCAACACATTCAGCGATTCATTTTTATATATAATATTTTTATATATCACTGTATATATACAAGGTTTACCTACACATAGCGCCGCGCGCAAAGATGAGTTGAACTTAGTGTACATATATAGAGATTTGTAATGTTAGCAACGACATGTGGTATATTGCTTAGCAACCACATTGTTAACGTCAATATATAAAAATTATTAAAAAATATAAATAATTTTTATTCAATAATTACCTACAACGATGTTTGTGTTAGGTATAGGTAACATCCGACTGCTATAACTATATATAATTATTTTAAAAAAACTTTACTATAGCTATGTTTATTTGCATCACAAAAATAAATGAACGCCCAACGAAGTGGGCACAGGTCGGCTAGTATTGAATAAATATGAGTTAGTCGAAAATAATTGAAATAAATTCAAACATAATGGTTTGTTAGCGGGTATAATTATTATCAACAATATAATTATTTTGATATTGTCTATCAAGGTAAATCCTTGAACGGTTTTGTAATGCTACGATAGATGCCACACTGTACGTTTTTAAATCGCGTCAACGTTTCGTTCAACGGCTTTCATAATATATGCAGCTCAATGTAAATTGTTTTTCGTCTTTATTAAAGGACCTCGCCTTGTAACTGCGTATTTATTTTATAATTCCCGTAGAATTAGATGTAGTGTCTTGGACGGGTTGTACAATCACCTGATTTGAAAATAAATTTCTTAAACAGTTTTTTTACCGACTTCAAAAATTAGGAGGTTCTTAATTCGGTTGGTGTATTTTCTATTTATGTTATGATAACGCCGAGATTATGGTCAGATTTTACGGGATTCTTTTTTTGCTCAATAGAAGATATTTGCCATTCAGTTGTATAAAAGTTTGATTTAGTTTGTTTGATCCCTTAGTTTTATATGAAATCTTTATCAAGTTATTAATAGTTTATTTTTAAATAAAATAGTTTTTTGACTTCTTAAACAGCCAATTCATTAGAGTAAATTATTTTGTGAAGTTTGCACCTTTGTGCATTACATACGTTTTTTAAATACTTTTTAAGTTTCTATAGCAATGATTTGGAACGCCTTATGGTGACCGGTAAAATCGAGGGGAAAAGGCCTAGGGGTAGAAGTCCCAAACGATGGTCGGACCAAATAACGGAGGAACTGAAGATGCCTGTCAGCGACGCACTCCACCAAGCTACAGAACGGGATCGATGGAGGCAGCTGGTTGACGGAATCAAACGGAGTCACGATCCTCAGCAATGAGGGACCGATTGAAGAGAGAGAGCAATGATTTGAAGTTAAAATTTAATTAAAATGTTTTTGACTAGATTTTAAAGTAAGTAATTAATAAATTTCAGCGATTCATTTTTATATATAATATTTTTATATATCACTGTATATATACAAGGTTTACCTACACATAGCGCCGCGCGCAAAGATGAGTTGAACTTAGTGTACATATATAGAGATTTGTAATGTTAGCAACGACATGTGGTATATTGCTTAGCAACCACATTGTTAACGTCAATATATAAAAATTATTAAAAAATATAAATAATTTTTATTCAATAATTACCTACAACGATGTTTGTGTTAGGTATAGGTAACATCCGACTGCTATAACTATATATAATTATTTTAAAAAAACTTTACTATAGCTATGTTTATTTGCATCACAAAAATAAATGAACGCCCAACGAAGTGGGCACAGGTCGGCTAGTATTGAATAAATATGAGTTAGTCGAAAATAATTGAAATAAATTCAAACATAATGGTTTGTTAGCGGGTATAATTATTATCAACAATATAATTATTTTGATATTGTCTATCAAGGTAAATCCTTGAACGGTTTTCTTTTTAACAAATAAAAGTGGTAGTAAATACGTGGACAGAAAATAAAACTTAAACAAAGGAGTGACAGACACGTCGCCCTTTGCTCTTATGATTTCAAAAGGTGTAATTAAAGTTTCATATTTCAGACAATGTCGGATAAAGATTTTCCGTTAGTTTATAAACATTCCATTGCTGAGAGCACGTCAGCGACGATATTTCGAACATGCATGCATATTTGCGATGCCCGCCCTAAACTGTTACGCTGCATTACAGGCTCTTGAAATTCTTAAACGTACTCGGATTCAAGAGCAAGAGCGTCTTGTATCGTTTATATTTAGGATATTTTAAAGTTTGTAATTGTCTTCGACAAATTCCAGAGTAACATTTTCTTAAAAAAGACATGTAAACACTCCTAGGTTCTGATCACCATATTTTTTGAGTGTGTTCGAACAAAGAAAACTACTCAATTTTTGACGTGACATTTTCAAATAAATCGAAGAACACCGGCTGCATGCACGAAAAAGGATGACCCGTTACGTACCGTTACGCTCATTGTACGCTTGCGCTGCATCTATCTCTCTTTCACTCGATTCTTCCACTCGATTGGCCTATGATTTTAATTTTTTTTTAAATATAAACCACAAGTGTGACAAACAAGCGTACGACCCACTAGATGACAATCTGTTACCGTAGCTTATGGATGTTTTCTAAACCAGAAGCATCGCAAGCGCGTTGCGCCTCCCCAGTGGCACTATAGCTCTGGACTCACCTCAGGAACACAACACTAATAAAGATAATTTAAAATAGCACTTTTTAGCTGTGACCTTTGTAAGGTTGAGGCGCTTCCCTAGTCGAGCTGTTCCAGATTTTGAGCAGGATAATTCTACGCCTTACATCAATAAATCTTCTTTATATTTATTTATTTATACCAGTGGTCACCCAGTGGTCGAAATTCGACCATAATATTAATTTAGTGTTGCTCTTTGTATTTCGTTGATTATATCGATTTTCAAACACATTCAGCCTTTAATTTTCAATAAGCTTTTTTATTTTTGTTATTCCATACATCCGGCCTTCTATGTGTGAATATTATCATCAAATTGCGAGAATGTTTTTTTTTTCTATTTTGCGGACACAGTTATACTCGTAGATTTTTTTCCGCTACGTGTAAATTTGTTTATGTAGGTTGCTTTTGAATTGTTTTAAAAAAATTTCAAGTTTCGGAAGCAATCAAATGATTTAATATGAAAATTAAATAAAAATTACAATAGTTTACAAGGGAAGTAACTAGTAAGCTTTTTCGGAGCTTCTCTTTAGTAACAACTACTTAGTGGTAACTTCTGTGCTTATAAAAGTCCATTTTAACGAAGTTATACTTTATCCCCACTTAAATTATTTCAACTATTGTATTTTAATCGTGAAATATTTGTTTTCCGATTGATTATAACTTAAAACTCAGTCTGTTACAGAGATTAAATTGCTATTTAAATAGTATAGTTTAATCACCTTATCTTTTATCACTGTTTAATTCTAATAAAACGTAGCATATTTATTTTATGTGTGTGGTTCTACCTGACAGGTCTGAGGGCCTGTCTGGGTGCGGGTATCCAGGCTATGCCTGCTTGCCCGGGCTTATCCTCTCCGGCAGTACCCACTGCCGGGTGCTTTGTTTTCGGTCCAATGGGCCGAGGATACGCCCACCGAAGTGAGAGTTACCCTATGGGCTTGTCATCTATTAGGTAATTTATGTCGTCAGTCCGGTATTTTGCGCAGTCTCCCCTGCGTCGTCCTCCTCGTTGCCACTGTCACCTTCGTTGGTGATCTGCTGCGTCAGCAGCAGGAGCTCACGAGGTAGTGGACGCCCGTCCGGCGGTCTTGTGTGCAACAGGGCAATTCCGTGGAGGTGTACGCACGCACCTTTGTCCGCGCGAGTGAACATAGTGCGCGCTAGGTTGCGGACATCCTCCACGGTGGGCGTCCTGGTATCTCTATGTATTACGTCGTTCCTGACGTACCTCGGAGCTCTGCTGGACCTGCAACCTCCTGGCCTAGCTCGCAGAGCAGAGTGCGTACCAGGCCGGGGCCACATACGCCAGGCGCGAGCGGACGTAAGCACCGTAGACTATCAGCTTGGTTCTGAGGGGCAATCTCGACGTGAACACGGAGCGGAGCATCGACTGGGCCGCCGCTGCCTGGTTCACCGCCCGGTTGACGGTAGGAACCATGCGCAGCCTCCGGTCGATGTGGCACCCCAGATACCTAACTGAGGCCTTCCACTCTACGTCCTGTCCTCTTAGTGTAAGCTGGCGTAGCGGCCTGGAGCCACCGGTCAGTAGAGCAGCCGTCTTCCCCACGTTGACGACCATTCTCCGCTTGTCCAGCCACTCCGGTAGCAGGTCCAGCAAACGCTGCATCCTATTGGTGGCGACGATTTGGTGGCACGACGACGCGAAGAACGCATTGTCGTCCGCATAAAGGGCCCACAGCACGTCCTCCTCCCCATCTCGAAGGTGTCCTCGGAGCGTGGGAACGTCGTCCGTGTACACCGCGTGTAGCCGCGGCGACAAACAGCTGCCTTGGGGTACTCCAGCTCGGATGGGGCGAGGTTGGGAGTCCTCGCCTTCCACCGATACGTAGAACTTTCGGCCTTCCAAGAACTACGCTACCACCCGCACATACGCAGGCGGTGCTGTCGTGTCGATGATCTTGGCCAGGAGGCCGGCGTGCCACACACGGTCAAAGGCCTTCTCCATGTAGAGAAAGACCCCGACCGTGCAGTGCCGGTTATTACACTCACTGGCCAAGTGTCCGATGACCCTCGCCAGCTGGAGCGTCGTCGAATGACTGCTGCGAAAGCCAAACTGCTCCTCGCGCATGGGAAAGTGTGGCGCAAGTCTCCGCAGGAGTAGACGCTCAAACAGCTTGGCGATGTGCGAGAGTAGCGTGATCGGCCGATAGCTCTGCGGGTATCGTCGATCCTTTCCCGGCTTGGGGATGACAATAATTTTTCCAGTCTTCCACGCCTCGGGGAAGTGTCCGGTCTGGAGTATCCCATTGAATGTCCTCGTGAGCGCTGCGAGGCATCCAGTAGGCGGCAACGAGGCAACGACAACGCGGCAATTGAGATTCCGTCCGGTCCCGGCGCCTTCCGCTTGGGTAGGCGGGCGACTGCCCTCCGTAGCTCAGACAGGGAGATGGGCTCTTCTCCCTGGAGCGTCGGAGTAGGGTCGGACAAGAATCGTTCCACAGATTGGTGGACTGCCGCGTGATGGCGGACGTTCTCATTTGTCGTGTTTGGGGGATTCGGGGAGAACTGCTTTTCCATATATTCCGCCAGGATCTCCACTCGGTCTCTGGCGGAATATCTTCTGTTACCCTCTCCATCGAGGAGAGGGTACACAGATACGTCTTGTCTGGTAAGTCTCTTACAGAGGCTGTATAAGTTCGTGTCGTGCTCGGATGCTCGATCGATGGTCGTCTCCCATTTCTCCCGTCTCTCATTTATTTTATATAATACTTAAGATCTGTTTAATGTAATGCTACGATAGATGCCACACTGTACGTTTTTAAATCGCGTCAACGTTTCGTTCAACGGCTTTCATAATATATGCAGCTCAATGTAAATTGTTTTTCGTCTTTATTAAAGGACCTCGCCTTGTAACTGCGTATTTATTTTATAATTCCCGTAGAATTAGATGTAGTGTCTTGGACGGGTTGTACAATCACCTGATTTGAAAATAAATTTCTTAAACAGTTTTTTTACCGACTTCAAAAATTAGGAGGTTCTTAATTCGGTTGGTGTATTTTCTATTTATGTTATGATAACGCCGAGATTATGGTCAGATTTTACGGGATTCTTTTTTTGCTCAATAGAAGATATTTGCCATTCAGTTGTATAAAAGTTTGATTTAGTTTGTTTGATCCCTTAGTTTTATATGAAATCTTTATCAAGTTATTAATAGTTTATTTTTAAATAAAATAGTTTTTTGACTTCTTAAACAGCCAATTCATTAGAGTAAATTATTTTGTGAAGTTTGCACCTTTGTGCATTACATACGTTTTTTAAATACTTTTTAAGTTTCTATAGCAATGATTTGGAACGCCTTATGGTGACCGGTAAAATCGAGGGGAAAAGGCCTAGGGGTAGAAGTCCCAAACGATGGTCGGACCAAATAACGGAGGAACTGAAGATGCCTGTCAGCGACGCACTCCACCAAGCTACAGAACGGGATCGATGGAGGCAGCTGGTTGACGGAATCAAACGGAGTCACGATCCTCAGCAATGAGGGACCGATTGAAGAGAGAGAGCAATGATTTGAAGTTAAAATTTAATTAAAATGTTTTTGACTAGATTTTAAAGTAAGTAATTAATAAATTTCTTAATGGTTTTTTAGTTCAGTTTATTAAGGAAAAAGTTAGATACATTATTATTTCTTAAGTCTAATTTTTTAATGTGATTTTTTTTAAATATAGTTATTGTCAAGGAAAAACTCTCATAATATGATAGAATAATTAAAAAATGTTTCAAAAATCATTTCAAATATAATTATGACGATTCTAAAAATTTTAATTAGTTGGTAACGTGTATAATAGTGAAAGTACAGGATTGCCAAGCGGCAATAAGTCAGTCGTCGAAATAAATTGGAAACCCATTGGCAACGGCTGAGCCCCAAGCCGAGGTAATTTTCATTAATTACAAGTTTTTTTTCTCTCACGGCGAGATAGAAACAGGAACGTAGCAATTATCTAAATACACTTTGTAACATTTTCACTTCCTAATAGCTTTAAATAAAACGAAAACTTGTTGAAGGAAATGAATTGGTTTAAATCGATTTAATCTTTAAATTAGATTTTTTTTTTAATTGGGTTTTGCCATGGTTTCAGCTAAGTTTGTATTTAATGCTAGCAGCATTAGTATTGTCCATTTTCTTTTACCTTACCTTAAATTTGAAATAACGATTTTTTTAGAATTCCGATTATAATATTGTTATAAAAAAATTCATTTCTTTATTTTTCTAGCCGTTTTTAGTGAAATTTGAAATAACGATTTTTCTTTACAATTACGATTAAAGAATGTTAAAAAATTTAACTCTTTTTTTTTTCTTGCCGTTTTTTAAGTGAAATTTGAAATAACGATTTTTTTCAAATTCCGATTATTGAATGTTCAAAAACAACTGAATTTTCAGCGACGTTTTTTGTCTAGCCGTTTTTAACTAAAATTTGAAATAAAATTTTTCTTTACAGTTCCGTTTATAACTACAAATCTCGATTAATATTTAACAAAATTATAAATCTTTTATCTGCAAATATCAAGGTCGGTTTGATTTTAAAATTCTTATTTTAAAAAAATTAAAGTTTTAAATTTAGATTTTTAACGTAAAATTCGATTATAATACCTATCATAAAAGAAATATTATTACGCGTTTAAAAAAATGACCGTCAATACACCAATATCGTAGAAAAATCAATTTATCTGCAAAAAAAAAAATTAAAATCACAGCAAAGAAGACGAAGTTTTAAAAGTAATAACGTCCCGCCAACAAAAACTTCGATGCGTTCCGTCATTCCCTGAAAACTTTACAAAACACTACTTAATCTATCACTTACTTGATCTCTCGCTGAACTGGCTTGCCGCCGTTCGGGACGATGAGTTGTAAAAGTCAATTAACAGTTCTTTTAGTCACTCGTAAATAGTCAATTGAGAAATATTAACAAGATAGACTTGTTCACGACTGATCGGAAGCTCGCGTCATCCTTGGTCGGAGAGCGAAGCGCTTCTGACGGATGAAGGATGCCGTTTTCCCGGCTCTGCCCGCTTTTATAAGGGATCGCACACCAAGGACTTTCTGTATATTTATTACAAACACACGAAAATATTGGAATTTTAAAATAACATCAAAGGTAAATTTTTATATAATGATTTATTTTTAAAGGTTCAAAATTAAATTTTCGTTGCGTATTAATCGTTTGCTTACAAGAAGTGTGTATTATCTAATTTTGCACTTGTTTGTACTAATCCCCAAACCTCAATAGCTATACACGAGTTCCAAATATAATTTTTTTCCATTTAATTGTTGCTATTTTATGTTCGTTAAAGTTTTTGTAATACCATACAATCAGCAAAATTAAGTGTATCACTATGTTAACAATTACTCTATTAAAATATTTACATTCAAATGTTTTAGTAGGTGCGGTTGTTTTACACAACAGGACATGACTAATTTTGATATCCTTTTTTTTATTATTTACCTGCGACCCGCCCCGGCTTCGCACGGTTGCAAAAACTATCAGTGTTCCTCTTCTATATTATGCATGTATTATACCTGTGTATTATACATAATATAAACCTTCCTCTGGAATCACTCTATTTACTAAAGAAAACCGCATCAAAATCCGTTGCGTAATTTTCAAGATCTGACCTCATTTACGGAGACGCGGGTCGTCGTGCGTAGCGTGTGGCGTGGCGGAACGCACTAAATTCAAAATTGTAGGGCGTTGGATGGGTGTGTTTACGGAGAAGCGATTTTACACGCGTTCATTTTCATACATTTTGACACACTCGCGACGCTACGCCACACGCTACGCGCAACGCCCCGCGTCTCCGTAAATGAGGCCGCATACAGACTGCGGGAAGCGACTTTGTTTTATACTATGTACTAGCTGACCCGGCGAACTTCGTACCGCCTAACAGTCGATTCTTTAATTTTTATTTTTTTAAATACTTTTTCTGCTATTCGGGACACCGGGTCACCTAGTAAGATAAAAAAATTATAAAAATTAAAAAAAAACATTGACAAATATTGACATTAATATTTATAAGATACTAACGTCACTCAATTGCCTTCCCAGAACCCCTCCACTAACACTTAAACTTTATGTTATGGTATTAATATTAAAGTTCAAATTGACTTTTAAGTATTATTACGAATCTTTTATGTGAAAATAGAATTGTATTTGTATCGGAATATAGAATAGTGTTGTTTTTAGACTTTTTCAGGCAATTTTTTAAATTTTTCTCCCCGTAAGAACCATCCTCGTACTTCAAGGAACATTATAAAAAAGAATCAGCGAAATCGGTTCAGCTGCTCTCGATATTTGCGCTTAGCAACACATTCAGCGATTCATTTTTATATATATAAGAGATAGAGATAGAAATACCTAATGATTGTACAATATCCACGGACTCGTAATTGCCCATATGACTGACATTGACATTTTTTCAAACTTTTGTGTGTATATTTCTATCATATCAGAGAATGATTTTCAATATAAACAACGCTAACGGTTTGTATAGTTCCGTATATTAAATTCACGTTTTCGATAGTCCACTTGTAATTGTCACTTTGAATCTACCTTTTGATCATTGATTGGACGAACGGTGTAATTAAGATTGAGGTATTAGTTTTCAGTCAAGCTTGGATGACTTTGGTGATGGCCATACTATGTCATTTTCATTAGATTCCAGGATTAAAGCTAATATTTGCCGTGTGGTTTGTCCTGATGTGGGTGTTTGCGTTTATGTTGTGTTTGTCCGAATTTCTATCAAAGAGTTTATTTAGAGCAGTATTTTTCAACCCGTGGGTCGAGACCCCCTGGGGGGTTGCGAAGCTTCTGTAGGAGAAAGTTTCTGCGGGGGGGTCGTCAGAGATCGAGAGAACCTTAAAAAAAACAATAAAAATTAAAAATGTTGATTTATTAAGTACGAGAATTTTAACAAAAGGACTCATAAACATTTTTTATGTTAAAACAAACAAATTAAAAAAAAAAAAATCTTAAGACTCGTGTTAATGCGAAGGTTGTGCTTGTTTTTTGATTAACCAATTTCTCCCATAGTGGATCTGTATTAGTTACACATAGAATTAAATCTTTTTCCAAATTTAAGTGATTTTTCGCTTACTTTTTATACCTATTATTATTATATACTAGCCGACCCGTGCCCACTTCGTTGGGCGTTAATTATCTTTGTGATGCAATTATGTTGTGTGGTTCTTAGTAGGTACTAAGTTTTATTAGGTTCATTGTTTAGAATTTTATTTAGAGTTTTATTTCTTGTTTATAGCTAGTATTGGACGTATAAAATCGTAATAATATAGTGTAGGTATTTATTATTTTAAATTACAGAACCAAATAACATAGATACTTTAAAGAACAAATTTTATAGCACTCAAATAAAAAATATGTTACTCCAACGCCATCTATCAAAAATCGAGAAAACGACGTCGATAGACAAATAAATAGTAGTAGTAGTATTCTAATAGCGATAGCGAGAGATGACGTTAGTATATTTACCTTCATGATCGGATTAGTATTTGCGAAGATTACCCCGTATATACAAACAAAGTTATAAACTTTACCTCTTTATAATATTTGTATATATTTGTATACCTATGTGCCTAAAAAAAGGTTAGTTAGTTATCAATTGGCGACCTATTTGATGTATGTAATTGTAAAATAGTGTGTTTATTACATAATTATATATCCGAATCCTAATTATGGAGACGTATAAAAACGTCGTATGGAATTAATATTTGTAACACTGTAACATACACACACATGTTGCTAGGCGCATAAATGGAGAATGGCTCGACTAATTCGGCAATTTTTTTTTTTTTGTATGTTTCTTAAATCCCACGGAAGGTTTATACTGAAAAACAAAACAAAAAAAACATAACAGGCAGAACGAAGTCTGTCCGGGCAGCTAGTCTATATAATAAAAATGAATTTTGCTAAGCGCATAACTGGAGAATGGCTCGACCAATTCGGCTAAATTTTTTTTGTATGTTCCTTAAATCCCACGGAAGGTTTTTATACAAAAAAAATCAGAACGAAGTCTGTCCGGGCAGCTAGTTACATAATAAAAAAGTGAAGGGTCGCAACATGAAAATAGTTGAAAAACACTGATTTAGAGAGACGATTATTTGCTGGCGGTTAATGTTTGTGTATGTTTCCGGACTCCAAAAGTAATTTATAGGTAGGGATCCCTAGTACATTTTTTTCATCTGATTAGTATAAGGCTAATTTTCCGGGAGTAACTTCATTTTGATGAGACGAACGAAACATTCCTCTACCAAAACTCTCGATTGTGGTAGGTAATAGAGTTAGCAGGGTGACCGTAGGACCGGGATAACGTGCCACGCAATTTGTAGGACAATATTACTATTAAATTATATAAATATTAACTAACTATAATACCAAAAAAATCTACATATTAAAAAAAATAACAAATTTTTATATCTGGAAAATATTAAATATTGTAGTATTCAAACTATCAATCTTTGCTCAAATTGGATTGGTTTCATATAGAGGAAACCAATCATATTTGATAAAAATGTTTTTACGTTAGTCACGGAACTACAGATATATGCTTTAATCATTTTTATCGATTACAACGCTACTTGATTCAAGAGAGTACCTATATAATATGAAATATCGTGATATGACTTAACATATTTGAATAGAAGTCGTAAATACGTAAACATCAAACACGTGAACATCAAGTTAATAGATATAATAATCATTACGTAAATAGAAAATAAGGCGGAAATAATAATACAGGTTAGGGCGCGTTCCCACCATGTCGTAACGACTATCGTATCTAGCTGTTACCATTATAACGATTGTTTGTCGTCAAAATTTTTTGTCGTGTAGTGACTATCGTATCTAGCTGTTCCCATCGGATCGCGACGACATTTTGTCGTTTCACGGCAGTCGCTTTGTCGCTTACACATCATTAGCAAGCTACAAATCTGCAGTCGCCTCTACGTTCTACGCGGCTACGATAGATTTGCCGTCACGTTTTAGTCGTAACGATTTTTTATCGTTTTACGACTGTCGTGCTAGCCGTTCCCACTGTCATGACAATCTGTCATCACTGCAAAAAGTGTCGTAGACGACAGTTAGTCGTGTCATTATATATGTGACCACCTCCATTTAAACATATGAGGCACGACACTTAAAACTACACGATCATCTGCCGTCACGACATAGTGGGAACGCGCTCTTACATCCAAATTAATGACTTAATCTCAGGCGGGTGTAAGAGACATGTGTAGTCGAAGACTTCACCAAACGGTTGCCGTTGCTAATAATTATTATAACGAATCAATAATTCAATTTTAAATATTGACTGCTTGGACGTGAGTCGAGACGTCAAAACATGACGTGTAGCCAAGCGATTATCGTCGACCCAAAGCTTATTGTCAACTTTTAATGTGATATATAATATCTGTACCTCAGAGGTAAACTGTGTCAAGTCCATTTTTTATGAATTTTGCTTTTTCAATGATTTATGTCCAATTTGTTCAGACGGATTTAGTGGTAAATTGCGTCAAGTCCTAACTTCCATAGATAAAAAAAATACTCAGAAATAAATTATGTTATGTCACAAACTAACACAGGGTAAACTAATTTATGTCCCACAGAACACTTTGGAATTGTGAAATTTTTACTCTATGGTACAATTTTAAGTTAAGTCCCACATAACACATTTTACCTCCAAGTAATTTATGGCACTTGAATTTTTAATGCATTAGTCCTAATTAAATAAAAACAACAACAAGGATCCCTTAAAAATTACATCCTTTTATAATAAAATAAATTTTTAAGATACTGGGTCGTGTACCTATTAGTTCCATGGGACGTGAAGATAATAGAATGAGCCTCTAAAATGAACGAAATACTGTTGTTTTATGCTAGATTTGGCATATTTTAATGTTACTTAGCATAATTATTTAGTGTTTAGCATATAGCATATTTTCTTAGCATAATATAAATTAATCCAACCATCACCACCACCACTTCAGCCTATCACAGTCCACTGTTGGACATAGGCCTCCACAAGTTCGCGCCCGACATTAGGTATTACGCGAACTCATGTGTTTTGCCCATAGTCCCCACGCTGGGCAGGCGGGTTGGTGACCGCAGGGCTGGCGCCGTCGCACCGAAGACGCTGCTGCCCGTCTTTGGCCTGTGTATTTCAAAACCAGCAGTTGGACGGTTATCCCGCCATCCGTCGGCTTTTTAAGTTCCAAGGTGGTAGTAGAACTGTGTTATCCCTTAGTCGCCTCTTACGACACCCACGGGAAGAGAGGGGGTGGCTACATTCTTTAGTGCCGTAACCATACAGCATAAATTAATCATTATTTAATTGATTATTTACAAATTATGAAAATTTACTTCTCTTTATTCAGTCCGTATACGTCAAAAATATATTTGAAATATACTCAAAGTATTAATTGTTTCATTGTGTTGATTAAATGCTTTTTAGTTAGATGGGGTTGGAAAGACTGCAATACATATTGGCATGGACGTAATGTTAGTATATTACGTCCATGTACATTGGTCAGACGGTTAGACATGGAGCCAACTTTACGACAATATTGTAAACTTTACAACTAACGCTTTTTACACACATTTGCTATATGGCAGAAACACTATACAACATGTATAATGATCCTGTTAATCAATTATAATTATTCTATTTGAAAGCTATTTGAACAAGCTGTTTGGTAGTAACAATGTTGATCCAACAAAACTTTACAAAGATTTGTGTGTCTTGGTTCAATCTACAAGTCGACGTATTTTGAATCCAACTGCGAGAGTCGATATTTTTAAATAAAATATAGTAAGTTATTAGGATCCAAAACCATACATGGAATATGCCTTTGAAACAAAATTACAGGAATACGACGCTCAACCTGTAGTGGAAAATAATTTACGAAAACGTTGCCTGGATTTCACTCTAAAACTTATGAAAGAACTGTGATCTAGATTACCAATTAATTTTGAAGTACCTACTTGAGAAAATATATTTATTAAAGTGAAACTTCTTTAGGTGCATGAGGGGTAAAATTTGAGCGACCGCTAACGCGGCAACGCGTCACGCGGTCAGTACTTGGATGGGTGACCGCCTGGAACACCGCGTGACGTTGGTTTTTTGTTTTTTTTTCAATTATGTAGTTTTTTTTTATATTTTAAATTCGTTTTTTTTTAAATTAGTTGCCAAAGAAATTTCACTTCTGACATGTGTAGTGTGTACTTTGTACGCACGCAATTTTTTCCGTAGAAAAGACTAAAAGTAATCAAACCTTCTTTAATTGGTATTGCCCAAGAATTCAAAGTGGATGCACCCACAACAGATAGGCTCATGTCTCAATGGAGGAATATAGTACACATTAAATGGGAATAAACTTCTTCCACCGTAAAATTCTGGAATGAAGTTATTAATTACAAAGATACAGCTGGCAATAATCCCTTTGCAGATTTATCTCAATTGGCATTATATTTATTATCACTACCACATTCTAACGCAGAAATTGAACGCGTTTTAAATAATAAAAACTTTAAGAAATAAATGTATATACATCAGAGTTGGCCTAAAGAGAGCGGGGAAATGCTGGTACTCCTACACAGTTCCAAACCAAGGAGAGTCTTGAAAATGAGGCTTCCACTTCTACAAGTACATCGGCTGCTGATGAAGACCAAGATATTCTCATTTTATTTGAAAACATCGTAGATTAGAACGTAAAATAATGGATGAATAAATATTCAAAATTATTTAATTTTGAGATTTGAAAAATGTTAGCATATATATTTTTTTTGCATTATTTTAAAGCATTTAGCTAAATTTTGGCATAATGTTAACACCAGTTTAGCATATTTTCAAGTCTACTTGTTGTAGTAAATAATAATATACATGCATAAGTTATATGTCTGTCTGTTCCCTTTACATGCATAGATGCTAATATTTTCATATAAAATTATATAGTTGTATGGAAATAGTTTGCAGTACAAATATATAATTTTGAATTTCGTCATAAAATGTAATAATGCAGACGAAACCACGGCTGAAAGTATAATTCTTAAGAAATAATGGACTTGACACAGTAATTTTATTAATAGATATAGGTAAGTAATATATTTTCGGAGAACAATGCGTTAAGTCCTCCTGTGAACGTTAGGTACATGCTAAAATATTTTTAACACTATGATATTAAAAAGTACTCCTTTATGCATAAAAATCATGATAATAATCAATGTTTCCTAAAAACATTTAAAAATAAAATGTAAAATTCATATAAATTTTTCATAATCTGCTTCTCCTGTAAAGTTCGCCAATTGTGACTTGACACATATTACCTCTGAGGTACTGATATATAAATAATATATAATATATAAATCTATATATAAAAAAGAGATTTCCACCCATTGACTCATCACGATATCTCTGGAACCATAAGGCCTAGAGACTTGTTTGGTAGGAATATTCCTTTCGCCAAGTAGAGGTCAGCTAAGAACGGATTTTACAAAATTCCACCCACAAGAGGGGGTTGCGGGGGGTAATAACATAAATGGCAAAACAAAGTTTACGGGGTCAGCTAGAAATAATATATAAATAATAGCTTTTCATTGGTAACTATATGGTAACCATATAGAAATAAATTCCGAATTATATTTACAGACAGATCTGCTAGCGTAATAAGTTCTCCTTTTTTCTCGTGTCCCTTATAAGGAAACTATTGGAACGAAACACGTACAGTTCTCCTGAAATCATAGGTATTGTTCTAGTAATATGCACTGTTTGTTAACATAGTTAATATGAATAAGAGAGGTTAGAGCCATACCGCTCTTTTATATAGGTTGCAAACAAATACGTACTCTAACACAAAATAAAATAAAAATAAAATAAAATAAACAAAATAAAAAATTTACTCACGAGATTTTCTTATATGTGTTATATACTTATATATGATCGAGTTGAAACTACAATTCGATAATTCTATTTAATAGGCGGTCTCACTAAATTATTTTTTTCAACATGCTGACTTAGATTATGTGCGCAATGAATCGAGAATAGACTTCAATGTGTACAGCAAAATACATCTGGCGCCAAAGTCTGACGTTACAATAAGGTAAGTGACAGGAATTGTTTAGGCTTTTAGCACACGATCATGGTTTTAAATCTAAAGAGCTTTACACACTGAATACGTATAATGGAGCGACTGAAAATCTCTGGCGTGAAACATAGGAAAAGTCCTTCTTTAATATTAAACGTCTCATCGGCATGGCTCGTAGCGTGTTTGGTGTAAACAGTGCCTTAGTATCTAGGCCAACTTGGAACTTAACACTGACAGATTTCTTATCACATTTCCAAGAATTAAATCTTGGTCTGATTTAATATACTGAGTTTCTTAGTTCATTAATAGAGTACATGATACAAAATACATCAAATGACAATGTTTGTCCATCTATTCTGTAGACTTTAAGCTAAATGACACGAGCCTTAATAAGAACATTTCTCTAAGACCATTCTTACTACTTACAACAAAAACCTGTTAAATTTCTTACTGTTACGTAAGTACGGACATATTTATAATTATTTCACATTTTCGTACTTTTTTTCTCGTCAAATTTCAGTATTTTTTAGATTCGATGGCTTCTGCGGTCACTGTTATAATAATAAATAATGATGATGTTTCTTAGTAGAAGATTTCGTGCGTTGTCTTGGTCTCTATTTTTAATATTCCTCAATACTCGAGTAAATATTTAACTACTGACAGCAATCGTGTATAAAAATTGGTTCATTAATATATATATATATATATATATATATATATATATATATATATTTAACTTTATAATAATTTTTTAATTGTAAGTTAGTGAAATACTAGAACTAGTTAATACTTAAAATGTAAAACTAAAATCGTTACCGTCTCTGGTTTTTCCTGTGTGGCTAGTTATTTTGCACTGTTTTAGTAACAAATATAAGTAATTAATATTTAACATAATTTAGTAATTTAGCATTTAAAATATTTAAATATGTATTTATGGTCTAAGATCCGGGATATAACAAAATATTCCCTCATCTGTTAATTAGATGAAACAATTTTTTTATAGGCTGATTTCAATATTGTGAATTTATAAAAACAACCTCTGCCACCATAAGCCTGCTGCAAATTACAATACTTAAAAAAAAAATTTTTCTTCTAAAAATCTTTTCCCTCTCATGTTAATTACATGTAGTAAGCTGAAACCGTCAATATTTTACATTATATACCTGACTATAGTAGGCATCCATCTCTATGATTGCTATACTTACCTGCAGCCAGGTTACTGCTGACTGAGTTTACTGACCTGGCTGCAGGTAAGTGTAGCAATTATAGAGATGGCTGCCTACTACAGTCAGGTACATAATGTAAAATATTAACGGTTTTAGCTTACTACATGTAACTAACACGAGGGAAAAGATTAAAAAAAATTGCAGCAGGCTTGTGGTAGCAGAGGTTGTTTTTATAAATTCACAATATTGAAATAAGCCTATAAAAAATTGTTTCATCTAATTAACAGATGAGGGAAGATTTAGCTTCTCGGATCTTAGACCATTATAGAGCGTGGTAAAAAACTTTGAGGTATTTTTGGTGTATTTAATCTCTACGTATGTTTTAGTAATGGCGTAATTTTTTTTACATGATCATGAAATAGTTTTTGTCGACATAAATTTCAAAATTCTTTTCACAGCCAATATTATAAAATTAAAAAAAAATTATATTTGCCATACGTAAAGCAAAACAACTGTGCAGATATAACATCAGCCTGTTGAAATCATATTCAGGTAAGTAATTATAATATTGAGAAAATAATTGAAGACTTGAGACTTAAGTGCCTACAACTAAGTAGGTCAAATTTGAGAAGGAAGTACATTGTTGCATGCATCTCTCCAGAGTCTTAGGGTAAACTTGTCGATTTTTTTCTAATATAGTGTCTGAAAATGAAATTATTCACAGAGTGCATATTGGTACTGGAGTTCGATCACGTTGCTTAGCAAAAATGATATAAACTTTGGAAACATTTGGAGTATATAGTTCGAAATTTCTAGTGGCTATTGGGGTAGGGTGCAGCAAGAAATATCCATCTTAAAATCTGGAGTAGCTCAACTGTTGAAGTATCTCGACCTTAAAGAGTATCGCAGGCAATAATAAGGAGACAAATAATAATATTTTCAAGCAGTGTCGTGTTTCAGTTGTGAGAAAGGTTGCCATAGCTTCTGGGTAAGTTCGAGGGCATCGTCTGCAATGCAATTGCGTTGTTTTTGGTGCTGCAGGCGGGTACTGCAGCGTAATAAGTTCTCCTCTTTTAATAATATGAGAACTTTAAAACGTAGTGGTTATATACTCTTTGACTTATTATTCTAATTTAGAGCAGATCTCACTGTAAATATATTTTGAAATTTATTTCTATATGGTTAGTTACCAATGAAAAGCTATGTAGAGCAGTGAAGCACTCAATATCAAAAATTGAATTATTGATTCGTTATTTATTTTATTTTATTTATTTATTAGATCACCAACAAAATACACACTAGAAACATTGCATTTACATAAAATAATAGTACAATAAAAAAAAAAACAAATGGTATCTTAATTAAAGGTGATAACAACATTGACAATATTTGGTAACAACAACAAAAAAAAAATACATTAAAATCCAAATGAAAAAAATAAATAAAAAAAATATATAATTATTAGCAACGGCAACCGTTTGGCGACGTCTTCGACTACACATGTCTCTTACACCCACCTGAGATTAAGTCATTAATTTGGATGTAAGAGCGCATTCGCACTATGTCGTGACGGCAGATGATCGTGTAGTTTTAAGTGTCGTGCCTCATGTGTTTAAATGGAGGTGGTCACATATATAATGACACGACTAACTGTCGTCTACGACACTTTTTGCAGTGATGACAGATTGTCATGACAGTGGTAACAACTAGCACGACAGTCGTAAAACGATAAAAAATCGTTACGACTAAAACGTGACGGCAAATCTATCGTAGCCACGTATAACGTAGAGGCGACTGTAGATTTGTAGCTTGCTAATGATGTGTAAGCGACAAAGCGACTGCCGTGAAACTACAAAATGTCGTCGCGATCCGATGGGAACCGCTAGATACGATAGTCCTTACGACATGGTGGGAACGCGCCCTAAGCAGTAAGCTGTATTATTATTTCCGCCTTACTTTCTATTTACGTAATGATTATTATATCTATTAAATTGATGTTCACGTGTTTGATGTTTACGTATTTACGACTTCTATTCAAATATGTTAAGTCATATCACGATATTTCATATTATATACTCTCCTGAATCAAGTAGCGTTGTAATCGATAAAAATGATTAAAGCATATATCTGTAGTTCCGTGACTAACGTAAAAACATTTTTATCAAATATGATTGGTTTCCTCTAAGAAACCAATCCAATTTGAGCAAAGATTGATAGTTTGAATACTCCAATATTCAATATTTTTCAGATATAAAACCTTGTTATTTTTTATATTTATAATTTCGTGGTATACTGATTCAGCATAAACATTACAACTTACAAGTAAATAAAACCGTTTGCAATCAAACACTGTTTTTTTACAAAATAACTAATTTCTGATAATTAACCATAGTACGGGTATCTAATCTTTAAACAAGAACAACACTTCAATAAGTGCATTTTTCTGCATTGCCAATGCAATTACTACATAAACTTGCGAGTAATAACAACTTAAAAAAAAATAGGAAATGATCCACTGTGACCCTGGGGACCCTGGGGTGGGTCGCTTTGGATCATCTCAGGGGTTACACTGGATCTTTTGAAAAACAAATGCAATAAATTACATTTTCACGTTATTACTCGTTTATTTGTACTGTTAGACAGTCTTTTTTCATTTACTCTAAAGTCTCATCAAATAGATTTAACCAGAGGCGATTTAGCCAGAGCAGATGAGTGAAGCCTTAAAATTTATGTCTGTATTATTTAAAGGCTTTACTCATCTGCTCTTTAGTGTGAAGTCCAATGCTAGTTTTTCTTACTCGATTTCTAGGCATTTTTACCTACAATAAAAAAAAAATTAGTATCACGAATTACACTGAATCAACAGTCCAATGTGACCCAAACTGAAATGATTCATTGTAACCCATAGGCCACTATGAGAGAAAAAAAAATACCAAAATAAAACTATCTATACTTTAGACAAAACTACATTATCTACAACGGCTTTAATAAATAACAAGAGAAAAACATAAATCTATTATTTAAATTTCTCAATCACTTAGAGATACAACAAAATTCTAAATCACGTAAAAAATACTTTTGCACTAACCGCTGACTAAAGTGTAACAGCAAGAAATACCGCTTCGACAGCGCGTGGTCGACTAGCGCGGTTGAGAGGGGTGTGGATGACCGATGAGCAGTGGCCACGCGTTTGTTTGTGTGATTCAAGCAATACATCTACTGAGTTATAACGAATAATCCACTGTGACCCGTGATCCACTGTTACCCAATCTCCCCTACTCTATTTTAAGGATCTGCAAATATTTTTGCTACCTTAACTTTCTTTTAGTATTGTTTTTTTTTCGTAAATGTATATTAATAATAACAATAAATATTATTTTGACTTTCGTTAAGTGTGTGTATCACCTTAAAGCGCAATAATATTTTCATTTTATTTTATTTTATTTCACTTAAGATAAGCCAAGCCGTAGAATGTTTACCATTTCAGTTCAGTTCAGACGACCAGCTCGAGGTTTTCATTATTGATTAACATTACGCTTTTAAAATTCTTAGCACAACGTTTTATAACCCATGAAATCCATCTATACAAAGATTTAAAAAAAAAACTACTTTTACTATTTAGTATTTTTGCGACCAATTTTAAATCGTCAAAACAAAGTGTAAAGACAAAGAAGTCAGGTGCTATACACTGTCATTGATTCTCTCTCTCTCGAGAAACTTTTTAATTTTGTTTTCTACAATATTAGCCACTATGCGATTAAAATAAATTGTAATGTATGAATACCCTGCAGCAGATTACTCGCTCGTTTTTTACTCACGCCGTTCTACAATATATTTCAATCTCTACAAGTTTAGTGTGCTCAGCCTAAGTACTGAATAACAAGTATAACTTGTTGAATTAGACTTTGTGACTTTATTACACTTTAGTTAAATAACGAGATCTAATATGAAAAATTTCTATACAAGATGTTTACTTGATATTAATATTGGAAGGTAAGCTCGCCCACGTGATATTCATATTAAATTTTAAATTTCTTCTGCGACTCTTCCTATATGTTCGTCCAAGTAATTTCAGTACAGAAAGTTTTATTTTAAACTATGTACACCTACGTAAGGTAAATCATATACGCATATGCTTTACCTTTTCTTTGTTGAAGTTATACCTACTTCTTTTTGCGCGTCACGGAAAAATTATGAAAGTAAATTTTTACGATGCGCGCGCACACCGTCACGGAAAAAACCGACATCCCGAAATTAGCTAGTCAACGAAGAAGAAGTTAGCAACGTGAAGTTAGCTATCCCATGACGTATAACTTCTAACGTGTGTACGTATAGGTATTTATTATATTAGTCATATTATTATATCGTCACTCCACATAACTGCAGCAAATAAAAATAAACATTCAAGCTGTTTATATATTTTTTAATAATTTTGGAAAACTCTATCTAATACAAGCAATAATAAATAACATTGTGAGAATAGTCGAAGAAAACTAGTTATTAGAGTTAAATGTTTAAATTTTTATCAGAATCGTTAGTATCTAGTGATTAGTGATATTTATAAATATATTCAGCAGCGGATGTAAATATACAAAAATATTTCAAATTCTTTACACTATTAGATACTCTTTAATTCTACAAGGTATTCGTGTTTTGAAAAGTATTCCAGAAAACGTTAAGGAGGTTTTATCAGGTAAATGTTAAGAATTTTATAATTATACTTTATATATCTATATGTATATAGAGTTCGCATTCCGTTCAGCTTGCAACCTCACGAATACTTATCTGAAATTATTCATGTGAGTAATATCTTTTTAAATAAGATTTTAAAATGTAGTGAAGTTTTTTCTTTTTTGAAATTTTTTTTCTGTATTTCTTGACAACAATACATTTTATGATTCTCCATTCTATGTGACGTTGGCGAAATCATGTGTGCTATTCGGGTACCTACTGTTGAAAGCCATTCATCTGAATAAATGAATTAATTAATCTACATATTAATACGTGAAGCAAAAACTTTGTACCTACCCCTTTTTACGAAAATTGCGCGGACGGAGGAGTATGAAATTTCGCACATTTATAGTTTACTAGCCGACCCGTGCCCACTTCGTTGCGCATTAATTATTTTTAATAATTACTTCTAACGACGATATCTCAAAAACTATTCATCTGATTGATATAGTGTAAAAGGCAATTTTAATCTGCATTAAATTCTTAAGCTAACTAACATATTTATTTGGATAAGGATTAATACTGAAGTAAAGAAAATAGCTTTGAAAATAACGTAATGTTTTTAATTACAAATTTGAACATAAATGTGGTTATTGTAAGTCAACCGTAAGAGATAGAGATATGCTGTTGCGGACTTTTTTGTAGCATTTTTATTGATTTTGAATTCGCTAGTACATTACTTAACTACATCTTTGTTAGTTTACGCGGCGTTCGCGAGGAAAGGTCCCCGTTGGCGAGATTTTTAGCGACCTCTTCGACATTTATCGCCATATTTTTGCTAATTTACATAAAAGCATAATAAATTACACACCTAAACCTTCCTCAAGAATCACTCTTTCTATTGTTGAAAACCGTGTAAAAATCTGTTCAGTAGTTTTCGAGTTTATCGCGTTCAGACAGACAGGAGGACAGAAAGACGCGGCCGGGGGACTTATTTTTATAATAAGTATAGAAGATATCAAGGAGTGCAGACTGCTAATTTTTTTTAAGCATAAAAATACATCAAATCAATAAAAAAACATTACACATACTACCGTGTATTTGACACACACACGCATATATACTCTTTTGATTATTGTTATAGAAGTATAGTCTTTGACAACAGAACCTTAATAATGTTCAAAGTTATAATTTAAATTAATTATGGTCGAATTACGACCGCTGGGCGAATACTAGTATATACATTTAATTATACGAATGAAATGTCATCATTTTCTGCTATTACTTGATCGATTTTTGTAGAAATGGCATAAAATCCTATTAGTCTCGATTCATATTATTGTTATGTTACGATACGCTGCAACATTATTTAATTACAGTTATCTATTACGTGGAATGCAAGACATCCACTTAGTCAAGTATAGCGTTGCAAACAGAACCGAAGCTAAACAGGCTATAAAAGTTCCCGGGTGGGAAAAATCTGTCAGTCAGTCAGTCAGTTCAGCCTATTGCAGTCCACTGCTAGACACAGACCTCCCAAGTTCGCGCCAGACATCCCGGTTTTCCGCAATCCTCATCCAGCCTACACCGGCAATCTTACGTACGTCCAGCGGGACGTCCCACACTGCGTTTGCCAAGACGCGGTCTCCACTCCAGGACACGTCTGCTCCAACGGCCATCGGTCCTGCGACACAAGTGAAAAATCTGTATTGCAAAGGAAAAGGATCAAAACTTACGACTTTACGTGCTGTGCGGAGCAAGATGGGGATGGGGAAGACCTATAAGACCTAGCATTTGTATTTAGTCGAGTGTTGTTTTTATCTGTAGCCTTATTTCCCTAACACATCAGTGTAAGAAAGTTTAGAAGACAATGTTTTGTAGATCTTTTGATACATATAACACTCTCAAAAACACAAGATCTTAAAATTTAGATTTTTTTTAATTTTTATGTCCAGTCATGATGTTGACAGTCATTTTTAATGTAGGCACACACTTCGCACAGCTTGCCATGGTCATTAATACGTTCGCTGCGTTGTGAGGTCATATTGGCTCATAGTGAACTTTCATGTGGTGCGGCGCGCAAAATAGCGTTCTTTCCCCTGGTGCGGAAGGCATAACTTTGTGTATAATATCTATCGTAGGAAAGAGATTTATATACCATTGTTATTGCCACTTTAACGTGAACAATCCAGTATTTTCAAACACTCGTGAGCCAATTTGACCTCACCCGCACATAAAGAAAAATGTATCATCCTGGTGCGGTGTGAGGTCAATATGACCTACCGTTCCGCGCACCCCACACCCGCACTGAACGATGCGCTCGCGCCATTTCGTACACTCAGTCACTCAGTGTTATGCCACGCTATCGACAGTGAAGACGTCGCGTCGTTGGCAACCATTTTTAAGATAAAAAAATGTTTATTTCACTAGCTACATCCTCACTTCGAAATTATGAAAGAAAGAAAGAACACATTTATTTGGGACATTACACATAATTACAAACAACAATTAAATTAATAACAAAAAACAAGCTTAAAAAAAAAGAAACATCAAAATCACAAAGAAAAAATAATACTTAAATAAAAATTATCAAAAAAGAAAAAGAATTATATTCGTAAAAAATAATAATCAAACATGAAAAAAAAATTAAAATAAAAAAAAAACAGTAATAAAAGAAAGTAAAACATAAATCCGTGTTGTATCCCAAAAAGGATTATCACTCAGTATTGTTGGGTTTTTTTAAACAAAACTGATTTTCTGTTTATGCGGCGGTTTGGAACGTAAAAATAATCAACAAAGCACATGCATTTTGTATTAGCTGTATCAGGCGGTCACCAACCCGCCTGCCCAGCGTGGTGACTATGGGCAAAACACATGAGTTCGCGTCGTAATGTCGGGCGCGAACTTGTGGAGGCCTATGTCCAATAGTGGACTGTGATAGGCTGTAGCGGTAGTGGTATCAGGCGTCAATATATTCCAATTAAAACACTTGGCAATGTTTTTAAGCCTCTTTTCAGCATTATTTCGAAGCTCTTTCCAAGTAAAACATACAGTAGGATAGATACAAAATCTATTTTCCTTTCGTTATTTTCAGTCTGTGATGATTTATAAGGTTAAAAATTAAACTGTTTTGGGAAAATTTATCTAGTGCAGTATACACATGTGTTTCCCATCACTACTTTTTTTATATCTTCAGTGCGTTGTGTGGTCAAACGGACCCTACAAATTGTTTCTCTTTTAGACGCTAAACGAAACAAGCGAGCTAAAAACGCAGCTAGGTATATATTGCTTGGTTATTGGTCTTTGATTTCAAAATAAAATATATTCAATAATAACTATCACCATTGAGAAAAACCTATATCAAAATAGAACTGAATGAGGACTTATTTGACCACACGCCGCTCTCTAAAAAAGGCCTCTATCCAATATAACCACACGACGCGCCAGTAAAAAGTACACTAAAAACCCTTACGCAGTGAACGTGTTAAACATGCTTCGTTTCAGCCTGTAATATGGCACTGCTAGGCATAGGCCTCTTTCCCCATGTAGGAGAAGAATCAGAGCTTAATCCACCACGCTGCTCCAATACGGGTTGGTGGATATATTCCTTACTATAAGTAACGATCTGTTATAACGGAAATAATACTTATATTAAAAAAAAAACTATTTATTAATATCAAAAGTTTATTTCACTTTACAATATTTGAATTAGAATATAAATTTGAATTTGAATTAGAACGGGATTTAGTGTTTAATATTAAAGAATCCTTAGGCAGCTGTCGCCTAGGGGAGATGGGATCAGACTGACTTCTCAGTTCTCAAGGCTCTAATGATGAACATCTGCCAATACTGCTGACGCGGTAGCGTTACAGGCCTCAGCACTTTCCCTCACATGATCCGGGTATAACATCTCCCCTCTTAAAAGAAATAAACTTCATATTTTAAAGAAGTTTATTGTTAATATAAAATTATTAATTTTATAGCTTAAAGACGTGTTCTTAGTTTAGCAGATGGAATTATATTAGAAACGGTGTTATCAGTATGTCTGTCTTCTTCGTTTTCTTCAATTGGAGGATTGGATGTTGTAGCAAGAGAGTATGTAAGTTAGAAATAATAGGGCTGCTGCCAGATTTATACAATTTAGTATGCAATTTGAAAATAATGAAACATACTATAGCGAAAATTATCAATAGTGACAATGGAATAATGGGCCCCATATTTTATACTGTGTGGTTCATTTTTTAATTTATCGAGATCATTAATAATTGAATTCACTATTTTGTTATAATTAAAGTTAGAATTTTCTGAATCTGTATTTTGCAAGTTAATAGGAGGCACATTATCAAAGGTTTCTTTATATTTATTTAAATTACAACATGTGTCATTGATTAAATTAAAATTAGAGAAACTCGTCAATGGTGAACTAATATTTAAAACATTATTATTTGAATACAATTTCGTATTCTTACAATAAGCAATGCAATATTTAGTTATAGTAACTATACCGACACTCTTAATAGTTTCTTCCACCAACTCAGAGTTAACACAGTCTATAGACAGTTTGGTATGTAAAGATTGCACGAATAAACATCGATTATTTGTTAGTGGTTTGAGGTTTCCAAATATCTAAGTAACCATTTAGAAATTTTGTTTTACACTGCACTGGTAGTTTTGTAATCACTTTGGAGAGTATTTTACTTTAGCATGACGGGTTGGCGTTTACCGAGAAGACGTTCATAATATTACATATTATGAACTTAGAGTATACATTACTATAGAGCGCGCGTATTGCACAAATTGCTTAGTGCGTATCGTAGGCAGATGAGCTATACAAACTACATCGATGAATATATGACAAATAGAGATGGGCATAAATTATGTGCCGAACGGCAACGAGCTATTGATGTCTTGTAAATAGATATTATGTTTGTTAAGTACATTTTATGTTCAATAATTATGTTATTTTTTATACTATTAAATGAGAAACGTATCTATAAATAAGTAATTATAAGGGGTGATTTTTTAAGAGTTAAGTTTTTCAGGTAGGCCGCAATGGTTGGTAATGGCGTCCAAACATAATTTTTCGAAGTGAAAAGTTTTCAGTATACTCTGCCATTTCATCATGGAAAAACATACAAACGAGCAACGATTGCAAATTGTTGAAAGTTATTATCAAAATTCGTGCTCTGCGAAAAATGTAAATCGTATGTTACGACCATATTATATATATCTAACTGAGGTAGGGCACAGCAGGAAATTTCCTGCTCAAAATATGGAGCAGCCCGACTGGGGTAGTACCTCGACCTTACAGAAGACCACAGCTAAATAATACTGCTTTCAAGCAGTGTTGTGTTCCTGTTGGTGAGTAAGGTGACCAGAGCTCCTGGGGGGGATTTGGGGGTACAGTCGGCAACGCGCTTGCGATACTTCTGGTGTTGCAGGCGTCTATAGGCTACGGTAATTGCTTACCATCAGGCGAGCCGTACGCTTGTTTGCCGACTTAGTGATATAAAAAAAAAAAAAAAAAAAAAATATTATGGTCGTCATAATCGGCCTGGTGAATCAACAATTGGTGCTGTTATCACCAAATTTCGCACCAAATTTACTTTGTTGGACATTAAACTATCGATTCGCATGCGTACAGTGCTTACCGAAGAGAATATTGCAGTCTTAGCGTCCAATGTTAATGAGGATCGTGAAATGTTAATTCTTCGCCGTCCTCAGCGATTGAGCATGTGTTACTCAACCGCATGGAAAATTTTACGTGTCGATTTGGGTTTGAAAGCCAATAAAATTCAACTTCTGCAAGAATTGAAGCCGTATGACCTACAGCAACGTCTAATTTTTGGTTAATGGGCCTTAGAACAACTCCTTGAAAATCCGCTGTTTTATCGAAAAAATGTGTTCAGCGATGAGGCTCATTTCTGTCTCAACGGATACGTAAATAAGCAAAACTGTCGCATCTGGAGTGATGAACAGCCACATGCCATACGATAATTACCGATGAATCCCGAAAAAACGACAGTTTGGTGTGTTTTGTGGGCTGGTGGCATCATCGGTCCATTTTTCTTTAAAGACGACCGTGAAAAAACGTTACCGTCAACGGCGAACGATATCGAGCCATGATACGCGACTTTTTTACCCCAGTTAGCTGAGTTGAACTTGTTTGACATGTGTATTCATCAAGACGGTGCCAACTGCTACACAGGTCGTGAAACAATGGACATGTTGAAGGATGAATTTGGTGAGCAGCTTATCTCTCGAAATGGCCCTGTGAGTTGGCCACCAAGATCATGCGATTTAACGCCTCTTGATTATTTCTTGTGGGGTTATGTAAAGTAATAAGTTTATGTGGACAAGCCGAACACTATTGAAGCCTTACAGGATAACATAACAAGCGGAAATCGTGGAATACAAGCCGAAATGCTCGAAAAAATGACGCAAAATTGGACCTTCGGAATGGACCCTTTGAAACGGAGTCGCGGACGACATTTACGTGAATTTATCTTATAAACGTAAATGGCAGAGGCCAATTTATCTATTCCAATAAAAAATTTGATTATATGATGCAAATTTGAGTGTTTTATTTGATTTAAAAAAAAACAACGCTTAAAAAATCACCCTTTATTATATATAATTATATTTTTAATATAATTATGTTCGGATAACTTCGTCGTTTATAAACCGATTTTAATAATTCTTTTTTTGTTGGAAAGTGGATATCCCAAGTTTGGTACCATGATAAGGAAACCAGGATCTGATAATGGAATCCCAGAGAAATTGAGGGGAGCGCGGAATTATCAAACTTCATCATTTTATTTTTTTACCTCAAAATTATATGGAAAATACTATCTATATAGTACGTAAAAAAGTATTCTGATATTAATTCTACAGTATACCAGCATGAACTTGTGGTATTCAATGACATTGCCAATTTTTTTCAAAACACGATTATTTTAAAGCATTATCTTCAAATATCTGTTTCATTATTTTTCCCAAACCGGATTATACCAAAAAAAGTTATTAAAAGAGGCAAGAAAAAAAATTCTCTTCGCGTTTTTTTCACTTCAATCATCATGTCAACACTATCATACCTCTTCGTTTTTTCAAGCGTTCCAAATACACCCGGTATAATTATGTAAAAATATTACGTACTCAATACTGCATAAGCTAATAACAATATTATTTAGACGATGATGAATTCATTTGTAAAGGTAGTCGAAATATGTTTAACTAAAACTACCCTCATTAGCGTATTAAATTTTTTATTCAATAAAGAAAAAAATGATCAACAAATACATATATCGATGTAGTAATTATCATCTTATGTATATACAATGTATATGCGTTATGAATTTTATACAATAACTTAATAAATGACATTAAGGGCCTTATTCACCAGTTGTCGGTAAAGCTATTTGAAGGGTGACGATTTAACAGGTAAGTTATTGATGTATTATTTTTTTTCACAATCGAATTTCATTGCATTGATGAGATATTTTTATTCGCAAATACGAATCTAAAACTTCTAGTTTATAGATCCACAACTGGTGATACACACCCTGAGACTTGTGATGTCATAAGCTATGATCATTGTCTAGCACTATTGTTATTAAAATAATTGATTAAAAGTAAATATTATAATAGGCACATATTTTAACACGAACGAACATCAAGTATAAATTTACTTTAACAAAGAAAAAATTGAAAACGAACATAATATAAATTTTTGTTCAACGTGGAATGTCACACCAAAAAAAAAATACATAAATTTTAATACTGAATTAACACATATGTTTTCCCTACAATAACTAAACTACGTATGATCGTGTAATAATATTTTAAATAGATTTTAATGGAATGTTAGTTTTATATCGAATGCCTTTACCTAATACTAGGATACTAGGAAAAAGGTGTATAAAAAGAAAGATCACTCATAAGGCAACACATACCATACTTGAGGCAGTAAATATCAAAATTCATCGTTACACTATAAAATAAAATATATATTCGCTAACTTATTATATTAGCAATAAGCAACAATAATGCTGATAAACTTAAATCTTGTAAATAAGTTACAGTTAAGTGTTATCAGAGAGAAGTAATCAATTATTTAACGTCATAAGAAAAAAATATCATAAATATTTAATCTGTGTTGTTACATCAAATATTTTTATCAACGACATAATTATGAAGCAGGCCCTTAGCAACATAACGTTATAATGCATTAACAATAAAAACGTGAACATCATTAAAATATGTAATATTATTCTTATGTTTACATTAAAGTAATCATAAGGAACGAATGAACTAATATATTTAAAGTTATATTGCGCTTAAGACGCGGTAAGCGTTAATAAAATTTTTTTTATTGCAGGATTTATACAGCGCTGTCAGCTGAAAGTTGCTGTTTCACAATGAAACCTCCTTGGTATTTTAATTAAGTATTAAGTATTTTTCTTAGCAAGAAAAATCAGCAAAAACGCAAGTCAAATACACAAATAAATACATAATGTTCTTTTTACAACTAAATAATTTTAATCGAATAGAAAAAAAGACAACAAAGAAATGTTTCCATTTTTATGGTTTAAATCAAACGAATTCACAAAGAATTATGTTATACAAAGTTTGTTTTTATTTTCATCAAATGTGATTATATAAACTAAATTTATCTGTCAGAATACTAAAAGCTTCTAGTGGTTTTATACAAAATGGCGACGCAACCGCTACATTAAAGCGGTCCCTAAATATTGACTATAAATTATTTTATCACAATAAAACTTAAGGGATCGTGCATTCATCACGAGAGGATCGAAGAATGGAGGGGGACTCACGAAATATGAAGGGGGGGGGGGGGGGGGATATTGAGAAATTACGTTTATTGTTCGTTAAACACGCGATTTCTAAGCCAAAAACATAGCCCACAAATAACCCGCCCTGATGCCTGTCTAGAAATTTGTATCACAATGCTTAATTTTTCAAAATTTAATCAGATTACACATGTATTTGAACACAATATTCTGAAGATTTCAATTTACTTTGCGCGATAAAATATACTTCATTTTTGGCTGTGAATTTTGAAAATTGGGTATGTGTGTGTGTGGCATCAAGAAGGACAGTGGTTTTAAAAGTTGTTAAAAGACATCACGTAATTAACGGACGACTCCTAACATGAGAAAAAAATCCTCAAACTTATTAGAAGATTCAAATTTAAAAAAAGTACCTATAGTGCTTACATTTTTGTTTGATTTAATGTGACTAAAATTATATTATTTTCTAATGAAATACTTTGACGAGACCTGGTGTATTTTATAAATGTAAAAAATTACTGATTACACACAGATATTTCTAGACTTCATTGATGGACTAAAATCAATAATAAACTACAAAATAAAATCGATACTTTAAAATGTCACGTCGGATTTCAAATCAATGTCTCTGATAAGTAACAAAAAAATGCGAATAATAATATATCAAAGATTAAATAAATTAATTAATATTTTGATGGTGTTCGAAATAAAAGAGTGACAAATTGGCCGTACTTTCGCTTGGGACACACTCATGCTTTCATAATTAATCGTAAAATATATAAAATTGTGATTCAAACAAATACATTAAGAAATTTAAAAAAATTCATGTCGATTTCCTGGACAAGGTTGTGACATGGTCTAAGAGACGCGGAAGATCGACCTTCACCGATCTGATAACTATCGAAACGTGACAATTTATCATAGGCATATTTGTTTATAAATTATTATATTTGATAAAAAAATATGTCTCATCGAGTTATCAGATCGGTGAAGGTCGATGTTCCACGTCTCCTCTACTAACAAAAATATATATAAACAGAACGATAACCAATATTTTCAATAGTAGGTACCATATCGCATTAAATCTGTGTAAGTCTGTGAACGTAACAGCTGAACATTAAAATATAATCTCTTTAATGATTGTGATAAAGAATAGTTAAAGTTACATTTAAAATTACCAAAAAAAAAGGCACAATTAATTTAACTTACGGGTAAAATTGGTCTTTCTTAACTTAATCTAGACTAATACTAAAATACTATAAAGCTTGAAAAGTTGATGTTTCGAAGTGCTAATCTTAGGAACTAACAATTCCAATAAATACAATATAAATACAATTCCAATTTTTTTTTTTTTTGTTTATTTTAAAGGCTATAAAAACACGCTATGACAGTGATTACTAAAAGCTGAATCCTTGCAAGTAGGTTGGATTGGACGAGATTTTTAACTTTTTACTCTGTTGAAATTCTCAATACGGATAGCTAAATTAGAAAAAAAGCAAAAAAAAAAACATTCGGTCACTGCCAGATTTTCAATTTCAATACTGCCGTATTTAGGTTAGGCATTGGGCATTTTTCAATGATTTTGTAAAATTTTAAGGCTTTCACGTTTCTTTCGTTATTGTAAAATTTATCATAAAATCTATTTTGTTACACCTATATTAATATTATAATACCATGCCAGTTTAAGCAATTACAAAACATTGAACTAATTTTTTTTTATTCCGATATTTATACTCTATTGGGTTTTACTTAAGGACAGTAGAATAGATGTTTTTTACTATAAAAATGGTAAGAAATCATATCGCCTGATAGTAGGCGGATATCGTAGTATGACTGTAACACCAGAAGCAATGCAAGCGTCCCCCCCCCAACCCCCCTGGAGCCCTATTACTTGATCTTCTTAGCTGTGATCTTCTGTAAGGTTACTTCAACAGTTTAGGCGTATATCAATACGTATTATAATAATAACTACAGTTACAGGTATAAAACAAAGTCGCTTCCCGCTGTCTGTCTGTCCCTATAGATCTTTAAAACTACGCAACGGATTTTGAAGCGGTTTTCTTTATTAAATAGAGTGATTCCAGAGGAAGGTTTATATGCATAACACATGCATAATATAGTAGAGAAACACTGATAGTTTTTGCAACCGTGCGAAGCCGGGGCGGGTCGCTAGTTGATAGTAAATTGATGGTTGGTGGTTGGGTGGTGATTTAACTCTGAGATCCTCGTGGTTGCCTCCAGGCTGCGTGGAAACCAGCCGCTGAGTCAGAATCTGAATCACCTTCTTCACTTACGCCGATTTGAGCTCGAGGCTAGAAAAGAAAATAAGCTTAGTGTTTAGAATTCTGCCTAATATTATTCTTCTGTACAAGAAAGAATTTTCTGTTTATATATAAAATAATTTCTTTCAAACTGGTTTATTATATCGACTAGAACTTTGGGGAGCTTTGGTTAATATCAAAAACAGAATAAAATAATTGGATGCGTTCAGTATTTATTATTATAGCAATAATTAGATTAACTTTTTCGTATGTAGTAAATAGTCATATTTCCAGACGAAAACAGAGTTTGAAAACTTTTTTGGAAAACGCACCAAAACGAATGGAATTGCAACAGTAAAATTTTCGTCAGGCAAGTTAATAATAATTAAATAAACAATTTACTAATATTATTATGTAACATTCACATAATAATAATTTTATATACTTATCATATATTGTTTTAAAGTAAACATTTTAAAATTACTCCTTTAATACAATTATTAAGACGAATAAAAAGACAGAAACCTCATCCAAACTGAAAACAAAAATTTGTACAAATACAAATATCAATTACGAGCTGGAATCGAACCCGCGAACCACCGGCTTTTAGGCGCATATACCAGCCACTAAATTTTCTTTCTTTTTTTTTTCCACTTGCCAATTTATCTTACCTGATCAGGAGTAGAAGGTGTGCTTCGACTATGTGAACCAACCCCTCGCCTTCCACTGGCAACACGTCTCCTTACTTTACTGCTCATCGGTGGAGGCATCAGTTTATCGTTCTTCTACGACATACCATACACAATTTATTTAGTATTATTAAGGTTTAAAAAAAGGCCTATAACTTTGCTCAAATTTGGACATGGTAATTTGTGTAATCATAGACTATATAGTCTAAACTCTCGGGATAATTGGTTATTTCATATTCTATTGGCAACAAATGTTAATCAAAAAATTTTACTATATTTTATAATTTGTTAGAAACCTTTCCAAGAGCAAATAAAATATTATAGTAAAAAAAATTAGTAACATTAAATTAAGAGTTGGTAGATACTTCTATGTTACATTGGTGAAAATACTATTGATGTTTTACCAATTAAAGTCATTAAATCAAATGAAGTTAAAATTGAAAATTTCGTATTACAATCGCTTCTTTTCTAATATTACTAAATGTTATAACATTATAAGAGTTAACATTGTAACAGTATTAAGAGTTGGTAGTTGTTCAAGATAGGGGTAGTGATTCAATGGGATTATACCTGTATATTATCAGCTGATCCCCATGACTTGTGCAATTGGTCTCCGTCATCAGACCGCCTGTCTAGATCCCTGTCTCGGCCTGATTTAGGAACATAAGCCGACGACCTCGTAGCGCCAACTCCTAAAAAGTTACTAAACGCCTCCGTCGTCTTCTTGACACGAACGTTTAGAGACCCTATTCGGAGGAAACTTTCTTTTTCTGAAAATGGAAGATTATGTTAATTTTTTGGGCTAAAAACATTTATTTTAAGCACAGAGATGAAACAAATAGGAAACCATCACCTATGACTCTTTGTATTAACACACACACACACACACACACACACACACATCAGCCTATCGCAGTCCACTGCTGGACATAGGCCTCCCCAAGTTCGCGCCAGACATACCGGTTTTCCGCAACCCTCATCCAGCCAACGCCGGCAATCTTACATAGATCGTCGGTCCAACGGGCCGGAGGACGTCCCACACTGCGTTTGCCAAGACGCGGTCTCCACTCCAGGACACGTCGGCTCCAACGGCCATCGGTCCTGCGACACAAGTGACCAGCCCACTGCCACTTCAACTTGCTAATTCTGTGGGCTATGTCGGTTACTTTCGTTCTCGCGCTTTGTATTAACGTAGGATATTAATGAAACATTCTCAGCCAAACTTTGATTACTACAGAAATTGCTTTTCAAGACTCAAACTAATGGTGAAGTGACTGCCAATTTTGTCGATGACATGAAATGGACTCAACAGGTATTTGATTAGCAGTTTAATCATTCTGATTCCATCCAATGACTCGTCTGCCTTTGTCAAGTTTGTCTATCACAATTTTGATTAGACCAGTGAATCAATTTCACATTGACTATGTCTATGACAGTAACGCTCCCAATTGAAAATGACTGTATCTTTAGTTGAATATAATTTTTTTTTCACATTTATATACAATTTCGAAATTCAATGAGTGTCAAGTAACTTTTTGACAAAATTAATTAAAAAACTTGTAATATTATAAAATTAAATTACGACTCCTAACATCGTAAAAGTAATGAATATATTAAAATTAAATACTTTAAACAACTTTAGTCCAATGGATTCCCAAATTCTTCAATTGAAAATATAAAATATTTATATAACACTACTGGTCCAATTTTATAATATTTACGTAGGATGGAAAATGTTTACTTCAATATTATATGCACGATGCTTTTATGAACTCTGACCTTTATCGATAGAAAACTATTTTCGTACCATGTCTTCAATTTAAAATTAAAATAAATAAACTACCTATATGCTAAAGTCAACTTTCTGTATTATAGGGAATAGCTGTAAGTTATGTAACTTTACTTTTTTTTTCGTGACATATAGGTACCTACATAAAATATTACATTTAGGTTCGAGGATTGAAGCAGGGAGTGAATGGCAGTGATCAAAGTTGCCGACTGACTAGATTTTTTTAAAAAAAATTGACTGTTGTCTTGTTTTCTATATGTAACAGATAGGCTAGGTTATCACAATTTTAACAGGAGTAAGAAAAGTGTTAGTGTGTAAAGACAGTATAGAAAATATGGGACAGAAGCAAAAGATCAAACAAATTAAAATGAATACAACAATAATTTAAAACCTGTTGATACAGCGACGGATACAGAAACAAAATAATATAGGTACCCTACATTCCTATTGCCCTATTTACAGAGACGTATTTAGACTAAATACTGGGACACTGGGGCAAAACATACTAATTTAAATTTCAAGGGGGCGATCGATCTACAAACGAAACCAAATGGACGAAACCAAATATTTTCAAGTAAAACTCTCTTTAGATTATTGTAATCAACTAATTAGTGCTAAGAAAAACAATGGTAACAGATGTCTTAAAATTTTGACAAAAAGCACGACCATCACAAAGTACTTACATATTTAATAATTGTGTTTGCTAGCAAACGAAAAAAAAACCGACTTCAATTGCATCGGCAAGTAATAAATAATAAAACGCACTAGTCGTCACTACGATTTTCGAGGATTTCCCTCGATTTCACTGGGATCCCATCATCAGATCCTGGTTTCCTTATCATGGTACCTAAGTTGGGATATCCCCTTTCCAACAAAAAAAAGAATTATCAAAATCGGTTCATAAACGACGAAGTTATCCCCGAATATACATTAAAAAAAACATATACACGGTCGAATTGAGTAACCTCCTCCTTTTTTTAAAGTCGGTTAAAAAATGAAATAATTGTTAGTTTTCGTACAATAAAATAAAAGGACAAAAACATTAACGAACAGTATCTTATTAAATAATTTTCAAGATATACTCGTGTATTACTTATCCAGCTGTACAACATGATTTCACCCGTGTTAATTTAAGGAAAAACGTACTAAAATATATTTTTAAACCATTGCTGTGCAACTCGAGCGCGAAGCGGCGTCGTTTCATTTGATTTTACATTATCTCCTAAATGATTTTTCCAAATGAAAAGTTATATAAGACAAAGTTATTATCATAAAATTACCTTATTGCTGAAGTATTTTTATTTTTCATTATTAAGGATTCATATGACTCTCTAATACTAATGCAATAAAATAACCTTTTAATTTTTTATGATCATTAATTCGTAGCAAAATTAATTTAAAATTATGATATCTTCAAAGATATTCTTTGAAATCTAATGACGCCAAGGCAAATTTTATTAAAAAATAAATGCTTTTGATGAATAACGTATTTATTTGATTTTCGTGATGTTATAAAGCATATATTCTTCCATATTTAAATTAGTACCCCTATTTTCTGAGATTAGCGCTTTTCAACAAACAATCAAACTTTTCCTTCTTTCTTTCTTCTTTTTTTAAAGTCTTTTATAAATGTATTATTTCGTTATTCGATACACAATCCATTCCATTGCCAGTCATTGCCTCGTTTAAGAGATAGTTTTTTTTCTACTTTAGCTAAATAAATACATAACGCAATTGACAATTTTCAATCTTAATTTCACAAGTTATCCACAGACATTTACATTACGTTATAAACGTCAATTTAATGAATAATGTTTTAATCCCATTTTTCAGCAAAAGGGGTAACATATGAGAATTTTACAAGGGGCTCCGACAACCTCTACTACGGCTCTGAACCTGAAGCTAGCTTATTCACATTTCAATAAACACGACTTACCTACATTGCATAAACGTGCACATTACACGAGATAGATTCAACAACGAAATACGACTCTCGTGTTTAACTAATAAAGATAATTTTACTATACGTTGTGAAAATTGAAATAGGGTCATAAATGAAATAAGTTGTTATACAAAATTGCGTCTAATTTTCACATAGATAAGGATCGTTTTATGAATTTTCGTTTTTGGCAAACATTACACGAATAATATGAAGACGATATTGAACTTATTTGTAATACCAATAGAGATGATTTTACTTAACTATCACACACACACACACACACACAATATTTGTTACTGCGTCCAGGAAAGAGAGCACATATGTGAGACAATACAAACAAAATAATACCCAATCCCTACATGTTAAAAGATCATTTTACAAAACCAAATAATTCCATTTCACTCGACTCAAATCACAAGAATACACAGAAGAGTAAGGGCTCAAGTACACGAGACTGACAGTCAAAATGTATTTTATTTTCACAGACACATAAACATTTTTTCTACTATCTTCCATTCCGTACTGATTCAGTAGCAGCTACAATACACACGAAATTTAACTTAAAAGCTGTTACCATAAAATTCAATTTATTAAGCCTTTTTATGCACTTCTATTGTAGTTAGTACGAAGATTACACACACGAAAGCGACATAAACATTAAACGTACAGACGAAATTAGACCCATGTACGTACACAAAGATACCATTTTACTGAAACGAATACCGTTTTTGTTCAGCTCTTCGACCTGAGGTACTCGTATGATCTGTACGGGGGGTGTACGACGTATATTTGTATTGGTGCTTCGGTCTGCGAAATATGGATCGATATTAGAAAGTTTTAGATGTTTCAACTATTTCCTAGATATTATCTTAAGAGTTTTCTCTAAGATTTTCCGATTGGTTTTATAGTATTTATAGTAAGACAATTATTTTGTTCTCTAATAAATTAATTGTATCAACGCAAATCGTCGAGTACCAGTCTGCCGGTGGCGTACCGGTAATTTTTAAAACGTCTGCAAATCAAAGCTAAAAGGCAACATTTAAAACTACGAAATCGGATTACGCTGCTTACAGAAACCACTTCCATAAAGCGTATTTCAAACGTTAAGTGCTCTTCTGGAGCTTCTGTACTGGAGCACAGTAAATTAAACATACTTATGTCTTGTTTTTTGTACTTACACCGATTCAATCTAAACTTACTGTAATTATTTGGGCTCAATTTCCGAGGTAGTTACGTCTACTGAATGAACGGAAAATATAAAATTTTAGTGAAGTTACTCTTCCCTTAGTATGAAATTTGGCAAGAGTGAGAGCCAGTACTTAATGTGTCTATAAACATATAAAAAAACCTTTAAAAAAACCACATTTATATTAGCTTTTATCAATCAGCAAAGTCTAGCACCAATTATTTCAAGTTTAAAGTAAACATCAGATAATTTATACTTCGACTGCCATGTCCTATCAATTGCAGACCATACGATGCCGCGGGCCCTCAGCATAAGCTTAGACATATATATAAATAATTGTGTTTGCTCGCAAACGAAAAAAACCCTACTTCAATTACATCGACAAGTAATACAACGTGAGTAGACGAAATAAAAAAAGAATTATCAAATCGGATTACTCTGTAAAAAGTTATGCGTGGTCAAACATAAAAAAATATATACCTACGCGTCGAATTGACAACCTCCTCCGTTTTTTCGCTGGTAAAAAAATAACCCGATTTCAATTTTATTCCTAGAAATATGTATACTTATACAGTAGTGAACAGCTAAGCTTCTTTTCTAAGATTTAATAATTTAGTTTAAAATAAACTGTATTAATTATAATTTTGTAAATAATAAAAATACTCACTTCGATACGACCCTGGCGAAAGTGATGTGTCCATATGCACTAAGTACTGACGGGGTTTCTTTCCGGACCAGTCTCTCACATTGGGATCGGCATCTGTTGATTAACTGCTTATTTATAAAAAGTGTATAACTAAAGTTTTTTATAAGAGTAAATATTTGTAATATTGACCTTAAACATCTCACACTCTATCCGGCAACCCCTAATAAACATAAGCCAATAAACATTAACGATAAATAATAAGGTATCACTTCTGTTCCTATTCAGCCTGTAATATCCCACTGCTGGGCATAGACCTTTTTCTCCATGTACGAGAAGGATTGAAGATTAATCTACCACGGTGCTCCACTGAAGGTTGGCAGATATAATTTTCTATTATGAGTCACGATCACTTCTTTTAACTGAGGTAGGGTACAGCAGGAAGTCTATGGGAACACCCATATGGAGATAAATAATACAATTTTGTTCGATAACAGCAAGTTATCGAACAAAATTGTATTTATATATGTATATATTATGACTAGCTGACCCCGCAAACGTTGTTTTGCCATATATGTTACTAGCTTCTGCGCGCGACTTCGTCGGCGTGGACTCCGCTCCTATTGGTCGTAGCGTGATGATACATAGCCTATAGCCTTCCTCGATAAATGGGCTATCTAACACTGAAAGAATTTTTCAAATCGGCCCAGTAGTTCCAGAGATTACCGCGTTCAAACAAACAAACTCTTCAGCTTTATATATTAGTATAGATAGATTAACCCCTACAACCCCCTCTTGTGGGTGGAATTTCCTAAAACCCATTCTTAGCTGACCTCTACTCGGCGAAAAAATATTCCTACCAAATTTCAAGTCTCTACGCCTTATGGTTCCAGAGATATCGTGATGAGTCAATATATACGTGTAAATCTCTTTTATATATATAGAAGATTAATGTACCTATATATTATAATTAATGTAAATAAATTTTGTAAAATCTTACCTTGAATTTCTATATAAACTACGAAGAAACTTCTTCCCCGATCCAACATTATAAAAATTGTAAGAAAAATATATCGAAAAGGAAAAATACGAGTACTTTAAGATTTCATTTTTATACTGCTTTCCTATAATTCCGCGAACATTTTAAGTTCCTTTCGTATTAAAAATAAAACTGCTGTATTTCGTAGAAATTTGAAATGGTGGGTTGATGAGAGGAGGGGAATCGATAAAGATTATATCTGCAAAAACGTTTTCTCAATATTTATTCATTAACGCAAAATAATTGCCCGTACAATATTGCTCGCTAATTAGTTGCCGCCTTCGTTTCATCGAGCACCATCTTTTGCTGTAAATACTAACGACCACTTATTGAAACTATCTATCTCTAAATTAGACGTAAACTCCATACGAATTGTGTCAAAAACCTATTACATGTAAACATATGCAAAGATAGATCTAGATAATTTAAAATGGTCGTAAATAATATTTTCAGTATAAGTTCATTTTCTCTATTTTCATTAGAGACAAGCTCTTTCGCCACAGTGTTCAAGTACTATAAAGTGTACAAATAGTGCAGTGGTCCAACACCTTTGATGTTTGATGACAAGCCGACACCGTATGTCGTACTTCGCAGCACGTAGGGTAGTTACAGTATTATTATTTTTTTATAATTTAATTAAAATATAATATTGTCATCGTGTATACCTGATAAAAAACGTTACTCGATTCAGCCTGTATCGATCGGAGCTTAAGAGTGCGCATAATGCAAAATTACCATCTTCTATTTGTTTTGACATGAAAAGTTCCAGACCAAATCTTAAAATAAAAATATATGACAAACTACGTGATATTTGCAAGGGTTGACCCATATCAAAAACATAAAATAAGGAAATTTCCTCGATAAAATATAATCACGAAGTAACCTCTAATTTTTATATTTTTTCTATTTATACTCGATATGGTTATGACCATTAAGACAAAAATTTGATAATTAATTACATTTAAATATGAGTAAAGGCTATGCCAAGGCATTTAATGTAATTACTTTTAGTTTCGGAATTATATACAAAATAACATATTTGTCGTTTTTTTACATTCGTAATGCGCTCAAAACTATATCGTCTATCGCACTCTGACACGAGGCTTTGTGTATATTTTGTTTCATCGGGCGCGCGGGTGAAATCTGATTTTTTACTCGCCTTATGCACGCTCTTAATCCGCCACGCTGCTGACTGTTCCAATGCGGGTTGGCGGATATATTCCCTCAAAGTCCTAGTCAATGGCTGTTTTGTTTGATATTTTTTGAGATTTTTAATGTTTTGTGTAATATTTGTCTTTTCTGTTCGCCATTTTATTTACTTTGGCATAATTAAAAATATGTTATAATGTATTCGCAGTATAAAATAATATATAAATTAATTAAAAAAAAAAAAACGTTTCTTCCGTGTAATTGGTGAAATCGCAGTTCTCCATATAAGCGGTATGACGATGTGTAATCTCTCACAGCACAGGTAGTATGAACAGTTTTAATTGCCTAAAAATTAAAACTAATATACGTCAACACTAAAAGTCGTGTTCTGAGCTGCAATAGCTTAAATTAAAAACAACACTATATGAGTCATAATTATGAGATTAAAAATAAGCATTTAGACATTTAGCGAGTAAAGCCGCGCGCATATATTCTATGTAGGTACTCTGTGGCCGCGCGACTTATTTTAATAAATAAGTTCGATGCGTACCATTCAAATCGTGTATCGCCATCTATACAATGTTATATAAAACATTTCTTATTTAGTTCGAAATTCATACGCTAGGTGGCACATGTCGGAGTTAATTTAAACACGGAACGTATTGTATACAGAGCCATCTTTTGATAAAACAATGAACTATAAAGTAATACTTAATACACAGGTTTCGACAAATTTTCACTAGATGGCGTAAGCTTGTATGACACTGTTACGAGTTACGATTACTAGATGTCAGTTGATCACTACAAACATTTTAATCGTAAATATTGATGGTACCCGAACTGGCCTAATTTAAAAAAAAATATATATATACATATTAATAAACGACGTTTTACGGAATTTTAATTATAACAAATTAAAACTAAGCGTGTTTAGAACTTAGGTTTCCAAATTGCCTTTAATTTTATAGATATGGATTAATGATTGAATGCACGTATTTTAATATTAGCGTTATTCGCAAAAGTTATTCTCATCATCATCACTTCAGCCTATCGCAGTCCACTGCTAGACATAGGTCTCCCCAAGTTAATCTATTTAGCCAAAACTTATGTATACACATACATTTTAGTACGGGTCCATAATATAGACCATGGACTCCATAATTATGTTAAAAACCTTTTTTAGTCTTCGAAAATAATTTATAAAATTGAAATCCCCTTTATATCTAACTAGCGACCCGCCCCGGCTTCGCACGGTTGCAAAAACTATCAGTGTTCCTCTACTATATTATGCATGTATTATACATATAAACCTTCCTCTGGAATCACTCAATTTATAAAGAAAACCGCATCAAAATCCGCGCGTAGTTTTGAAGATCTAAGCATATTATATAGGGACAGACAGACAGCGGGAAGCGACTTTGTTTTATACTATGTAGTGATTATATTACAAGCGTTTTATTAGCAAATAGAACGCCAGCATTAAACTTGCAACTCTCAATCTTATCTCCTTGTTATAACTGATTTTCGTAAACTAAATTATTCTAATTTTGGCACTTACGCGGTTGGATTAGTGACGCTGTATTTCATGCACGACATTACTAATTTTGTACTAAATTACAGTTTATACATTTTTTTCAAAAGAGTAACTGCGGAGTTTCTTGCCGATTCTTCTCTGCAGAATCTACATTCCGAATCGGTGGTAGCATCTTAAAAAAACTTAATAATGACCTTAAATTAAAATTTTGTAAATTGACGATTCGAAATTTGAATAAAGTTATTTTTGATTTTGATTTTGATTATTATTTATTTGTGTATTACTTCGAACAGTAACTGCGAAATTTCGAAAAAACGACGTATTCTAAATTTAACAGTTCGTGAGAAAAACGACGTACTGAACGGACGATCTACATAAGATTGCCCGTGTAGGCTGGATGAGGATTGCGGAAAACCGGGATGTTTAGCGCAAACTTGGGGAGGCCTATGTTCAGCAGTGGACTGCGATAGGCTGTAGTGAAGTGCAAAACGAACCGTTTTCTGAATATGGCAACCAGATATAACCAGCTTTTATTTATTAACTTGAAGTTACTGGCTTTTTTTTGTAGTGTAGGTACTTATATTATAGAATACGAAATAAATTTTGATGCAGTTGTTCGGAATCGGAAGTTATTTGCGTACATAGGTACACTCCGTCGATCCATTTTTATTTCTATATATTTTTAATATAAAAGAGATTTCCACCCATTGACTCATCACGATATCTCTGGAACCATAAGGCGTAGAGACTTGAAATTTGGTAGGAATATTCCTTTCGCCAAGTAGAGGTCAGCTAAGAACGGATTTTACAAAATTCCACCCACAAGAGGGGGTTGCGGGGGTTAATAACATAAATGGCAAAACAACGTTTGCGGGGTCAGCTAGTATTTTTATATCGAGAGAGAAGGGAACTCATTAAAACTTCAAAAAGACACTTGTTAGTTATTGTTGGCAAGTAGTGTAGGTTTTTTAGCTCCTTTCCGCTCCGGAACCACGTTAGAATTACTTCGAAGTAATTTTTTATTTCTATAGAAGGGAATAAGAAAACTATTTTTATTTTTAAAGAACAGATAATAATTTAATAAATATCACAGCTCTTACCGTATACTTCAACCAGAAGTCTATAAACGTTTTCATGTCGAAATCTCATTGCAATATGTAGCGGCGTGTATCCCTGTAAATAATTTATTAATATTAATAAAAAATTAATAACTTTACTTATCTATCTTATACTATTAAACGAGCAATTCATGTATATATATATATATATATATATATATATATATATATATATGTATATATGTTACTGTCTGAGCTCGAACTACGGTAAATCCTAAGATTTAAGAGTAAGTCTTAGTATTTACCGACATGAGTTGGTAAATGTAAGGATTTATGAAAATGGAACATTTTTTTCGGGCTTTTACTATTAGAATTTAGTACATGCTAGGTTTTACCACTGAAGTAAAAGTTGGTTTTGGGAATACAACTAAGATTAATTCTTATTCATTTATTTCAGTAAAAAACTTAAATTGGTAAGTCTTTAGATTAAGAGCCGTAGACGGTTTATCGGCATAATTTCGTTACAAAAAAAAAAACAACCCTAACCTATCTTACTTCAAAACTAGACCGTTTATCGGCATAATTTCGATTTTCGTTAAAAAAAATAACCCTAACCTATCTAACTTCAATATTAGACCGAAGTGGGTCTTAAGTTTTGAAACTGGTCAACTAAACTGGGACACAAAAGTGCGAATCGCAAAATCGTTTGGGCTTTTACCATTATGAGTTGGTAAATCTTAGGTTTTACTCTTAAATCTTAGGATTTGCCGTAATTCGTGCATTTACAGTAACATATATATAATCTGAATCTCGGAATCGGCTCCAAAGATTTTCGTGAAATTTAGTATGCAGGGGATTTCGGGGGCGAAAAATTGATCTAGCTAGGATTCATTTTTAGAAAATGTCATTTTATCCCTGTTTTTAGGCAATGAAAAATAACTAAGAATACGAAGGTAAATTTCGCCATTGTTTATACAGTTGTAATAGCTCAGGTAGGAAAACGGCCGATGTCGCATCGAGTAGACCCAGGTTCAAAGCCTCACGTCTCTAGATCGTTATTTTTCCATTTTTTTTTTTTCTATTTACACTCGTGATTTTTTATTAAAATAACGACTTTATATTTATTTACTAAAAATACCGAGCTAAGCTCGGTCACCCAGGTACTTAATTTTATACTACTACGTGACCGATGCGACGCGACGCAACACGAAACGTTGTGAAGCGATACGACATATTATTATGACGCGACTGATTTACGAAGTTGCCCCAATGTTATCACTTTAGGCCTCGTTTACGGAGACGCGGGTCGTCGTGCGTAGCGTGTGGCGTGACGGAACGCACTAAATTCAAACGTAGGGCGTTGTATGAGTGCGTTTACGGAGAAGCGATTTTACACGCGTTCATTTTCATACATTTTGACACACGCGAGAAGCTACGCCACACGCTACGCACTACGCTACGCGTCTCCGTAAGCGAGGCCTTAGATTTAATGTACTTTTCAATTTATAATCAGTAATTGTAATGTACATATATGTATAGATGCATTGTTAACAGTTTGGCGCATTTGTAAAGAACAACACTAAGTTTGTAACATTATGGCACAAATAAAAAAATATAGATCGTCTATTTCACTTGGATATAAAATCATATAACGATATAAAGTCATATAACGGTATTCAACAGACAAATGGTTATGTCATAATTTTCGTTTTCACCACAAAACTCCTCTTTAAATGTTGGATATTTCTATTCGGAAAAACAAAAAAACCAATCAGGTCCAAAGTGAATTTTAAACTTTCTGTAACAAATATTCTAGACATACTTTATCTATGAACGCTACTCTCAGTAGCTCCTAATTCCACACAATCAAAATATTCCATTATATAAGTTTAAAAATAATAGCATTGTCTACAAAAATTCTAAATCAATCTGCGAACTATCAAAACTTTTCTCCGCCGTTAAATTCTCTCTAACACCCGTAAATCTCCGTGTCTCCCCTCGGTTTATGCCGATTTAATACAATATTATATAGTACGAAATCACACTTGCTCTCAATATTACATCGACAGGTGTTACGAAAAAAGAACAATTTAATAAACTTTACGTTACAAACTAAACGAATTGAAAAGTATATATTAATAAATAAAATCGAAACGTGTATTTTACAAAATAATTATGTAGAGAGAAAGTTGGAGAAAGTTAAATTTCTATATAGGTACCTACAACAATTCACAGTTCAATGTTACAATTACTAATTTTTAAATAAATACAAATTATCTCTAACTGTAATTTATAACTTTATTTATAACTAGCTTCTGCGCGCGACTTCGTCGGCGTGGACTCCACTCCTATTGGTCTTATCGTGATGACACATAGCCTATAGCCTTCCTCGATAAATGGGCTATCTAACACTGAAAGAATTTTTCAAATCGGCCCAGTATTTCCAGAGATTACCGCGTTCAAACAAACAAACAAACAAACAATCAATCAAACGAACAAACTCTTCAGCTTTATATATTAGTATAGATTGTGTTTGCTAGCAAACGAAAAAAAAAACGACTTCAATTGCATCGGCAAGTAATCTATATATCTATACTTATTATAAAAATAAGTCCCCCGGCCGCGTCTTTCTGTCCTCCTGTCTGTCTGTCTGTCCTCCTGTCTGTCTGAACGCGATAAACTCGAAAACTACTGAACGGATTTTTACACGGTTTTCAACAATAGAAAGAGTGATTCTTGAGGAAGGTTTAGATATATAATTTATTATGCTTTTATGTAAATTAGCAGAAATACGGCGATAAATGTTGAAGAGGTCGCAAAAAATCTCGCCAACGGGGACCTTTCCTCGCGAACGCCGCGTAAACTAGCAAAGATATAGTTAAGTAATGTACTAGCGAATTCAAAATCTATAAAAATGCTACAAAAAAGTCCGCGACAGCATATCTCTATCTCTTACGGTTGACGTACAATAACCACTTTTATGTTCAAATTTGTAATTAAAAACATTACGTTATTTTCAAAGCTATTTTCTTTAGTTCAGTATTAATTCTTATCCAAAAAAATATGTTAGTTAGCTTAAGAATTTAATGCAGATTTAAATTGCCTTTTACATTATATCAATCAGATGAATAGTTTTTGAGATATCGTCGTTAGAAGTAATTATTAAAAAAATAAATAATGCGCAACGAAGTGGGCACGGGTCGGCTAGTGTATATATAAAAGAGATTTCCACCCATTGACTCATCACGATATCTCTGGAACCATAAAGCGTAGACTTGAAATTTGGTAGGAATATCCCTTTCGCCGAGTAGAGGTCAGCAAAAAACGGATTTTACGAAATTCCACCCACAAGTGGGGGATGCGGGGGTTAATAACATATATGGCAAAACAACGTTTGCGGGGTCAGCTAGTACATAATAAATAAATTAACAAACGCACTAGTCGTCACTACGATATTTGAGGGTTCCCGTCGATTTCACTGGGATCCCATCATCAGATCCTGGTTTCCTTATTTTGGTACCTAAGTTGGGATATCTCCTTTCCAACAAAAAAATAATTATCAAAATCGGTTCATAAACGACGAAGTTATCCCCGAACATACATTAATATATATATATATACATAATGTCGAATTGAGTAACCTCCTCCTTTTTTGAAGTCTGTTTAAAAATCAATTAATAAAAATAACTTAAAGAAAAGAATATAATTATTTAAAAAAAAATAACAATCAAACTTAACTTGACAGTAAAATCAAAATGGCGGTTTAATTTTACCGCGCTCTACTCGGAATCTACAAGTGAATAAAACTAGACTTACCCCATTCTGAGACGAGAGACGGCAGCACATGAAAAAGAAAAGTAATAGCTGTTTAACGATACAGTAAAAACTTGGGGTAAAACTGTTTCGCGAGGTGTAAATTTGATTGAACATTAAGATTTGGGTAAGAATGATTCTGGATACGTGTTTACAGCGTTCGGCAGTTAGCACGTGATGATATTAGGGTTACCATCCGGATTGATCCGAATAATTATGTCTGGTTTCTCAATTTACTTATTTTTGATTTGAACGAGTTTTTAACCATGAGTAGCATGAAAACTTTAAAAAAAATTGACTTTGCCTTTTTAATGAATTTGTGCATTTTATATGTTTTAACATACAAAGCGGAATTTTTTTTTATTTTTTTTTATTACTTTGCACAAAAAGTAGTCTCAAAATAAATAATTACTTATTAACGTCCTACTTAAATGTTCAAGTCATACACTACGAGTATCTATACATATAATAAAATGATAGGAAAGTCAATGTATGTCCGGGATAAACTCAAAAAGTACTGCATGGATTTACTTCAAATTTGGCACGAATTTTAATAAGAAGTCGGGTCAGAACATAGGCTACATATTATCACGCTATCACCTACGGGGAACGAGCAGTGAACGCACGCAGATGACGTCGCTGGCGGCAGCTAGTAATGTTATAAATTAAATTTCAACTAAATTAATCTAGTGGAAAGCGTAGAGATAAACAGTAAGTTGACTGAAACATACAGCAAGATGCGAGTGACCATTTAAAAGTTGAGAATTTTGTTTAGATGTGTTTGTTAATCTATATATATAAAAGAGATTTCTACCCATTGACTCATCACGATATCTCTGGAACCATAAGGCCTAGAGACTTGAAATTTGGTAGGAATATTCCGTTCGCCAAGTAGAGGTCAGCTAAGAACGGATTTTACGAAATTCCACCCACAAGTGGGGGTTTCACGGATTAATAACATATAAGGCAAAATAACGTTTGCGGGGTCAGCTAGTCTATATATATAATAGAGATTTCTACCCTTTGACTCATCACGATATCTCTGGAACCATAAGGCCTAGAGACTTGAAATTTAGTAGGAATATTCGTTTCGCCGAATAGAGGTCAGCTAAGAACGGATTTTATAAAATTCCACCCACAAGAGGGGGTTGCGGGGGTTAATAACATAAATAGCAAAACAACGTTTGCGGGGTCAGCTAGTACGCTATATATTTCTTATCAGATATTTTACTATATACAAATTTTTTTTACTATTGTCTCGTAATCGCTAAATCCACTACTTCAATTCTAATTTCCCTACTTCAAACCATGATTTGTGTACACATAAAAATATATTTTTAAATAATTCCTAGCTTAATATCCAAACACTCTTCCGGATGGTAGCCCTAGATGCCATTAAAGATATTACGAGATATCGTGTAGACTACTCGTGACGTTAAATTTTTTTCGGAGATGAATTAACATATGTTTTCTGATGATTTTGAAAAAAGTATTTCGACATGAAATGGAATACTATAACAATACCTAAATAAAAATCAAGCCCATTAAAACTTCATCCCTTATTTTTGTCACCTTTAGGTAGTATTTTTTCTTCAAGTTCAATTAAGACCAAAAATATAGTTTACTTTCCGGAACGTATGAGCGGATTAATAACTACATCTTTTCCAAAGTCGTTTAAAAATGTGATAACTTAACTACTACTAATAGAATCTTCAAGAAACACTAAAACATTTGACTGAAGTTACTTCTTAATACGAACGTTATAAAAATACATATAACCACTTAAGTTTCTTTCAAGTTATATTCGTTATAAAAAGTTTCAGTCACAGGAATATATTAAGGAATGACAGACAATTTACTCACGGAGCGCTCGTTTACTATGTGGCGATGGATGCCTGCCAGCAGCTTTACAAGATTTTCGTCACCTCGCTTACAAGCCCAGTGCATTGCGGTCTGAAATATTTTGATCGAGAATTTGACTTTCCATACACATATAAACAGCAACACAAGAGTCTCAAATGAAAATTCAAGGGTTTAAATCTGGGGCAAATTAATGAATATTCAATTGTTAACTTAAAACATTATTTTCTAACTTAAACATATAAACCTCATCTTGAAACCCTGAGTGTATCTATTGTCTAAAAAAACAACGCAGCCTTTCCTTTTCCAATAGAAGAGACGCTTGCCCAATAGTAGGATTGTTATGAGGTTTGAGGATATTAATTGTTTGGCTTTTTACTATAAAATATGATTATTTTAAATGTACCAATTGTAATTGTAAGTTTGACCTTCAATAGTTTTAAAGAAATATCTACTAAATAACGTAAAATAATCAAATTAAAACAAAAATATAAAAAGACATAATTAATTATATAGTCAGTGCAGTTGAAAATAATATTTTGTTAGTTAAACCTACATTGCTCATTATTGAGTAACAAGTATTTGAAATAACAAAAACAAGAAACTCGACTTAACCTCAAAAGGGTAAACATTTCTGTTTAAAGGAATCACTTTCTTACCATCGTCCGTGAATAAGGCCCAGTCGTAAACAAAACTTAGAAATCGCACGGAAGCATTAGAGATATTTTTTTGCCGTGATTATATCCAAATGGCAGCAAATTATCAGGATAAATATCTAAGCCTAACTTCAAAACACGAAAGTTTTTAGTAGGTCGAGAAACAAATGACTTGATTGCTCGCCTTTTATTTTTATGTATGTAAAACACTGACGGACAATATAATGTCGAAATTATAGCTCATGATAATAGGAACGTATTAGGATGATTTGCATCCAGATTAAAGATTATATTTTGTTGAAGGTGGGCGCTATTAGCATAGTTATAGGAATTACCTTGGCCATCATCAGCGGCCGTTTTAATTTTTAAATCGTCGGCCCGGAAAGTTTCGGGACGGTGTCGATAACTTGTTATCTTTAATGCGTTTAGATTGAGACTTTCTTTTCGCCGTCGCCTTTGTCTTATCTACACGATAGACCTTTTTATCATTATTTTAAGTTATGTTTCCTTTCGATATTATTTTATACGGATATTTGAAATTTGGACGCGACGTCTCCACTCCGAGTACTTATTTCGAATCGTTATCGTGTCATCTGTTAAGAAACTTTGTGAGAAAACTTATACGCCTCCGAATAAATTCTAAAATGTATATTTACCCGCTACCCGCAGCGAAGCAGCGGGACAGGTTAATTTAATAAAGGCCCACAAATAATTTTAGTATTCAATATAATTATTGAATGAAAGGGCTCACGCTAAAGGTTTTTGTGTATTAACAGAACCTCATGAATATTTATTCATATTTTTATTATACGATTTGAGTCTTAGTGAAGCTTTGTACATCGAACGGATAAATGCAGTGATGAATTTCGAGGTTTGCTAAAAAAGGTGTGACCGTTTTTATTTTTTTTTATTTTTGTCCGAAAAAGAACGTGTTTAAAGATCGATACCTCCTCTAATAATCTTTAAAATCTTTCGAGAGGAACTCGACTCCGTCCGACCGCATACCGGTTTTCGGAGTAAACAGAGCGTCGCTTCATCGGGGGGGTTACCAATCGTACGTACAAGGTGTAGGCGTGATCGTAGCTGATTCAGTGGAATAGTGCCCTGTACCTAGGTTCGGCGTCGGGAGAAATATGGGACTCGGGGGAGGCGACGTTAATTTCCAGCGGCGGCCGGTGCGATTTCGAAACGTCGACCGAAATTGGCGGTGCCATTTTCGTGTATTATTAACTATCTACGATATGCTGTTGCGGGCAATTTCGTTATTGGACGTTTTTCGATTACACTCTGTCCGACGACTGAATTCAGAAAACGTTTCCGCTGTATCAACAAACTGATCGATCTTTCGGTTTTGAATTTAAAACAGACCTATATGAAGTTTTGAATTGATGAATCGATACATTCTTTGGACGATGATTATAATTATCTTTTACACGAATAGCGGATGTTATCTTTAGATAAAGACATATCTATACTAATATTATAAAGAGGTAAAGTTTTTAAATTTGTTTGTTTGTACGGGGGTAATCTTCGCCAATACTGATCCGATCATGAAAATGCTTTCACTAACAGAAAGCTACACTATTCAGGAGTGATATAGGCTATATTTTATTGTGATTGAACAAAAAGTTTAGTAAAAAAATAATAGTATATGTAAATCAAATCGGAGAAATTCGAGTGAGATGAAAAGTTTACTATATTTTTGCATCACAAAAATAATAAATAATTAATGCCCAACGAAGTGGGCACAGGTCGGCTAGTAGGTAGGTACATTATATTTACGTAAATCGATAATCAAACAAAAATTATAATAACCAAACTTTTCACAATACAGTGTTGCTAATGGTGGGGAAAAATACCCACATTGCTTTCTTCACGAATTTAATTAGTCTTGTAGTGGAAAAATATGTTAAAACGAGGTTTTTTTATATCCCAAAAGGAGAAAATACTTTAAGAGACAATTGCAAAGTTTTTAAATGATAACTAAGCATAAAATAAATATTATTGATTAACATGTTTTTAATTGTTGTAATTTTCTCAATATTTTTGTGGGTAGTTGCCTGGTAATGGTTTCACTGAAAGCTATATTTGTGTGCATTTGAGGAACGTACCTAAACACATTCGGCTCACGTACACAAAGAAAATGAATTGGACTATGGAAACACGGTATCGCTCATATTTTGTTCAAAACGAGGCTTCTATGCGTTATCATTCTAAGATATTGGTGTACGGACCTTCTCCGATTTTTAATATACGCCACTTTTACACATTAATTGAAATGTGACAGGGGGCGTTTAAGTATTACGTAACGCAAATTTTGAAGATTTATGACCCCCCCACTCTCCCCCATGTAACGCGCGGTAACGTTTTCCTGTACACCCTCCTCCACACCAAAAACGTTACGTAACACCAAACTGACCATTTTTACCCAAATGTCACAACGATGTTGCACAAACTAACCAGAAAGTCGCTAAATTATTTTGTTATTGTTTTAATCGCGTTTGCGGTGGTAATTAATAAATAAAACAATAGATTTAATACCCTAGTTTTTTTAATTAAATAAAAAAACAGTCTTGCGTAACGCGTTATTCGAAACATGCCGCCCTTGTAACGCATCGTAACGTTTTACAAGACCCCCCACCCTCCAAATGAGCGTTACGTAATAACTTGAACGCCCCCCAGGCCAAAATTCATCCACATCTAGATGTTCCTAATTTTTTTACGTCAAAAGTCATTTGATCACAGAACTATGTTATGCTTAAATTATAGTACAATAGTTATTATTAATAGTTTTTATATCAAATAGATTATAGACTAATATTGTGTTGAATAGGGGCTTGCAAGTTTCACTGTGACGGGTTCGGATATCTCAATAAACGAACCCGTTTCCAAAAAATGGTGATAAGATCGGATAGTGGATGACACTGATTAGAAAATTTCAGCCTATTATACAAGTATGTGAACAAGACGTAAGCGCGATTTAATAACGTACAGCGACATCTATTGGCGAGAAGTAGGAGATGGTGAACGGGTTCAGTTTCTTCCTCATACCAATATCTAGTACCGTAAAATGGGGTGAATAGGGACAAATCCGAACTTCTCAAACAAAATTAATGCATTTTTTTGCGGATATATTGCTGTATGGTGATCGAAATGATTGAGTCTTTATGGTATCTTGGTCATAAAATATAAAACTATGCAATTCGCATTTCAATTTATGAAAAAAACGTTAAAATATATGCATTCCCTATTCACCTGGAAATTGGGGTTAATAGGGACGAAAATAGGGTCAATAGAGAAATTCACCAGGGCTGGCACTTGTGTAATATATAACAATTTCTAGCTACCTATTTATTTTGTTTTATCTAATTAATTAATGTTCTAAGCAAACCACTAACTCTTGCATTTTAGTATGATACTAGCAAATGTAAATGATTAGTAATGCAATACCTAAAAATATAGTCGCTGAAATAAAATGCACTTATGTCTTCCATGTTTTATTTATATTGAAAAATCTTAATGAACAAACCTTTTGTAAATTATTATTGAAGTATTTAAACATTTCAAAATCAACAAACTTATAATATATCAATTTATTATAAAATAGGTTTAAAATAATCGATTAACTGCTCAGTGACAACCCTACATAGCTGTACCTATTCATACATAAGTCGTCCCTATTGATCTCAGTTTCATCACGTTTAACCCCGCTTTCGTTGCTATTCATACCTGAGACGTCCCCATTCACCCCAAAAAAAACAGATTTGTCATGTCTTTCTAATTTATCAAAATAATATTATTATTAATTAAAACTGAGATTTAACTTTTATGTATATGACGGCCCAAACACTATATAAAGTATTAAACAAACCTACGTATTCTCTTACTATAAAATAAATGTTTTAGAGCAAAGTTTCTAACACTGTAATATTCGGCGTCTCGTCTAGCTTATTTTCAATGACGTTAAATTGATACTTTGCAGCTAATTTTGCGCTTATTCATTGTTGCTATAAAAAGTGCCATAGATCTACTATCGCCCCACAAAAATTGGTAAAAGTTGTAACGACTTGGTACCTAATATTAAGCGTTAAAAATGGTTCTTAATTTTATCCCGATTCACCCCTGGATCCCTATTCACCCCATTTTACGGTATTTATTTTTATTTTTTGGAGAATACTCCTTAAGAAACGACACGAGGACCATGGTGTTAAACAAATATGAAAAGTAAAACCATATAAAACAACAACGCTGACTCTTAATTTTAATAATACTTAATAATTAATCTTAATTTCGGTAACCCCGGTTACCCCCATGTAACGCGCCGTAACGTTTTCCTGTACACCCCCCCCCCCCCCCCATCCCAAAAACGTTACGTAACACCCAACTAACCATTTTTATCCAAATGTCACAACGATGTTGCACAAAACTAACCAGAAAGTCGCTAAATTATTTTGTTATTCTTTTAATCGCGTTTGCGGTGGTAATTAGTAAAAATAAAATTATAAAACAATAGATTAAATACCCTAGTTTTTTTAATTAAATAAAACAGTCTTACGTAACGCGTTGTTCGAAACATGCCGCCCTTGTAACGCATCGTAACGTTTTACAAGACCCCCCACCCTCCAAATGAGCGTTACGTAATAACTTGAACGCCCCCCAGGCCAAAATTCATCCACATCTAGATGTCCCTAATTTTTTTACGTCAAAAGTCATTTGATCACAGAACTATGTTATGCTTAAATTATAGTACAATAGTTATTATTAATAGTTTTTATATCAAATAGATTATAGACTAGTATTGTGTTGAATAGGGGCTTGCAAGTTTCACTGTGACGGGTTCGGATATCTCAATAAACGAACCCGTTTCCAAAAAATGGTGATAAGATCGGATAGTGGATGACACTAATTAGAAAATTTCAGCCTATTATACAAGTATGTGAACAAGACGTAAGCGCGATTTAATAACGTACAGCGACATCTATTGGCGAGAAGTAGGAGATGGTGAACGGGTTCAGTTTCTTCCTCATACCAATATCTAGTACCGTAAAATGGGGTGAATAGGGACAAATCCGAACTTCTCAAACAAAATTAATGCATTTTTTTGCGGATATATTGCTGTATGGTGATCGAAATGATTGAGTCATTATGATATCTTGGTCATAAAATATAAAACTATGCAATTCGCATTTCAATTTATGAAAAAAACGTTAAAATATATGCATTCCCTATTCACCTGGAAATTGGGGTTAATAGGGACGAAAACAGGGTCAATAGAGAAATTCACCAGGGCTGGCACTTGTGTAATATATAACAATTTCTAGCTACCTATTTATTTTGTTTTATCTAATTAATTAATGTACTAAGCAAACCACTAACTCTTGCATTTTAGTATGATACTAGCAAATGTAAATGATTAGTAATGCAATACCTAAAAATATAGTCGCTGAAATAAAATGCACTTATGTCTTCCATGTTTTATTTATATTGAAAAATCTTAATGAACAAACCTTTTGTAAATTATTATTGAAGTATTTAAACATTTCAAAATCAACAAACTTATAATATATCAATTATATATGTATATAAAAGAAAGTCGTGTTAGTTACACTATAACTCAAGAACGGCTGACCGACCGATTTGGATGAAAATTGGTGGGGAGGTAGCTTAGAACCATGAGACGGACATAGTTATAATAGGACATAGGGTACATTTATCTCAATTTTACCCTGTACGTGGCGCTGCTATCGGTATGTAACTCCGAAACTATTGAACCAATTTGTATCAAATTTTGTAAGCTTCTGTTATTTGATCCAACATGGGAGATAGGGTAGTTTTGATCTCAATCGGACTCGGTAGGTGGCGCTGCTATCGGTATGTAACTCCGAAACTACTGAACCAATTTGTATCAAATTTTGTAAACATCTGTAGTTTGTTCCAACTTGAATGGGAGATAGGGTAGTTTTTATCTCAATTGGATCCGGTAGGTGGCGCTACTATCGGTATGTAAGCAAATAAATTTGGTAGCTGTTTTCCGGGCAGGACAATGTCTGCCGAGTCCGCTAGTTAGTGATAACCATCAAATCGGATAAGCCGTTTCTGAGATTATGAGATTGATTATTTCTGAGATATGATTTTGTAAACATCTGTAGTTTGTTCCAACTTGAATGGGAGATAGGGTAGTTTTTATCTCAATTGGATCCGGTAGGTGGCACTACTATCGGTATGTAAGCAATTAAATTTGGTAGCTGTTTTCCGGGCAGGACAACGTCTGCCGAGTCCGCTAGTTAGTGATAACCATCAAATCTGATAAGCCGTTTCTGAGATTAGCGTGTACAAACGCACAGACAAACAGACAAAAACTGTAAAAATCATTGTTTTGTGTGTTATTTGCGTTGATAAAGGTCCCTATAATATTTTTTTCTCATATATCTTTAATGTACAGAAAGCGATCCGTAATATTTTTATTATATGTATTGATTGATATAGATAGCAAGAGACAACTTACATTTTGACTTATTAGAGTTTTATTCTTTTAATAAAGTTTAGTTAAATATTACGGTACTCGTTCTTAAGAAGTTAGCTCCAGTCGTCTGGCTTAGCTGACGCACACTTTTTTATTAGCTTCACTGTTACATTCACATTCGAGTATGTATTCATTTTACATATATAAATAGTACAGTTAATAAATTAAGTTCAATAAACTTCTAAACGTACAAAGAGAACAATCTCCGTATTTGTATTGAAGGGGAAATTGAATGTGGACCACTGGGGGGTGTGTCTTCATTTACATTGAAAATACGGGACCACGCTACACTTATATACAATTATATGTACGTTGGTTGAAAAGCGTGTATCTTAGAAGTTAGTTAATGTTAATTATCGATAAATAATGTTATGTATATACGGCTTAAGAAGTCATAATTTCTCAAAATGTATGTGATATTTTTATTGAAAAAATTTTGACGGCCTTATACATATATGGTCCCGTACTGCTTATTGTATAGACTAATAACTATGAGTTACAAAAGGGACATTACTTATGATTTTATTTAATTATTTATTTATGTGTAGGTATATCTACATCGGTCAGTGTTTGGATTGTTGAAATCATACATATGGAATGTATATGTATACATATAGATGTATATGTATAGGTATGTACCTAAATATATTTAACTGTGTGTGTTATGACTTATGAGTTATCCCTTTGTAAGATTTATTTTTGACTGAAATAAAGTTTGATGACCTTTATATAAGTGCCCGTATGTATATTGTATAGGACTAATATCCGTTTTTCGTGTTTTAAATATTGGATGGCTGTTATTTTATACAAATTAAAAGTTCTATAACGTAAACATTCTATTGAGTGAAACCTTAAGATGATACGCATTGAAATATCATTGCAACCTCAAAACATATTTTTAACGATATATCAATATTGATTTTTATTTTAATAAAAAGTGATTTTATATTACCGAACATACTTGAGGCACCTATTATCAAAACTTTTTATTATATGAATTAGTAAGGTAAACTCAATAGAAACCAGAAAAACTATGCAATTTGTGCTAGATCAGAGAAGTGAATCTGTTAGATACCTACTTCAGATATCGGTCAGAATATTATTTAGAAATGCAATGGAAAAAAATAATACATTCACCTTAAGATAAAAAAGACACGGGTAATGGAATGGCGGAGTCAAATCTATTGGTCCTGTATTAGACGAGTTAGACTACTGCAATTCTTAATTCGTGTTATATAAATCGTATATTCTTCAAACGCTCAAAATATCCCACTGTTGGACAAAAACCTTTGACATCGGTAATTCGGTACAAATTAATCAGATTTAAACCCACGAAATTTCGGTTAACATTTCCATAACAGCGCACGCGCACCCACAAACACACGCACACACACACGCACACACACACACACACAAACACAATTATTAGTTTGTATATGTTCACAAAAGCGGTCGCAGCGCAGCGCATTGCATTCAGTGTAAACTGTACTTTACAGTGAATAGATACATTGTATCAAAGATTTCGCAGTGTCAGACGCAAAGCTTAATTGGAGAGTATTTAGGGGCGATACCCGTGGGGTTCGGATTCGAGACCTGCTGTGACGCTATTGTTGACGCGGATATTTAAATTAAAATAAGTGAAATATTGTTTTTTCCTTTTGCTTCTTTTTAATATCAATAATGTACGGTAAAATTTTTTTACTATACTTTATTTACTAATATAAATGCAACTAATTAGATATAGGAAAATTATTCATCTAATAAAACTGTAATATTAGAATTAGATTTCATAACACAATTCCTTCTTATTGCTAACACATATTTAGATATATATACAAACAAAAAGAGTGCGCTTTTGACCACAAGACAGAAGTAAAACTTCTTTAGCAATAGGCCTGCACAGTTGGCCTGCACTGTGTCTTAACGTAACTGACTATGAGAGAAAGAGAGAAAGAAAATATGTGCTCGCATCTCTCTCTCTTGCTCCGTTCACCTCGCCTGATCACACTTTTCGTAACGCTCTCGTCACGCACTCACCTGCTTACTCCCCGAGTCAGGCGTTCGTAAAGAAGTTTTACTTCAAAAAAGCAAAGCACAAAAGCATCAGTTATATTTAACTCAATTTCAATTTTCTAAGACTAGTTATTATTAGTTAACATTATAATCAAAATACTTGAAATACTAATTTTAGTGTATACTCACATACTGCCGTTGTCCAGCGTCAGGTGTGACATGCACAAAAAAAAAACAAAGAATTAGTTCATAAACACGGTAAGCTTTCGTGTTGATACGATACAAAAAAAAAAAAACAAGTTCATTTCGAAACTATTCGTAACATGTGTTAACATAACTTTATTTAGTTTTATTTCTTTCGTGTAGAAATCGGTACTGAAAGCATCTTTATAATAAACTAGCTTCTGCGCGCGACTTCGTCGGCGTGGACTCCGCTCCTGTTGGTCTTAGCGTGATGATATATTATAGCCTATAGCCTTCCTCGATAAATGGGCTATCTAACACTGAAAGAATTTTTCAAATCGGACCAGTAGATCCTGAGATTAGCGCGTTCAAACAAACACACAAACAAACAAACAAACAAACAAACTCTTCAGCTTTATTATATTAGTATAGATAATTTAACATATTCCATGTATTTATTTGGTACCTCCACTGTAGTCGTTGTTAAATAAAATATCGTGCACAACTGAAACCAAATGGATTATACAGTTTAAATCAATAAACTCGTGTTTATTTGAATTCATGGTGTTCAAGATCATTTTCATATAATTATGTAGTTAGTTTTATATAATTTTTCTTTTCATTACAAGAGGGCGTCACTCGTTAAGTAATCGCGTAAGTTTGTTTACACTGCTAGTTTATATAAAGTTATTTATTATTCACTACAAGAGGGCGTCACTTGTACTTTAAATCGCGCTATCATTTGGTTATAATTATTACAGTATTAATAACCAAATTTTGTTTTGTACAAAAGATGACATTTGGAGATCTTACCGTTACGTTAGCTCTTAGTTTAATTAGTTCAATAAATCACGTCTTAACCACGGTTCAATCCGGTACTTTTATTTAATAAGTGGAAATCAGGGCAACGCTACCGGGCCCCTTAAACACATGGCCATTTGTTTTATGTGCTGTGTGGTTACGGCACTAAAGAATGGAGCCTCTCTTCCCGTGGGTGTCGTAAGAGGCAACTAAGGGATAACACAGTTCCACTACCACCTTGGAACTTAAATAGCCGACGGATGGCGGGATAACCATCCATGCTGGCTTTGAAATACACAGGCTAAAGACGGGCAGCAGCGTCTTCGGTGCGACAAAGCCAGCCCTGCGGTCACCAACCCGCCTGCCCAGCGTGGTGACTATGGGCAAAACACATGAGTTCGCGTCATAATGTCGGGCGCGAACTTGTGGAGGCCTATGTCCAACAGTGGACTGTGATAGGCTAAAGTGGTGGTGGTGGTGGAAGTGGTTGTGATAATGGACGTAGCATTTTAAATTTTAGGCATTGACGTAAAGCCTAGGTTACTTTATAATTATTATGAATTTAAAATTCCCCTCAAACTAGATTCTTTTCAATAAAGTGATTACATGTAAGATAAAAGTTTTATAAGATATAAAAACTAATTCAACGTAATAAAATCAAAGATTATAGCAAACCAAATTCACACAAACCTAAGCACATTCGCATTTTATCGTTAGACGTGTCAAGTGCTGGACACCTGCCCTTCGCCCTCCATAGAGATAGATATCTTTCAAACTAAACTTTACACATTTTTAACGCCTTTTTAGTCTACAAAGTTTATGCTTTATTTTACGTATGTGTCTGTGTGTGTGTATGCGTGTGTGTGTTTGTGTGTGTGTGTGTGTGTGTGTGTGTGTGTGTGTGTGTGTGTGTGTGTGTGTGTGTGTGTGTGTGTGTGTGTGTGTGTGTGTGTGTGTGCGACATCTGTTATTACTTATTAGTCATCTTACTTATTTTATAATTATAGTTCAATAAGCTTCAAGTAATTAATAGGGCGGATGAAATATTACTATTTCGCTGACGTTTGAGTTATTTATGTGTTATCTGGTTTAGAAATCCGGATTTTCTTGGATTAGGATATAATTAATAAAACTAGTGGTCGCAAAGTGGTCGAAAATAGACCATATTTAAAAATTCAAATAAAAAAAAGACAATAATAAAAATAAAGAACCTTTTTTAAATTTTTCAATTTGACTGCAGACTTAGACAATCAACAAAAGAGTGTAAATATGCGTGTGTATGTCAAAATACATGGTAGTGTGTGTAATGTTCATTTAATGTACTTTTATGCATAACTTTTAAAAAAATATTAGCATTCTGCACTCCATCTCTATATAAACTATAGGTGTGCGAAATTTCATACTCCTCCGTCCACGCAATTTTCGTAAAAAGGGGTACAAAGTTTTTGCTTCACGTATTAATATAGGTATAGAAGATAAAGATTGTTATAGTATAGGTAACTACAGCTAGTTACCTATACTATACACAACAGACGTCCTGTCTTGAAAATTGTGAAGCGCGTTACGTTGAATAACCTAACTTTATTTATTTCATCCATTTTTTAACCGACTTCCAAAAAAGGAGGAGGTTCTCAATTGGACTGTTTTATTTTTTACGCAAGTTACCTCAGAACTTTTGAATGGGTGGACCAATTTCGATGATTTTTGTTTTAATTGAAAGTTGGTGCGTGTCATTTGGTCCCATTTAAATTTATTTGAGACCTAACAAGTACTTTTCGAGTTATATCTAATAATGCGTTTTTACTTGACAATTTATTCGGCGACCTACGTTGTATTATATGCCGCATAGCTTTTTACTGGTTTTACCGATTTTGATGATTTTTAATTTAATCGAAAGCTGATGTTTATCATCTGATTACATTTAAATTTCATCGAGATCGGATCGGACAACTTTTTGAGTAATCTTTGATAACGCGTATTTACTTGACTATTTTTTCGTCTACCTACGTTGTATTACTTGTCGATGTAATTGAAGTCGGTTTTTTTTTTCGTTTGCGAGCAAATACAATTATTCTTTAACTTTTCATCCCGTTACCTACAACGGCTACAACGCAAGATACTTGTACAAAGTATTGTTTAAACTCAAAGATAAATTCGTTGCATAGGTATAGCAGTTCTCGTGTTTTGTGCTTAGCAACACTATTTCTCATGTTTTGTACTGAGCGACCTAATTTTATTTATAAAGATTCATGTAGGTCCTGAAATAAATCCTATTACTTAAAAATATAATTACTTAACTTATTTTATATTGTAAGTTGAATTGTGTCATTGTAAGGAAAAATACGCATGTCATGGTTAAACTCATACCATAAAAAATTCCGTAACCCGAGCATAATCCTTTAAAACACTTAAAAACGAAATTCTTGGACGTTTCCGTATCAGAAGGCAGCCGAATTCACTAATTTATCGTCCGCTAAGCTAATAAATTTACTGCGGGATTACTTGGCTTTCGCACAAAGCAAGCTTTATAATTTGTCCTTATAAATCTCGACTTCTGAATATAATTCTTTGGACAAATTACGAAGAGGCCTACAGTGTTCCCTGCAAAAATCCTTTACGTATATACTAATCACCCGCCCCTAACTACCACATTTTAAATAATTTTAAAACATTACATTGAATTCCATTATTAAAACAAATAGCATTCATTCAAGGATTCATACACAATGTAACTTCACTTGGTAATTTCATTAACAATAGGTATAGTATACCTTACAATAGCTGACAAACTTTCTCCTGGATAGGGACACCATTATCAACTAGAGATATAAAAAATAGCCTATGAGTATGACCTATTCTCAGACCTACCAAAAAAGAAGATTTTTTGTTTTAATAAAAATCGGTCAAACCAAAGACGCAAGATTCGATATCGATAGCAAACACTCCAACAGAAATTTTTATTTATTCGATTTATAAAACACTAGCTTCTGCGCGCGACTTCGTCGGCGTGGACTCCGCTCCTGTTGGCCTTAGCGTGATGATATATAGCCTATAGCCTTCCTCGATAAATGGGCTATCTAACACTGAAATAATTTTTCAAATCGGACCAGTAGATCCTGAGATTAGCGCGTTCAAACAAACAAACAAACAAACAAACTCTTCAGCTTTATTATATTATTATAGATTTCACAAGACTAAAAATAGTAGGTACAATTCAACGTTCTTTAACGTTTTAAACCATTAATTTCGAAACGTATTAAAACAATGAAACGCGACAAAAGAAAAAAAATACATAAAATCGAATTGAATTCTTAGCGTCTCCGAAATCGCTCGGACCGCTAACACTGTAACCCCACATCCTAAACACAACATTGCTTTTTAAGAAACTAAAATAAAGTGACCTGTAATTTACACTCTATAGCGGGACGGAAGTGGTTTTATTGACTCTTAAACTTGTTATACTATATTAGTGAATTTGTATTTAAAATGGATTTTCATTTAGATATTGTTTGAGTGGGTTAACAAAAAATATTTCGATATTTGGTAAGGAATATTACACGTACGTCAAATTGGACATGAATCTATTGAACATTGATTTAAGTAATGTCACTTTGATTCAAGTAATGTCACATTTATTTAAGTAATGTAGATCGAATAGGAAGTCTAACTAAGCAGCATGTTCACAAAAGCTATGACAAGCTTTATCTATATATATAAAAGAGATATCCACCCATTGACTCATCACGATATCTCTGGAACCATAAGGCGTAGAGACTTGAATTTTGGTAGGAATATTCCTTTTGCTGAGTAGAGGTCAGCTAAGAACGGATTTTACGAAATTCCACCCACAAGAGGGGGTTGCGGGGGTTAATAACATATATGGCAAAACAACGTTTGCGGGGACAGCTAGTATATTGTAAATTACAGGGTATCAGAAATTTAAGTTTAGCCAGTTTAAATAAATGCATATATACCTATACAATACAGCACCAAATATTTATAATATATATATAAATCTCGTGTCACAATGTTTGTCCTCAATGGACTCCTAAACCACTTAACCGATTTTAATCAAATTTGCACACCGTGTGCAGTTTGATCCAGCTTGAAAGATAGGCTATATTTTATTTTGGTATATGTAATTATTATATTTAAGAAAAAAAGGCGGTACGAATTTCGCCAGGTCAGCTAGTATTTATATATAAAATAAATTAAAATATTATACAAACATTTTTTTACTGAATATTCTATAAATTATGTCTTGATATTAGATGATATATGTTTATATGACAATATGACACAACTATTACAATTTTACAGCTAGATAAAATAAATTATAATTAAATGAACTAAAATGTAGAAATGATTCGTAATTAGGTTGGAGATACATTATATATATTTTAAATCATTTCCATTTGTCGACTTCGCGTTGGCGCAACGGTCAGAACACTGGTTTGTGGCTGTTGCGCTGGCGGTTGCGGGTTCGATCCCCGCTCATGACAAATATATGTCTTGGCTATACCTACAGATGTTTGCCGTGATCTGGGTGTTTGTGCCGTCCTAGTGGGTCTCCTGACCGTGTCTCGGAGAGCCTGATAGCGATCGTTATTCATACTAGGGTATAAGTATATTATACTGCATTGGAGCAGCGTAGTGGATTAAGCTCTAATCTTTCTCCTACATGGGGAAAGAGGCTTATGCCCAGCAGCGGGATATTACAAGCTGAAGCGAAATCATTTCCTGAGCAAGTTACATTACCAAATTTTTAACTACAAAAATAAAACTCATTTTAACGGTAGGTAGGTACTTATGAACAAAATTAATATAACTGGTAATAACACTAAGAAATATTTAGACTTAACGAAAAAAAAGTAAAATTAGCACTTGTAAACTTTCACACCGTATTCGCACAAAAACTTTGACACGGAAAACTTTTTCGACGCGCAATTACGCATCGGTGTGACCAGGTGCCGTGGCGCTATTTGTTCCGGTGTGAACATCTTCCTACTACGGTATATTGATTGCGTTTGCTTGTATGTCAATTAGTAGAACCGGAGCGATGCGTCTTCAGCGCTAATTATCGTCTTGTCACTATATAGTTATGTCATTGTGACAGGAAATTGATATGCTTATTGGATCTAAGAGCGATTAAAATAAGACAACATAAGCCCTGATGTATGAGGACGGATTTGATATTTCGCTTGTATGAAAATCGAATGGAAATCATCCGCTTACTTTCCAAACTAATGAATTAGCTGAGCCAGCAAACTAACCTACCATATCGTAAAAAGGCCTTTTTTTGACGTGACAACGTCTAATAAATCGATGAACGCCGGCGGGACGCACGAAAAAGGATGACTCGCGTTACACTCAGTGATAGTATATGGAATATATATGCCCACTCGATTGGTCTATACGTCCGAGGAGATGTTTTGTTATGATGTTGTCACGTTAAACTATCGTCCGTAAACCGACTTTACAGACAAATAATTTTTTTTTTTTTTTTTGTTATTTATGGCGATTTTTTTTTCTTTTATACAAATTTGTTCCGACAACGAATACAAAAAAAATAAATTTGGTGCAGTTCTTCGGAAGCTATGCGCGTACATACATTTCAAATTCTCTTCTCTCTCGAGAGGGAAGCGTACTGAAAAAGTATTCAGCGATCTAGCTCATAGTATGTACTCAAATGATTAGAAGTTTTATTAAAAATATTCATTAGTTTTGGCCAAGATACGAACCGATACACAAAATTAAAAGAAAAATACAGATTAAGACTTCAACTTCGTCAATCGACTGCTCTGCAAAATATTTTTAAATTCCTTAGATAAATACACAGTGAGACTTTCTATACCTATATATTGTATAAAAAAAATATGCATTATACTACTACTACTACTTACTGACAAATACATTTAATATAAGGTTAAAAATAATTGTCACCATATGGTGACCCATCACCTGATGCTTTTAGTACCGATTACCACATTCATCATACGAGGGTAAGTGTATGCTGAGTGATATAACAGTCGTATTTACAGACATATAAATGGCAGATGAGGTATGACAGTCTCCTATAATATATCCGACTAACTATGAACCTCGCGTTATGCTTTGTCATATCAAGCAAATTAATTGATACTATAGCCTATACTCGTACGAGTAATGAAATTAGCCAGTCATATCTGTCACTTAGTTTGGGCACGACCTTTGACCAATTAAATCGTAATAATTTAGAACACTACAGATATAATATAATTGAAACATTCGATGTAATCTATTCAGATAGTTCAGATCAAAGATTAGACAGATCAGATCTAACCTATACATACATAATTATATTATTATCATGTTTCGGGCAATCGACATACATTTCAACACATATACATTTGTTTTTAACCGACTTCCAAAAAAGGAGGAGGTTCTTAATCCGACTGTATGTTTTTTTTTTCTTTTTTTTATGTATGTTAGCTCAGAACTTTTGACTGGGTGGACCGATTTCGATCAATTTTATTTTATATGAAAGGTTTTGCGTGTCATGTGGTACCATTTTAATTTAATTGAGATCTGACAAGTACTTTTAGAGTTATATCTAATAATGCGTATTTACTCGACTACTTTTTCGTCGACCTACGTTGTATTATACCGCATAACTTTTTACTCGGTGTACCGATTTTGATGATTCTTACTTTAATTGAAAGCTAATACTTGTCAGGTAGTCCTGTTTAAATTAGATCGAGATCTGATAACAAATTTTTGAGTAATCTTTAATAGCGCGTATTTACTTGACTATTTTTTCATCTTATTACGTTGTATTACTTGTCGATTTAATTGAAGTCGGTTTTTTTTCGTTTGCGAGCGAACACAATTATGTCATATATATTCGTTCCTCTTGATTCCGAAATCTATTTAAAATTGTTAAGTTGTAATTTTTAATTATTGTATTGTACAATGTTATGAATATTATTTAACTAGCTTCTGCGCGCAACTTCGTCCGCGTGGAATAGGACCAATTCTGTCATAGGTAGGTACATGGTGTGTGAAACTTTAACCGTTTACGCAGCGGAAGCTCTCAAAAGGAAAAATAACCCCGATTTTGAAACATTCTTCATTGGTGCGACGCTCCTATTGGTCTTAGCGTGATGATATATAGCCTATAGCCTTCCTCGATAAATGGGCTATCTAACACTGAAAGAATTTTTGAAATCGGATCAGTAGATCCTGAGATTAGCGCGTTCAAACAAACAAACAAACAAACAAACAATCAAACAAACAAACAAACTCCTCAGCTTTATTATATTAGTATAGATTAGTTATTATTTTCAATAACCTGTATATTGTCTTCATTACTGTACTTTCTTAGCCTGCTATGTAACATTAGTTCTTTACTATCACAGGTTGGCTGGAAGATATCTCTTCTAGAGATAAGTCCACCGTTATTAACTAAATATTTTGTATCTATACAAATAACTGTATGAAAATTTTAAGTGCAATAAAGAATATAATTAATTAAAACCTTTGTAGTAAGCTATAATAATTATGAACAACAACTTAATGAACTTATAATACGTACTTTTCCCTCGATTCGAAATAATAACAATATGAATTACATAAACTTTAAATTGTGTGGTCGAAATAACTTTACTGTAGTAAAAACCCATACGCAGATTGGACTCGATATTAAGTTACCCTAAACGAACCCTCCATCGGCCATCTCGTTCTTTGCCATCTGCGCCTCAACATACGCTTACCCTACAAAACACTTTACTTACTTCATAAGGTTTATTTTTAATTAACTTAAAAAGGAATATATGAAGACACTTACACCCTGCACGGCATGAAGTAGGTATCCGGACATGTAAAAAAAAATAATACATAATAAGAATCAATAAAATCATAAATGTTTTTGAGAAATTTATGTCTATTGGTCGAATATTTACAAATTAATCATAAATTTATCAATTTCGTGGTAAAAGTATAAATGATCGTCTTGCATTATTATATATGTATTTGACGACGCGTTGGCGAAGCGGTCACAGCACTGGCTGTTGCGCTGGTAGTCGCGGGTTCGATCCCCGCTTTGTACACATTCGACATTCAGACAGACAGCGGACAGACATTCGTATTGACCATATAATAATATGTAGATGTTTGTCGTGGTCTGGGTGTTTGTGCTTGTGTATTGTGTGTGTTTCCGGACCCCCGATACAGGAGAAAATCCTACTGGGGACCGTTTAGTGTGAAGCGTTTATTAATTTTTTATTAGATAATAGAAAATAAAGTAATATATTTAGATCAATTTCGTGTTAAAAGTATTACTGATAGCACCACATTTTTTTATACTAGATAATCCGAGTGATATCACCTGCATGACGTTGCTTGTGCTACGAAAAACTTGAAAATTGGCTACTAACAAGCAATTTTTAATATGTTAAAAGTATGAAACTATGAATATAGCAAAGGTTTTATTAGAACCAATTTTTTTTAACTAAAAGCGACAAAAATCAATTAAAAATATGTACGTGTAGTTAAATAATGCAGATAAAACAACGCGAGACAACTAGTATTATAATTGTATAAAGATTTTATAAGGATAATAAAAATTTACAGATTACTTCTTATACTCCTTGCTGAGTCACAGTCGAGTAAAACATCGACTTACCGTAAATGGATCCTGTAACAATGAAAAACACAATTATAAAAATGTTGCTACGTGTTTTATAACATAATTTAACAAATTTTAACATTAATCTTACCATAATTTATATTCACACAAATAAAATTTTAGTTCCATTTAAAAGTTAATATAAAATTGACACACATTAGTAAACAAAAGCATAACAATTGGGTAATCGTCCCACTATTTAGCATAATAGATCTGTTAACTTATAAAAGAGAAGGGATGGATCTTTAATTGTCTATACGTGGAATATAAATAGAATATTTATCGAAATACGAAGGTATTGTCGAGGTGCATTAGAGGCGGTGGCGGTTGCGGGTTCGATCCCCGCACACGACAACATTTGTATTGGCCATACAGATGTTTGCCGTGGTCTGGGTGTTTCTGCAGTCCTTGTGAGTCTTGGAGATTGGAGCAGCGTAGTGGATTAAGCTCTGATCCTTCTCCTACATGGGGAAAGAGGCCTATGCCCAGCAGTGGGATATTATAGGTTGAAGCAACATCATTATATAAGTACATTTTTACCGAACACAATAGTTATGTACTGTAATTACAAACAATACGTACAACAATACGTTATATGCATAAAATCTGTGTAGGTATGTACAAAGATGTAATGACTAAATTTCTTAAAAATACCTCAATAACACTACAATACAAAACTGTTTAATAAAACACGAACGTGGTAAACTGGTAACGTTACGTGACTAACGCGTTCATATCAAGAAATTAAAAAATAGAAATTGCATTTTAAGTAACCAAAGCGGATTGAAAACAAGCGATTCGTCTCAAAGTTACCAACGCGAAAATGTAAAAAACGACCGAATAGCGAAACGAAAAAAAATTATAGGGACATTAGCACTACCTCTCCCCATCGGAATAAAACAAAAAAGCACGTTTAACCATTAAACTCTGAGCACCATAACGTACGTCTCGCTGGATCGCCTACTAAAACTGTTAAAAAAAGCACCGACAAAAAGTCACTCATTCCCATGAAACTTATTCGCTTTTAATACAACCATAATCTCGGTTACGATGTATATGGAAAATATGTAATGTGGTTAATAGGCTCCGACGTAGCTTCCTCAGCGGTCGAACCGATTTCGCCATAATACCTTTAATAATCCCATCATCTCTGCCGCATGCTTGCGATGTAATGACCGCTATTGACGCCAATAACGTCGGTAATTCACCTTAATTCAATAAATCTATTTGAGTTCCGGTCGTGATCGTTTTAATATAATATAATCAATTTACAAATTGAACGTATAAAAATTATCGTAAATTTTTAAACGGGACTCGAAAACGTTATCGCTCGTTTCGAATCGTTAATATTTAATACGAACTAAAATAAATAAACGAAAAGGAAATCCGAACGATTAATCTCAATCATAAAATCACGGAACAGTAAATAATTAGTCATCAGATGTCGTTACGAGTAATGCGTGTCGCCCGTGTAAATGATACTTTAGTTTGAATATGAGCGTGGTGAATGAGGATTTCTAAAATAAGAGGTAATTTATTACAGAGAGCGCGGTGCAGGCAGTGACGCAAACATTCGTCGACAGTTATTAAGCGTTAGAACACTGCATCAAAATGAAGCGAACTCGATATACACGGAGATATCGTATCTTTCGCGTGTGGCGTCCATTCGAAACTAGTTCATACATCAACCTGTTGACAAATAACTTCTCATTATTCTTTCGGCCGCTCCAGCTCCGATACTGTCGTCCTCGATATTAACCGTCGAATTGACTTTCGACGCATATCGATAATCTCAATATCGTTGTTGATAGATCGCTGGCGCGTAAACGTATAAAAAAACGAACGTGAAGCCATTGTGATTTGGACGTTTTAATCTCGCATTAATGGCTCATAATTACGTCGTGTACGGATCGGGCAGATAATTGTTTTTATTTTTTTGTTCGGCGACTAAACTTTGTGAATTTAATTGCGTGCCTGTTAGCGCGCACCCCGAGGACGTGTCGTTAATAGTGCGTTGTCTCTTCATTTTGTTCGAACGTTCACTGACTCTGTTATTTCGGAGCGACTAATAAATTGCGCGATGACAGGTGTCAGCTGCTCAAACGCCTCTGCACTCTTGCGTCCATGTCTCATTCCTCACGTTCTACTCCTAAATTCTCTTATTTTATCAACGCTACGTTCAATTTTCGTTTCGTTCTCGCGCAATTCTATTTGTTTGCGTTAGCGTTATAGCTGCAACGCTGTGATTCTGGTTCGCGTTAAGTTTCTCGACTTTTCGCCTCACGTTTTCTGCAAAACGTGTCCAGTAAAAAAAAAAAAGTTCAATAACACGAAACGAGGATCATTATTTTAATATATTTATGTCGCCTTTGGCATTTTACTTCGTCTATCGTGTTTACAATAAATCGATTTCATTACACGTTGTGCGTTTGAAAAATGAACGGTCGTTCAATTGATTAGACGCTACCCCATTCAGTATAATTTATATTTCGTACCGACGTTTATTACGTATATTACAAGGAGTCATGTTTCAGTAGGAGCGTCGCGTGTCGCGAAACGGCTTTGAAAAGAATTCAAATATTTCATTGATATTTGTGTAAGACAAAAGAGACGATAAATGCATCGGGTAGTTTATGCGGTTATAAATAAAACGAGCGCACGGGTAAGACCTAAAGAAGATTTATACGAGCCGAAGACGGGAAGCGGTTGACAATTGGCTCGACATAGCTGCTCTTTGATTGACACTCCCGACTCAATCCTCACGCACTGACGTCGTAAATATTTATGCAATTAGGTTCGTCTCAAACACAACTAGTTAATTAGATGCGACATATAATTTATGCGATCGTAGCTATTCGGATGTGGCAAAGTAAACGCTTAGCGACGTCGAGATCGATACTGACGGATCGCAATCAGAAGATAACCTCGACGTCACAAATATAGAGGACGTAAACGATTAAACATTTCCGAGATAAACGATCTGTTTCCTTAAAAAAGAACAAAAAGTTTCGATATAAATCAAAAGATATATACGTATTTCTTTTTACTATCGTTAATTACAGAAGGGTAATATATAAATAAAGGAGTCGCCCATTGACGCGGCCCGAGGCGAACGCTGCGGCGCGCCGTGTCGCTACAAGAAAATGCACTTATGTGCCGACCTGTGAAAAACTGTTTTCGACCGCTGTCGTCCGTTAGTTGAGCCAAGAACTGAGCTTAGAGTCATCGCCTCTAGAGGTTACGAATGTAACCGATGTCAGGTACGTTGGTTATTCAATAAATACGGCGCCGAGGAACAATAAGTGTTCTTGCAACGTGTTTTATACTCGTTTTAGTCGTGACAGTACTTTGGAGGTTTGTAGATATATTTGTAGATAGGTAGCGTGTGGTTTTTAATGTTGGAAATAAATGCGTGATCGGGCACAACACATAGATACCTACTGATACAAATGTTACCTAGTATAAATGTAAGGTAACGCTCACGTCAGTAAATCTTAAATAATAAATAAATATTTACACAACAACACACACGGTCGTCTGTTCCTATTGTAAGCAACTTAATGCTTGTGTTACAGGTAACAGCCGACTGGTCTAGCTACATTTTTTTATTTTTTTCGATAAACATACTTATAAATAATACATTTATACATATATAAATAAATATATATATTACACCCAGGCTCGGGGTGGGAATCGAACCCACAACCCCCGGAGCAGAAAGCATTGTCACTACAAACTGCGCCAACGGGCTAGTCAAAATATTGTATTGCAAGTTTGAGTTTGAATCGCCTAGAGAAGAAAAGTGTCATCTGCGTAAAATAATATTTAACAATTACTACTTCTAACCAGTAAAAATAAAAGAATTATCGTTTCAGACAAACTGCTAGATATATTATGTACCTACTAGCTGACCCGGCGAACTTCGTATCCCCTAACAGTTGATTTTTTTTTTATTATTATCTTTCCCAGAATCCCTCCACTAACACTTAAACTTTATGATATGGTATTAAAGTTCAAATTGACTTTTAAGTATTATTACGAATCTTTTGTATGGAAATATAGAAAAGTGTAGTTTTGAAACTTTTTCAGGCAATTTTTTAAATTTTTCTTTCCGTAACAACAATCCTTGTACTTCAAGGAATATTATAAAAAAAGAAATAGCGAAATCGGTTCAGCTGCTCTCGAGATTTGCGCTTAGCAACACATTCAGCGATTCATTTTTATATATATAGAGATAGAGATATATACATATGCGCAAACTCGCCGATTTCAATCTCGTAATCAAGATACCTACCAATTATCTCGAACAACTAAAACGAAGACGATACTATACAAATACGACCGAATACTACCGAACGGAGCGCTCCTCATTTATTCGATCAAATATTCGATCCATAAACCCGTCAGCGGACGCATAAAAACAAACAGAAGTCGGATTATTAATACAAATAAATTGTCCGAGAGGGAATGAATATCGATAAATTGAAAAGGTAAAACATATCATCGATTATAAGCAGCTGGCGGGCATTATGCAAAACGGAACAATTCAATGGCGGTAGCGGGTAGGTAATTGAAAACTATGGCCCGGCGATACGGCCCTTCCGCGCGTTACCTGTTAACCCTTTTTCACTAACGTTCCGTACTAAATTAATTTTATTTTGTCAATTTTTATGCTTTCAAATGATTTTGAAACTATTTTATAACTCGCGTGTATATCGCTTAACAGATGTACTTGAATAGTGTATTATATGTATATGTAGGGACTATTTTATTTCTTCCTCGTCAATATTTTACATTGAAATAAACGTTGTGACATGCCTTATTGGACAATAAACTTTTATTTTTATGTGAGTATTAAATAATTAACTACACGTCTACCGTGGATTAGCCCTAATTTCTTCTTATGGTTATTCGAAGTCTATAATTTAACGGTTATATTTTAGACTCTAATCGTAGGACCTGACTCGCTCTATAAATATATTTATATTTTAAAATCAGACAATTAAATTCTAAAACTTTTGTTTGACTTATAATTTAAAAAAATCATTTATATAATATAAACATCATAACCATTTACCGCATAATTGTATCCGCATTATTACCTTTTCACATACAATACGAAACATGAGTGAGAGTTTTCGTCTCGACCGTAAACTTCGCAATTTACATAAATCTAAAACTTCTTGACAAAGGCCTTATTAAAATCTCGGAAAGAACTTTAATTTGACTTGGCAGCAGAATCATTAATCTTTGAGGCGCAACTTGTAACTTTAACACTAACAATATCTCGAGTTAATATTTTGATGATAAATCTAAAGATACTTTTCTGATTTTATAGGTTCTCTTATTAATTTAATTAACTTATGAATTTGTTTAAATTTTCGTGTTTTAGAATTTACAACAGAGGAATATCTATATATTTAAAAATGAATCGCTGAATGTGTTGCTAAGCGCAAATCTCGAGAGCAGCTGAACCGATTTCGCTAATTCTTTGTTTTATAATATTCCTTGAAGTACGAAGATGGTTCTTACGGAGAGAAAAATTTTAAAAATTTCCTGAAAAAGACTAAAAACAAAAAATGTCTATATTCCCATACAAAGGATTCGTTATAATACTTAAAAGTCAATTTGAACTTAAATACCAAACCATAAAGTTTAAGTGTTAATGGAGGGGTTCCGGGAAGGCAAAACAATTGAGTGACGTTAGTATCGTATAAAGCTAGCTCTAGATCAGTGTTCCGCAAACTTTTTGTGTTCAAGGTACACCTAGGAATAGGAAAATATTTTGGAGGTACACCACAATTGAAAAATCATTTTTTAAGTAACATTAACATACATTTATTTATTAATCATTGAAACAATATTTATTATTAATCAATAAACGTAAAGTTTATTTTTCTGAGGCACACCAACAAACGACCACGGCACACCAGTGTGCCGCGGTACACCCTTTGCGGAACACTGCTTTAGATGACCCGGTGTCCCGAATAGCAGAATAAGTATTTAAAAAATATATTAAAAATTAAAGAATCGACTGTTAGGCGGTACGAAGTTCGCCGGATCAGCTAGTAAAATAATATTAGCTAGTAAATAGTATTGTTCCTACGGTGTTCTTTTTTGAAATAATAATCCTTTTAACTGTAATGTCTTTATTAACAATGGCTTGGATATTATTCAGTGCCAGGTCAGGCTCAGGGCAGATAGCCGGATGTGTTAGTACATTTGTACTATTGCTAATTACGACTAAGCGAATATTAATATTAAATAAAATATATATTTTAAATAAATTTCGATAGACGGAAGTTTGTTGTGGTCTGGGCGTTTGTGCTGCTTTTTTTGCCCCGCGACACAGTTCACATCTTACTAGGAGCTGTTGAGTGTTAAACGTTAAAAGTACATATCTATTGTATTTTAACCCTTAACTACCTACCTGGAGTCTTCCAGACTCCATCAAGGTTATTTTTGTTCATAATTTCGCAACTAGACATTTTTGTACTTTGCGCGTCTGTGTACCTTTTCCCCGCTACCTGCAGTACCACACCTGCGCTTATCGGGGTCATAAGCGCGCGCGCTGCGTTTTGGTGAGTAAAAATATTTTTGACGGAGTCTGAGAGACTCCTGGTAGGTAGTTACGTAACTTTTTCATGAAGTGATTTTTTGTTTTAGTTGAAAATGGCGACTAGCGATAAAATTATTGATCATTGGTTGGAGGAAGAGCTTTTTTCAAATGAAGATGATGTTTTGGACAGTAATTGCAGTGATGTAGAAGTAGATCTCGACGAAAGTCATGTACTGACCTGCGATTCCGCATCAAATTTAGAAATAGAAGGTGATGATGAAGCCGATCTAGTATCATCATCATCATCATTTCAGCCTATCGCAGTCCACTGCTGGACATAGGCCTCCACAAGAACTCATGTTTTTTGCCCATAGTCACCACGCTGGGCAGGCGGGTTGGTAACCGCAGGGCTGGCTTTGTCTCACCAAAGACGCTGCTTCCCGTCTTCGGTTTATGTATTTCAAAGCCAGCAGTTGGATGGTATCCCATCGGTCGGCTTTTTAAGTTCCAAGCCCCAAGGTGGTAGTGAAACTATGTTATCCCTTAGTCGCCTCTTACGACACCCAAAAGAAGAGAGGGGGAGGCTATACCTATTCTTTGCCGTAGCCACACAGCAGATCTAGTATACTATAAGAAAATACTGTTTTATATGTAATTCCAAAAAGAAGCGGAAGACCCAATTTATGTTTCAGGTGCAAAAATCCTATTTGTCTGGAGTGTTCTCACATTGTGTGTTTATGCTGCCGTGAAAAATCATAACCACCAACCATCATCTTCAACCTTTGCAATTTTATAAAAATGTTGCAATTTTGAAGAAAATTTGTTTTTTGCTAAGTTTGTTCATTACTATACCTTGGAAAATTTATGACTAAAGTTAATATATTTTTTAAATTTTAGTAATTGGTCTCATTTTATTAAAATATTAAATATTTTTAATTTTTTCCGAATTCAAGAAAGAAACTGAGTTTTTAGAATAAGTAATGCAAATGTTACAAAGTTTTATAATTTAATTATAAATAAACGAATATATTAATAACGTTTTTGATTTTAATTTCTGACCTCAAGTCATAGTTTTTGTTTGTAGGGCTTCAAAATGCAGGAGTCTGAGAGACTCCTAGTAGGTAGTTGTGTGACTGAAAAGAGAGGTAGGTAGCTAAGGGTTAATTGTATAACATTTATATGTACCAGACAATAGCATCGACTTATGCTGCCTAGATGACATACGCGGCATTATCCAACTTAGCTTTCCTCAATAAACGATTAATCAAAAAAAAACAAAAAAACAATGAATCTCAATGTCCTTAAAATTAGTACGTGTTAACAAAACGAACTCTTAATCTTGTTTAATATGTTAATATTTTTTATACAAATAGGTCAGCAAACGTTCGCGCACATATTTTGTAATATCAGCTAAGTATAACCAACCTTTATGCTCATTTTCCTCCGGATTTATTGAGGCTTTCTGGTGTAATTGTGTAACAAATATTCATCCATTCATGACAGTATATAAGTTACGTTATTATTATCAAACGTTGGCATTTTGTAATAAGATTTCAGTAATACCAAAATATAAAGAATAACTTAAACTCCCAATCTAAATCCACAGAACATCCATACATCAATTAAATAGCAGACAGTAGTTACCCTTTCGTATTAATACAAACAATTAAAACGATACAGAAAAGTACCCCGCGACGTAATTAATGCAAATTAACCACGTATCGTAATAGATGAGACAGTTTTGTTTACCCCAACTGTTGTTAATTTTATGTAATCAATTGATTGTCGCTGTTAACCCGATATGGAGCGTCTGAGCGTAAATCTTTCCAAGGACACGCCCCTTAGGGCTAGATATCCGACGTTGCTTTATTCGAATTAATTAACCATTTTTTTTTTAACAACTAGGTCGGCAAATAAGCGTATGACTCGCCTGATGGTAAGCGATTACCGTAGCTTATAGACGCCTGCGACACCAGAAGCATCGCAAACGCGTTGCCGACTTTACCCTCAATCCCCCCGAGGAGCTCTGGTCACCTTACTCACCACAGGAATAAAAAAACTAAAGCAGTATTATTTAGCTGTTATCTTCTGTAATTTAGTGGTACTTTCCCAGTCGGACTGCTCCAGATTTTGAGCAGGATATTTTCTGCTGTGCCCTACATCCGTTATAAACATTACGGTATGACGTATCATAACTTATGTTCCCGATTTGATGCATCGTAGCGTGTTTTTATAAAGCCTTTGTGGCCATTTATCGTTGAATTGTTTGCATTTTATTGAGGCGGGAATTGCAGCAACTATTCTGCTCAAAATCTGGAGCAGCCCGACTGGGGAAGTACCCTCACTCAATCATACAGAATATCACAGCCAATTAATAACGCTCTCAAATTCAACTCGAGTAGTATTGCGTTCCTATGATAAGTAATTGTTAATTACTCTGAGCTCATAAGAGGGTCAGGGGTAAAGTTGGTTGTTCTGTTGACATAGTTGTCTATAAGCTACTGTAACCACTTGTCATCAAGTATGTGCGCTTGTTTGACACACTAGTATAAGAAGAGGTTCCTTGCGGATAACGCAGCTTTTTAAAGTTGAAGAAATTATTTTAATCTATTCAGTATTAAGTATAGGTTATTGAGTTTCTTAAAAATAATAACATAATTTTAATTTTTTTTTTAAAAGAAATATTAAAGTTAGTACGTACTTGTATTTACTTTTAAATTATAGACTATAGACATAAAACTGATATTGTTACGTTTAACATCAATTATTTATTTATTTAAAAATTTGCAAAACACATAAAATTTACGATTTAAATTATATGTAGGATAAAGCCGCAAATCGTTTTTCTATCAGAAAATCAAAAATAAACATTGCATAAACTGCATCCTATTAAGTTTTATTTGTTTAGTTTTAATTGATATACCGTATCTCAGTCTCGGTCATAATAACTTTTGTATTCACAACATAATCGTTTATTGGACCTTCGGTTTAGCAAATAAAAATAAAATCGTGATAGTGGTTATCTTTCATCTCGCTTGTCTTTGCATTTGCTTAAACAAATAGAGGCTTCGTCGGGTAGGCAGGTCCTAATTAAAAACTATATTCCGACGTCGTATACAACGCAAATGGCGGCACGGAGCCTGCGCCCGGCCCGGCAACCTCCCGCTCGATTAGCGTAAATATTAACTTCACTGTATCTTAGAATGCGATTATTCAACTATTTTTACCTAGTTTTTATATGTTCATATATACCTAGGTATTTTAAATGTAACTTTTATAAAAACCTTGACCTGCCAATAATGAACACAAAACAGAAGAATTATACAATTTCGCATTAATGCATTTCAGTGATTTCAATTTTTATAGATATGCATATGATTTCCCATCAACATTAAATACGTAACGGTTTGTACCGTAAGTCACTCCTTTAGTTAGTAATAGACGTAACGCTCCACGCTCGGTCAACGAAACAATTAAAACTCGACGGGCTAACGAGATAACAAACCCGTGATATTTCATTCATAATCAGAAGTCAATTAAATAACAAATTACAAATAGAATTAAACAACATAAAAATAATTACAAACAGTATCGAATTGAATGTCCGGTCGGCGGGTAATTAGAAACAATTTGAGATGCTGAAATATTGATGGGAGATGGCATCCGAGCCTTGTTTATACTGCCCTGCCCACCTCGTACTAAAAATGAGATCATATCTTTTATATTATAATGGGTTTCCGCGGCGGCACCTCGCCGGATAATTGTATGGAACACGACGTTGAGCCGCGGTTTCGCTTCAATTGTTTCTGAGACTGTACGTTTTATATTAATTAAGTTTTTTTTAATGGAGTTATTGTTCGAGGTGATTCTTACGTTATAATGATTACTTGTAACTTTTTATAAATTCGATGACAATATTTTCATTGTCGTAAAACTGTTCTAGTGTGTGTTGATTAAGTGGTGACAAATGTTCAATTACCGCTGGTCGCGGTTACGGCTACCGTTCTTCAAGTACCTAGTCAAGAGAAAATAAGCGTTAAGTATGTTGTATTACGTACGAACAAATAAATTACAGAAAAAAAAAATCACATGAATTATTATTATTTTTTTAATTATAAAGACAAACACAGAAACAAATTCATTACACACACAGAGACAAATAAATATTTTCCTCTTACAACGCTATCAATATATCTATATAAATATTATCAGTAGGTATTTATAGATGCAACGATTTAAGACCAATATAATATAGGGACGCGGCACCGCCCGCTTGATAAGGCTTAAATCAACACTCGGAATTACGTTTGAGACACATTTCATTACGGATACTAGTGATTAAGTGGAGCCATTCATATTGCGACTGTCGTGTCGATATAACTCATCTTGATGTGTGTCTTATCGTAAATTTTGATTGTGTGACTATCGCGCAATAGTTATCATCAAAACTGAACGATGGTGTAGGTTCGATGTTGCAATGATTAGTCCAAAAAAATGACAGCTATGTTTTATATGATCAAATCTATTTTATTTATTTATATTAAAATAATCAATACATATTATAAAACAAAGTCGCTTCCCGCTGTTTGTCTGTCTGTATGTATGCTTAGATCTTAAAAACTACGCAACGGATTATGATGCAGTTTTTGTAATAGATAGAGTGATTCAAGGGGAAGGTTTATATGTAGGTATAATACATGCATAATATAGTAGAGAAACACTGATCATTTTTGCAACCGTGCGAAGCCGGGGCGGGTCGCTAGTATACTACATTATTTTTAATTTGGAATAAACGACCCATGTGTACATTTACAACTGTACACATAGTTTTACAAGGCAAAGATTCTATATTACTGTAAATTTAAATAAAACCATGTTAGATTCGATAGTTAAAAGTTCATTTGACAGCGTCGTTCGTTTACAAGAGTGATAGTGAAATAGAGCTTAATTACAAAAATTTGTTGAAATTAGGAAATGCAATCTTGTACTTGCGATTTTTCTTCATGGACAGTTCTAATGTTATTGTATTATTTTAATGGTTGACAAGTTATGAATAAAAAATCCAAATTGTTTCAGATTTTGATTTGCGACAGTATTTTAAACCGTATGTGAGTGAAGTTCGTGCGACTGTCTTACCGTAAATAGCCTTAACTATACCCGGTACCCGCTCTCTGGTATCGCTCTTCACCGGAACCAGCTCGATACGTTGCCTACAGTCTTACGTTGTATGTTAACTTTACATTTAAGCTTTATATTTTAATTTCGAATTACATTAGTCATTAGCACAAGAAGCTAAAGACCCTGAGCCTGAAAAAAAATTATTAAATTTTCTTTTATTAAATTCAGACAATAATAGGAATATAAAAATATTGTTTACGTGGTATTCTAGAAAATTTAAGACAACGATTAATTGAGTTAGAAGTTTTAGGCATATAGAAAAGTAAAAAAATATCATCAGCATTTAAATCGAATGTTGCCAGAAGGCACTTCTAAGTTACAATAAAAATCTGACATTGTTTTCGACGCATTCCTCGATCGACAAATTCGATATCGTACACCTCAAAGTTCATCCATTGTTGTTGATGAATCGAAGAGACGACATTTGAATCGATATTTGTCGAGAACTGACAGACGCGTGTCAAAGCCTATGCCTTATAATACGATGTGAGTAAAATTGCCGTTCGATATTTAAATTTCAAAGCACGTTCCATTTTAGTAACGACGGATTTGACTAGCAAATTTTTCAAGGTTAGACGGAAAATTTACTCGTCAAATCCGAAAATTGGACAAACTTCGTCCAACAAAAATAAAAAAAAAAACAATCGATATCTGAATAAATCAAGCAAATTTTTTGATTAAAATTGTATTGCATTCACAAACTGTTCTTACAGTATGCTCATTGGCGTTCCCGCTAAACTCTGGACAAGACAATTCGTTTTAAAATTTGATTAATTAAAACTTCATTGAAAAAGTTCTCAAAGAAAGGGGTCCGGAGTATTCTTTTGTATCTTATAAAACGTAAAGTTTTTCAGTAAAACAACGCTCCGAAACTGCGGTTAAAACACAAAAGTTCCACGATACACGCCGCGGGCGCGGAGATCATGAACGATAATTCTTATAAAGTTTAATCTTTTCAGTAAATAGATAAAAGGGTTCTATCTAAAAAGAATTCGATAATACTTTGAGGATTCTGAATATTCATTTCTTTTCCGCATAACGTACCTGCGCACTCACTAAGATCCTGTTACAACTAAAAGTAACCGTGTATTTGTCGGTCTGTCTAACGTTAAATATTTAAAAATATTTTTTAAGCCCTGACATTTTTCTGAAAATGGAAGCATTTGTGCTTACACCGCATATGTCCATTTTTTTACTAGACAGGTAGATTCATTGAAACCCCAGTTCGAAATTAGTGCAGTAAACATGAAAGTAAGCTTAGTTGTTTATTCCACGCAAACATGCATACCTAACTTAAATCTCGAAAACCAGAATAGGTTACTTTCACCCAGAGAAAGAAATCTTTAGGATTTTATAGAGAACGTAACACTTCCCAGCACCCTTATTTTTGTAAGTACATTTTAATATAAATCGGGTTGGCAAGACGCTTGTGACCCTCCCTTGTATTGTTGGCCTTCACAGCTACAGTAACCGCAGGTAGTATCAAACTCAACTTCTTATTATATTTAAAAAAATGATCCAGAACTCAGTTTGCTTCAAACAGACATTTCCATCACGATCACGATCACGATTCAGCCTGTAATATCCTACTGTTGGGCATAGGCCTCTTCCCCATGTAAGGAGAAGGATCGGAGCTTAATCCACAACGCTGCTCCAATGCGGGTTGGCGGATATATTCCCTACTATGAGTAACGATCGCTATCAGGTGTACATGATAACAACCGGGACCGACGGCTTAACGTGCTCTCCGAGGCACGGTGGGGAGACCCACAAGGACTGCACAAACATTCCATTTCCATGACAATGATAATTTTTATTAATTATTAAAAATATATTATTTAATACAATAAATGCATTCACAATCTAAGTAAATTCAAGAGTGTTCGTTCACAATATTGAACGCATTTCGGTTCTTCGAGCCGGAACCTCGGGAGATTAGCTAACAATGGACCGAGATGACAAAACAATGGAGTGGCTTGTTCGGAAATTATTAAAATTCTATACTAATACTGTCTTCAAAACGATGTTATGTCTAATATTGTATGAAATAACAGTTACTAATAAAAAAAATTCAAAAATTTCTGAACATTTATTTTTAACAAACATTTGACAACCACTCTGGTTTATTGAGACATGCTGGCGTCGAAACACCGACTGTCGCGGGTTCGATCCCCGCTCGGGATAGATTATTTGAATATTTATTTTCGGTCTATGTGCCTGTCTTTGTAGGTCTCTTTTCGAAACTAGGCGTACGCTGGCGTACACGTGGTGATAAGACAGCCACCATAAATGTCAACAAAAGCAACCATAATTCTTGGTCACGTCTTAAAACAAGGCGGTATTTAACCAATCAATTACAACACTAAGATACTTATCTACATATTAACTATCTCATCAACGAGATTATAATCACACTTACACATCTCAGATATCTGTTTCACTCATACATAAGAACTAATAGATAGCGTTAACACATATATGTACTCGAAGTACGTGTACTTGTGCTTAATGCAGAAACGCTGTATATACATAATTATATCTATATTTGTACATTCAGAACAATGAGTTAAGATAATTCGAAATGGTATCATACGTGTGCCATGTGCTGTTATTTTACTACTAGCAGTTCTCGTGGCATCTTTCGGGATTGTCATCTCTTTCACTAAAACGATTAAACGAACACCAGTCGTACAGTACAGTGAGTCGTACTTTCAAAGATTTCCTTACATTTCAGATTTCAAATTATGTGGATCTAATTATGAAGGCTAAAAAAGGACTGTCTTGGATTGGAGATAAGATACCCATTCTATATATATCGATATATCTAGCCCATTGTATCAACTCAAATCTCGCTTGTTTTGTTTAAAATAATTTGGTGCTTTTGACGTATTAACTTGTCGATTGATACATTTTTCCAGGTTAAATTTTTCTACTTGTCAGTTTTTTGCTATTGCAAAAGCCGTCTCGATTACGATGTCAGCTCACGACTAATGTTTGTAGAAGTTATACAGAATGTTTGTGTGTTTTTACAATACTACACACGGATTATAACTAAATAAGGGTTCATTGTTACTAATATTTGTTAGGACACACCGCATGCCACTTCAGCTAACCCCCGCTCCGTGTCCTTGCCGTAATGAGGCCGGCGTACCGCGAATTCGGTACCGCCGTGGGCGAATTCCCGATGCTCGCACCTACCGCTGCAAGCGGCCTTTGCCAATTAGCTTTAAAATAATGTACTTGTTTTATATTTCCTCGAGTGCGGCCTGTTCATCCCCGTACGCCCGGGGAGGTCGTGCCACTCTGCCCCGGTGCCCTCCCGCTTAAACTCAGGAGTACCGAGCACGTAATATAATTACAAAGGGACACGCTCGTACTTCGGTTACGTTTTGTGTGTAAAATGATCCCCATAATAATCTAGTGGAAGCGTTCATTAGACTGCCGTATTGTCCGGGGTCGCGGCCATTGTTTGCTTAACGATGTCGGGACTTTCATTTACATCGTTATTAACTTATTGTATAAACATCTTGGCTAATTTAAGTGGACCGTTTATCGAGAAAGTTTACCGTACGGACTTAGTACGATATGGGACACGACAATAGCGTCAAACGTTTTTATCGTTCCGATAAATTTCCCCAGCCATAAAACACTATTCCGTTTACCGAACGGCAAACACGTCGCTATACGATACACTTATAATACGCATTAAACGCCTCGAGCCTATTTGGACTACAAATAACACGACCGCTCGGAAGATTTAAGTAAGCCCGAATAAATAATCAATTTAGCCCGGCCCGCGTGGCTCCTGATAGATGGCCACAATAGCGAGAGGATGATACATACGACGTGCTGAGACGATAAATATTCCGAGACAAATGCTCGGAACGTCTCCGGAGAGTTGCGGTGACACTAAATTTAAAAGCATCGATTGTACAGAAATAACCGAAACACGGCTAAGATCTTTCGAAAACAAATCGCGTATCGGCCGTTCGACGACAATCGTGATTGAGTGCGCAAGTGAACGTCACTAATATAAACAAATTAATAGGGTGCCAGTGTCGGTCTACCCGCGGCGGCGCGTGTAATTCGGGCCGCTCGACGCCGCTGCGGATGAGCGACAGCGTCGCGGCGCGGACAAAAAATGTTTTCAGTTTGACGAGCCAGCTGTAAATCAGGAGTTACTACTCTTTCAATTTTATAACGCACGTATCCTGTCCCCGTCACGATTATTATAAAGGAAACATATATCTCGTAATAATTTTTATGAATTCGAGTCATATTTTATTACTCTTGATAGTTTTTTATCGTTTTATTGTGTCGAATAACGTTTTGTGTTTATTTTTATGCAACCGACTTTTAGTCTCCATTATCTACGCCCATTAACGTGTTACATGTGTTTGGGGGCGCCTTATCAGAACGGGGGCAATTTTAAGAATGAACGTGCCTATAAATAAAGGAGTCTTTACATTAATTATGAGCTTAATTATGTTTGAATCCCTTTGATTTACAAGCCGCTCATTGCCGCCGCAAACGAATTGTAGTGGCTTAACCGAGTCTCGCTGCCTACGCTCCGTGGTTATAATTATTTTTGTCTCGACTATACCGAACAACGGATATAGACGGAGATGAAAGTGAATTTAGACGTGACGACGCCTGTACCATTTGCAAGGATTAGCTCGGAGCGTTCGAAAAAACACGTGTCGTCTAGTGCTCTCAGGAGCTGATACGTGTACACGTGCGAACGACGGTTCAGATCGCGTACGACGGTAGATTGCCATGTGTTCCATTTTTAAATTACGAACATACAGCCATCGATGCCGAACTTCCGAAAACGACGCTTCGAATATTAAATGATTTTCTAATTTCGAATTATATAGATGTATTTGAATAACATGATAATGTTTTGTGAATAGCAGACGTTAAAATATATGGGAAACACATCGGAAACGCGGGTTGTTCCGTGGATCGCCGGCGGCGGGCGCGTGTACGCCGCGAGTGTCGTACGAGTATGAGTACGATACGCCCTCGATATACCGCAATGTTACACAAAATTCACTTTTATTTATAATTTTCACTATCTCACTTACGATATTTATTATTTATTCCAATAACATTTTTACTAACAAAGACGTCCTTAATCGAACTAGCCGCACAACATTTACGTCATCTAAGAAACAATTAACCTAAGGCAGTACAAGAGATTACGGCCGAGTAGGTGGGTAGTACACCGAACGTACAGACTACCGTCGAACATCGATCACGAATATGAGACTTGCGCCTGAATGCGCCAAGGACAATCGGCTCCTACCCGTGCCAGTATTTAGAAACAATAGCTGCATACTGCAATTAGTTTGGCGGATAGATGCCGGCCGAATGTGTCGTAAATCTAACCTCAGGCCGTACGGGCCGCATGGAGCCCTCGGTAATTAATGTGCCGCGGTGAACGGGCTCCGGTAGTCGGGTAGTCGGCTTGCGTATATTTTGCACCCATCTCCCAACGTACATACACATAACAATGATGCTCGATTCTGGCAAATTAAAACTCGACGCCTAAACACGCTGTCGGAGTATTTCGGGTCGGGTTAATTGGGTATCCTTTACGATTTCCTACGGTTTATGTAAATGTGTTCGCTAAATTGAAGTACAATAAAACTTTACATTTATTTTCGTATTGCTTTATCAAGACAATTTTTTTTTTGTACTACATGTGTATGTCTTTTAAAGTGAAACTTTTATTACATCGTCTCAAACTTTTTCGTGTGCGTGTTGCATGTCGCGTGATGGTCGGCCATCTCGTATCATTTCCTAGAACTAAGACACCAATGACAACATACAGCTGATGTAAGTTACCTATTAAAACATAGTTAGATGGTGTGCAAAGAATATTTAAAAACTTTCACTTTTACCGTGGTTTCATAAAACCACACAGAGGTTTTTATTCTTTGTGCTAATGCATAATAAATAGAGTATGTATGATGCCTAACACGGGCTATGTTTATTTATACACGCGTATTACAGTCCTAAACATGACGATAGCTATTCAAATTATAACAGGAAGATATTTAATTATTTGAAATACATATACGAACATACATGCATATATACATACGATACATTTTACATACATTAGTAACAATTTTCTGATCGTAAATATTATACCTACATTTAATAAAATATAATAATATCACAAAATTTAGGAATTCAAAAAATAGCGCATTTTTACTTTTAGGAATAGAAAACCTTATTCTGCAATTTCCAAAAGCTGAATTTTAAAGTTAATCTGATATTTATGAAACAACGTTTAAGTCAAATCTTAATATATAAAAATTACGCGTCACGTTGTTTGTCCGCGATGGACTCCTAAACTACTTAAACGATTTTAATCAAATTTGCACACCGTGTGCAGTTTGATCCAACTTGAAAGATTGGCTATATTTTATTTCGATATATATAATTATTATATTCAAGAAAACAAAAATATGGCGGTACGAAGTTCGCCAGGTCGGTTAGTTAGTAATAAAATTAAGAAGATTTTTTGATCATCCGAAGATAATTAAGATGCAATAGCTTTTTACAGTGTTTTCGGGTCAGATATAACGCTAATACAGTGCTAGGCTGGATTATATCATGGTAGTCTGTCATGCGATCGACAATAGTTCGTTGTGACGTTCCATCCGCCCTTATTATCCCTTCCTTGGTGAATTTTAAGCAGTTCATGTTCAGCGATAACAAAACCGACTTTATATCAATAACTTCAGTTATCGCTCCTTCGTTGTTGCTTACAATTGCATCTATATTTATGCTAATCGCGAAACTGGCACTCCACATCTCCTTACTAGATATTATATTGCTAAATTTGTTATGTAATACGAGTATAACTTTATTATTAACTAGCTTCTGCGCGCGACTTCGTCGGCGTGGACTCCGCTCCTATTGGTCTTAGCGTGATGATATATAGCCTATAGCCTTCCTCGATAAATGGGCTACCTAACACTGAAAGAATTTTTCAAATCGGACCAGTAGATCCTGAGATTAGCGCGTTCAAACAAACAAACAAACAAACTCTTCAGCTTTATTATATTAGTATAGATATAACTATTAATAACAAAACACGAGTTTTTAATAATTTAATAAAATGTCATTAAATCTATAACAAAAACATTGCATGACATTATACGAGTATGTTATTAGTAATCTTCTATCTTCTTATATATAAATAAAAATGAATGTTGCTAAGCGCATAACTCGAGAGTGGCTCGACCAATTAGGCTAATTTATTTTTTTGTATGTTCCTTAAGGCCCACGGAGGGTTTTAATACTACAAAAAAATAAAAATAAAATTAACCATTTGAAAAATTATTTTTGTGTTGGGTAGTTCATTTCCTGAAAAAGTTTATAGACTATATAATATTTTGGTGCCAAATTTACGCGGGTGAAACCATGGGGCTCAGCTAGTTTGAGATAAAAAATTTATGGGTGATGTGTGAAATAAATAATATTTTATTTCATTACATAAAAATTAAAGACCGATTGGTCAAATAATGCACCACAAGCAGTCGCGGGTTCAATATTCTCAAGTAGTATACAGCACTGCAATTTTTGCTGCAGCTTTGCATAGGCTATGCAGATGTTTATTAAAGTTTGAAAATTTATTAATGATTGTTGTTTTTTTTTGTAAGAGTAAATGCAGCAGTAGTGGTAGCTTCACATTGAAAATAATATATTTTTAGAGTATATATGTAGATACTTATAATAACTTTTCTAAAGTGCTTTATACAGCACTGCAATACAGCTTTGCATAGGCTATGCAGATGTTTATTAAAGTTTAAAAGTGTATAATGAATGTTGTTTTTATTGTAAGAGTAAATGCAACAGTAGTGGTAGCTTCACATTGAAAATAATACATTTTTTAGAGTATATATGTACTTATAATAACTTTTCTAAAGTGCTTTTGAGCTTCTTTGAATAAAGTAATTTTTGATTCTCATTCTGTGTTTTTATCACATCGTATTTCCGTTCCACAGCATTCTTCATTATAAATGTCGGTCGTTGAGTATGATGCGTTTATTATGTTCTAAATGTCATCATCTATTACTTTAAGGTAGGTTTTTTTTCAAGATTAAAGAACATGTTTCTAGATATTTTAAATGGCGAAAGTTAATTTGAACGAAACACAAATGTAAAATCGACTTGAGCTGTATTTATCCTCCATTCCGAAGTGACAAGCAAGCACCGAAGGCCGGAGTTACACCCACATGAAAATCCTTTCGGAAAGAACATAAATCGGACAAAACAAGCGTATTCCTCTTTTTATACCCGGTTAATAAAAAAAAAAACGTTCGAAATTCAAACATTTAGAACTGGTTTTATGCCACCTTTAACTGCGTAAAGTCTCTTTGTATCTGTACTAATATTATATATAAGGACGAATATTACGTATTTAGTTTATTTTCTTTTTAGATCTATTTAAATGACTAGCTGCTGCCCGCGACGTCGTCTGCGTGCGTTCACTGCTTGTTCCCCGTAGGTGATAGCGTGATAATATGTAGCCTACCTATTGACCCGACTTCTTAATAATATTCGTGCCAAATTTGAAGTAAATCCATGCAGTACTTTTTGAGTTTATCCCGGACATACATACAGACAAACAGACAAAAATTCTAAAAACTATATATTTGGCTTCGGTATCGATTGTAGATCACACCCCAAGTATTATTTTAAAAAAATATTCATTGTACAGTTTTGACTTTCCTACCATTTTATTATGTGTACATAGATTGTATGTGTATATAGATTCTCTCACTATACATATAAAAACTACATTTTCCAAAAGTATCATACTTGTATTCAACAACATTTATTAGTAACTGAGGTAGGGCACAGCAGGAAATTTCCTGCTCAAAAAATGGAGCAGCCCGACTGGGGTAGTACCTCGACCTTACAGAAGACCACAGATAAACAATGCTATCAAGCAGTGTTGTGTTCCTGTTGGTGAGTAGGGTGACCAGAGCTCCTGTGAAGGGGGGGCGGCAGGATGGGGTCGGCAACGCGCTTGCGATGCTTCTGGTGTTGCAGACGTCTATAGGCTATAGGCTACGGTAATTGCTTACCATCAGGTGAGCCGTCCGCTTGTTTGCCGACTTACATAAAAAAAGTAAATTTATATAGATAAGTGTAAGAAGAGGTGGAAACGCGTCAGTCGTCTACTATACAACAAATTGATGGGATCGCTATAAAGAGTTTAGTTTAGAAAAATTTGACAGTCATGCTTTCGACGTCACATCCACAAACCCATAATAGCTTGTACCGGAGGTCATCGAGATGCCATCTCGTATTTCTCAGGTCAAAGCTCGGCATACTCGAAGCTCATTGAGGCCCCTATATCAATGATGTAAAATACTAGTTTCATTTTAAATGCGAATGTTGTACTTGGTGTGATAGATCTAGAAGCGATGCTTCTATGCCGACACTCTGAAGAAATCGGAAGTTGCGCGGTGAAAACCACGATACTATTACTTATAATATGAAAAAAAAAAACTACAAGAATAACAGAATGCATTGAATAAAACCTCCGAAAGAATAACCTCAAAAAAAAAAAAACGAAAACACCGACCCACAAAAAAAAGAACAAATCGTATTACGAACGGAACGTCTAAACAAATACAACGGCCGTAGATTATTAAACGATCATAATAAAAGAAACAATACTATCGTATAAATAAGCCTCATCGTATGTTGGAAACACCTCAACGGCGCCCAAGACTAAATTACCAAAGCGACGACGAACGCCAACCTGTCTATACACAAAATTTGATTGTACCTCAACACACCCATGAAGTCTTTAATAAAACGTCGGTATAAAAACAAAACGAGTCATGTATGATTGCCTCGATACACGGGTAAGGTAGAGCCACTAAGCAAACAACTATTATAATAACGCTGAGTCACCGTGTTGGAAATCACTTATTGTGAGAGTGACTTGCACTCGTGCGCAAGTGCCTTATGCCGCGCAACTTGATCGCGTTCGAGACCCCCCGTTTAAACGGATACGTTATACAGTTTTGATTGTTTCAATCTCTTATCATTATTTTTTCTTCAGTTATCACTTATCAGTTAATTGTGATAGCACTAAAACGTACACACAACATTTATATATACAATATTTGTATTGGCCATACAGATGTTTGCCGTGGTCTGGGTGTTTGTGCAGTCCTTGTGGGTCTCCCCACCCTGACTCGGAGAGCACGTTAAGCCGTCGGTCCCGGTTGTTATCATGTACACCTGATAGCGATCGTTACTCATAGTAGGGAATATATCCGCCAACCCGCATTGGAGCAGCGTGGTGGATTAAGCTTCAATGCTTCTCCTACATGGGGAAGAGGCCTATGCCCAACAGTGGGATATTACAGGCTAAATCGTGATCGTGATCGTGTGATAGCACTAAAACGTACACCGGATATTAAGTTGAGTGTCTGAGTAGTAGGTAACGTAAGCGTTAAGCATATTTGAACGGAAATTTCATAAACTATCAGTCATTCAATCTATTTCTAATTTAGTTTATAACAAATGGTAATATGGATCAAAATTCTATCTGTAATAGTAATTTGTACAAACTGTAGGGCACAGCACGATATATCCTGCTCAAAATCTATATCAGCTAGACTGGGAAGTACCTCGACCTTACAGAAGATCGCGGCTAAATAATGCTGATTTCAAGAAGTGTTGTGTTCCTGTGGTGAGTAAGTTGATCTGACCTCTTGAGGGGGATTAGGGGTAGGGTCGGCAACGCGCTTGCGATGTTTCGGGTGTTGCAAGAATTGGGTTACTATTACTCGCTAGAAATAATTGTTCAATGGTCCCAACCGTCTATAAGCTACGGTAATCGCTTACCACCAGATGAGCCGTACGTTTTTTTTTTGCCGTTCTAGTTGTATAAAAAAACCTCTGTGTGGTTTTATGAAACCACGGTAAAAGTGAAACTTTTGCACGCCATCTATGTTTTAATAGGTAATTACATCAGCTGTATGTTTTCATTAGTGTCTTAGTTCTAGGAAATGATAAGACATGGCCGACCGTCATGCGACATGCAATACGCACAGGAAAAAGTTTGAGATGATGTAATAAAAGTTTCAATTTAAAATGTAGAATTTTGGTATAATTGTCAATGTCAAATTGTTATCTATTCTAATATCACAGATAGTATATAAATCATAAAATAAAAATAAATACATTTTCAGTATACTTAGTGTTATAATTTTTGTTAGTTCAATGGTGTGAGTACTACAAAACGAATATTTCAATCTACAAAAAGGCATAGATAGGTACCTACAACAATCTAAAGGAATACAATATTTAATTAGATAAATGTTCACCATCTATTTATTACTCTTCTTCAATAAAAAGTACACAATAATTGTAAGTTTTTCATATATTTGTCGAAAACAATAATTGTTAAATTTCGAATTATTTCTTTACGTACATTAACAATGAATTAAGTTTTTTTAACGTTAACCTTTTGACATAAGCATTAAAAATGTTTTAGACAGGTGGGGTTAGGTTAGAAATGAAAGAAATAGTACCTTTCATAGGTACTAGTATGTAGTAACAAGCTTTTAAAAATATCGAGTATTTAAAAAAGAACAGTCAGTATCAAATAGCACCAATGAACATAAAAACGATCAAATAATAAAAGAAAACAAAACAAAACATCATCACGACTAATTCGATTTTCAAAACAACAATACAACAGCAATACTGACACAATTCACTCTCAGCTTATAATTACAAAGAGACTCAAAGCTAAACTTCCTAATACAATTTTTTTCATTTGTATGTCAAACACATAAACAACCGAACTCGACTCAAATGAGGCGTTAAATCTCAAGTTGCATCAACTTGGCGCCACATCCGACCTCAACCATCTTAGACGACAAAAAATTTAACAATACAACAGTATGCGTGCTCTGAACCAACGAAATGAAAAAAGGGCTTATACGGAATCATATTTTGTTTGTTTTTTGTATTGAAGTTTGACTGATTTGTGATATGATATTCGATGGTGATACGACTTTTTTAATGTAATTAGTGCAATAGGGTCATTAAATTTGAGTTTGATTGAGTACCTACAAGGTACCCGAAATTTATTTGCAGGATTTAAATAAAGTATGATCTAAATAAAGTTTTTTTTATTTTTTTTATTTACATTAAACAAACACATAATAAGTGGCCATCCATAAATTACGTCACACGTTAAGAGGGGGGTAGGGGGTCGACGAAGTGTGACAATGTGTGACAAGGGGGAGGGAGGGGTAAAAATTTTGTGACGTCACATTTCCAAATATAATAATATCAAAATGTAAGTACAAAAATATGAAAATTCAACTACCTATCAATAACTTACTTCAAAAATTAAACTTTTATTTGTTTTATAGGCGAATTGACTTTTATTAAAATGAAAATAAAAATAATGTCGAAACTGTCATTAGTTTGCTCATGCAAAATTTCAAAATATGTGACGTCACACTAGGTAGGAGGGGGGTCTCATAAATGTGACCAAATATAACGAATAACTCACATAAGTGAACTTTTAATTAGTTAATTTCGCGTCTACAATTTTTTTCTCTGTCTACAATTCATTCTGACTTTTAATTGTATTTTTATAGACATATAGCATATAGTTTCACAAAATAAACTTACTGAAGGTACTTTTCCTACAAACTCTATGAACGACAATGAATTACTTACAGCAGAATACAAAATTGTTGATGCTAACAGTGTCTAAAGTGCAAAGGCACTTAAAACTTCTTTCAAAAAAATTCCTATTTTGACGGTCAAACTGAATTTTTTTAGAAGCAATAATGACTTGAACAATACCTTCCCAAAAATAAAAAACAAAATAATAATCAGGTCTTACACAAAAGAATGACAAGAACGACGCACCAGAAAGATAAGTACAATAGAAAAACCACACCAAGCATTTGTTTTACCTAAACATACATTTGTAATGGGGATCTAATCCCCAATAAATAGTAGATTAAACATAAAAGACAATTTAAGATTTAATTGCGACTACTGCTAATCTATTATTAAGTTAATTTGAGGAAAAAACGTACTAAAATATGATAGAGCCTTGCTTGAACTATCTAACATAAAAATAATTTTTCTATTCGATCAAGTTGTTTCTGAAATTCACGATTCAGCCAGTAATATCCCATTCCCTACTATGAGTAACGATCGCTATCAGGTGTACATGATAACAAACGGGACCGACGGCTTAACGTACTCTCCGAGGCACGGTGGGGAGACCCACAAGGACTGCACAAACACCAAGACCACGGCAAACATCTGTATGGCCAACACAAATGTTGTCGTGTGCGGGGATCGAACCCGCAACCGCCCGCGCAACAGCCAATCGCAATCCAGTGCTGTGACCGCTGCGCCAACGCGACGTTCCTGAAATTAGCGCGTTCAAACAAACAAACTTTTCAGCTTTATATGTTAGTATAGATAAAACTAAAAAAAAATTATAATTATAAAATTTAATTATATTGCAAAAAAATTCCAAGTCTCAACTTTATTCTTATAATATCAACAGGAACAAAATACCAATTAAATAGTACCTAATCATAGAAATCACAAAGATTTTAAATATCACAAAACGAGTACTACTCGTATAATCAGCCATCTAAATAGCGTATTAAAATATAAATCATTTAGTAAAATGACTGTCTTAATTAGACCAAGAGATGTCAGCGTGGAGTTTGAAATAAATCAGCTCGCAATCTGCTCACCGCGACACTCCCACAGTCGACTGGGCGTAAATAACGCGTGAAGTGGAAATATTAGACGGACGAAAAGGAATGTTTCGTAGTAATTTTTTACACTGTAACCGTACCCCGGCGTCTAGAGGCCACGTGTGTAAGCTTACTAAATTGTTTTACGTATTAACAGCTTCGGGTGAGACTAATTGGCTTCTAATATTAATAGGCTAGACTTGTGGACTTGGATTTTTATTTGTTTTCCTTGAAAATAAGGTTTTGGATACTTCTCAGTATTATACGTTACGCATTTTTGAACCAAATATACCTTATATAGTCAGGTAAACACATGGGTCTTCAATTTAATTATAAGTATTCTCATTGTAGGAATTAAAAATAGCTTGACTAAAACACTAATTTCTGAGCGCATTTATTCCATTTCATTTTTTACCTTATTTTTGAATTGTTCCTTACGCCTCTAACATTTAATCATGTAGGTATATTATTTGATATTCATTACATATCGACGATGGATTCCACATTTTGATAGTTCTCTTTTGAATATATAGATCGATATATCAAATTTTTTATTCTACTGGAAATAACCATAATTATTATTATTTTTTTTTTTTATGTAACTTGGTTGGCAAACAAGCGTACTGCTCACCTGATGGTAAGACCGTAGCCTATAGACGCCTGCAACACCAGAAGTATCGCAAGCGCGTTGCCGACCCTATTCCCAATCCCCCCCCCCCAGGAGCTCCAAATTTGAAAATTTCAATTTTTCCAATTTTCAATATACACTTACATACAATATTGACAACAGATTGAGTGTTAATTCTACATTTTGATAGTTCTATTTGTATCTATAATGTAGGTATATCGATAAGTTTATTGTTTTAGAAATAATAATAAAAAACTGAGAAGTCAAATAATACTTTATGTGCAGGTCTCCCTGTTCGCAGTCAGGTTTAAAAAGACATGTTTATAAAGATTAAACGATAAATCTTCGTAAAAATACTTTTACTGACTCATTTTAATTTAAATCTTTATTTTATACTAGATGGCCCGGTGAACTTCGTATCACCTACGTATATTTGTGAAAAATATACACAAAACACTTTCTGAACGCACCTATAAATATTTGACAACCAAATGACAACGTTTTTGACAAAAGACATTAAATTTCCCCGCAAGGAACATTTTGTATTGGAAAATTAAATCTTCGTTTTTAGTATTTTCCGTTACATATTATTTAAGTATGATTCTCGACGGTTAAACCTTCCCTGAACTTCCACCAATATTTCAAGATCATAATCAGCCAAATCGGTCCAGCCATTCTCGACTTTTAGCGAGACTAACGAACAGCAATTAATTTTTATATGTATAGAATATTATTTTTAAATATAGCGTCAATATGTTTGACGAAGCGTTAGCGCAACGATCAGAGCTCTGGCTGGTGGCTGTCGCGGGTTCGATCCCATGGCCAATACCAATGTATGCCATGTACGGGCATCCATCCATAGATGTTTGTTGTGGTTTTGGCGTTTGTGCTTGTGGAGACACACAATTTCCGGACTCCAGATCCCCAACACAGGAGTAAATCCCAGTGATGCAGTTGAGTGTAAGGCGTTTATTATTAATTTTTTTAATTATAGCAACACATGTTCTACGAATTTTTTAAGTGTCTACCTATTATGATTTACAACATATGAAATACATAATTCTAATGAATTATATTGGCAACAATGGGAAGAAATTTGACAGAATCTATATTTCTCTAACTCAATTATACATTAATACAGAACTTTAAAGTAAAAACGTTTTAAAATGATACCATTGACAAATACATTAAAACCTTTTTACGTAATAAATGAATTTAAACTTCTTTTTACAACGTCTGTAGTTCCTCCCAACATAAATTCTTCAATGTTATACGTATTGTTTTAGAGTATAATTACAAGGCTGGCGATAATTGAATTTTTTAAACTTATATGCGATTTGATAGCTAGTACTTGAATAGGGTTGACGCTGGCGAATAATTTTATTAATAAAAAAAATCATTTCTTAATAGAATTAACTATGCTTTTATTTAAGATTGGTTGATTGATTCAGCAAGTAATATCCCACTGCTGGGCATAGATCTCTTCCTCCATGTAGAAAAGGGTCAAGGGCTTAATCTACCATGCTGTTCCACTGCTTATATATGTATATTCTATGAGTATAAAAATTAAAAAAGAACTGATTTCTAAAAAAGATCATACGAAGAATTTATTGACATATTAAAACTATTACGAAGAATTAAGAACAAATCAAGGAAAACCACAGGACTTGACAGGACACAGCGAGTTCTATAGAAATATTTATCGCCATTATGAACATTTATTTCCGCCTTTACGATTCAATCAAACATTTTTCGATTAAAATCAATCACACTTAACTTCGATTTACTTCCTGCATTAAAAAGGCATTATCCTGTGTGGTTACGGCAGCAAAGAATATAGCACCAATACTACCATTTTTTCAGTGATTGGGACAATTTTCTACGTGATAAAAAGTTTTCTTCTCAGGAGGCAGTACAAAATGCTTTCACACAGTTTGTCGAAGCTAGCTCACCAGAGTTCTATCGCATAAATGACCATCCAATTACATGGCAAGTTCAACTGAGGTAGGTCACAGCAGGTTTCCTGCTCAAAAAATAGAGCAGCCCGAATGGGGTAGTACCTCGACCTTACAGAAGATCACAGCTAAATAATACTGCTTCCAAACAGTGTTGTGTTCCTGTTGGTGAGTGAGAGAGCTCCTGGGGGGAATTAGGGTTAGGGTCAGCAACGCGCTTGCGATACTTCTGGTGTCGCAGGCGTCTATAGGCTACGGTAATTGCTTACCATGACGTGAGCCGTACGCTTGTTTGCTGACTTGGTGATATTAAAAAAAAAGAAAATAGGTACAATTTACATGGTACAAAGAAATGTATTTCTAATTAAAGTCCACCTGTTATCTGAACTAGTTAGATAACTGTATCTTAGAATAAATGGACGACCCCTAGCTGTAATGATGTTATAATTAATACTTAACTAGGAGATAAAATTTTGATGGACGTTCTTAGTTTTTTTTAAGAATTGACTAAATTCTTTCCAGAGAGTTCTTTTCCATTGGAAACAATGTTTCATAAAGTAAGGAATAATTCAATTTTAATACATAGGTATATTTTAGTTGACATTAAATTAGACCGACATATTATATTAAGATTAAATTCTAGTTACTATTTGAAACACTTGATTTCATATGTGTATTTCTTTTTGAAAATTGAATAAGGTTCTCTTTTATCTCTAAATAGTTATCTGTCTGATGTAGGTATAATCTGTGCAAGATATAATAACAGGAATCGGGAATTTATCAAGCGGTTTTAAAATAAAATAAATATTCGAAAATTATTAAAATGTTTGCAAAGCTACAGTTGAATGCGTTATGTAGATTATGCTGAGAAAAACTATAAAATTATCTTTTAACAACTATAGATTTAGTCACACATCTTCTTTCTATAAGAGTCTACCTTAACCTTATCATAATAAAAGAAAATAATCAATAACAAAACGATAGATTTCAACACTGACTAGAACTCTGACAACTTAACGAGGATAAAACCACAAAACTTAAGTGGTGATCATTTAAGAAAGAATCCATTCGGGTAGTTGGAAACATATTTTACCTATGAACTCATTTGAAATTACGCACACATTAGCACTGACAAAAATAACATGCACAAAACTAACACATCAATACCTCGAGAACTCTCAAAATGACATTTTGATATGACATTCGAAATTTAAATTTCAAAAATAGAATTAAAACAATTCATTCGTAAATGAATGCGCGCCCTAGTCCAACCCTAAACGAGTAGTCGTAAATCACGTAAAATAACAAGATACTCTCCTCAGTTTTATTGACTAAACAAACCTTCATCAACACAATTACACGGCCGTTAAGGAATAATTAAATAACTCCGATTCATCCTTTAAAACCTCGACAAATCAAATACGAACAATTTTTTTTTTATACGTTTTGTACGAATTGCCATCTATAAAAACGACCATAGTCATTACCACCGAGTCGGGCAGCAAAAAGATTTTATCTTGCACCGTGTTATCTTATTTGTAATATGAGAGTTTGTTTCGAGGGATCAGTTTGAAAATTGCAATATTCTTATCTAGAACGGATAAATTTCACATTCCTATTGATCTGCCTACTTTACCTGTAGCGAGTTTTTTTTTTACATTTTTTTTTTGTCTTTCAATGTATCTCGACTTTGAATTGCTATCGTTAAAGATGCTCTACGTCGACGTGTATGTTCATTTGCTTAAAATGTTTTTAGTGAGATGATAATACGTAAATTTTATTATTAATGACAGCGCGTAACGTTATTTACGCTTTTGTACCGAATATAAAATTCTTTACGAGACCACGTACATTGTCAAATATTATGATGTTGATAATGAAAGAGCGAATAATAAATATTTATAAATGTTTTACCGTCGCCGCGTACATTTCAGAGAACGACCGCTCGGTATGTCAACAGCGAAATCATTTTTCATAAATATACTCACTTTTTTATCATAATGATTACCATTTGTACTTTATATAAAGAAGTTTTAATTTTAAGTATAAAATATAGTTAAACCTGTAAAAACATAGAATAAAAAATAAATTTAAACTTCCCATTCTTATTAATTCTAAAATTATATTCTTTGAATAAAACCCAGCTAAAAAGGAATTCCACAGAAAGTCTAAAGTACTAATGACACAGACACGCGAAGCGAAGAAACTATTATATACCTATAGTAGAGGAGACGTGGAACATCGACCTTCACCGATCTGATAACTCGATGAGACATATATTTTATCAAATATAATTTATAAACAAATATGCCTATGATAACTTGCCTATCGATAAGTGGCCAAGGCTATGTTTTTAATTTTTTTTTTGTTTTTTGTTTTTGCAGGCAAGCCTATATGATTGGTTTTGTAATTACAATATCTTACCTCTGATATCAATTTCGATTCGAACAGATCGATGTAGTATCGAATACAGCTATATATTGATCTACCTGTTCACATCTACTTGCCAGGTAGACATGACCAAAAATAAGTAGGCAAGCCTACCTAGGCATATTTTGTGTGTTAAAAACTATCAACTGAGATAAAACTCATTCGGTTATCATATGAGTGAAGGTGATGAAAAAAAATTAAAATTAATTAAATTAAAAGTAGCTATGACCACTTTTCGATAGGCAAGTTATCATAAGCATATTTGTTCATAAATTATATTTGATAAAAAAGTATGTCTCATCGAGTTATCAGATCGGTGAAGGTCGCTCTTCCACGTCTCTTAGACCATTAAATATATCGAATCAAAGTAGAACAACCTTGAATAAAAAAATCACAATCGATCAAATCGAAAGTCGAACTTCGATAATTTAAAGAATTCCAAAGACTCGGAAACGAAGCCGGGCGTCCCCGCGGGCGGTCTTTAGTCAATTAATAAATATCCGTCCTCTTTAGATAGGAAGCTACGATGACATATTTAAGTGTCTCATTTCTAAGAGATACAAGCAGATCATATAATAAAAAATGTGTATTAAGTACACGCACACAGACACGTTTCCACAAATCGATATTTCCATCATCGAGTAGGGCAAATACGAAAATAATCATCAAAGTGTTTTTATCGGCGAGACGACAAATGTCAACCATCGTGCCTTAGTAGCAAACACGTGTTACACACTGTCTGACAATATTTACTGTTGCTTTATTAGTCGGATAAGAGAAAATGAAAACAACCGAACGAAATTTCAAAGCAGATGTTATAACCAATAGACTCGGTGACGGACTAATTGGAGACAAATTTGAAATAATACTTTGAATAATAATTAACTGGTCAAAGTTTTGTAACACGAAAGCGAGCTAAAATGAATGTTTTATGTGACTTGGAAATAAAATTCTTACGCGTGTACGAAGAAACGGTTTTACGTAGTTTAACATTTACATAGTTAGCATGTTCTTTGCGATTTATATTAACAATGTGTTACAAATTCGCTACACTTTTTTTTTCGCTTAGAATTAGTGCATTTGCGTTTATAACGCTAAAAGCTAAAAGTACCGATGATTTTTATAATGATATCTATTGTTTAATTATAGATGTTAACAATAGGTCGAAGAAAAAGTCTTTTCGTATTTTCTAGTAAAAGTTGCAAAAAAATCTTTTTGGTTGTATTGTTTCTGACTGGTTTTGATACCAAGAAAAGGTGACATTTTAAAAATGAATTCTGGACATTTTAAAGTTTTATGCGACTCAAGTCGCGAAAAAAACTGTGACGTTTATGGACCTAATATGCATTGTCAGTAAGAGTAGCACATAATTGGTTAAGCGTTTTCAGTCAGAAATTTTAGATCAAGAAATTTTATGTCAAAGATGCTACGGATAAACATGACGACATTTTTGAAAAAAAAAATGGAACTAGATCGAGACATTTGAGTATTAACGATTTAGCTGAAGATATGAGAATTAAAACAGTTTTGATCCATTTGAAAAAGGCTGGCTATACACAAAGAAATCAATATAATATGGGTGCCACGTGAACTCTCATTTGCGATTCTCTCTTAAGATGTAATGACATCGAATCATTTTTGAAGAGATTGATCACTGGTGACAAAAGGTGGATCACCATCATAAGAATGTACGAAAGAGATAGCGGTTAAAGGTCGGTCAAGCTGCACAGACAATCGTGAAGATTGTCAAACAATAAGGTGATGTTGTGTGTATGGTCGGATAGGAAAAGCATCATTTATGAGATTTTACTGCCGAGCAAAACTATCGATTCGATATCGATTTTGCTGTCAACAGCTGATGAGACTTGACCAAGAAATTGAGAATAAGCGGCCAGAATTTATCAAGAGAAAAGGTTTGGGCTTTCATCACGACAACGCCCGACCACATACGTCTTTGGTCACTCAACAAAAATTGTGAGAGTTCGACTGCGAAGTCTTATTGCATCCATCAATAGCCCCAATCTTGCACCCTAAGATTTCCATCTGTTTCGGTCTCTTCAGAATTCTTTAGGTAGTGTAAAGTTAACATCAAGAGAGGACAGTCAAAACTACTTGTCGCGGTTTTTTAATGAGAAGTCCTAAAATTTCTACATCAACGGAGTCCTGTCACTACTTAACGTGATGGCGGCAAGTTATCGAACAAAATGGTACCTATTTATTATAATGAAAATAAATTTTATAAAATCTTACCTTGAATTTCTATATAAAGTATGAAGAAACTTTTTTCTCCGACCTAATATTTAAAATACATTAGTGACAAAATAGATTAGATTGTCGTTGATAACGAACGAATCATATTAAATATCATTCTTAAAAAAAAAAAAAAAGTACATAATATGTACCCGCAAAACGAGACCACAGGATGAGCATTATAAATTAACTTCGAACAAATTACAACTGCTAAGAGACATCCTCGGATAATTCTCATTAAGTTCACTTAACAACTATTCACATATCCTCGAAGATTCCAATAAAATTCAAATCCAATTGCTTCGTGGCTTGATTTACAACGAATCAATAAAAGAGGACTCTGTCGTTACTGATTTTATTGCGCATACAATAAAAGTAATGTACTCGCATCCCGTCTAACCGTTCGAATGGATACCTTGAGCAAACGTAAATTATAAACGATTATCGACGCATCAGATATATAAATAGTTATAAGTGCATAATACTTAATGAAGAGCTTCAGTCGAATAGCTATTATAAAAATGTTTAAGGACAAAATGTTCGAACTAAAAATTACCGATCCACGATAAGAAATTAACTCCGTCGATAATATCGTTGATAAAAAATGTGGAAGTTTAAACGAATAATTGCGCTTATAAGAAACCCTGCGGTTACAGTTGAAACAATTGTAAATCGTGCCATCGATCAGCGGGGAATTAGCGATCCTCGAGTTATATGACATCTATATATCAAGTACGAGTAAGCATAAACAATAGTTGAAAAAAAGGGACTTGAGATATGGCTCGTAAAATAAAACAAGGTACGTCCGGAGATACGTCAAGATAGCGCGCGGGGGGCGCGGGCCGGCGCCGAGACATTCCCAATTAGACGCACACCTTTTGGACACATGCTCTCGTTCGGCGCTAACTAACGCCCAACGACCCGGGATGGAGACCACTACATCCGTTAACGTTTATCACCTTTTTCTGGAATCCGTGCTGATTTTTTCCCCGTTTATTTTGTATAGCTGTATGCGAAATTTCAATGGCTACTTGCTGATGTTTGATTCTAAAGAGGTTTGATTATTTTTTAATTGAACAGATTTGCGAACAAAGAAACCTTGTAGTTTCTTCACTAGTAAGTACCCATTATTTACCAAATACCAATAAAACCAATTATTATAACGTTCATAGACATTTGGTTATTGAGACATTTTATTTTGAACACGATAAATATTATGTCAACGGCATGTCAGTAAATATTGCTTACCACTATACTCCAAATTCGTCCAATTTAAGATGTATTTTAATACGTTGGTCCGTTATGTTCCATTTGACTATAATTATCTTACTGATGTACAAGCTAACCCTAATGACTTACCTTCGTACGAACAAGTTTAGCGTTCTCCTTGCACATCTTAGCAAGGGTGTGGTATTCGCCCCTGGCCGCGCACAGGATCCATTGCTTCTGTTTCGAATCTAACGGCCCAGTTTCTTTTGGTTCCAGCTGCAATTAAAATAATACTCGATATATAATTGGACTAGCGGCCGCCCGCGACTCCGTACGCGTAGAGTTAGTTATTTCCAAATAATTTTTAATTATATTCGAAAAAGCTGAATTAAGAAAGATAAAAACTATCAATATCTAGATGAATTTTTAGAATCAATGAAATCGATGAATAGATATTATTTTTCATTGGACTTTCATACAAACTACCATCCCCCGTTTTAACACCAAAAGGGGGTTGATTTCTACAGATACATTATTAGTACATCTCAACACTAAACTACTCTATAGAAGTATAGAGCATACATTTTGAATTTTACTTCAAAAACATAGGACTTTCATACAAACTTCCAACCCCGGTTTTACCCCCTTAGGGGTGGAGTTTCTTAAAACCCGTTCTTAGCGGATGTCTACTCAATATAAGGAACCTACCTGCTAAATTTCAGGTTTGTAGGTGTTATAGTTTCTGAGTGAGTCAGTGACCTTTCTCTTTTATATATTACTAGCGGACGGACAGTTACCAAATTTGATTGCTTACATACCGATAGCAGCGCCACTTACCAGGTCCAATTGAGATAAAAACTACCCTATCTCCCAAGTTGGACCAAATTATAGATGCTTCCAAAATTTGATACAAATTGGTTCATTAGTTTCGGAGTTACATACCGATAGCAGCGCCACCTACCGGGTCCAATTGAGATAAAAAGTGGCTTATGTCCGTTTCCTAGTTTTAAATTACCTCCCTACCAATTATCAGCCAAATCGGTTCAGCCGTTCTTGAGTTATAAATAGTGTAACTAACACGATTACACGACTTTCTTTTATATATATAGATAACTATAACTACAATAATCATCCGGCGCTAAATCCTAATAAAACATAATGTAAATATTTAAACTCAAAACCTTGAAATACCGTTGCAACCTACAGAATATTTAACTATATGTATAATTGACACGAAGTAACAACTGACACAATTCACATTTCGACGAAACGAACTGGCGAACACTTTATCTATTTACATATTTAACCTAATTTTTGAAGTGAAACTTCTTTAGACGCATGAGGGTAAAATTTGCGCGACCGGTAACGCGGCAGCGTCATGACGGTCAGTACTTGGATGGGTGACCGCCTGGGAACACCACGTGATGTTGGCTTTTTGTTTTTTTTCCATTAGTTTTTTTTTGTATTTTAAATTCGTTTTTTTTAATTAGTTTTTTTTTTCAATTAATGTTTTTAATTAGTTTTTTTTTTTAAATTACTTTGCCACAGAAGTTTCACTTCTGACATGCGTACTTTGTACGCAAGCAATTTTTATATAAGTTTCCAGATGTCACATGCGATTTAATTTGTAAAACATTTTCATAAATAGCGTGAGTGAACGTAATTAATTCTATTTGTTTGTGTGTTCTGTTACTGAAATTAAAGAACATTTTTACACGAATGTTACACTAATGTTCACTATTTATTCAACGCCGAAGAAATGTGTTTTTAAATATATATTTTCTATGCGTAAGTATTTCACTAACAGAGAAAATAATGTTATTAAGATCGGCGTCGGTTTTTATGAAAATTTGTAATACATGTTGGTCTGACACGACGGTAAGATATACAATCTGTTAGTTGGTTTTTGACAAACACGTGTTGGAGATTCAATAGAGATATGGAAAGAATAATTTAAGTTGTTAACATAATTATGGTGTTTTTACTCACCGATGATCTATCTTCTTCGTCGACACTCTGGAAAAAAAAAGAAAAATATATTATACTGACAAAGGTAATATACAAATTACAGAATCAAGTTGAGCGACATCTATCTACATGCGGACTAAAAACTAATGTATTCCTACATCGCGATATTAAAGTTTTTCGAGCGATTTAACATATATACAAAAACCCGACAACAACTGTCGGGGCAGTAGCTTACCAGACAGACACTAACACCCGTCTGGTCGGATGATTTTCTCTGAGCGCACGATGGTGGACGAAGAACTCAACACTCTTAAATTCCTCATCCACCATCGCAAAGGGAAAATCATCCGACCAGACGGTTGTTGGTGTCTGGTGGGCTTCTGCCCCTACTATTGTTGTCGGGTTTTTTAACCGACTTCAAAAAAAGAGGAGGTTACTCAAATCGCCCGTATATATATATAATTATTATTTTTTTACTATTGTTGTCGGGTTTTTTAACCGACTTCAAAAAAAGAGGAGGTTACTCAAATCGCCCGTATATATATATAATTATTATTTTTTTAGGTAAGCCTTATGCCTCGTTTCCACTAGGGCAAATGTTCCCTAGTGGAGACGAGGCATTGCCGCAACATATTATACGTGTTGCGGGACAATTGTTCCGCGTCAGCCCTAGCTACACTAGGGAACATTTTGTCCCGCGACATGTTGGGGGACGCGTAATATACATGTTGCACAGTGTCCCGCAACATGTCCCGCAACATGTCCCGCAACATGTCCCGCAGTATATACGTGTTGAGGGACATGTTGCTTGTTCCCGCTTCGAGATCGAAAACATTTGTTCCGCGTCAATGTTGCATGGTAGGACTGTTGATATTTTTTAAAATATCGGATTCACGATATATCGATATTTTTAAATATATAATCATTAATCAATATCGGAGTTTGAGATATGGAAAAAAAATCTCAAATCAATCAATATATCGATATTTTTAACCGAGTTCAAAAAAGGAGGAGATTACTCAATTCGTTTTTAATGTATATCCGGAGATAACTTCGTCGTTTATGAACCGATTTTGATAATTCTTGTTTTGTTGGAAAGGAGATATCCCAACTTAGGTACCATGATAAGGAAACCAGGATCTGATTATAGGATCCCAGATAAATCGAGGGGAAACCTCGAAAATCGTAATGACGACTAGTGCGTTTGTTAATTTATTTATAATTTATTACTTGTTTATGTAATTGAAGTCGGTTTTTTTCGTTTGCAAGCAAACACAATCTATATATATAAAAGAGATTTCCACCCATTGACTATCACAATATCTCTGGAACCATAAGGCGTAGAGACTTAAATTTGGTAGGAATATTCCTTTCGCCGAGTAAAGGTCAGCTAAGAACGGATTTTACGAAATTCCACCCACAAGAGGGGGTTACGGGGGTTAATCTATACTAATATATAAAGCTGAAGAGTTTGTTTGTTTGGTTGCTGTTTGTTTGTTTGAACGCGGTAATCTCTGGAACTACTGGGCCGATTTGAAAAATTCTTTCAGTGTTAGATAGCCCATTTATCGAGGAAGGCTATAGGCTATGTGTCATCACGCTAAGACCAATAGGAGCGGAGTCCACGCCGACGAAGTCGCGCGCAGACGCTAGTTAATATATAAAGCTGAAGATTTTGTTTGGTTGATTGTTTGTTTGTTTGTTTGAACGCGGTAATCTCTGGAACTACTGGGCCGATTCAAAAAATTATTTCAGTGTTAGATAGCCCATTTATCGAGGAAGGCTATAGGCTATGTATCATCACGCTGAGACCAATAGGAACGGAGTCCGCCGACGAAGTCGCGCGCAGAAGCTAGTAACATATATGGCAAAACAACGTTTGCGGGGTCAGCTAGTTATGTTCAATCGCTCGGATGTCGATCGATCACTTTTTAGTCCGCATGTAGATAGATGTCGCTACAAAGTAATTGGAAGAATATGCAATATTTTGTAATGTTTCCTAATCATGCCATAACTACTATTGTATCTAGAACATTGAATACACAATTGCAAGATGAAAAAGAAAAACTATTTACGTATAGACATCCTTTTCACCAAAAACTCAAACACAATCAAAATGAAATAAACTTACTGCGCTGAAAATAAAACATTAGGATTATAAATAAAGACGATATTTACATACATAATAAATATCTTAAAGACACATATAAATTAATCGGAACCTAATATTTCAAAATTAATAAATGAGTACTTATATTGTGAAAATAATATTTTGAATTAATGGTCAATAAATTCGAATTCTCCCGTCTTCAGGCTTGCGTTGCGTTTGACGGAGTGGGCATACGGGCTTAAGAGTCTTAAATTGAGAAATGTGAATATAGATTCTATTGTAAGTGGTTTAAAATACAATTTTAAACGACATTTTAATGATATAGCTACTTTTGATTGTGCGATTCCGGGCGTGCGTTGCTCAGCATGACCACTTTACCACCTGTCGTTACATATTTATGTCTACACTATTGCCCTCACTGTTAGGGACTTCAATATTGACAAGATAACATCCTTAATGTGATGTGTTTGATTTAATAAGAAGATTAAGTTTGTACGTTGCCGGTTTTTTGGTTTCTGCGATAACGACAATTAACGATGGAGTAATACTGTCAATTATCTTCGTAACCGCTATCAATATTGATTAGCTTTTTGTATTGTTCAATTTTGACGCACTGTCATTTATTTAATCAAATATTTCAAAGCACTTTTCTTTATATAACACAATTAACAGGTTATTATAATTTACACAAAGATAAGAGCGATTATTGATCATATTCGTCTTACTTGTGAAATTTTATGAGTGTGCGTAAAACGTGATTGCTTCAATAAATGGTTACAAGACTGATTTGTAGCATCTACATAACAGCTGATTATACACTGCGATATCATACAACTAATCAAGCTGATTCTCGAATAATTAAGGATAAACAACTTTGTAATTTAATTCAACTATTAAATTATCATGATTATTTCAAGTATTAATTGCATTATATAAAACATTATAGATTTGATATTATAACATAATATTACATTGTATTATGAACATATTTGACACGGTCAATGCGCAAAACGTTTATTTGTTAGAACATATATAAAGACAATATAATTTCATAAATTTAATCGATAAATATTCAAAAAATAATATGCGACATAATTTAATAAGGTGGGAATTAGAGTTGAACTGTAAATATGAGACTACATACATAATGTAAAAGACAAAGTGTGGTAACTTAAAATTTACGAGAGAAAGAAACTCGAATGTATCGAAAGGAGTCATGAGACGCCAGTGCGTCGCCGTAGGGACCCGGCGTGCGTGCCTCGCCGCAGGACGCCGGCCGCATCAGGGTGTGCGAAGCCACATTATGGTGGCGACGGCACGGAACGATCGATACACATCATGCCATCCAACGTTGCTCATTATAATAGCTGACTTGTCGCCGCTGGAAATTTGTTTATCGGGATTTATTGGCAATTCGTTACCGAAATTTTATGTGCGACGGATAGAATTCGTGAAGTATTCGTAATTGAATAACCACAGGCGTAACATCTTATTAATATTTTAGAGACAATCTGGTAACGATAAATAAACAAAAATATAAAATTTTAACGCGAGATAGAAATTTGATACTGATAAAGTTGACAAGAATCAGGTTTAAACTGAAAAATGTATTTGGAAAATTTTACTCATAAAATTAGCACGTAATACGAACGTCTAATAGCGACGTTATCATTTTGACGTCGGCGCTGACATTTATATATAAAAACAAGATAAAGCGAGACAACATTTATATAACTCAGGGGTCGGCAACGCGTGGCCCGCGGGCCGCATGCGGCCCGCGGAGGTCTTACTTGCGGCCCGCGAATGTTTTGTAAATAAGTTATAAATACCAAAATAAATGCATGAACGAACCGCGATCGCGTAACACGTAGAATTATAACGAAACTGGCAGATATATGATGTGACATTTTTCATTCAGCGACAGATTTGGTGAGTTTGAAAAGTTTCAAGCAAAGAAGATTTTTGCAAACCCTTTTTCCTGTGATATTCAGGAAGTACCGAGTCATTTACAAATGAACGTGATTGATCTGCAATGTCATTACATTGCAGATCAATCACAACATGCGTCTAGAAAGACCTGTGTAAACAATCCAAATAGATTTTGTTACATTTGTGGCAAATATACATTCAAAAAATTCTGTTTAAATGTGTCAGACTTCGTTAAAAATGCTTACATGGAGTACTATCAACGGCCATTGGAAACAAACAACAAGCACTGGATACCCAATATAGTGTGTAAAACTTGTGTGGAGTTTTTGCGATTATGGAAAAATAACAAGAGGGATCCCTTGAACCTCATTAGTCCTATGATTTGGCGTGAACAGTCGAGCCACCACTACGACTGTTATTTCTGCGTTGTAAACATAACAGGAATTAACCCCCAAAATCATTTCAAGTGGGTTTATCCTACTGTACCGTCAGTTACTAACCTGTCTCATTCAACTGATACATTAAAACCCCTACCAAGTACTCGTATATCTCAGTACATACAGTGGCGTGCAAAAGTTTCGGGCCACCCTGATTTTTTCGTATAATTAATAAAATATTTCATTGCTGCACTCGTTAATCATTTGAGCAGTTTAAGAATATCGAGATATAAATAATAACATCATAAATTATTTATTTTTTCGGCATATTTTTTTTTCTACCACGGGAAATTATTTTCGGCCGTGTGCAAAATAGTATTGGGCCACCATAATGGGCATGACGACAGTATCAAAAAATCGTCAATTTAATGATTTTAGGGGAACACTCATATTTAAAAAATTCAAAATACTGGTTTAGTTTTATGTAAAATAATAAGATTATTGTGATTTTCGATAAAATAAAACATTAAAATACTGCAATCGGTCATTTTGATTGAAACCCAAATTACAGCGCATGACGGCACAACATAACATAATATGTCAGGCGCGCTTCAAAAAGTAAAGTAAAAAGTAAGGCCCACTTTATATTGTGACGTTAAAGCCGACGCCATGACACCTGCAGCCGTTTTGCCGCTCTCATTGAAAACATATTAGGAAAATAGTTTTAAACATCCTTAAACTTATGTTTACTACCGAAATATAGGTATTTTCGTAAATAGTAAATGTGTACCCAACTACCCACATTATGAAAGAGGTTTTCAAAATCTTTCGTCATGCCCATTCACGAGTTCGCCGGACATTACTACGCAAGATTTTTGGACATTTTATTTTTCATAAATTTTAAAACATTTCTTTCTATAAACATGCATGTTTGAAAACAAATATATTTACTCTCATTCCCATAATAATGGTGAAACACACAAATTTTGTCAGTTGTATGGAAAAAACAGGGTGGCCCAAAACTTTTGCACGCCACTGTATATCCAGATCGTTTCCAAAATTGAGTGCTGAGAATTTAAAAGCTGACCACAAATTAGAAAATTAATAAACGATGCAAATTTTACTGAAAGTATGACAATTACTGAAAAAATACCTGGAATTAGTTTTTTTCGCTTGTAAAAAACTTTTCGGGAAATAAGAAGTCCGTCGACTTTCCTGACCACGTCAAGCAGTTACCATTATACGTTCAGAACCTTGGATACAACATGAGCATTAAGATGCATTTCATTTGTAGCCACCTTGATCGATTTACTGTAAATCTTGGACATTTAAGCGAGAAGCAGGGAGAACGCTAGCATCAGGATATTCGCTTCATGGAGGAGTACTACCAGGGCTATTGGAGTGAAAGTATGATGGCTGACTACTGTTGGATTATCCAGAATAGTAGTAAAACTCCAACTTATTCAAGAAAGTTACATAAAAGAAAATGTTGTTTAATTAATTTGTTATATGACGGGAAACCATGTTTTTTTTGACAAAAATAGCTACCCTTCATATCTCAAAATGTAGAGCTGCTAGCAAAAATCTGAGTACAAATTTAGAATTAGGGTAGAAAACGCAGCTAGATCCATAAAAAAAATCCATATAATGTAAGTATTAGGTACGTGTACGTATTAAATTCCATGTTTTAAAATTTTTAATAGCATTTTCATTTTTTCTATGGGATATGACCAATTATATGTAGGTATCACGTAGAGTCTAGGGTTTAAATCATAAGTGCGGCCCGCCTTTAGTTGATTTGGCCACCTTGTGGCCCTTGCCTACCAAAAGGTTGCCGACCACTGATATAACTAATCACGGACCTATCAGAAACAAGGGTTCATAAAATTGATTTTGTCGAACACGACCCATTATAGATAAGAAGGGCTTAAGTCCTCGCAAAGATAAGATCGTGAAAAGGTTTGCGAGTTGTATACAATTTTTAGAGTAACAAAAAAAAACTGAGACTTTCTCTCGTGAGTTCCATTCGTATCAATCATCATGCGAATGGCGAAACAGTATATTTTTTCGTTCCACCCGATGCGAAAAGATCGATGTTAGAATTCAATTGTACTTCGCGTTGCATTTCAAATCTTTTATCTTTCAATAGCGGCTAATTCGCTTGTTCCTATTTCCACCGCATCGACAAGGCTCGTTGATTGTGGCATCCGCGTTGTTGATGGCTGCAAGTGATTCTGAGAGCCGAACAGCAGAGTGAGAACAATGAAATCGGTCATATTTTCCTGCCAGCTCGCAGCGGACCGTGATCGCTTGCTTATCTCGCATCGTGCATAACAATTAGCACGAGTTTGTTTAAGCGATGACGGCGTTGCTTGAAACGATGCTTATTTTCGCGAAACTCTTGATTGTTTTATTAATATGGTTTGTTAATTAATATAACAATAGATTTAATGGGAAATAGGACTTTCGAGTTTCGGTAAGCGAAGATAACTAGTTGTTGAGACATTTTGTATAATTAGACATGTTCTTTCTTTTTGTAACAATAGACCGTTACTAAAATATTAATACATTTGTAAAACAATTCTACAATTGTATCCTTGAAGTTTTCTTACCTAATTTTTTAACAAGATATGTAATATGTTTTTATATAGAGATAAAATTCAAGTCTAAGAAAGAGAGAAGAGTAGGTAACTAATATATAGTGCGGTAAATACAATAAAGCAGCAATTTTTATATATTTTTTAATTTATTTATATTTGGTAACCTCAGAATCGACTGGTATGCGTAATGGGTGGTTTGAATATTTAATTGTTTGTGGAATATTAAATTGAAAAAACAGTTTTATTGGCCATTTGTTATAACGCTACGACTTACGAAGAATGTTTAGCTAAAGACTTTTGACTAGCCCGTTGGCGCAGTTTGTAGTGACCCTGCTTTCTGTTCCGGGGGTTGTGGGTTCGATTCCCACCTCGAGTCTGGGTGCTATATACATATTTATTTATATATGTATTATTTATAAGTATGTTTATCGAAAAAAAAAATATGTAGCTAGACCAGTCGGCTGTTACCTATAACACAAGCATTAAGTTGCTTACTTTAGGAACAGACGACCGTGTGTGTTCATCATTCATCATTTTCATTTCAGTCTATCGCAGTCCACTGCTGGACATAGGCCTCCACAAGTTCGCGCCAATAATGGCGTGAACTCATGTGTTTTACCCATAGTCACCACGCTGGGCAGGCGGGTTGGTGACCGCAGGGCTGGCTTTGTCGCACCGAAGACGCTGCTGTCCGTCTTCGGCCTGTGTACTTCAAAGCCAGCAGTTGGATGGTTATCCCGCCATCGGTCGGCTTTTTAAGTTCCAAGGTGGTAGTGAAACTATGTTATCCCCTAGTCGCCTCTTACGACACCCACGGGAAGAGAGGGGGAGGCTAAATTCTATGCCGTAGCCACGACCGTGTGTGTATTGTGTATATATTTATTTATTTAAAAAAAAAAGCGATTGTCACCACGCTGGTCGACAACTAAATGTAGATTTTTAAGCTCCTTTTTATGTTCGATTTCGAATCTCGCAGTATTTTGATGCGCTAAGTTACAATTGTGTCCCCGTGTGAGATCCAATCAATATCTCAACATTAACTTGTCGTATTATCACGCGAGGAAATAGAAGGCAAAACTAGTCACGTTTAGCGAGATAATTGTTTCAAATAAAAAGGAAACACTAAACAACGTTTTGTCATCGAATCTCCACGAAATCATCAAAAAAATCTTAAACTTAAGCATTTAATTACATGAACGGATTTAAAATTAAGTATAAAATGAGTTAAAGGATGCAATAAAAAGGTTCGCTGAGTGCTGAGACACTAAAAACGAATTGAATTTCGCGTTTAGCACTCACTTAGGAGAAGCTTTAAACCGAGATTAAACTAGCTACTTCAATGTTAACAGATACATTTATGTTACTCAGTATTTACCGATTAGGTAAGTGGTATGTGGTGTACGGAATAGACGTTCAACTTCGCATTACTACACTTAAAATTTAGACAGTTTTAAGGTTTGATACAAGAAAAAAAAGTCTGATTCGTTTATATCTAAGTAAATAAAAACGAATTCCTATATCTATGTGTTGCTAAACGCCGAACTCAAAAGCGACTGGACTAAGTCGGCTTGATTATTTTTAAGTTTTTTTTTCATATTTTGCAGAAGGTTGTTATAAAATTTAGAAACTGGAAAATGTAATGATTATTTCAACTTTTCGCTTTCAACATTTCTCAAAACAAGTCAACGTCTACCGCAATCGTTAATGTCAAATAAACGACAATTTTACTGTGACTGTCTCTGTATAACAACAGTTATATATCTTTTTCTAAAAGAAATTACTTTATAATATTTCTAAACATTTATCTACATTGTGAACCAACTCTTTTTTTACCCAATTTTGTGGAACTCTTTACCCATAGGAGTAAGACATGCTTAGTTTTTGTAAGGACTAATAAAGGAATACTACATTACTTTACGCGTACGTGACAATACTACATGATGTATTGCGATGTACCTCACACTTTAATTTTTAAGAAGATTACTAAAATCTTGAAAGCAGTATTTTTAGCTGTGATCTTCTGTAAGGTCGAGGTACTTCCCCAGTGGGGCTGCTCCAGATTTTGTACAGGATATTTCCTACTGTACCTCAGTCACTTTTACATAAAATAAAAAAATAAAATAAAAATAAAAAATATCTTTAACAGTCTTGTAGTAGTTGTTACCATTTTTATATTAATTTTTATTCATAATAAAATACTTATTAAAAGTTTATCTATAGCCGTACTAAGTTTAACTTGTCGCTGTTAAAGGAACCGATATAAATGTCGAATGAAAATGCAAATAAGGTACTACGTAAGTTATTTCAAACGTTAAGCCCTAAACACCCATGTGGTCAATGTGCATGACCTTTCCAGAACAGTAATGGGACACGTGCGTGAGGAGGCACACGACAATAACTGTGTTTCGACGATTTACGATCACGAACCCGCTTTCAATACACATTACGCATCATGAATAATGATTATAATATTGACTTTAAACAGTGCTATAATGATAGCTTGTCATTCGGGACTGTGAGCTTGCTATTTCATTAAACTATTGTAATCCCTTCTTAACTATGTTCAAATCAATCAGATTCCAACATCGAATATACGTCCACAAAATGCATACCTGTGTACAGAATATATGGTCTAAGAGACGTGGAAGAGCGACCTTCACCGATCTGATAACTCGATGAGACATATTTTTTATCAAATATAATTTATGAACAAATATGCCTAACTTGCCAATCAAAAAGTGGTCGAAGCTACTTTTCATTTAATTAATTTTAATAAATTTTTGTTTTTCATCACCTTCACTCATATGATAACCGAATGAGTTTTATCTCAATTGATAGTTTTTAACACACAGAATATGCCTAGGTAGGCTTGTCTACTTATTTTTGGTCATGGCTACCTGGCAAGTACATGTGAAGCGGTAGGTCAATATATACCTATATTCGATACTACATCTATCTGTTCGAATCGAAATTGATATCATAGGTAAGATATTGTGATTACAAAACCAATCATATAGGCTTGCCTGCCAAACCTAAAAAAAAAATTAAAAAAAAATAGCCTTGACCACTTTTCGATAGGCAAGTTATCATAGGCATATTTGTTTATAAATTATATTTGATAAAAAATATGTCTCATCGAGTAATCAGATCGGTGAAGGTCGATGTTCCACGTCTCCTCTACCAATATTAAAACACGATTAGTAAATTCTAAACAAGCATTCGATCATTTTAATTTAATTACTCTTTACGACGCGGTCGACATTGTAATCGACCCTCATTCAAAGGAAGCGGATAAAAAAATTAACGTTTAACTCTCAGATCTTAAAGTCTTTTATATAATATATTTAGAAGCGGTTAAAAAGGACTGCACTTTCATAAAGTCTTTGTGGATTAATTTTTCTATAGTATTCCAATTGAAGAACGGAAGCGACCGTCGTCGGTCTATTTCAGTTTTGATTTATGCGTCAGGATCTCGCTCGGCCGGGTGGCAATGTGGCATATTAGTGTGAAACGGATTGTTTATAATTTACTAGCTTCCGCGTCGAGGCGAAGTGAATATCGATATAGTGAAACTCGTGTCAATCTTGTCGAACGTTTGTAAGTGCCGTGCTAATTGTTAGAGAGCCTTATTACTATTAACGTTCGCTCATCACTGTACGGCGTGTACCACTTTAACATTATTGAGACTAATTATAAGTAATATTGAGTACTTACTTAAATGACGATAAGTGTGAAGGTCAGAAACATTCGCCGCGGGCACGTCGACGCAAACAAAAATGTGTTTTTACAGCGAGTTAATGCGTACTCTCGTCCTCTTAATAGGTTACATTGTGGCGTACGTTGTATAAAGCAATTGTAAAGTCCATTAGGTGCTGGAGGCGTACGCGACGCGGCCTAATATTTGTCATTAGGAGCTTTTGTTGTTCGCATTGTACGCTACCCTCGTAGGGGGTGTTCCGTTCGTGCGAGTGAAAATTATTTATTATATAAAATTTTTGTTTTCCCGATGAACATCCCTCTTCGGTTATTTTTAAATGTGCCCTTTGGGTGTAGTGATGTGTTATTTAGCGCTCTTCGTGCCGGCCTAATGTTTATGATCTTGTAAAGCCACAATTTGTCACGTTTTTTTAATAGAATATTGGATCAACGAAATAATGAGCTCATATCCGGAGCGCGCGGAGGATACGTCGAGGCGTGTATTTAGCAATTTAGTTCACCTTTCCGATATCCCGGCGCGATCACGAAAAATGAACTGTCGATAATAATCAAATTCACGTCATTTTGACCGCCAAAGGGTCATGACGAAGGTTTTACAATTCAATTAGCCGCGCCAGGTGTCGACGGAGAGGCAACTCTAACCGCGACGCAACAATTTATTATTCAAAAGAGTTTTATTAGAGCAGATAACGATATTCATAGTTTTATTTTAATAATTTACAGTTGCCCTTTGCAGTTGCTCAAAGCCTGAACGTTATTTAATATTTATAAGGACCCATCTTGATAATGGAATGTTTATAGACGGTTAATAACGAAACAACAGTGTCATCGTGTACAAATTTAGACGATGTCTATTATAATAGTAGTGTCCGCGTAATTATAGATTAAACGCGAATCGAAAAACTAGTTAATTTTACAACTTTCTGAACGTTAAATTGTAAATTGTTGAAATAAATAGATAATAAATAATGAGCTGGAACATGTAGTAGAATTAAAATAATGAGAACCAATTATAGAGCGATTAATTTCTATATAATGTGACAAGATTCAAAAGACATTACAAAAAATATGGTAATATATAAAAACAAAGAAAAAAATTCTTCTAATTCCTCGCCAATTTTTTTCCGAACCAGTATTCCGAAATAACACGTTTTTTTTAGAACAAAAAGTCGAATCATAAAACTAACAAAGTTTATCGCGAACACAATGTCACTTATCACGTTTTTATGCCTTAAATTATTCGTCCACAGCCGGCAAACAGGTGTTTTGACCCTCGACTCGAGTCCCCAAAATATCTATAATTACCTTCCTCGGGTAATAATTAGGTAAGTAAATACTATAGTATAACAAGGTGCCCAATTTAACTGGCGATTAGTTACTTTGAATTGAAAACATCTTGACTTTCGTGTCACGAAAGGGTTTGACTGTCAACGTTGAGGGCATTTATTTCACTTTTTTAGTGATGGAACAATCGCTCTTTATTCCAAGCGTGGTTTCACGATTTTTATGGTCGGGGGAAGGGGTCATATTGAATACACGATCATGCCTATATTAACGTAATGAAGATGAAGAGTTTGTTTTTATAGGCGCCAATCTTTGGAAATATGATGCCGTTTTGAATTACTATTTCTGATGACTACTAAGCTCTGATATTTTAGAATTATCTAGAACCTTTCGACGCGTTGATTGCGGTACAAAAAAAAACTTGTAGCTTGAATGCTTTATGCAGCTATCATTGCTGTAAGTTTAATTGGTTTAATTTTAATTTGGATCTTAATTTACCTAAACAGATTCCTTAATAATTGTGTATGCTCGCAAACGAAAAAAAAACCGACAAGTAGAAATTTACAGTTAAACATACTATACAGAATTATTTGCCTTTTAAGGTGTATACAATTATACATGCTGTATAGTATACAACAGTTAGTGAGCACATAATATTATGAGTTGACAGGTTAATACCTGTACTGTAATTAATACATAATTTACATTTTTTTATATAACATCTACGTTATTCTATAGTATATGCGGAAGAGTTTGTTTGTACGCGATAATCTCATAATTTACCGATCACGTTTATCACGTAGTTTTAAGATAATTATGTTGAAGGAAAGTTAAGCAAAAACACACCTAATTATTAAAACGGTAAAGTCTAAGATAATAAATCCTTCTACGAAGTTTGTAAGTGTTGTTAATTTGTATGTACTAATTTTATGTTAGAAGTGAAAGTATAGTATTGAATAAAATAAAATGAGAGTCTAGCGCTATAGATTTCTTTGAACAATAAAAGCCTCACACTCAAGTCTCAACCGTCCGCGTCACTCCAAAAGGACAGTGCATCAATCAGCTACGGTTACCACTATACCAACGCCTCAACAATAAATGAATGTTAAACTCAATTAAAAATTATTCTGACAACAACATTCAGATGTCGGACATTAAAATAATCATTTATTCCTATAAAGTAAGAAATAAGTTAATTTTGGCTACACTGGAATGTAACTTTTTTCCACAGTAATTAAAATACAACATCAAAATTCCACTTGTACTAGTCGTCGCCCAGTGGTCGAAATTCGAACGTAATTAATTTCAATTATAAGTTGAAACATTATTTATTAATGGTCTAAGATCCGGAATATAACAAAATCTTCCCTCATCTGTTAATTAGATGAAACAATTTTTTATAGGCTGATTTCAATATTGTGAATTTATAAAAACAACCTCTGCCACCATAAGCCTGCTGCAAATAATAATACTTAAAAAAAATTTTCTACTAAAAAAGCTTTTCCCTCTCATGTTAATTACATGCACTGCAGTTTCTGCTTTGTGTCCTATACCCAAAGGTTGTCTGGAAGAGATCGCTCTTTCAGCGATAAGACCGCCTTTGTACATCTTTTACTTTATGTTATTATTTTCTTGTTTCTTTTAATGGTGTACAGTACAATAAAGAGTATTATTACATGTAGTAAGCTAAAACCGGCAATATTTTACATTATTATACCTGACTATAGTAGGCACCCATCTCTATGATTGCTATACTTACCTGCAGCCAGGTTACTGCTGACTGAGGTTATTGACCTGGCTGCAGGTAAGTGTATATTATCTATACTAATATAATAAAGCTGAAGAGTTTGTTTGATTGTTTGTTTGTTTGTTTGTTTGTTTGAACGCGCTAATCTCAGGATCTACTGGTCCGATTTGAAAAATTCTTTCAGTGTTAGATAGCCCATTTATCGAGGAAGGCTATAGGCTATATATCATCACGCTAAGACCAATAGGAGCGGAGTCCACGCCGACGAAGTCGCGCGCAGAAGCTAGTTTATAGTATATTAACATGAGAGGGAAAAGATAAAAAAAAATTGCAGCAGACTTGTGGTGGCAGAGGTTGTTTTTATAAATTCACAATATTGAAATAAGCTTATAAAAAATTGTTTCATCTAATTAACAGATGAGGGAAGATTTAGCTTCTCGGATCTTAGACCATAAGGTCTGTTGTCCGACTATACTTCTACAATAATAAACAAAAGAGTATACCTCGCGCGTTATAACTTGGCACGAGTGAAGTTCGCGCAGAAGGCTGCGCAGTAACATTTTTTAAGGGACCGGGGGGAAGGCGATTTTGGCATGAGACGCATGCGGGGAGGCTAGGGATTGACCATATGTAAACACAATCGACCGTTTAATCAACCGAATTGCGCAATCGATTAGTTTTATTTAGGATTTATTGATTTTTGTTTATATAAGATATTAAACGTATTAGATTTACGAATATAGTTAATTTTGTCGTTAATAAACGAGATTTCGACATTAATTAAAAAAAAAAAACTACAAAAATCAAATTTTCTCAGTTGAAAGACACGATTTACTTGAATATCAGTTATCTATTAACGACTACACTATTTGAGAAAATTTAAAACCTCCTTTTAAAATTAAAAATAAATATATTTTTATGACTTAATTTTAATCGATTTCAATAAAAATCGATTAAACAACACCTTATTGCACATCCCTTTTTGCTTACTTCATACAGCTTCGTGTTTTTTCGGAAATGCTCGGATACGGTAATCTGTCTCAGTCACACGTTAGTATTCGTGCCACTATCTCTGTCTTGAGCACTATCGGCTACAAAAGTTTTCGTTTCTAATGTTGTTAATTTTTATTATTAGTATTAGTAATTAGTGTTATAGTATTGAGTTTGTTTTATTTAGCTTTAATTGTTTTATCTAGTGTTAGTATTAATTTTGTTTTATTTAGTGTTAGTATTAAGTGTGTTTTGATTTTGGGATTTTCCCCCTCAGCGACAGTGATTAAATAATAATTAATAATAAGCGTAAATATGTGTTAAATAATAATAAGTGGTAATGTATATAAAAAGTATTAAGTGTAAATATTATTTATTGTGTTGTTTGTGATAAAAATCTAGCTGCCACTATCGAAAGGTAAGGTATTGAAATTGAATTTTTAATATAAAAGTTATTTTTGCAGCATCTTAAAGTGCTATGATGTTTATTTTATTGGTCACTGTATTAGGGAAATTTTATTCGTACATTGGTTTATAATAAAAATAAAAATTGGTAATGACAGTTTTTTTTCGTGAGTGTACATGCGCAAAAGTTCGCAGAGCCTATGTTCAGACGTGCCAAGTTATTTCGCGGGTACTGTATACATAATATATGCGTTTGTGTGTCAAATACATGGTAGTGTGTGTAATGTTTTCTTATTGATTTAATGTATTTTTATGCATAAGTAAAAAAAATATTAGCATTCTGCATTCCTTCTCTATATAAACTATAAATGTGCGAAATTTCATACTCCTCCGTCCGCGCAATATTCGTAAAACGAGGTACAAAGTTTTGCTTCACATTAAAACGCTTAAAAAGCTAGGTTCTTCTTTAGGTGAAAGTCTAAATTTGGTACAGTCATTTGGTGCTTAAAAAGGGGGTTACCTGGAAAGTTTTCCGGTAGTTTTGAAAACTGGTGATTTTATAGATTTCGATGTGCTCTTTTCGAATTTTCACTTTGCCACCTCGTATCTTTGCCGCTTGCGCCGCCATATTGGAAAAATGGTGCTCAAATACAGTTTTTTGAGAATTACTCCGTTACAACTCGTTTTACGATAAAAATTATAGTTATCTAATAAAATAATTTTTTTTGTAAAATCAATAGTTTCAAGGTGGCAAAGTGAAAATTCGAAAACAGCACGTCGAAATCTATAAAATCACCAATTTTCAAAACCACCGGAAAACTTTCCAGGTAAAACTACCAAATGACTGGACTAATTATTGCAAAAATAAAAAAGCATGCAAATAGTATGTTGAATACATCACGTATATGTACTAATACTTATAAAATTGTCCTCTATTTATTATTTTAAATTGATTATTAAAATAGTTGGTTTTCATTAAATTAAATTCTGCAATAAAATAAAAATAGTTTTAGCAATTTTAAAAACATTCTCATAAACTATGTGTATTATTTAGTTTTAGTATATTAGTAGTTCTATTATTATAACTTTTTTTTTTTTGATATTGTAATCATTTTAATACTTCAACTTAAATCTAACAAATAAGGTTGTATAAGTTAAAGCCACTTATTTTGATCAAACTGTATTTATAATAGTGGCCTATCTGTATATCTATTTTAAAGGCAGATAACCGTTCATATGTATATACTAATATTACAATGAATAAAGATTTGTTTGCTTGCCTGTTTGTGACCAAAAAATGACTAAACATTCTCAATAGAGTTAATACTATCTGTCATTAGTGGAGGCTCTAAAACACAATGGTGTGACTAAAAGTAGCAAAATAAAAAGCTTATTTAATCATATATATATATATATATACACTAGCTGTGCCCCGCGGTTTCACCCGCGTTGATTTGAGGGATTTTTTTGTATTTAATTCATTTGTACATTTATCATCTATTGTACCTATATTTAATAAATTTCTGAACGCACGTATAAATTTTTGACAACCAATGTATATTATGTCAATTCGCTATCATTACTGACATTATTATACATTTTTAAAATGTAAAATACGCCACTATCCGTATATTGTGGATATATGTTGTCGATTCGAAACCTTTATTTAAATACGTTCTTCAATTTTAGGGGAGACTACCATATCGATGCGATGAACATTAAATGTTTGACAGTTACTAAACACGCGAACATTGTTCATCATATTTCTATACAAATTTTCATTCCCACCTTTCAACCTATTTAACCCCCTTTTTCGCATTAAAAAGTAGCCTATGTCCTTTCTCAGACTCTAGACTATCTGTATACCACATTTAAATCTGTTCAGTGGTTTTACCGTGATTGCGAGACAGACAGAGTTACTTTCGCATTTATAATATTAGTATGGAAGTATGGATAATCTTATAACTTACACACGGTCATCTGTTCCTAAGGTAAGCAACTTAATGATTGTGTTATAGGTAACTGCCCATTGTTATAGCAAATTTTTTTTTAATAAATTCACATAGAAATAGTAAATATATAAATACAAATTTTACACCCAGATTCAGGAGGGAATCAATCTCACAGCCGCGGAGCAGAAAGCAGGGCCACTACAAACTGCGCTAACAAGCTATTCAAAACCTTACAATATTGATATAGTTTGTGTGTAGTATTTTCATATTATTTTTCCCTTTTTATTTAATAACTGAATCGTTTTTTGTTAAGACTTTGAAGCACTGTTGATGTTAATTTTTTTAAATTGATGTTGTTATTAGGAAAATAGTCATAAGAAAAAGTATAAACTATTAAAAACTACATAGCTTATTCAAGTGATTTTATTGAATATATGGAATAAATAAATATTTTGAATTAAAAGTAAAAGACTGAATACAATTATGTTGTATTTAAATGGAATAATCCTGTGAACCTATTTAATAAAGAATATATTGTGGTTCATAGTTTTATTTTGTAGGTAGCCTTTTTAGGCTACATATTTTTATACTATTAATAAAAATAGACCAGTGACAAATTAGTATGATATCATTGTCATATAAATATTGTGTTACTGAGTTGTAATTGTATATTATAAATTGTAAATTAAAAACTGAGGTAGGGTACAGCAGAAAATTTTCAGCTCAAAATATGGAGCAGCCCGATTGGGGTAGTACCTCGACCTTACAGAAGATCACAGATAAATAATGCTGTTTTCAAGCAGTGTTGTGTTCCTGTTGGTGAGTGAGGTGACCATAACTCCTAGGGAGAGTTGGGGTTAGGGTCGGCAATGTGCTTGCGATGCTTCTAGTGTTGCAGATGTTTATAAGCTATGGTAATCGCTTACCATCGGGTGAGCCGTATGCTTCTTTGCCGACCTAGTAATATTTAAAAAAAATTGCATATTTATAAGTCTTATAAGTGTGTATAACAAAACTGTTAAGACACTTACCGATGTGTCGAAACTTAATTTTTGTGTTTTGAGAACATCGCTCTCCGAGGCCATTCGGTTAAACATTTGCTTTCTTTCCTTGACTGAAATCTTTTTTTCACTCTCTAGGAGCATACATTCGCTACGGGATGAGGTCAATGTCGGTGATTCAGTCATCTCGGTAGAGTCGTTTGGAATTGACATCCGTGGACTGTTGTTCAAACTTGGTATACTTGATCTTTTCTCCAATATTGTTCGTTCTATTGACTTCCTTCTAGGATGAACTTTAGGTGGTGTCTCGTTACTTAACGTAAGACTTTCTTTGGTCTCACTTTCAGGTATCTCTACTGCTTTAGGACTTTGTACTGATATGTCTTGTATGATATTTGTGAGGATATTAAAGTCTTGGTTGAGCTGTAGTGGTGGAGGTGGCCGATATGGTGGTTGGCTTATACTATCGTTCGGTTCTAAAGATTCATTTGAAGCCGCTGCCTGTGGCTCCATTGCTTTATTTTCAACAGTTTCATCATTTTCCTTACTACTATTGTTCAGGTATTTCTTCTTTAAAATCAGCCATTTTTCGTTATTTTGATTTTTAATATTAGCCAGCGCGTTCACATGTTTTTTGAACGTATTCCTCGCTTCATCTACAAAATGTGTTTTAGTTAAAATGTGAAACCAAGGTTTGGAAGAATAAAAAGAAATATTACCTTGAAAAGATATACTGTAGGTATGTATACTAGATTAAGTATGAATTTCGCATAACCTATCCGAAAGTTTAGCATTATGTTATCAAAAAGTTTTCACTCACCTCTCATGTCGGGGTTCATTAAAAACACTTTGAAATGTTTAACTAACTCATGGTTTGTGACTTTGCCATTGTGAGCTAACATAAACTTGAGTATTTCGTCAAAACTTAATTCAGCCGGAGGAGACATTATGATAACAATTCACATGAATCACAGTAAACGGTACCAAAACTTTGTGAGTAAAACTGTAACTGTAAACGTCAAAACAACCTATTGCAAGATTTCGTAAACTAACAGCGTTTCGTTTCACGTTTGAGACGTCAAAACGCAAATTAAAATATCACACATTTCCTATTTTTCAATCCATAGAAAAAAACAATATTTTCATACACTAACAATTTAAAATTTGTTAATTTATTTATTGTATTTATGTTTGTTTTGAGAAGTAAAATTTATTTTTCGTTGTTTTTATTAAAATGTTAACATTTTCTTGTAATGAAACGCATTTGAACTACATAACGCGTAAAACGTTAGAATATTTCAGTGTTAAACTGTTAATAATTTATAAAATACTAGCTGTGCCCGCGACTTCGTCCGCGTGGAATAGTAAATTTGGACAGCATTTTTTTGGATATACCTATCTTTTGGATTATTTTGGACATCAGAATAGCTCTATAATTTTGTCTCTTGTCGCAAACTTATGAAACATTAACATAAACCTTACTTATTTCCATACAAACTTTCATCTTCTATTCCTTACTATTATTTTACACCCTTGAGGGTTAAACTTTTAAAAACTTTGAATATTTATTTATATCGAATCAAAAGCCTAAAAAATAAGTTACACAACGCTCTACAACAAGCTCTACAACTTTTTATCCCCACCTTTCAATCACTAACACCCCTTTTTTCGCATTAATAAGTAGCCTATGTCCTTTCTCAGGCTCAAGACTATCTGTGTACCAAATTTCATTTCAATCGGTTCAGTAGTTTTGGTATGAAAGCGCGCCAGATAGACAGAGTTACTTTCGCATTTATATTGTATTACTAAGGATTTTGTTTTTTTAGAAAATATTTTAGGTATGTATGAATACACAACAACAACATAGATGTATTTTTAATGTCAGCTTAATATAATTTTTTACTACATGGAAGCCCGGGCAAGACGCATATGTTAAGGGAAAGTGTAAATAAAACAACAACCTAATAATCAATAGAACTCTTTGCACTTTTTATTTGTACTTTGGTTAATCATCTTTGTAAAGTAATAATTAAAAATACAAATTTTAAACATTTCTATAAAAATAAAAGCCATTATAAAAAAGCTGTCAATTATTCCTTTTGCCCGACCCACCCGGGCAAAACGAATACGCCTCAAGGGCAAAAAGGATATATCACGATCGATCACGATTCAGCCTGTAATATCCCACTGTTGGGCATAGGCTTCTTCCCCATGTAGGAGAAGGATCGGAGCTTAATCCACCACGCTGCTCCAATGCACAGGAGCAACGCAAAAGGATATATTTGGAATAGAAATTAATCTTGGCATTCATCGCAAAAATAGCTGCCAGTTCCTACATATGAGGTGCAGTCCTCGTGAGCCCAACTTTTGCACTGACTCACTCTTTTGCTCTGCACTCTGTTGAGGGATCAGTGTACCTTTCAGCGCACACCAAACAGTAGTAATCAGGTTTCGGGCTTTTGCTTTGTGGGTTTTCAAGGTATCGTTTTTTCTTTGTCTTGCTGATGCCCGCTAACTCAGAAATTTTCGTCTTTTTAGTATTTACCTTTTTAAATATAGCTTGATCAGCTTTGACGGGTGTTGATGTTAACCTCTGACTTTTGCCTCTTGTGTTTGCGACCTGTTTTAAAAGCAGCCATAACTGGTATGGGTCTGATTTGTAACGGTGTAAGATTAGCGGGAGATATTGGATGTACTCTCTCTAAATTAACTGATCCTTCTTCCGGTATATCGTTGGACAAAGTGAAAGTAGGCAAAGATGTAGTAAACATCTCAGCCATCATAGTGGTTGTGCTTTGGTAGTGTGATGAAGATTCAGGTATTGCTTCTATAGGAGTAACAGATGCGATGTCGAGTGAAAGCAGTTCAGTCATCTTTACTGCTGGATAATCATTTGAAGGGACGTTGGTCAAAGTAGACGATTCACCGTTGTAAGAAATGTCAGCTATTGTCGACTAAGGAATATTAACAGGAAGATCAGTCGGAGTTGATGATGAGCCATTAAAAGGACGATCTGTCATAGTGGAAGGAACGTAACCTTCTTCTCCAAATACACTTGGGTCATAGGGCCATATTCCCGGTTTTTTAAAACCGTTAACTGCGTTCTGAACCGAAGCAATTTTAGCATACGCTCCTCCAAAAAGTTTTGCCATATCATGTTGGTTTACAATACGGCCTGGGTGCATATTTTGAAAAGTGTTTAGTTCTTGCTCAAAGTACTTTTTGAGGGGTAGGGAGTACATGGATCCTTTAAATTAAATGTAAAATTAGCTGAAGATACTAAAACTTAAGATAGACAAGATTAAAATACCAAAGGGCAAAACGGGTACCCTAACCATTTTGCCCATATCCGTTTTGCCCAATGTACCAATTCTTAAAAACAATTGATGACTTAAAACATTGCAAAGAGGTAAATAAAAAACAATAATCACAAATTATACTCATTTAAACTAGTAATAGAATAAAAAATATGATTTATAAGTAACTAATTGCTAAAATAAAATGTCAGTGTCCAAACCTTAGCAAAAATCGTAAGAAAACAATGAAAAAACATTTTTTTTATCTCCACAACATATACCTACTCGCGCTTATTGTTTTGGTTGAACAATCATGGCGTCGCCGGTCGCATGGGGAAGGCCTAGACAAAGCACATTAACGCTATCTATTATAGATTTTTAGAAAAAATGATTATTCTTTTTACCCACCCTATGCTTCTTGCCCGGGTTTCCCCTATCCTTTCAAGTAGGTAGGTACCTACCTACGTATTATACGTAGGCTCCTTTAGCTCCTCTACATAGATATGTAGGTACATAATATATCGAACAAATAAGGCAATGACTTAATTTTATATTCAGCAACATTGTACTTGTAAACTTTTAGTCGTTCACGCGTACTTCGAGAAATTATGCCCACGTATCCTCTACTGTTGAGGGCAACGCCGCTCGCGTTGAATTCGTAATGAAATTCCCAGTAAAACAATATCTTACACGGACACGAATTATCGTGATGGAACGATTTCTATGTTGGCACGTTGTTAGCGACAAATAGTCTTTGTGTTATTAAACTTTAAATTTAGCTTGAATTTGCATTATAATATTTGTAAGAAATAGGAAAAAATTTTGGAATTGTAGTGCATTGTAATGAATATTTAGAAGGGTGAATACTTATCATTTGTATGTATGTACATGAAAATAGGTACGTCGCTATTGACATCGCTGCCTTGACCGCGAACTGCACGATACAGATGCGGGTAGTTCATTTAATCTCTGGCAGTTCAGAATTACGCTGCATATATATATAGTTTGAATATGTTGCGAGTAAAATGAGCTGATATTGGTAGGAAGGTCAAACATTTTTGGGAGAATATTTTTATTAGAGCTAGTAATATTCTACTCAAAATTTGGAGCAGTTCGACTTGATCGGTATCTACCTCAACTTTACAAAATACCTCAAGTAGCGTCGTTTTCTTATGGTGTGTAAGGTAGCTAAATTTTCCGGATAGGATCGATATCATATCTACTTGTAATGCTTCGGATATGTTTGTCACCATAAGAAGTTGTTATAAAAAAAAAGCAAAATGTAATACCTATCTCTATAGTGATACCTAATATTGTTTCAGAATAATAAAACTTTTAAGGCAATATAGGTACCTACTAAATTATCTTGGCGACCAACAGCAAACTATTAGAATTAAATGTAACTGTAGTATAGGACACTGTTGTATTACCGACCCTGATTGTTGACTGTAACTGTCAACAATCAGGGCCGGATTTAGGGATTCACAAAAGAGGCCACAGGCCACAGGCCACAATAGAGACTTCGGAAAAAAATACAAATTCAGGCTAGTAAACATTAGTACTTAAACAATTTTTTTTCGCGTTTTACCTTTTAAAAAAATTGTCCATTTTATTCGGAAAATAATTTGGGATCAAGGGGCCTCCACTCCTTTGCTACCCTGAGGCCTGCACTTCTAAATCCGGCCCTGTCAACAATGCTGTCAATTTTACGAATAGGGTAAAACCGGGATAGATGCCCCACTTTTTGAAATAGTCACCTAATTTTAAAAATATGAATTTTATACGAATAATTTTTATCTATGTAGCTAGCTCAATCCTTTATCTTGAATTATTATTATGTTTTTTTTAACCTATCAATTGCACATTTAGCAGAAATTAACTTTTCGTGGAACCTTTTTTTGGAGGATAGATGCCTACCGGTATGGATAGTTGCCCCACCATGAAAATCCTGAGAAGGATAGATGCCTGCAGTGGAGGATAGATGCCCTTTATACCGTGTAAACGAAAAACCCAATTAAAATGCTAATAGTTCTACTCCTAAAACAGCAATTGTCTCCAAGAAACACGCGTTATAGCAATGAAAAACATTTTGTGGTTTTTTAAATCGTTTAATTATTAATTAATCACTACATATTATGAAACAAAGCCTCTTCCCGCTGTCTGTCTGTCTGTATATATGCTTAGATCTATAAAACTACACAACGCATTTTGATGCGGTTTTCTTTAGTAAATAGAGTGATTCCAGATGAAGGTTTATATGTATAATACATGCATAATATAGTAGAGGAACACTAGTAGTTTTAAAGTTTTCTAGTGTGATGTCGTAAATAACACATTTAATTAATTGAAAATTAGCCTGATAGTATTTTTAATTTTCCACATCTTGAGCAATAATTTCTGAAAAGTTACAGATTTCATGTAGCCAGTTCTGGCTGACTACACATTGAATCCAGTCAGATTGCGACTTCGTATTTTTATAGTTTTCAAAACATTCAATGCAGTTATCCTTACTTGTACTTTTAGGGTTATCCTATCCATCTCTCTTAGTTTTATTTAAGGGCAAATCTTTAGTTTTCTTTCCTTTAATTTTCAAATTATGTGGATTGTCTTCATCTTCGCTGATTGCACTGTAAATAATTTGTCTTTTTAATGATGCTCGTTCTTGGTATAGTTTTAAATAATTATAATTTTCTTTAGGTATCACACAAATCAGCTAAGTTTGTCATCGTCATTTTCACTAAAAGAATTTTTTTGTCTTGTTTTTTATTTGTGGCTCCTTTCTTTGTTTTCCTAAGTTCTTTGGTACTTTCAGTCTTGTTTTTCTGGTCTAACTTAATTTTTATTTGTTTTTCCTTTCTGTCAGCTACATCCTTTTTGTGTTTTATATTTTCATTTGAATTATAAATATCTGCTGATTGTTTCGCCCTCTTAGCCATGGTCAAAGGGATTTTTGGAATAGGTAAAGCTTCTATTTGCATTTTCGAAACTGTTTGTTGTTCTATATTAGCTCGTATTCCTTCCTTTTTTATATTTTCGTGGTATAGTTCTGCTAGAATTAAGTCAAATGTCTATATATTAACACGTGAAGCAAAAACTTTGTACCCCTATGCTTTTACGGAAATTGCGCGTACGTAGGAGTATGACACTTCGCACACTTATAGTTTATACTAGCTGACCTGGCGAACTTCGTACCGCCTTTTTTTCTTAAATATAATAATTACATATACCAAAATAAAATATAGCCTATCTTTCAAGTTGGATCAAACTGCACACGGTGTGCAAATTTGATTAAAATCGGTTAAGTGGTTTAGGAGTCCATTGAGGACAAACATTGTGACACGAGATTTATATATATTAAGATAGAGAAGAAGTGTGGAATGCTATTATTTTTTCAAAATTATGCATAAAATATACATTAAATTAATAAAAACGCATAACACACACTACAGCACTCACACACGCATATTATACTTTTTGTTGATTGTCAAAGTCTGTAGTCAATTGAATTTTTTTTAAAAAGGTTCTTTATTTTCATAATTATTTGGTTTTCTTGAATTAAATTTTTTTATTATGGTCGAATTTCGACCGCTGGGCGACCACTAGTAAAATATAAATATACGTAAATACATAAAAAATATAAAAGACAATAAAAATATTTTTAAAATATTCATTTAGTCCGTATATGGTCTATGAAAGGATAGATGCCCCTAAGGGCAACTATACCTCGAAAAATCAGGGCAACTATCCTTTGTGATAGGGATAGATGCCCACGTATTTTTTAAATAAATTATAAACAAAATAGCATCTATTTACACCTAGATACAGACTCAATGAACCAGTTTATTCACGTAATAAAAAATATAACAGAATTTTTTACTAATTATAAAGTTATACAAACTTAAATACTAACCCTTAAAACTTTGACGTGTTTGTTAATTTCGCCGCGGAAATAATTACACACACTAGCAAAACGCATCCTCGTCGTACGACTGTCCGTGGGTAATTTAGGTACGGGGTGACTTCGGCTCCTACTCATGCGATTAATTTTTAGTAGCGAATTCGGGAAGTTAGGTTTTTAGAATGTGAGGCATCTATCCCGCTGGGGCATCTATCCCGGTTTTACCCTACTTAATACGTTTATCGTCTGGTTATTTAAATTTTAGTTGACTAATTAACATGATAACAACCGCTCTGATGTGGTGGTACTGTTGTTAGCCAACCCCCTACCATCATGTGGGCCTTATGCTTTTTACCCGCCCTAGTGGAATAAAACAAAAATTCTCCGGTAAGAAAAACCTGCTAAAAAATCAAAAAACATTGGAACTGTTTTTTATTCTCGAATTAAAAACAAACAAAATATCTTGTTTGTGGCCCTCTTTTATTACTATTAATGTATGGCCGTATATTACTATTAATAATGTAGTACCTGGGTGACCGAGCCTAGCTCGGTATTTTCATTATATGTTTTGTTTTTTTTTCTCGGTATTTTTATATTTTAATTTTATTTAAATAATAAATCACGAGTGAAATTAAAAAAAAAAAGAAAAAAAAAAATCTGGAGACTGAGATTCGAACCCGGGTCAACACGATTTGACACCCGCCGATTTCCTAATTACGCTATTACAGTTATGTTAAGAGTAGTGAAATTAAGCTTCCTATTCTAATGATATTTTTTCATTGCCTAAAAACAGGGATAAAACGACATTTTTTTTAACTGAATCATAGCTAGATCAATTTTTCGCCCCCGAAATCCCCTGCATACTAAATTTCACGAAAATCGTTGGAGCCGATTCCGAGATTCAGAAAATATATATATACAAGAATTGCTCGTTTAATAGTATAAGATAAAATATCTGTTACACCTACGGAAAATTTTTAGTTGTTAAAAATATAATTATTCTGTAGCACAATTTATAAACATAGTTAGGTAAACTTCGCAGAGCAGGACGTAATCTTTTCAGTTAACAGAAATGAACGGAATGAACGGAGCTGACTAGAAAAAAAATCTGTTAATCGACTTCAAAAAAGAAGGAAAATCTCAATTCGACTGATTTTTTATTGTGTGTTACATTATAACTTTTTACTGGGAGAACAGATTTTGAAGATTCTTATTTAATCGAAATCTGGGGCTTGTCATGTGGTCCCATTTAAATTTGATTGAGATCTGGCGAGTACATTTTGAGTTATGTCTAATAATGCGTATTTAATTATTTTTTCCACTATTATACCCACGTTGTAACACTGTCGATGTAAATTAAAGTCGGTTTTTTTCTGTTCGCCAGCAACGATTATTCACATAACATTTTCAATACGAAATTTTATAATAGACTTCAATGATAAATGGAAGTTACTAATTTTCCGTACTTTATATTTAGAAAAATGACCTTTGATGTGCAAATATCAAATTTTACTAAGCATGTGACAAGTGGTTACATGGTGGTACAGGCGGGGTCGTCAAATATTTAGGTATAGCACCTTAACACATAATAAAAACTGTAATGGGGTCGTTTTAACATTTAATATAATATTTTAATTAAATAATTAATCATGAACATTATTCGTGACACACGCTAAACATACGTAAGTATTTTTTTAAAATGTTTATTTTCTTTCTAACTTATGTCACATATAATGTGTAAAGTATGCCTAATTAATTACGTGGATATATATTTTTATGATATATTTTGCTAAACGACCCTCGTATTTAAAGAAATAAGTACATTAATGATAGCAAAATTTAAATAAAACTAAAATGTTAATATATTTATACTGGATAAAGCTACGCTTAATTTCATTTCATTTCATATCCAGTACCCACATAACATTTTCATGCTGACTAATGTTTAACACAGTTCCACTACCACCCTGGAACTTAAAAAGCCGACTGATGGAGGGATAACCATCCAACTGCTGGCTTTGAAATACACAGGCTGAATACGGGTGCGACAAAGCCAGCCTTACCCGCCCGCCCAGCGTGGTGCCTACGGGCAAAACACATGAGTTCACGTCATTTTTGGCGCGAACTTGTGGAGGCCTATATCCAGCAGTTGACTGAGATAGGCTGAAGTGATGAGTGTCGGGAATACTGAAACACTCGACACAAAAATCTATATCCATGGTAAAAGTTTCTACTTATATGTTATGGTAGAAACTCTGTAGTTATGAGCTTTGATCCAACCCGAATCCTAAACGCATTGTTATTAAATTGATAAACTTATGACCACAAAGAAATTAACTTTGTCGAAACGTTGTGTTAGGACTTCGTTATAACATATTAATAACTAGCTGACCCCGCAAGCGTTGTTTTGCCATATATATTATTAGCCCCCGCAACCCCCTCTTGTGGGTGGAATTTCCTAAAGTCCGTTCTTAGCTGACCTCTACTCGGCGAAAGGAATATTCCTACCAAATTTCAAGTCTCTGCACCTTATGGTTCCAGAGATACCGTGATGAGTCAATATAATGGGTGGAAATCTCTTTTATATATATAGATAATAAACAAATTACATAATTAATATATGTAACATGAAGCAAAAACTTTGTAGCCCTTTTTACGAAAATTGCGGTACCGGAGGAGTATGAAATTTCGCACACATAAGTTTATATAGAGAAAGAGTGCAGAATGTTATAATAGGTATATTTTTTTTAAATTATGCATAAAATATATGAAATCAATAAAAAAAAATAAACATTACACACTACCATGGATTTGACAAGCATAATATACTGTTTTGTTTATTATTGTAGATAGAAGTATAAATAATCTTTGACAACAGAGCCTTAATAATGTTCAAACTTACAATTTAAATTAATTATGGTCGAATTTCGACTACTGAGCGACCACTACGTAATAAATGTATAAAGGAAACGCATATATATGTATATTAATAATAAGTTTAATCTCATTCAGGAACATAAACTCCATAACCCTGAAGTGGAAAGCAGTCACAGCCAAACAGCTAACTGAGCAAACAGGATAGTACACCTAATTATTTTGTACTTATAACTAGTAATTTTTGTTTTTGTTTAATTTTGTTTTATTTGAAAGGTTTTGCGTGTCATGTGGTCCCATTTAAATTTAATTGAGATCTGACAAGTACTTTTAGAGTTATATCTAATAATGCGTATTTAGTATTTACTTGACCACTTTTTCATCAACCTACTTTGTATTATACCGCATAACTTTTTACTCGGTGTACCGATTTTGATGATTCTTACTTTAATTGAAAGCTAATACTTGTAATGTAGTATTGTTTAAATTAGATCGAGATCTGATTACAACTTTTTGAGTAATCTTTAATAGTGCGTATTTACTTGACTATTTTTTCGTCTTATTACGTTGTATATTACTTGTCGATGTAGGTAAGTACAGTCGTTTTTTTTTTCGTTTGCAAGCAAACACAATTATTTTTATAATTTACCTGCATCGATATAATAATAACATCATGTATTCTCTAATACTTTGAATTATTTATTGCTCTCGGACCAGGTCAGAGGGATCATAAGGAAGTTATGTCCACGTCTCGATTTTTTAAATTTACAAACACGATTTATTACTAACTACAAAGTGGTTGCAAATTCACACTGACAGCTTACTATTGCTTTGGAGCTGAGAGATTTAGTACTTTTGATACAAATGATATTGAATCCTATTAATATAGACGTACAGTTGAGTTTTGATTACCCAATGTGTGACAATATTTCGTATATCCTATTTGATCTGATACAACTCGTGTTTAGTACAAAATAGGTCCAAACGAAAATCAACTTTAGGATTTAAGCTTAAGGTCCATTGTCATTTCATATAACACATCGTTTGATTCACATTTTTTCTAGAAGTCTCAGTTTGTTTGTTAAAGATATTTTAATTGCCATATCTCTATTTAATAACTTTATAAAATACGAGGATAATTAACCTTAAAACATTTTTATTTTATGGGATTATTACGTACGTAATTTTTGTCTGATGTTTCACATAATATGTCAATGACACGACTGTGCGTCTGAGCTAAATAAAATAAAATTGAGTTTGATAAGCCTGTAATGTGTGCTGACATCCAGCAGTGGAAGTGGTGCTGAAGCTGTAGGTAAACTGCTATAGCTGCAGACTGCTGGACTTATCAGAAATCGTTGAAGCAGGACAAGTTCCTGGGGAATAAAATGTTAGTAAACTGTATTCGTTTTTCTTTTTTCATTCCTGTAAAAAATGTGATCTGTCCTTTTGGATTTGTCCAGATTACCTTAAAGAGTATCTTAAACTCACACAGTAATTACACATACCAGATACTAGATACCTATGAAGACTTGAAATCATCAAAATCAAGACTTAACTTCTTCTACACTAATATTCGCAGCTTAAGAAGCACGGGCAAATTTGATAAACTGAAATGCGTTCTCAAATCCATAAATCACACAATCCACGTCATTTTATTAACTGAAACATGGATGAGGATAGATGAACAGGCCCAATGTTTTCAGCTACAGAATTATAGTCACTACCACAATATCCGGAATTTCGGACTAATAAAAAAGGGGGAGCCTTGATCTTGAGCCATGATCTAATTCTTTCTGAGTACTCTGGTTGAAATAACTTTTCGTTGTTATTACAGAGTACAGACACTTGATGACGATCATTTCGGGTAAAAGGTAAATAATTGTCCAACTAAAAATGGAGGAAATAAAGCTCAACACTTTAAGCAAGCAAATTAAAGTACCTACACCTTTCTCTTACAGTTACATAGTGAATAGGCCTTGGCTCAGCAGTGGGTTGCTTGTGTTATTCATTCACTAGCTGAGACTGGCGGTGTATTTGAGAAAAAAAAGGTGTGTGTGCGATTCACACACGATAGGAGTGAAACTTCTATGGCAAACTAATTAAAAAAAACTAATTTAAAATTAGCGGCTTGCAGCGCGGCCCGGCCGCAGCGCGGCTCGCCCTTCCCTGTCTTTTTTGCCGTTGCATCCGGTTTGAAATCACAACGATTCTAAAGAAGTTTCACTTCAAAAATAGCCTATAGCCGTCCTCGGTAATCGGGCTATCCAACACAAAAAGAATTTTTCAATTCGAACCAGTAGCTGCAGAAGTTAGTGCGTTTAAACAAACAAACAAACTTTTCAGCTTGATAATATTAGTATAGATATTTTATAACACACTATCTGTAGGTACACTGCGCGCGTTGCTTTGCTTTTTTTTGGTCGTACCAACTCAGAAACCTTTGTGAGCTCATGCACAACACTTTGCTGAAGATCATGACATGATCAAATGCATAGTTTACGATTCTATAAAGGACATAAAGACAACCATCATTTTTAAATATCTATATAGATTTATAAGTAGCCGTAACTATTTAATTTTGAGAACATGTTGTTATGTAGGTATATTATATTCTGTATTTATATTAGAACTATATATTTTAACACTAATTAATGAATTTGAATTTCAATATACGATATGTTACTCCATTTCCCATACCTACATATAGTGGTGTACCTATAGTGTGTCAATACATTGAGAGGGTGTAGCTCATTTCGTGTAACATCGTATAGATTGCGTTACATACGAACAGAAGCCTAAATCTTACTTAATTAGTATGCTTAACACTGAATAGAGATATTTGTACAGTTATATTCGTATCTATGTATATGTAAATAAAAGGGAATCGCCGAAATAAGTACCTATATGTACGCGCAGTTTCCAAACGCCTGCGCCATTTTTTTTTTGTATTTGTTATTGTCAGAAAATTAAAAGAAAGTGAAGATCTATTCACAAAAAAATATGGCGGTAATAAATACTAGGCTTAGTGATTGAATTTGGTATTATAAATTAAATTTGGTAAGGTATTTGTATATTTGACGGTTCAGTTACATTTTTAGTTCCCAAAATAAGTCTTATCCAAACCCAAAATAATACTTTACTTCACTCATTAAGGCTTAAAAAACGCTTTTGAATTATCACTCATCTTTCTTATATATATTACACTACCTAAATGTGAAGCTACCGTACTCGGAATAAAGATTCGTCTGATGAGTCCCGAAAATAATAATAATAATAATAATTTTTTTATTGGACTAAATACTTTACAATTTCCTAACCAAGAAGAAACAAGAAACAAGAGAAAAAATCGGCCAAGTATGAGTCAGACTCGCGCACGAAGGGTTCCGTACCATTGACTAGGTAAACAACAGTAGGTACATTTATTTTGAAATCTGGCAAAAAGCGGCAAGAATCATCACTTTTGTTATATTAGGGGTCATAAACATTTTTTAATTTTTTATTTATTTAGCTTGACCAGCTTGGTATTTTTTGTTTATTTATTTGTGTGTTTAGGTCAAATTTAGTAATTGAAATTCCCTTCCTGATGATAGATTGATCTGATATTTGGTGCACACGCTTAATATTGATGACAATACAACATAATATATATATTATGGTTGTAAATCCAATATGGCCACCGCCTTAAAATGGCGGATTACACATTTTCCACAAATACCACAATATGGGTATCAAATGATAGGGCTTGATTGGTAGAATAGAGCTCACTATGAAAAATTCAAGATGGCCGCCGCTACAAAATGGCGGATTACCACAAATTCCTCAATATGGGTATCGAATGAAAGGGCTCGATTGGTATAATAGTGCTGACTATGAAAAATCCAAGATGGCCGCCGCCAAAAAATGGTGGATTACACAATTTCCACAAATACCTCAATATGGGTATCAAATGAAAGGGCTTGATTGGTAGAATAGAGCTCACTATGAAAAATCGAAGATGGCCGCCGCTAAAAAATGGCAGATTACATATTTTCCACAAATTCCTCAATATGGGTATCGAATGAAAGAGCTCGATTGGTAGAATAGGGCTGACTATGAAAAATCCAAGATAGCTGCCACCAGAAAATGGTGGATTACATATTTTCCACAAATACCTCAATATGGGAATCAAATGAAAGGGCTTGATTGGTAGAATACAGTGTATTAGACTGTGTAGGTATATTTATTACTAATCTAAAAACTACTCAACGAAACTAAAAACTTGAAAATAAAATAAAATAAAAAATTTTTAAACGGTTTTATTGCAATAAAAATGATGTATTTAGGTTATGGACTAAAATCTAAAAAATAATTCGGTAAGTCCTAACTACCAGGTCGCACCAATCTATAGGATACGTTATACGCCCAACGATTTTATATTTGTCTGATCAAGACCCCAGATTGATGAGAAGATTGGTGACAATTATTTTTTAGCTTTTAGTCCATAACCTAAATACATCATTTTTATTGCAATAAAACCGTTTAACAAAAAAAAAATTTAGTTTATTTTATTTTTATATCTCAAAAGGAGAAAATACTATAAGAGACAATTGCAAGGTTTTTAAATGATAACTAAACATAAAATAAATATATATTATTGATTAACATGTTTTTCATTATTGTAATTTTCTCAATATTTTTGTGGGTTTTAACTGCATGGTAATGGTCTCACTAAAAGCTATATTTGTGTGCATTTGAGGAACGTAAACACATTGCTGTGTGGCTACGGCATAGAATTTAGCCTCCCCCTCTCTTCCCTTGGGTGTCGTAAGAGGCGACTAAGGGATAACATAGTTTCACTACCACCTTGGAACTTAAAAAGCCGACCGATGGCGGGATAACCATCCATGCTGGCTTTGAAGTACACAGGCCGAAGACGGGTAGCAGCGTCTTCGGTGCGACAAAGCCAGCCCTGCGGTCACCAACCCGCCTGCCCAGCGTGGTGACTATGGGTAAAACACATGAGTTCACGCCATTATTGGCGCGAACTTGTGGAAGCCTATGTCCAGCAGTGGACTGCGATAGGCTGAAGTGATGATGATGATGATGATGAAACACATTCGGCTCACGTTCACAAAGAAAATGAAATGGACTATGGACACACGGTATCGCTCGTATTTTGTTCAAAACGCGGCTTCTATGCGTTATCATTCTAAGATATTGGTGTATAGACCTTCGCTGATTTTTAATATACTTACGCTACTTTCACACATTAATTGAAATGTGACAGGGGGACGTTCAAGTATTACGTAACGCAAATTTTGAAGATTTTTGACCCCTCCCCCTCTCCCCCATGTAACGCACCGTAACGTTTTCCTGTATACCCCCCCCTCTCTAAGTCTCTAAATTATTTTGTTATTGTTTTAATCGCGTTTGCGGTAGTATATAATTTATAAATAAAACAATAGATTTAATACCCTTCTTTTTTAATTAAATAAATAAATAGTCATAAGTAACGCGTTGTTCGAAACCCCCCTCCCACCCTTGTAACGCATCGTAATGTTTTACAAGACCCCCCCTCCCCCCAAATGAGTGTTAGGTAATAACTTGAACGCCCCCCAGGTCAAAATTCATCCACATTTAGATGTCCCTAATTTTTTTACGTCAAAAGTCATTTGATCACAGAGCTATGTTCTATGTTATGCTTAAATATAGTACAATTGTTATTATTAATAGTTTTTATATCAAATAGATTATAGATTCTATTGAATAGGGGCTTGCAAGTTTCAATGGGACGGGTTCGGATATCTAAATAAACGAACCCGTTTTCAAAAATTGTTAGGTAGACGCTATTAAATAACAACCAGTATTTTAACTAGAAAGTAATTATACTACTATGTGAACAAGACGTAAGCGCGATTTAATTACGTACAGCGACATCTATTGGCGAGAAGGTAAGAGATAGTAAACGGGTTCAGTTTCTTCCTAATAGCAATATCTATAGTATTTTTTTGTATATTTTACCAATATAGTATAGTATTTTGTATATTTTATTTTTTGGAGAATACTACTTAATAAACGACACGAGGACCATGTGTTAAACAAATATCAAAAGTAAATCCATATTAAAACAACAACGCTGACTCTTAATTTTAATAATACCTACTTAATAATTAATTATTCTTAATTTCGGGACTAGCCATATAGTGTTAGTAACAATGTTTCAAATCTTGTGTTAATTATTACAAACTTTCAAATAATTACATTTTACATCGTTTGTAGGTACATAATATTTATGTAAGACTAGCTGTGTTCGCGACTTTATGTGCGTGGAATAATGACTTATAACAGCATTTTTTGGATAAGTATATATTATATTGGTTTATTTTGGATTATAAACACCGTCGTTTGGGTATTTTACATGTTCAACGTGATGTTTTAAATTGGCATAACTTTTTTATTTATAAGCCGATTGACATCAAACAAACATCATTTATAACTCAAGAACGGCTGAACCGATTTGGATGAAAATTGGTGGGGAGGTAGCTTAGAACCAGGAGACGCACATAGCATACTTTTTATCTCAATTAGACGCGGTAGGTGGCGCTGCTCTGTGCTATCGGTATGTAACTCCGGAACCAATTCGTATCAAAATTAAATTTTGTAAGCTTCTGTAATTTGATCCAACTTTGGAGATAGGGTAGTTTTTATCTCAATTGGACCCGGTAGGTGGCGCTGCTATCGGTATGTCACAGACAAACAGACAACAACTGTAAAAATCGTTTTTTGGGTGTTAATTGCGTTAATAAAGGTATAAATATAATATTTTTTCTCATATATCACAGACAGGGATCTGTTACATTTTTATTATATGTATTCATTGATATAGATAGCAAGAGACCACTTACATTTTGATTTATTAGAGTTTTATTCTTTTAATAAAGTTTAATTACTTTAATAAAGTTTTTTTTATTTTATTTTTTATTATTACTTTATTTTTTATTATACAATTAAGTATTTTAAGAATATTTCAAGTGCTTACCTCTTACTATTTATTGATATCGAGCAAAAATAAGGAAAAAAGGACGTTTTTTTTGCCCTTAAATATTAATTTTATTTTAATTTTATTATTTAGTATGAAAGTAAAAACACAACTGAGTATTTTGTGAATATTTCAAGTGCCTACATGTTGCCATTATTGATATCGAAAAGGGCAAGAAAATCACGTTTGTTGTATTGGAGCCCCCCTTAAATATTTATTTTATTTTGTTTTTAGTATTTTTTGTTATAGCGGCAACAGAATTTACATAATTTGTAAAAATTTCAACCGCCTAGATATCGCCGTTCTTGAGATACAGCCTGGTGACAGACGGACGGAAGGACGGACGGACGGACAGACAGCGAAGTCTTAATAATAGGGTCCCGTTTATACCCTTTGGGTCTTCATCTTCTTCTTCCTCGTTCCCTCAATGATGAGGATCGAGACCACGAATGATATCTCTCCATGGAAGGCGATCGTAAGCAGCATGTGTTGCACGGTGCAAGCTGTCTCCCATTGCATTCCTTATGACATCTGACCATCTTGCTGGTGTCCTTTGGCGCGTTTCCCATCAACCTGACCCAGTACTAAAAGGTTCTCGAAACTATGCTTGCGAGACCGCATAATGTGTCCGAAGAAGGTAAGGGCCCGCTCCATGCAAATCGTTGAGAGCCGCTTGGTGATATTGAGTTCTTGTAAAATGGAGTCGTTCGTTCTCATGGCAGTCCAAGGGATTCGGAGTAGTCTTCGCCAACACCACATTTCAAAAGAATTGATCTTGCTTCAATCGCGACTTCTGAGGCACCAAGTTTCCGAGCCATACAAGAATATTGAGAACACAAGAGCTCGGACCAGACGGACTTTGGTTTTGCGATGGATACCACGATTCCTCCATATCTTGCTTAGGTTGGTCATTGCACTTTTAGCCATTCCAGCACGTCGACGAAGTTCTTCAGTGCAGCTACCCACATTATTTATTAACGACCCAAGATAGACAAACTCATTGACTTTTTCGTAAGTATTCAGTGCATTCGAGTGAGGTAGAATTTGAGCTCTATCTATAACCGTAATCTTGGTTTTTGTATGGTTAATTTTAAGACCGAGCTTGGCACTTTCAACTTCAACTTTCTTCAGTAGAACTGCCATCTCCTCCTCACTTGAAGCTAGTATTCGTCGTATCGTCAGCATATCTCAGGTTCGTTATCTTCTGACCACCTATTGTGACGCCTCCATCCCAGTCATCCAAAGCTATCCTCATTATGTACTCGCCATACAGATTGAATAGCTTCAGGAACAGAATACAGGCTTGACGTACGCCACGTTCAGTATGGAAGGACTTCGACAAATGGTTTTCCAATTGGAAAACCATTTGTCGAAGTCGTCGAAGTGTCTTCAAACTTCATGAAACTGCTTCCATCAAGGTACAGATTCTGTATCAAGAAAGTGAGATGAGGCGGAACACCCATTTCTATGAGCACATCAAACATACGCTCATACCGTACACAGTCAAATGCCTTTGCGTAATCTATAAAGCACATAACCAGTGGTTTGTTAAACTCACGGCACTTCTCAATGAGAATCCGGACATTCAATATTTGCTCACGAGTTCCCTTGCCGGCTATAAAGGCAGCTTGTTCACTCGGTATCTGGTGAGCGGTGTAGGATGACAGTCTAGCGCTTATTATGCGTAACATAACTTTGCTCGCATGAGCCATGAGAGAGAGGGTACGATAGTTTTCGCACTTCTTAGTAGAGCCTTTCTTGTGGAGAGGGATGACAGCAGATTGGGTCCAGTCAACCGGCCATTGACCAGTTTTCCATACTTTACTGCAGATCTTATGCAGAATCTTGGTCCCTCCAATGCCAAGGTTTTGAAGCATAGAAGCGGAAATGCCGTCAAGACCCAAGGCTTTATGTTTTAATTTAGCGACTGCGTCTTCCACCTCGGACAGCAATATACCCGGTTCTTCGGGGTGGTCATCCCATTTCCTTTCCAATTCTTGTCCCGATTCTTCACGATAGAGCTCGTAACAGTAGGTCGTCCATCTTTCAAGCACATGTTCCAGCTCCGTCAAAGTGTTACCTCTAATGTCGTCAAGTATCCAAGTCTTCGGTTTGAAGGTGCCAGTTAGTTGTTTGATCTTCATGAAAAGGTCTTTAGTTTGTGCCCTATCCGCGTGCCTCTCAATTTCCTCACAAACTAAGTTAATGTGCTCATTCTTGTCCTCGTACCCTTTGGGTACGGAACCCTAAAAATGAGAAAAAAAAACAAGATTTATTAAAAAAAAAAACAAAAGAAACAAGAAACTCTACTGATACTTATTCAAAAAGTCGCTCTGTGTAGTGGTGCGTACATGGGCCTAAAAATCGACGGTTTGCTGTTCGATTCCCGCTTGGAATGGATATTTGTATTTGTACAAATATTCCTTACAAGTTTGGTTGTCTGTCCTTGTGGGTCTCCCCACTGTGCCTCGGAGAGCACGTGAAACAGTCAGTCCCGGTAGTTGTAAATACGAGATAGCTATCCTTACGCATAGTAGGAAATATATCCACTAACCCGCACTGGAGCAGCGTAGGGTTAAGCTCCGATTCTTCTCCTACACAGAGAAAGGGCTCTATGCCCAGCTGTGGGATGCTAGGAGCTGAATCGTCGTATCGTATGTTTAGCAAGCGTTCTGAATGGAAGCCATCGCTATTAAACCCATGCAAATTTATATTTTTGTGCGAAAAACGTGCGTACAACTTCTTGAATAGTTCTTTCTAATGATAGCAAACTTTATTCATTTGGATGACAGCAACTACAGCAAGTAGTGAGCGAACGAGACAGAGCCGAAACGCAACTCCACAACTAAGTACTAACAATATTAGGTACCTACCGGTAAGCCGTAAGACATAGGTATAGTCACTGTTAACCTACAATATGCAAATAACCAACTAATTGAAAAAATTACCACTAATTTAGAGACCCCGACTGGGGAAGTAAAATTAATAAAACATGAAAATAATCTCAAAAATTAACAAGCAATTTAGTTATTTATTGCTGAGGTGAGGCACGGCTGGAAATATCCTGCTAAAATCTTAAAAGTACCTCGACCTTACAAAAGATCACAACTACATTATACTGCTTTCAAACTGTGTTGTGTTCCGGCGGTGAGTAAGGTGACCAGAGCTTCTGGGGGATTGGGGTTAGGGTTGGCAACGCGCTTACGATGCTTCTGATGTTGCAGGTAAGAGTATAAGCTACGGTGCAATCGCTTACCATCAGGTGAGCCGTGCCCTTGTTTGCCGACCCCATAGTATAAAAAATAAATAAAAAAGTTACACTAAATTCTCTAAGTCAAATTTTGAAATACGAAAAGCTATTTTATTTTATTTTTTTAACATAAGGACTATGTAGAGTCAAAGTTGTATTTCTTTACAAAGAGATCAAAGTAGAAAAACCAGAGACAATAAAATAATGTAAAAAAGAAAATATACTCAATGTAAAATTTTTCACTGACATTCCAAATACCAAAACAGATTCTACATTTAAAAAAAAAACAAACGACATCCTGAACGACAAATTCGTTTATTCGTACTTGTTTTTTTTTTTCATTATTATTATGTTTGCGTCCAAAGATATAATAATTGATTTTTAATCTTAGGATAGTTTTAATAAAAAATTCACACGAAGTAACGGGCAAATACTAGTCAGCAGGAGGGCCGGACCGTGACTTTAGTGGGCCCTGGGCCAATACTAATTACTCAAAGTTTTTTTTTTTTTTTTTATGTAACTAGGTTGGCAAACAAGCGTACGGCTCACTTGATGGTAAGACCGTAGCCTATAGACGCCTGCAACACCAGAAGCATCGCAAGCGCATTGCCGACCCCATCCCCAATCCCCCCCAGGAAGTATAGAAAAAAATTAGAGTAAAATATTTGATTTGACATTGTATAGCAGTTTGGGAATACGTCAACAATCTTCTTTTCATAAATGATGTAATGCATCTTTTAGATATATTACTTTAGTAATTAGTATATAATAAATAATATATTACATTTGTACTTAATTTTTAGGCTTTTTATTCGTAATCCTTTAGCTTCTGATCTGATTGTTGCCTTATGTTGCTAACAAACTTTTTAATGACCCAATTAACTTATATCCTTCACAAATATCTAAACCAGGGCTCTATACTTTTGAAGTGTAACATTTTTAGGCGCATGAGGGTAAAATTTTATGGCAACGGCAACGCGTTTTGAGGGGATGGCAACGTTTATGTTTTTAATTATGATACCGCTTACTTCATTCAGCACAGGCGTCACCGGCCTCGTGTCCCGCTTCACCTTAGTTTTAAATTAGTTTTAAAGTGATTTTCAATTATTTTTTTTCAATTAGTTTGTACACCCGAACTTTTTTTTTATTAAATAAATTAAATATTTCCAAAAAATTTTCCCAAAAAATAATCATAATTGCAGTTTCAAGTTTTGCAAACAAATTTCTTGCCTCTTTGCGGAAATCAGCTTTTTCTCTTCATTTTGCTAAAACTATACAAAATTTTTATGTTCTCATAGTTATTTCTTTTTTAAGCTTAACAGTATCGTAGTGGCAAGACCATATAGTCTGACTTAAACTTCTTAACGTAAATTTCAGTTCTGTTTCACGATTTAACAATATTGCCATCTATGGATTGACGCAGAAAAGAAAACGTACCTATATTTTATGCACTACTTCAAAAAATTTACGATTTCGGTTCCAACCTTCACGGATTTTTCACCAACTAGGTTAAGAAAATGCGTAGCACATGGCACATAATCCGCAGATTTTTTTTTGTTTTAGTAATGCTTGTACACCATTATAGCAACCCGTCATAATAGCAGCGTTATCCTATGACTGTCCCTTACAGTTATCCAAGGGTAATCCATTTTTTTCTCTAAAACATTAAATAAATGTAAGATCGTATGACTACTAATGTTAATGAACGAACGATACATATCTTTCGTACACTTTTCCCCGAATGATTTTTATGAGATAAATCTGGGTTTGAATCCATCACAATCCCGTAGTATTTTGTATCGTAATTATTTATTTGATTTACAATTTGTTTGATTGTTCACCCATGATCTCAACAATTTCTTCATACACTGTTTTAGATAAATATGATATTTCCGACTTTGGTCACAGCTTTCGTTGCTCTATATGCTCTCGCAAGAATAGGTCAAACTCTGCCTCTAACTCCAAAGCACCCCTAAAATTACCATTATGTATAGAAGCAAATACTTCATCGGTACCTCTAAATGCTAAGCCCCTTATACTTAAAAAATTTACAACTGCAATGACCCGTTTTAAGACATTGTAATAATATTCGGTTTCTTTCCTTAATTGCTCCTGAAGTTGCTTGTCTAAAACAGAACCACACCAACATTGAATTTTATGTTCATTAGAGTTTGACTGTATGAGCCAAATTAAAATATTAAATCGTAACGTGTAAAAAATTTTAAGCAGTTATCCACAACTCTAGAAAATTAAGACAATATACTATCATCCGTAAAAAATCGACTGGAGAATCCCTGTTCCGTTTGATAGAGATGCATACCGGGAGTTCAGGGTTGTCAACCCGTAGGCGGCCATTACACATTCAATCTGGATCACGATCCCCTACATTCCTCCAAAACTCTATTTCTTTCCTACTAGTTAAAAATAATTAAAAATACTAAATAAAAAATGATAAATAATGGTACTTACCTATAAATAATTCTAGCAAGATAGAAAGAGACAGAGTCTGAGAGGGAAACAGCGGAGCACAATTGAGATGAATGTGTAATGGCAGCCGAACATTTTAACCGTCAGTTCGAAGTACCAACACCTGAAGGTAGACTAGAATTAAATGAATTGAATGGGTTTGATTAATCGTAGGATTCGCAGAGCTGCAAACCATACGATCTGTTTAATTTACTAAAATTATGGATTCTTTCGCATTATCGTCTATTTTTGACTTTGACTTGACTTAGCTGGGGGCCCCTTGAATCCACGGGGCCCTGGGCTGAAGCCTAAAAAGTCATATGGTAGATCCGGCCCTGCTAGTCAGTTTAAATCGATAACGCTGCAGAAGCTCTCAGGAAATTTTCAATAACAGCTTGCGGCTTTTTGTATTAGGATGCGGTTTTAAAATAAGTTCCTTCATGGCTATATCGATGCTCATTAAGTCATTATTCTTAGATAAAAAGTACACTTTCAACCTATTCTTAGTACTCCTTATTTAGAAGATGGTAATCTTTAAAATTTAAATAGATAGTACTTTATCACTCGGAGTACTTCGTACCACCAATTTTTTTTGCGCAAATATATCATTTTTTTTTTCATTTATACAAATCTTGTCCTAAAATTCCTTAAAAAAGTACTTACAATTTGGAAGTTATGTTTAATGGCATCTATTGAATTGTCTTTGGTTAATAACGCTTTACACTACGTTTGTTCATACCTATTGTGATAAAGTGTATACAAATAAAGGTTTAATAGTAGGTATAGGATAAAATAAACTTAACTATATGTAACAATTATAATTACAAAAAAATAAATAAATACTACAACAATGAAACTAATAAAACTAAAAACCTTAAAAAAATATAACAATAACTAAAATATATTATTAAAAGGAGTCCCTTTAGGCAAGGTTCCGAAGATACTGGCAGCGTTCCCCCTTTGAAAAGCTAGAACAATTCTTTGTTCTAGGTAGCTGCCAGCTCTTCGGTCTCCTGTGATGTCGACTATTAGCCTTTTTGCTATTTCTTTAAAAAGTCTTATAGCGCTAGGACCCCACGGACCAAGGGTCTTGAGTAAAATAAATATTATTAAAATAAATATATTTAATATATCTACATATATTAAATATATTTATTTTAATATATTTAAATTAAAAAAAATACATTTATCAAGAAGACAAAATATACGATACAAAGAACACAAAACTTTTGCTCAATTGTGGGACCATCTATCACATTTCTATACATTTAAATCTCTTTCGAGAAAATTTTGACAAATGTAGTCTCTAATAGTGTAGATATAATGCAACAATTAATTTTACAATGTTAGTGACTACAACGGACAGAACAGAGCCTTAGCAAACAATATTTGACTACATTTGTCAAAGACCCTTTGACAAATGTAGTCACACTACTTACTATTGTAAACGTAATTTGTATTGTCTTATCGTTGTTTCAAAATTAAGATCGAAAATAGATTTAGCATCGTATAACGTATTAATCGACTGTGAGGTTGTCTGTGTATTTATAGAATGCAATTAACTAGCACAGATTCGAAACCTAAAAATAAAGACTGAATCCAGTTAGACGGCGACTTAGGAATAAACAGACCCTTGTGATCACATGTAATTAATATTGAGCCTTAATAATTTTCTTTTATATATATTAAAATAAACAAACGTAAACTATTCTTAAAAAGAAGAAAAACTATTGTTAATTTTATTTTGTTCAGCCTCTATCTGCCAACTTGCAACTACTTCGGTATAGAATTTTGTAAAACAGACCGCAGTATCGCATTTTTGTCATCGTTTCGACGTTCTAATTTTTAAGTCTAAACCTCTTTCTGTTATATAAATTAGTCTAAGTTACTTTATATGGCAGCTACCTGCTTAAGTATGTCGCTATTTCGGAGCATCTAAATAAAAATATAGATTGACAAATAATTGTTATCAAAATCATTTGTTTTTTCGGTACCTATTAGTAGTTAGTACCGCGGAAAAATTCGTATGAATTTACTAATAAAAACTCTTTTGACATTACCAAATGAATAAAGGTTATATTATGAAACAATAATATTAATATTTCACAAAAAAAAACAAAAACTGATGTGAAAAACATGTAGGTATGTCTGTAAACGTCTAGAGTTTCTACGTAATGCACAAAGTGACTTCAAAAATATTTAAAAAAACAATCTGCAAACAGTAAATTAACAGAAACACTATAAACTTCAAATTACTTCTTTACAAGTTCGAAGACTGTCATGTCATACCTCCAGGAACTATGTACTAGTTACGGAGTTTTGGTACAAGAATCAGACATTTAACTTTTAATTGGCTGCTTGTAAGATCTTTCGAACAGAACTTCTAAAGTGTTTAACTATGTCATGCGTTCAGTATTTAATTATCAACGGTTTATCAACGGTTGACGCGGGATGATAGAGGGTTGATCAACCGTCACACATGCTTAACTTAGCTTAGGATAAGAAGAGTTTACTGAACTCATATGCAACGATTTGCATAGGAATTTTTATTACTACGCAAATAGGATTTTACGATTTCAATAAGTCATACCATACGTGAATAAAAATATAAGAAACAGCGTAATATTATAAGTTTATTTGCATGTGAGTGTTGACTATAAAGAGCGCTACTTATAAAAATAGTCGTAAGTGGAAAATAAGTACGAGACTTCGTTATTAGAGAATTTTCTGTTAGTTTTAAAAACAGTTATGAAATTACTTAATTTAAATGTCTGATGTGATCAATAAATTTATTATTGAATTTCTGTGTGAATGTAAAAACTTGAAAGGAAAAACTTCGTAAGCTTTATTTGCTTTCGGACTTTGGAGAAAATAAAATGTTTAAAATATACATTTTCAATTCGTATTATTTTCATTTTTGATATGATAATAAATAACATTTTATACATTTTCACTTAATATGCTTTTTTAGAATACTTTGCAATACTAATATAGTAATATACCTATCATTTTTGGCAAAATTTGTGCATTTACATTTTTCGTACTTGAATTGTAGCTAATAAATCTGCAACTTTTTATTTTGAAATATAATAATACTCAGGTATATATAAAGGTATTGTATTTATCAGAAATATATATATTTGTAGCTTAGTTTTTAGTTTTTTTTTTTGGATGAAAAAAATAAACAAAAATGGATCGGAAAAACGTTTTGGAGTTTGTTGTAATTTTAATTAAAACTTGCTATGTTCATGGTATTTTTCTAAATAACAATAAAAAATAAAGTACCGAAGAAAAAAAGTTTTCCACTTTCGAAAAATATACTAGTGGTAGATCAGAATTCTGCACGGCGAGACCTAATTTATATCCGAGCTGGGTGGTTAAAATCGAGACCGGCCTAGACATGGTCGAGGATGGTCATGTTAGGTGGTGAATGGTCTACGTCGCTACGGCCATGTTGCGGACGGCTGGAAAACGCGGCCGCCCATGGGAGGCGTGAAGAGCCGAAGCGCGAGAGAGGGACGGTGATATGGAGATGCCTGAGGCGAGAGAGGGAGAGGCGCGAGGCGGCGCGACGCAGAGGGCGTGCGGCTTCGCGGACCGCCGCACACTCCTGTTCCGGTCGCGTCGACGGGCGGCCGGGAACCCGCTCCTCGCCGGACTGACTCGAGCACTGTTTACGCCGGCTTTTCCTAGTTTCTGAATGCGCGCCGCAACCACCGGGCCGATTTTTCTATCTCACTCGTATCTGACAGCTGTCGCGCGCGAATTTCCCGCCGTGAGAGTCAGGTCGAAAGTTTTTGGCGCGAAAAGCGTAGTGGTAGACGATGTCTTGTGAACTCTGAGCTGTGGTTCGTTACTAGATGAGTTACCCCATAATGGATGATTGGGAGCGGCATGTGACTCCCCTGCTCCAAGATATGGGGTGTCCGAATGAGGAAGCCCAAGACGACTTCTTTAACCAGCAGGACGTAAGTGATAGTCACTCGAAACGTTGATACTGAACCCAATAACGTGTCGATAAGGTCTCGTACAGAGACACTGTCTTTCAAAATAATAACCACTGCTGAACACAAATTATCCTTTATATGTCAGAGCTAGTATTTTGTACAATTATTCCAATGCTCTCGTCTAAATTTAACTGTACAATCTCTTTAACGGACTATCGGGTGTCGTAACGCGGTAAAAGTAAGTTAGCGAAGGATTTATCTCGGCACGAGTGTAACAAGCTTTGCCTATCTATAGACATGGTACTTAAACACGAAGGCATTATATGTATATAATGCCTACTGGTAGTAGATATACTACCTACTCTATAAATGTTATATGAAACATGTAATTGAGGAAAATTATTTTATGTATTACAACTATTACAAGAACTAAACGATAAACTGCTTTTTTGATATGAGAAAGTAGGTAAGCTAAGAAATATACATAACTAAGGAATACACCATAAAAATACTTATAAGTATTACATACATTATTTATTTCACGTATATTACAGTTCGATAAAAAGTAAGGAATAAAAATTAAATTACTTTTTGATATATCGGACATAATTATAACATTTATTTGTTATCTGCAATCGAAAATTCATTAATCATCAGTGAATGTAAATAAAATATTATAAAAAAAAAATGAAAGTTATTACACCGGCAATAAGAAAAGTAAAGATTTTATTTTATTTTATTTGGGAAACTTACAGCTAATATTAACAATAATATAAATTATAACAACAGAAGGCCATTCACAAGTTTCCACGCCACATATGAAAGCCTTAAAAACTACGATAACTACGATACATATGAAAGCCTTAAAAGTAAAAATTTTATTTAAGGATACGAAACGTTAAGCGCTTAACATAAATAACAAAAAGAAAAGAAAAAGAATAATACTAACATTATTAAAGCTATATAAATAATTCACAACTTACAAACTCCTTTCAGTCAATAATAAATTACTCCAAACTCCGTTAAGAAAATTCATACAAAATAAACATACTTTTTTTTTTCTATAACAGTAGATTATAATGAAATAAAGATGAATGCTTCCAGACGTTTGACGATCTAACGGTAGTTTAAAAAAAAACTATATGCAATTTTTATAAGTAATTATTCATTAAATTATAATTGAATTATAAAAAATAAGAGCGGAAGCGACAGCGTTATCAGTGAATATAATTAACTAAACAAAAAATGTATTAAATATTTTAAAGGTAATATTAAAATATAGGTTTTTAAAAAGTCAATTGTCGGTACTATCATAGCTTGTATTGATACAATATATTTTTTATCACTTATAGATTCATCAGTAAAACTGACCATAGATAGGTACTCGTAGATCTGATGATACCCATAATATGTTGTCGGCTGTTATAATTTTTTTATTTTATTTTACTAGCAATCTCATACATTATGTTATCCAAAGAAGAAAAAAAATAGGCGTTTCGCAAAATTTTCCTTTGATGCTCCGTTCTTATTGGTTTTAGCGTAATATTATACAGCCTATACCTACTCTTCCTCGGTAAATTAACTGTCAAACGCTTAAAGAATTTTTCGATTAAAACCAATAGTTCCTGAGTATTACATCTTTAACTAACTCTCTTCAAGCTTATAATATTAGTGTGTATATTATGTTCTCGAAGTTCGAAGAGGATTCCGTTGGGCTGAGCGGCGTTTGGCAGGGTTCATCAAGTCTTCACTTCGAAGATTCCGAAATGCTTGAAGACAAAAGTCTTCGAGCAATGCATCCTGCCGGTTTTAACATACGGTGCCGAGATGTGGACACTGACGAAGGGACTAGTCCACAAGCTTAAAGCCGATCAACTTGCAATGAAACTGTAGCATAGCCATGCTTGGGGTCTCTTCAAATAAGACTATCCACGAGAGAACAAAAGTAAACTTTGTCACCTGTATCGCAGGTCCGATGGCCGCTAGAGTAGACGAGTTCTGGAATGAAAAACCGGGATGTTTGGCGCGGATTCGGGGAGGCCTACGTCCAGCAGTGGACTGCGATAGGTTGATGTGATGACAATGTGATGAGCTGGACAGTCCCCATGGAGGAGAAGTCTGGCCTTTTCGCCGAGGCCAGCCTGTCGCTGGAGGGATCCTGTTGCCTGCAGATCCGGGACCCTCCAAGTATAGCGGCTGAAGGCTCCCGCAGGGGGTTTAGTGCGATGACAATGTGATGATAGTTTTATGTAGAAATAAATAAATACTAATTTGCCTTTTAATAGTGCCTTTCAAACAAAGGTGATTTCGCCAATGTAAAATAATACACGAATATACATAATCAAAAAGATAAAATTAAGTTAATATAATCAATATTCTAAGCTAATTTAAAAGTTGCACATCAACATAAAATGAATATCCTTTATTAGGTACCTATATATAAAACAATACAAAAAAACAGTGCTGCGTTTTCATTACAACTCTTAATTAACTATTATGAGTTATACGAACAAGCAATAAATTATAAACAGCAATGCTTTTCTCTGCAATTAGTGAAAAAAGTGATTTACTTTAACGCTTAAACAATTAATTCTAAAATCAAATCTATCATACAATGCGTCTTTTGTATCTCTATCTCTAATTTCTTTATAAATTTAATACCTATATCTATATTTTTTACTGTGGCATTAAAAAAAAACTTTTTTTCTTCATTTAATAAATCTGACTAGGAGTTCGCATAACTCCTCTTTTTGGGAAGGAATAAAATAAAAATCTATGACAGATTTTTTACACTGTGAAATAAGCTCTACATATTATAATTGTTTTATTAAATTAAAGACGCCGCGTATACATTTTTACAGTACTTTACTAACTACGTTTAAAAGGTGGTTTGGCGTTTATAACAAACTGTCTTTATATAAGACATATAATTCAGAAAACTATTAAATAATCTTTATTATAGCAGTCGAAACAATAAATATTTATATTTTTGTCTGTTTATATATTTTCGTAGGTGAAATAAAAACTTACACGAAATCAAATGCTAACTGCATTTGATTTCGCGTAAGTTTTTATTACATATTTCTTAACGTCTAACATTAAATCCGGTGTTGCAAAATTTTATCTAGATACGCTATTTAGGAGCTAACTTCTATTATACAGAAGTAATCTATATATTAATACGCGAAGCAAAAACTTTGTACCTCCTTTTTACGAAAATTGCGTGGATGTGAGTAGTACGAAATTTCGTACACTTATAGTTTATCTAAAGAAGGAGTGCACAATGCTAATTTATTTTTTTAATTATGCATAAAAATACATTAAAACAATAAAAGAAACATTACCCACACTACCATATTTTTGACACACACGCATATACTCTTTTGTTGATTGTCAAAGTCTGTAGTCAAATTGAACAATTAAAAAAGTTTTCTTTATTTTAATAATTTTTTGGTTTTCTTTCATTTAAATTTTAATTATGGCCGAATTTCGTCCTCTGGGCGACCACTAGTATCCATAAATTCTTAAGTTAAATGGCTATATAGATATAATAGGTATAAAAATGAGTAGGTACCTAAAGTCTGTTTTTTTCGCCACTATATACAATGTCGTTCCATTCATAAATCTAGCAAAACACTTCGTTCAACCTGCCAAAAATATTTTTATACCATGAAAGAAGTTATGACCAAAAAGCACTTAATTAATTTTTTTCAATTACAGTTATTAAAATCGTAGAATAATGGTAAATAATTGTTTTTATTCTTGTAAATTCTACATTTTTATACTAATTCAATCATTTACCAGCGACATTCATGACTTTTTTACAATACTAAATGAAAATACTACATCACTAAATAAAAAAGGATTAAAAACAACTTGTGACTTAATTTATTTTGCTGAGCAATAAATAATTGCTATCATAATAGAAATATTAATTATAACCTAAAAATACACGTTAATAATATTTAAATTTTAACTTAAAAAGGGTTTGATTTAATATTTTGTCTCTCTGGGTAAAACCAAATCTACCCTCATCTATTAGCAAAGTCAATATCTTTCGTACAACGCGTTGTTCAGGAGGCTCCTAGTGATTCCCGATACTATATCCTAGTATAAAATGGGCGATGGCATTGTGCCCATCCAGTTGCGGCTTATGGCATAATTTTCCAAGGCGTAGGAAGAGTCATGGTGTCAGTATGTCTTTACTTAGCCAATGTTTTGGTTATAGACTTGGCAAGATTTAGACACTCTTGTACTTGCGCCAGGATTTTTAAGTTGTTTTATATAAATAGTTCCTGATGTCTTGGCATGTAGTCCTATTTGATATTTATTGTGAGTGCTAATCATGTCTGAATTTTATTAAATCTTTAATAATATTCAGACATTAATAATAATATAAATTGCATGCATCCGTTTATCTATAGTGCGTTCGTTATACTTAACTGTATGTATGTAAAATGATCATTTTTATAGATAGCATATCTAGGCCAGATTAACAAAAAATGTGTACAGTTTCAAAGCTAAATTCTGTCTTAAAGGCTTCTGTCCATTAACGCTTAAAAATCGTATAAATAACATATTAATAATAAATGAGGTGTCATGAATATGTTCATAAATGTGTTTCTTTTTAAAATCTGACTTTAGTCGAGCTTTTCAAAATAACGAGTAAGAGTAATAAAACAAAATTAGGTTTCCTAAAATTAGCATGACTTCCTGTTAATATTTTGTAATAATATGTAGTACAAAAACACAAATTTTAATATTAAATAAAACTGAAATATTCAACGCAAACCTTAGCTCTTATTTCTTTTAAAGTATATGTAGAGTGTATAAAAAATTCTATCCCTAATAAGCGAAATCAAAAAATCAGAATAACTGAAAAAAAAAGCGTAACGGACTTTGAAAAATTTAGGTCAATCGATCTAGTGGTACATCAGTTTCGATACAAATATCTCATTTACAAACACATTTAATAACATATCACATGGCAAAGATACGTTTGATCGAAAACTAATACAATAATAATTATAAACGTTATAATTCCTTTCGTTAATGACTCTCGTTAATCGACACAGACAAGAATGGAAATAGTGTTATTAAGTATACTGTTTCAATCTGATCGGAGATAAGTCGCCCCATGCGCGTACGATGTTCACTTGTTTTTACACGAAATCAGTCTCTATACGTATACGCATAAGGATGACGTGAATTATAAAGGCTCTTTATACATAATTATAGAATATAACGTGTCATTTCGTTCTTTGTAAATAATAGACATGACACTAGCACGGTTCGGCTTAATTTAAAATAAATCGTTAGTTCTGTGTACTAGTAATAATGGCGTTGGGTGAAATTCATTTTTCAAATTTTTTTTAAACGTTTATTTTTTTTTTAAATATATGCTTTATTAAAATGTTGCGCAATGTATTTAAGAAACGCTGAGTAGTAAATAATCGCGATTCAAGAATCAGCATCAATAGTTATGGGAAGAATACTGCTAATTAGAAGAAAAAAAATGCCGTTAATATTAATTGTGATTATACGTATAAAAAAAGTTATTTTACCCTTGTTTTTCTATATACACTGCAATACAGGAAACGGCTTCTATTATGCAAACAAAATTTCACAGAACGAAAGTATTGACAGACATTTTATTCGATTACGTTTTTAAGCTTAGACATTTTTTTGTAATACTTAATCGACTTACTAGACTAGGTAATAGTTATAAATTAGATCGGATAAAGCCTCTTTTATTAAATTTATTAAGTACTTAGTACAGCAGTAATCCTCAAAGTTGTTCTACTATAATTTGGCAGATGTTTGTTTTGGATTACTACTTCCATGAAAAAGCAAAATTATTCGAGTTTGCATTTTATAAGATGGCAGACTTTGCCGAAAACAAATACATATCTTTCGGTTCCTATTCACTGCTTCTGCTTCCAAAAACGTTATACTAAAACTACACTACTACAGCTGATGATTTTCCAATTTTAAATAGCTTTTTTTTTAAATTTTCTAATGCCAACCAGTATCTAGACTTGAAAAAAGGTGTGTGTGCGATTCACACACGATAGAAGTGAAACTTCTTTGGCAAACTAATTTAAAAAAAAATTTAAAATTAGCGGCTTGTAGCGCGGCCCAGCCTTCCCTGTTGTTGCCTTCCGGTTTGAAATCACAACGATTCTAAAGAAGTTTCACTTCAACAATATAATCTATATAGATTATAGACCATTCATTATCTGTCCCACTGTCTGTCTTCAGTAAAGCGTAGACTCTTGGGTTTTGAACACGTTATTATATGTTATACACATAGAGCTACTCAAAATAAAAACTTTATACATATATAAGGTTGCTTCAGAGTTCAACCTGTAATATCCCACTGTTGGGCATAGGTCTCTTTCCCCATGTAGGAGAAGGATCAGAGCTTAATCCACCACGCTACTCCAATGCGGGTTGGCGGATATATTCCCTTCTATAAGTAACGATCGCTATCAGTTGTACATGATAACCACCGGGAACTCTCCGCTCTCCGAGGCACGCTGGGGAGACCCAAAAGGACTGCACAAACACCCAGACGACGGAAAACATCTGTATGTCTAATACAAATGTTGTCGTGTGCGAGGATCGAACCCGCAACCGCCTGCGCAACAGCCTCAAACCGATGCTGTGACCGCTGCGCCAACGCAGCGTCACATATATAAGGTTAAGGTCTATCAATAAATGTGACGTTCTTCTTCGTATTCATCAAAAATGTATGTATATAGTATTTAATATTTTGATGCGTTTTGCACTTGTCCAGTTATTATTATCTTATTTTTAACTGTCAAAAGATTAATTATAATTTGTGGTATCACGGATAACAATTTCACGACCTCTCAATTTAATATTTTAGTTATATAAAAAGTATTTATATATTTGTTTATTTATATCACAAGACAGTCGGTCGGTAAAGTATTGTTGTCAACTTAAAATGAACTTCATCAGCTGAAGTAGTTAGTTTACTTAGCGACCTCTGGATAGCAAATGTTTCTAAATAATTTTGTTTACTTTTTGCATATTACACATTTTACTATTGGACAAACTTTGTTAAAGTTTAATTTGTTACTGGCATCTGTCGATCGCTTCTACAGCATGTTTTGCAGGCACGCTCGGCTCACGAATCTTTAAAAAAACAATGACCTGACAAAATCTAGATATAGGTACCTCTAAGGGCGCTAAATACCAACGCGTGCTTGCAGCGCGACAGCAGCGCGGTGGCAGCGCGTTGTTATTTACATAGATTTACAAAGTCGCGCGGCAGCAGCGCTGCAGCCGCGCTGCCGCCGCGCGGCGGCGCCCTTATGCCTCATTTACGGAGACGCGGGGCGTCGTGCGTAGCGTGTGTCGTGGCGGAACGCACTAAATTCAAATGTAGGGCGTTGGATGAGTGCGTTTACGGAAAAGTGATTTTAAACGCGTTCATTTTCATACATTTTTACACACGCGCGACGCTACGCCACACGCTACGCGCAACGCCCTACGTCTCCATAAATGAGGCCTAAGTCGTTCTTACCTATAGGAAAATGGATGGAATCTAAACAATTTTCAAAATTGCTTATAAAATCATGATCGTAGCTAGATTATTTTCATCAAAATATATGTATGTATACCTGTATCGTTCACAGTTTTCAGGTAGCTATCACATCGTTCATAGTTTTTAAGTCCTACTTCTATTTCAAACCTAAACTCTTACGTTTTCTTTTTAAACATAGTGTAGATAGAACAAACATAAGTAGATAATAGCACTTGTGTGTTGCTATCATTATTGATACTAAGTAATGATACTTTAAATAACATGATGAATTTATATATAGAAAAATCAATTGATGTTCGTTAGTCTCGCTGAAACTCGAGAATGGCTAGACCGATTTGGCTAATTTTGATCTTGAAATACTTGTAGAAGTTCAGGGAAGGTTTAAACGGTGAGAAACAAAAATAACAAGTAGCGGAAAATAGTAAAAACTACGATTTAATATTCCAATACAAAATGTTCCTAGCGGGGAAATTTAATGTATTTTGTCAGAAACGTTGTCAATTGGTTGTCAAATATTTATAGGTGCGTTCAGAAAGTGTTTTGTGTATATTTTTCACAAATATACGTAGGTGATACGAATTTCACCGGGCCGTCTAGTATAATATATAAACAATATGAGTTCTAGATGTTATGATCTTAATAACTGTCAACAATGCAAGTTAAATCGTGTGGGAATTGTAATCACAGAGACTTGTGATAACACGCAGTAAGTTGAAATTGATGATACGTTGTCGTAAAATACTGTTTGATCAAACTTTTTCTTCTTACGTCATTTTGAAAAGTTCGATATACCTACTTAAGATCGATCACTCGCACACACACGGACGAACTTTAAGCGTTTTTAAAAGATCGAGATGACACCTGTCATCGGCTGTTTTCTAACTTGTTATTAAAAAAAAATTACAAGCAATTGCAGTCTGTAATGAAATTGAAGTTGTAAGAATATCGCTAGCTGTCAATGTTAAAAAAAAATTAATTAAACATGTCAAGTGTTACATTTCTTAATCTGTAAACTGTACATTTTTTAGAATTGCATTCTATAAAAATGAAATCGAAACGTAAGTTTTCATTTTTGCTATTATCTGTTTGGGTTGTTCGTTTTTCATCACACCGAGAAGCCTGAATGAAATTTAATGAAACTTAGTAAATTTCAAGTCTTGTAACCAGTCAGTCAGTCAAGTAAGTCAGTAACATCTGAAACCAAATTGAAATTGAAAAAAAATTTCAAATATTGAAATCTACAACAAGTCGCGAATACAGCTAATTAATACTTAGAAATATTTACATTTAAAATACATAAAGACATACATTTTAACCCGATTGAACACCTTGAAGGAAAGCCTTTGGCCGGTATTTTACAAAATTACATTGTAATAGTATAACATTTGTAAACAGCATAATACATATATTTATATAAAATAATTTTCCTTGTCCTCGATAATCTACGGTAAGGGAATTACCACACAGCACAATTACAATCGCGTAAAAGTTGTTGCACTTTCGTTTAAGATAATCTAAATTTAAATTTTAAATATTATTACATTGAACGATGAATGAATTTTATTTTAGGAAATAAATAAAATACGACAAACACGAATTTTGTAAGGATTTATGTTTTTATGCTTTAAGTATACATAAGATACAGCCTAAGTAACCAGAAATTTAGCATTCATTTCATTCATACAAATAAAATTAATAAAGTATATAATTTCTAAAAGTACATTCATCAATTGAGATTACATACTATACAAATATGGTACACCAATTCTAAACACGTAGTTGGTGCACAATAAACTTCTCAAAATCTGATAAGTCATGTCACTGCAATAGTTTAACGATTTTATTAGAATACGTCTCACTTCGACAGTAATTTTTGAAGTAAAACTTTTTTACACACGCTTGATTTGGGGAGTAAGCTGGTGAAGGCGTGACGAGAGCGTTACGAAAAGTGTGATCGGGCGAGGCGAAAGGAAGTTGAGAGGGAGATATAAGTTAGTGAAGATAGAAAATTTTACTTCAGTCGTGTAGTCTAAAGCACACTCGTTTTTTTACTGTTATATTTGTTTTTTAAAAACATACTTGTATATCTAGAGATAACAGTTGAAACAGTAAACAAGAAAAACTATGATTATGAATTATAAAAAATAATAACTGAACTGAAAAGTGTAGTAATAGAATCAGCAAACGTGCGAATTTGATTTGACATTCTTATGAAATTTAGATTAAGCATTGTTTGGTTTCCCTGTAAAAAAAAACAGAAAAGAAAAAATAAACAGTGGAATAGCCTACTCTATTTTTGTAGTCGGTTAAAAAAACTTGAAAGTGAACTTAGCGTGGGATATTGACAGGTTGTTACAATAACGAATGAAAACGAAACGAAATTTGAATATTTACTATAAATTGTTTGTAGCTTGTACACCTACACTGACGCTATACCATTTCCTTTGCCCTAAGGTTGCCTGAAAGAGATCGCTTTTTAGCGTTAAGGCCGCCTTTTGTACCTAATGATATATTGTTAAAAAATCTCTTTATTTGCTATACATGTATTATTTCTGCCTTTGGTGTACAATAAAGTGTATTATTATTATTATTTTAACGGAACATAGCATTAAAAATGTTTCAAACTAAAAATTGACATTTAAAGTGTATATTTAAGCCTTCTTACCTGCAAAGTACACCCCTATTATTATAAAAACAAAACAAAAACAATAACTAAAATCGTGTAACAATCGTCAAAGATATCGCGTAGAACAGATGCACACAAAAAAAAAGAAATAAAAAATTCCATTGCGCACCTCCTTCGAACTCGATCGAAAAGATAAGATCGATGAGTAGGTAATTCTAAAACGCGTGTTTTTTATGCGATTATCGTGTGTTGTGTGAAGATGCCTAGTCTGAACTAGAATCGTAATGGAATTTGCATGCGTATGTACCGTAGGCGCGTGTATATAACACGTAATCGCCTTAATCTCTTGAGATTGGATCAAACTGAATTCGTATAAATAATGAATATCTATGTTTCTATATGATTATTCACGAGATAGTTTAAAGGTTTGTTAAAGATATTATTATGATGCGAAAAATTGTCTTAATTATTGTAATGAGACATTATTTTAACCTAGTTGTTAGATGTTAGCAAAAACAACATTAATTACTTTTATCAATAATATTATTATTTAGTATTAAAATATCCTATTAACTTCGTCTATATAAGGAATGATAATTATTAAATGTAATTATTACCAATTAAAATAATTTTATTTATTCTTTACCTCTACAATCATTAGAAGGGGAGGGGAAGAATAAATTGACCAAAATGAAACTTCACTTAACTTCACTACTAAAAATCACGTTCTAAAAAAGAAGTGAATTTGCAGTTAATGTTACAGGCAAAACAGCAAGGAAAAGCAGGTTAAAAATATAACCAAGGTCGATTCAAATAAAAATGTTAAACACGCCGCACAAAACTTTAAGTGAAGCGGGAGAAATTTAAGAAATAAAAGGTGTTAAAAAAAAGAAGATGTATCTCAAGTTACTTAATGCAGTTTTGTCGAACGGCTATTTATATAGTAACTTAAGAAAAAAATTAATAAAACATGTGAACGCTGAAACCGATTTTAATGACATATGTCACCTACGCAGCATACGCATGTAATGTTAATAGAACGTACCTAATTGTAAATTATTAAAAATCTTCATCACTAACAAAGTCTCTTCCCGCTGTCTGTCTGTATATATGCTTAGATCTTTAAAACTACGCAACGGATTTTGATGCGGTTTTCTTTAGTAAATAGAGTGACCAGAGAAAGGTTTATATGTATAATACATGCATAATATAGTAGAGGAACACTGATAGTTTTAAAGTTTTCTAATGTGATGTCGTAAATAAACACATTTTTGCGCTTAGATTGCAAATATTTATTTTATATATATTTAGTATCAGCATTGCAATTTGCACCCGTGCGAAGCCGGAGCGGGTCGCTAGTTATAATGTAAAATAAAGCACAGCCTGCTTTGAGGCGTGTAAATATTTATTGTATAAAATTGAAGATTTTTTTCTGCCCTTCATATTCAGTAGGTTTCTAAGTTAGCTTTCTGACATAATAAAAAAACTGCTTCTTTCGTCAAATGGTACCTACTAGCGTTTTCTTGCTTGTTATCCGTAGATCCCAAAAGTTGACGTTAAAAATTTTTAATCGTTTTTTTTTTTTACTATAATAGTATTCAAAAAGGCTTGAAATGATATTTCATTTATAGTTTTATGTATATTTTGTGTGTATTTTATAGCATATTAATGCATTGTTATAAAAATATAGAGGTACCTACCTATAAAGGGCCCCGTAGACGATCAAATATTTGATCAAACTTCATATTAAATTTCTGTTTGACAAACGTGTTTGTCAAATAATTTGATCGTGTGCGGGGCTGCGGGCTTTTTTGATATGGTTTTTATACGAAAACATGAAGTTTGATCAAACATGTTTGATCGTTTACGGGGCCCATAAGAGTAAGCGCTTCCCATACTTTTCATTTTGTGAGAACAAAGCACAGCCTCCTTGGAGGTGTGCAATAAGGAGTATAACACAAGAAAATTAGAATAAATTTTTAATTCCTTAGAAATAATTTCAAATAAAGAATACTGTTGCTTGATTCACTTTTATTGTTTTAATATCAAATGCAAATTAAAAGAAATTTAGAACAATATTGTTAGTCAGTAAATTTAAAAGACAAAGAAAAGAAGAATTTTAAAAGTTTTTTTAAACATTTCAAACAAATGAACGTAGTGTATCTTGAGAATCGTAATACACTTTTTTGCACAATCGGAAACAACAGAAGTACATTCACGGACTGTTACCTTTAAAAGTTTAATGTAACAAAAGAAATCGATAAGACGCCCATACTTTAATGTAAATGTATGAAAACTTATCAATAATATATTAGGTATTAATGCAAAAATCTGCATTAGTTATGCGTAAACATAACGAGTAAATAAAAAAGGCGGCAAGCACGATTTGCTCGGAAGAGATAGTTCCGTACAATTGACATAAGTAGGTACTAGGTGTATTTCAAAAGGTGTGAATTTCACTGCTGATGTTTTTAATTATTGCTTTATAAGGCGTACAGTATGAAGAGATATTTAGGCTTTTAAATTTATTCAGTAAACAAGCTATATAAGAAAATAATTTTTGTTTTAAAATTATATACATACGTCCGGTGAAACAAAATAAATTAGTACCAAATACTCGTACTAAGCTGAAATTTTTCTTCATGTTACTTTAGATCCTTTAAAATTTTGTAATAAAAATTGACCTTTATATTTAGTCTGAGTCTTAGAGATTTATTTTCTAGATTTAGACCTAAATAAAGTTAGCAGTTTGTGCGTGAAAGAGTAAGAATCTCTGCTACAAGCTAACCTAACCCTCGTTGTCCAGTTTGTCAGAACAGAGACAGAGATAGATATAGAGGTAGTTTATGTTGTTCTCAAAAAAAAAAACTGAAAATTAAATATCGAATTTAGATTAATAATTTAAAAAAAAAACTTGCAGCTCAGAACTCAGAATAACTTACTACAAAGTATTAATGAAAAATAGAATTTTTCACTTTCTAAGCCTACTAGAAAAAAATATGTTCGTTATAATTTAACTAAAATAAGGTTAGGATTAAAAAAGGTGGTAAATAAAAATCTATCTTATCTATACATATAATAAAATGGTAGAAAAGTCAAAACTGTACATTGAATATTTTTTTAAAAGAATACTTGGGGTGTGATCTACAATCGATACCGAAGCCAAAAATATAGTTTTTAGAATTTTTGTCTGTTTGTCTGTTTGTCTGTTTGTCTGTTTGTCTGTATGTATGTCCGGGATAAACTCAAAAAGTACTGCATGGATTTACTTCAAGTTTGGCACGAATATTGTTAAGAAGTCGGGTCAGAACATAGGCTATATATTATCACGCTATCACCTACGAGGAACGAGCAGTGAACCTTTATTTCTTCAAATGTATGTCCGGGATAAAATCAAAAAGTACTGCATGGATTTACTTCAAATTTGGCACGAATATTATTAAGAAGTCGGGTCAGAACATAGGCTACATATTATCACGCTATCACCTACGGGGAACGAGCAGTGAACGCACGCAGACGACGTCGCGGGCAGCAGCTAGTATCTATATAGATAAAAATGAATAGCTTTTTTACGTTTTCTAATGCTTTGTAGAAGGTTTTTACTCAACGAAAAATTAAGAAAATCACGTAGAAAATTGTAAGATATTACAAAAAGTAACGATTATTTCAATTTTACACGTTTTACAGTTTGAGGGACGCGACATCTGTCTAGTCAGGTAGTGTATAGTGTATTACGTCAATACCTAACCGCGGAACCCTAACCGATTAAAACTAACCGTGGTTTTTTTTCTATAATCATAAACTACAATTTACTTTTTTTAATTAATATCGAGTTATATTTATGCGTGTCAGTGTTAATTTAAACTGTCTTATAATTTTTATTTTTAACCATTCAAAAGTAAAAAGTATTATTAATTTAATTCTCACTAGTTATTACCTCCGGTGTCACTTGTTTTTGCAAAAATAGTTTTTAATACAATCTAAGGGCTGGTTACACGTTCAAAGTTTATCTTGCACATTAATTACGCATAGAGTTTAACAGCAGAAGGTAGAATCGGCCATTAGCGAATAGAAATATCTCAGAGTCAGTCAGTCAGTCAGTCAGTCAGTTCAGCATATTGCAGTTTAATGCTGGACATAGGTCTCCCCAATTTCGCGCCAGACATCCCAGTTTTCCGCAATCCTCATCCAGCCTACACCGGCAACCTTACGTAGATCGTCGGTCCAGCGGGTGGGAGGATGTCACACACTGCGTTTTTCAAGACGCGGTCTCCACTCCAGGACAGATCTGCGTCAACAGCCATCGGTCCTGCGACACAGATGACCAGCCCACTGCCACTTCAACTTGCTAATTCTGTGGGCTATGTCAGTTACTTTCGTTCTCTCACGGATAGTCTCATTTCTTATTATATCCTTGAGAGAAACCCCAAGAATAACCCGTTCCATTGCACGTTGAGCGACTTTAAACTTGTGGATCAGTCCCTTTGTTAGTGTCCACGTCTCGGCTCCGTATGCTAACACAGGCAGGACACAGTATCTCATAAGCATTGCGGAATTGGACGATATATTAAACTTTTGTCTGCAAAATACCGTCACCTATCAAATAGCGTTATTTACTTAGGAAATACCTAAGTCTTAAGAGATTTATAGCTTCTACTCTACTCCTATAAGTCGTAACATGTTATAATTACGGCCTACAATCTTCATCAATAAAGGTTTATATGCATTTATTATGGTCGTAAAGCTGACCAGTTTGTTTGTTTTAACGCTTCAATCTCGGAATTTAGTTCGAAATCCTATTTGGTTGTAGCAGTCCTCTGTTGGACATAGACCTTCCCAAGTTCACGCCAAAAATCCCAGTTTTCCTCATTCCAGTCACCCAACGGCAATCTTACATAGATAGTCGGTCCAGCGGGCCGGTGGGCGTCCCACACTGAAATAATGATAAAGCTGTAATAGATAGAATTCTGTATATTGACATTTCAGAATTCAGTAATTAAAACTGACTTGGAAATACATGTATCTGTCCATCTATACCTTAATTGCAACATCTCGAAGTCGACGCTGTGGATATTTTTTCTCTCTAAATTCGATACGTATTCCTCGAGAGATGCGTTATAAAATAAAAAGTGCAATAAGACGTATCCTTATTACATTTATTGAAGTGAAACTTCTTTAGAATCGTTGTGATTTCAAACCGGAAGCAACGGAAAAAAGACAGGGAAGGACGAGCCGCGCTACAAGCCGCTAATTTTAAATTAGTTTTTTTTATTAGTTTGACAAAAATGTTTCACTTCTATCGTGTGTGAATCGCACACACACCTTTTTTTAATTTAACTAGCTGTAGCTTTTCTAAAACAAAAATAAAGTAATCAATTCATCTTTATAAAAAGTAAGTTAATTATATAATCAAAATTAACAATAGATCTTGAAACACATTCTAAATACCGTACCAGTAAAGAGAATAATAATAAAAAACCGTCTTACGCATATTAATATTCGAACGGAAACATCAAACAAAACAAATTTTATGTAATAACAAACGATGATTGCAATCGATTACAAATGGAAATCCACAGTCGCCCCTTTTGCAAGACGTTCAAAAATTACTACAACAGTACACGCATGTTGTTTATCGTAAAACACTTGTCAACATTTTTTGCTGCGCTTGCGCAACGAGCCTTAAAGATCGCGTGATCGAAATGTCCGTTAACGAGTGCGTATGCGCTTGAGACTCCTGAAAAAAGTGGGTATAAAACATTCGCTGTCATATCAAAACAAATGGACGTGCACTTTTTATCGGAATCATAGAGCATATCGATTGGTAAACATCGCTTGAGGCGGCTTTTGTTTGAGTTTTTTGGGAAACGTCAAAGGTATAAAGTATTTTAATACTAGCGGTTACTCACGATTCCATCTATGTTTGTCATTATACTATATATATTATTCGTGGACAAAATGCTTTAATTATAATATATATATATTACTACAATCATTTATAGTGTAATGATTCCACTTCTAGACGGTGTTATAATATGAAATCTACACTAGAGTTAAAGTTAGATCTTGAGAATAACAACTATTTTCATCTTGTAATGAATTTTGCAAAAGATCTAAAAATAATTGTTCAGGTTGCTGTAGTAATCACGAAAATCTTAATAGTATTTTTTTCTGAATATGCTTGTATGTATTGGCTAGTCACAAAATTGTTATATGTGTAGCTGAGTTAAGGAAATTTAGCATAACTAAACTTTTAATTTAAAAGAAATTTTAAGAGACATAGAGAGTGAGATAAGAAAGCGAGAGAGAAAGAATACTGTACACCACTTACAAAGGAATTGACACAAATTTCATAAATAACAAAGGCTTTCCAGAGAACCCCAGATTATTGTTATCATATAGTTGTGATCATCAATATAAGTTTTGTATTAAGTACACCTAACTAATAAAAAAAATCCAACCTGCGTTGGTAAACACATAACATGCCTCAAAATCTTTACATCGTGCAATAATTACAGATTTGATCTAGAATCAGTTTAATCTATAATTCTATACTAATATATAAAGCTGAAGAGTTTGTTTGTTTGGTTGTTTGTTTGTTTGTTTGTTTGTTTGAGTTTGTTTGAATTGATTTGAAAAATTCTTTCAGTGTTAGATAGCCCATTTATCGAGGAAGGCTATAGGCTATGTATCATCACGCTAAGACCAATAGGAGCGGAGTCCACGCCGACGAAGTCGCGCGCAGAAGCTTGTATCTAGATAAACTGTAATACACTTCTTATCTAGCTTAGTAATAAAGTTACCGGTAATTACCGGTGATCGAAGAACTTAAAATAGTAAAAAATTGATATTCTGCAGTGAGATTAGTACCTACATTAATATTATTTTGCGTAGAGCTAACTCAAAAGCGTAAAAGTACTGTGCAATTCATCGTGGTATGTAAACTTTAAACTATAAACAAAAGTAGCCGTTATTTAAAGTCAGTGGATAATGAACGCTATATACATACCCACGACTTCAATCAATGGAATCGTACAACTTATTCAAGTTTTCGCATAATTGTTAATTGAAGCCATAGCGCAGTAGTAATTGCGGCAACCGGAAAAGCGTACTGGGGGCGATATCGAGTTCAAACCCTACTTACTTTGTCGGGACTCTTCTCTATATCTTTTTTTTTTGTACTTATTTGTTTGTCTTTTTTTTTAAAGTTTTATTTATGATTTTGTTGTATTTGTAATCTCAATGGCTTCAAATATATTGTGGGGTTGTTGTGATAGTGGCTCTAAAAATGAGACTTTCAGACGTTGTAGTAGGTAGGTACCTACATGCAAAAGAGTAAAGACTTTTCGCCTTTCACCGACTGTGAGCAACTAACTACTAACGGACACTTCCCGTTATGTAAATCTAAAAATATGTATATGAAAAAAAAACTAAAATTTATTTTTATATTTTTAATGAACTTTGGAACTTTATGACAATTTGAGATTTCTTTTAAAACCAGAAATTCAATCTAAATTCTATAAAATTTCCGGTGGGGCACTTGGTAGGCAACAGTGACCTTGCTATTTATACTAGGGTTCATTTATGTACATATATTTTCTTTATATCTATATTTTACCAAAAAAAAAATGTTGTATCTGTAGGACATTACCTGAAATACAGCATTAAGTTAAGACGACTGCGTCTGTAGGTACATTCAATTAAAAGAATGGGGATCCATTGACACATTACATTACATACATGGTGCTATAAGCACTTCCAATACAAATGCCTCTCAACATATTTCAAAAACACTTTTCTTTGAACTATAAAAGACAGGTTCGAACGCTGTATTACTGTAAAATTAACACGTAAAGACTATCATCAAAGAAACCAGGAAAAAAAAACACTGTAAATGAGAGTATAACAATGATTTGTGATCGTCGAGTCGGTCATTAAGAGGCTTTTAATTGAAAAAGAATGCCTTTTAATACTATTTGTATGTAGTACTTCGTGTCGTAGTCGAATGCTTTCGGTAAGCAAACAGTATTTAAGTAAATTCTTACATGTAAAGGTACGTGCACAATGAATTGCTTAAATAATATTAAATAAATTAATACTTGTGTACAATATACTCACGTTTGTCTGTTTCCGAAGTAGGCAATTTACTGTCAAAATCAAAAGTAACTTTATTTAAATAGGCTGCAAAATCACCGTCGAATCGTCATCTTACAAATTTTCTTCTGAAAAGATTCTGCAGAGGAGAATTGACAAGGAATTCCGCAGTTAATCTTTAAAAAAAATAAACTGTATTTTAATATAAAATGCCAGTGGTTATGTGTTACATATTTAAATATAATTCCCAGATTCGAAACGGTAGTCGAAGCTGATGGCGATTCGTTAAAATAAAACTAAAGATGTAGCTTACACCGACAAAAAAAAGCCTATCAAGTGAGAATTATCTTATCACCTGTAACGTAGGTTTTATGATAAATAATTATAATAATTTAAAAGGAACGTTATAAAAATTTAGAAATTATGATGATGATGATGATGAAAAGACAGCAAGTTTTGGAAGTCTATAGATATATAGGGGAGGTTTAAGATTATTTTTAGAAATATTTTGCAACTAAAATATATTATTATGTTCATGAAATTAACTCCTTAACTTTTTGTTTAAACGCGCTATTCTCAGAGAAAACTGGTTCTAATTGAAACCTTATTTTCGTGTTGAATACTCCATTTACTGAGAAAGGCTATAGGCTATGTAATATTTAATTAAAGTATGCAATTAACGCAGGTGAAACCGCGGAGCACAGCTAGTGTGACAAAAGAATGGTTTGTGACTAAGTATTAAAAGTTAATTTCGGCTATACAATGTTGTCTGTTCTGACACATTTCTTGAGTAATGAATGTACTTCAAGTATTATAAAAACCGTAAAATAAATAAACCATAGGTGTGAAAGAACCTTAATACTTCTACGCCTTAGTAATCGCTATCCGTAGACCATTTAAATTCATTGTTTTCATCATTTTTATCGGTTTTTATATTAATTATATTCCCCTTACCTTGTCCTTTGAAGGTTTTTCATTGAATCGTCTGCAACAATGTTCTTTAAGGTTAAACATTTATTAAAAATTTATATTTTTACACTTTACGTGTTACTCATATAGATGTATATTTTTTTTCGATGTTTTTAAGATTGTATTATTAATATTCTTTCTTGCATGTTGAGTTGTATATAACTTTTGTCTGATTTGAGATTTTTGTATCAACTTTACTTAGAATCTCATTTTTTTTTTATACAACTAGGTCAGCAAACAAGCGTACGGCTCACCTGATTGTAAGCGATTACCGTAGCTTATAGACATCTGCATCCAACACTACCTTATATTAGAATTAGAAACATCGCAAGCGCGTTGTCGAACCTATCCGATATTCCCCAAAGGAGCTGGTCACTTTACTCACCAACAGGAACACAACACTGCTTGAAAACAGTATTATTTAGCTGTATCAAAACTAAAATTTTCTTTGTTCTAATTGATATTGAAAACATTTTAGAATTGTAATTTTACAACTTATAGTATTAATATATTAAAAAAAAACCGGTTCACTAGTTTCTGAGTTTATGTAACAAATACTTTTAAAAAGTATTTAAGTGGTAAACATCAGGTTTTTGAGTAAACTTTTGATAGGGTGTAATATTTGTTTTTATATCTATGTATTATTTCAATGTATACTTATGAAAAAAAATAGATACAATAGTCGGCCTTTACCTATATATAACACAAGCATTAACTTGCTTACCGTAGGAATAGACGACCGTGTGTGTCATATAATAAGATATTACTATTAAGCTATTATTAATATTATTAAAGCATTAATAATACCTGTTTTCTAAGTATAAAAGTGTAAATTATTCCAGTAAATATCAATGTTAGTATTCTTAATTATATATTTTAATTCAATATTATTTACATTTTCTGTCATGCGATTCATATCTTTTTTTCTGTCAATCTATTATTTATTGTTTCGTGTCGATGTAAGCAACGGAAACGTGAGTTTCCAATATAGATATTGAAATGAAATTATTTTTTTATAATATATAAGTTATGTTATAGCGTGTTGAAACTGTTGAATGTAAAACCTCTTCCTTCTTTGATTAGGTGAAAACATTTTTATACTTATATGTATGTATAATCGTGTTACGTTGCCTGTGAATAAAAAAAAACAATAAGAATATGTTTCTAAGTATTGAATTATTGCCTCTATAACAAATGATATTAATACAAATAGAATTATAAATATTCAATTCAAATGATTTATTTCAACTACTCTTTCCAACTATTGATTATAAATAAGAATTAATAAACCTATTTAATCGATACTAGTCCTAACCTAGAGGTCGAAATTTGACCATAATTAAAAATTTTAATTCAAGAAAACCAAATAATTATGAAAGAAAAAGAACCTTTTTAAAAAAATTCAACTTAACTACAGACTTTGACAATCAAAAAATAGTATAATATGCGTGTGTGAGTGCTGTAGTGTGTGTAATGCTTTTTTTATTAATTTAATGTATATTTCATGTATAATTTTAATAAAATATTCGCATTCCGCCCTCCTTCTCTATATAAATTATATGTGTGCGAAATTTCATACTCCTACGTACGCACACTTTTCGTAAAAAGGGGTACAAAGTTTTTGCTTCACCTATTAAACAATATGAATAATGATAATATTATCAGTGTGCAGTTACTTCTTTAATTAATTTTAAATTTTTCTTAACTTTTTAAATATTTTTAAAGGGATCAAATTCAATTACAACTTAACACAATACCCATGTATAGGTAATATAATGTTATTCAGTACTTACCCATCACCAGATCACACTTAAAAATACTTGGTTATTATGCTTTAACGAAAAAAAGTAGCTCACGAACGAATCACTTCAGAAGAGCGGACACTACAGACAAAGTATTCGAACAAAAAAAAAACCCAATGTCCACACAAGCCTTTTTTTATATCGCAGGGCAACCCATTTACGGGTGATATCTAGGAAGCCCGGGTAGGCAGTCCTAGACTGTATGTCGGACTCAGCATTTGGGGTACCACTACCGCACTAAACCCCTGCGGGAGCCTTCAGCCGCTTTAATTGGAGGGTCCCGGATCTGCAGGCAACAGGATCCCTCCAGGGACAGGCTGGCCTCGGTGAAAAGGCCAGACTTCTCCTCCATGGAGACTGTCCGGCTCACCTCTGAACAGTCCCGACGACGCCATGTAATGTCTACACAAGCCTGGGTCATACTGTTCTAAATAATAATGACACCAAAGATGGAGACTAAACGGAAAATGCCCAAATCTAGATTACATTTCACCATCCCCGATTAAACTTTACCAGTCACAAGAAATATCCAGAAATGATCCCATGAACGAACAAATTTCCACCACTTTACATACATTAGTATACATTTTACGTTTCGTTAATCTGTTGCACCTCTTTTGTTTTAATATTTACGAGCTCCTCAACTTTTATCGCCGCCTGTTACTATTGTTTCAAACCATCTTACTAACGAACTACATTATTTTCTCACTGTTATTTTATAAATTCATACTTTCTAACATCAAATTATTCACATGAAAATTTTGATGATAAAATTTATTTAATATTTTCATTGTGGTTGTGAATGTGTTTTTATTTAAATTATGTTGATTATATCTCTGAGATATATATACTCGTATTTGTATGTGTCGTTAAAATGATAGAATGCTTATTTTGCTTTTTAATATAGTATCCACTTTAATATAGAATTATTATCGTATTAGAGATACACATACATGTATAATTTGTTTCAAATTTAATTGATAATTTTAATCGTTGGATATTCATAGGCTTAAATTATGAATATTTGTACTTAAAGAAAGGAGTTTTAAGCCTTTTAAATTCTATTTTTTGAATTGAAAATCAACTACCTATACAGCTCAAAATTCAATTGGTAATCTATACTAATATTTTAAAGAGGTAAAGTTTTTAACTTTGTTTGTTTGTAGTGGGTAATCTACGCAAATATTGATCCGAGCATGAAAATTCTTTCACTAACAGAAAGCTACACTATTCGGGAGTGATATAAGTTATATTTTATTGTAATTGAATAAAAAATTCAGTGAAAAATAATAGTACATATAAACCCAGTCGAAGATTTGCGAGCGAGATGAAAACTCTACTATATATTTGCATCACAAAAATAATAGGTAATTAACGCCCAACGAAGTGGGCACGGGTCGGCTAGTAAAGTATAATTTTGCCAATAATTCACTGTGAACAGTATTATCATTTAAAGAAATTTTCTTAATCTTTTGGTCAAATTGAGGACTTAAAATAAAAAATGGAAATACCTCTGCAATTCTAGGTGTAGTATATCCATCCAAAAAACCTTTTACGAGGCTCCACCTAGAGTAACTTTAAAACGAGACGCCTAAGGTCTTATGAGCTAATCTTTTGCATAGAATTACTTTGTTTGGAAAAAAAACAATATTCCCCGTAAGCTAAGAAAGTGCTCGCTACGCCTCAACGACGCTACTCCGCTTAGACATGCGCATTTAAAATTACTTACAAAGTACGGGATAATTAAAAATGTATAATGTAACAATGTTTTTCAAAGACTTCATTACGATCATTTATTGTGCATAAAATAGTGTGTGAAAAGGTTACGTTTTTCCAGAGTAATTTTTACTTTGTAATATTGATTTTAATTCGATTTTGTCCTACTAATAATGTAATATTTTGCTTATGTAGCTTAATTGAAATAGACAATCAATAGTATTTATTATGTAAGTCTAGATTAGTCGAATACCTGATTTAGAAGTTTGTATTTTTACCAATTATGTCGAGGTTTTATATTAGGCATATGAAAATATGATCGTGTACCGGGAAGCGGTTTTTTAACGAAAATTTCAGATCAGACTTTTTTATCCAAAGATATCGTTTGAAAAAATTTTAATCTCGAAATAATATCATTTATAATGACGTGTGTGATCATTATGATAATAAAAAAAACGTCACGTGAGTCTGTTGATTTTCAAAATAACTCGACTCAAGGTAAGTCACGCATCATCAACTCAACGATATTCTCCATTACTCAGCTGTTAACAAACGACACTGTTCTAGAACGTTCCATTAGCGGACCTGCGACAGGACGCATTAATACTCGTACACGTATTTTAAAAAGCTAATTACGATAGCATTTTCCTTTCGATCTAATGGTTAGCTAGCACGTGTGTCCGACGCTCCGCAACCCGCATTTTCAAGAACCGGTAACTTAACGTTATCCTATACCAATGTGCAGCTGCGATGCACTCCAATGAGTGTGAGCTAAGGCTGAATAAATTTCTTGCTCGTCGAAATGCGTAAAGTTTTTAATTTTTATAATGTAAATTTAGGGATGTATCGTGTTACCCAGCGGCGGGTGTAGATGGCGAAGATGCATTATCGATTGTGTAATGATTGTTAATAAAATTTGTCGATATTTTTTTTTAATTAAAAAATTGTTTATTGCTTGTTCGATAATGTTGCTTTAGAACAAAGTAGAAAATAATCCATGAAACTATTTTGTTTATAACTACACCTTTCTGACACCTTTGTCTATGGAAGCATAAAACGACATTAGAAACATGCAAAAATTGAAAAAAAGACTGTACTTTTAAGTCACAGAATCACGCAATTATCAAATAAAAATGTATTATCATTAAGGACGATCCCGTAAATAACATTTTATATAACTACATTATTTCATACGCAATCTATAATCTATATATATAAAAGAGATTTCCACAAATATATTGACTCTTGACTCTAGAACCATAAAAGGTGTAGAGACTTGAAATTTGGTAGGAATATTTCTTTCGCCGAGTAGAGGTCAGCTAAGAACGGATTTTACGAAATTCCATCCACAAGAAGGGGTTGCGGTGGTTAATAACATATATGGCAAAACAACGTTTGCGGGGTCAGCTAGTAAATACTATATTTATATACCATTTAAATGTTTTTCATTATCAATACCAAACACTTTTGCAAAATAATTTTTTAATAATCTAAATATAACTCGCTTAATTTATTATTTTATATTGTCTAATATAAGTATTAGTAATAAAGTTTTACAGAACACTTGTTTATAACGTGATCGTTTTTAGAATGTTATTCATTAGCACCGAGTCATACAGTAATAAAATAGCTAATTCTCACATTAAATGTTCTCTTTGTTTAAATATTTGTTTATTTATTATTCTTTGAATTGAAATTCAAGTTAGATATGAGAAATAATAGTTATAATACAGTTGTACATACCAAGGTATATGATACATAGATTTGTATATAAGTTACTACAAAAATAAACTGAATGATTGCATTACAGAAACTGTTGACGACGCCTTGGCGCAGCGGTCACAGCTGGCTGTTGCGCTGGCGTTTGCGGGTTCGACCCCGCTCACGACAGACATTTGTATTGGCCATAGATGTTTGTGGTGGTCTGGGCGTTTGTGCTTGTGTATTGTGTGTGCTTCCGGACCAGCGACACAGGGGATAATCCTACTGGTGGCCGTTGAGTGTGAAGCGTTTGTTAGAATATCAATAAACTTCCAATGATCGAACATTGTCACAATTGAGATAGAATGCTAAAGAAGCGTTGCTTATATCGAATAAGTTACAAGATTCTTCGATCGGTTTCCAACTGTAAACTAGATATTTTCGTATGGTCTAAGATCCGGAATATAACAAAATCTTCCCTCATCTGTTAATTAGATGAAACAATTTTTTATAGGCAGATTTCAATATTGTGAATTTATAAAAAAAACCTCTGCCACCCTACGCCTGCTACAATTGATAATACTTAATTAGTTAATCAGTATTTTTTTATGATCTTTTCCCTCTCATGTTAATTACATGTAGTAAGCTAAAACCGGCAATATTTTATATTATATACCTTACTGTAGTAGGCACCCATCTCTATGATTGCTATACTTACCTGCAGCCAGGTCAGAAAAGGTTGATAAATGTAGATTATTACCCTCACATGTTAATTAAAAAATCCAAGTACAATAATAAACGGTGGCGAATTCTAAACATAATAATGTTTGGCTGCCGTATTAAAAGCTGATGCAGCCAAAGATAAATAGTAAAAAAAATATTTATGATGACTATGGGAGCTCATTGCGAAGAGTAAGACAGAATAATACTAATTCCTTCAACGAAAAGAGACAGTGTAAAATTCATGCGCGCGCATCACAGGATCATTTAAACATACTAGAAACTTCGAAATTTTCGAAATCCCTAGTACATTTTTTTCACCTGATTAGTATCAAGCTAATTTTCCGGGAGTAGATTCATTTTGATGAGATGAACAAAAAATTCCTCTACGAAAACTCTCGATTATGGTAGGTAATAGAGTTAGCAGGAGATAGAGCAGCAGTTACCGTAGGACCGGGATAAGCGTACCACGCAATTTGTAGGACAATTTTTTGTTCGTCTCATCAAAATGAAGCTACTCCCAGAAAGTTAGCTTGATTCTAATCAGGTAAAAAAAATGTACTAGGGATCCCGGACTAAAATAATTGATTTTCGCCTTACAATTATTACCAACAAAATTAAATTTCACTAATTTTCTGTTTGTAATATGTTTATAATAATGGTATGTATAATAATAAATAAAACAAATATTTTTGTTTGTTTAAAAAAAATTAATTTCACCGTATCAGAATTATAATTAAAGAACTATATAAAAACAATTAATAATTGAACCATCAAGAAAATTTCACGGTAAGGGTAACTCAAAAGCATATATATTTTTTAATATTACACATTATTCCGTAAATTAAAAAAAAAATCTTAAAAATTTGGAGCAATTTTTTTGTCTTTATCTTTCTTATACTTACTCCAATTCTCATCTTCTCTCTCTCTATTCTAGTATACATTTTTCTTTTCATTTTTCTAGTATGTTTAAATGAGCCTGTGATGCGCGCGAATGAATTTTACGCTGTCTCTTTTCGTGGAAGGAATTAGTATTATTCTGTCTCATTCTTCGCAATGAGCTCCCACAGTCATCGTAAATTGTATCTTTTTACTGTTTATCTTTGGCTGCACCAGCTTTTAATACGGCAGCCAAACATTATTATGTTTAGAATTCCACGCCGTTTATTATTGCACTTGGATTTTTTAATTAACATGTGAGGGTAATAATTTACATTTATCTACCTTTTCTGACCTGGCTGCAGGTAAGTATAGCAATCATAGATATGGCTGCCTACTACAGTAAGGTATATAATGTAAAATATTAACGGTTTTAGCTTACTACATGTAATTAACATGAGAGGGAAAAGATCATAAAAAAATACTGATTAACTAATTAAGTATTATTAATTGTAGCAGGCTTAAGGTGGCAGAAGTTGTTTTTATAAATTCACAATATTGAAATCAGCCTATAAAAAATTGTTTCATCTAATTAACAGATGAGGGAATATTTAGCTATCTCGGGTCTTAGACCATATTTATCTTTGGCTGCATCAGCTTTTAATACGGCAGCCAAACATTATTATGTTTAGAATTCGCCGCCGTTTATTATTGTACTTGGATTTTTTAATTAACATGTGAGGGTAATAATCTACATTTATCTACCTTTTCTGACCTGGCTGCAGGTAAGTATAGCAATCATAGAGATGGATGCCTACTACAGTAAGGTATATAATATAAAATATTGCAGGTTTTAGCTTACTACATGTAATTAACATGAGAGGGAAAAGATCATAAAAAAATACTGATTAACTAATTAAGTATTATCAATTGTAGCAGGCGTAGGGTGGCAGAGGTTTTTTTTATAAATTCACAATATTGAAATCTGCCTATAAAAAATTGTTTCATCTAATTAACAGATGAGGGAAGATTTACCTTCTCGGATCTTAGACCATTAGAGTTGTCACTTGATGTCACTAGCCGCGATAAGATCGTCCATATGTAATTAATATTAAAACAAATATTATAGTAATTAAAACCTTCGGTTTTATTTACGCCCTAACATAATCCAAAATAAATGCTGTCCAAAGACACTATTTCACGCGGAAAAAGTCGCGGGCACAGCTAGAACATAATAAAAGGCGCACAGTATGATCTTATCGTTAAAAGAGTAACTACTTCTAGACATTCTTTGAGGTTAGGGCAGGAAATATTCTTCTCAAAATCTGCAGCAACCGGACTGTGAAAGTTCCTCGACCTTACAGTAGATTACAGCTAAATAATAATGCTTTCAAACAGTGTTGTTTTCCTGTAGTGAGTTAGTTGACCAGAGCTCCTAGAGGGTCTTGTTAGTAGGGTCAATATTCAACTAGGTCGGTAAACAAGCGTACAGCTCAGCTGATAGTAAACGGATACCTTAGCCTAGGCGTCTATTTGTTGGTGCAATCCGGCAGACGTGATGTGTGAGGGCCGGGCTGTGCTGGCTCCCTGGAGCTTTTAGCTCGGTTGTTGGTGCAGTCTGGCTTTGGAGGTCGGGCGGGCCTAACCCCCAACGCCATGATGCCAGGCGTTGGATGTCAGGCCTGCCTGGCTTAGAGGGGGGGGCGCTCCTGGACATGTGTCGCCATTCTGCAGACGGTAGACTGGTCCGGTTGAGCGTCCCCTTAGTGGTGTGGCCGGCTGGGGGTCGGGGGATCCTCGGCTGGATTGAGATCCCACGCGTCGTCGGGAGGGGTGGTCTTGTGGGTACCGCCCCTCTTGATGCCGGGGCCCGGATGTTTACATTCGGGCCAGCCGCCGGGGCGGGGTGGAGACTGCTAACGCGACCCCATCTCGCCCTACTCAGGCGGATGTCTGCTCACACGTGGATGGTTTTTGGTCAGTAGGAGTCTGACATAACCCTCTGGTGCCCCCGCGCCGGATGGTATCCATGATGGATTTTCCCCACGTAAAAAAAAGGCGTCTATATGCCTGCAATGCTACAAGCATCGCAAGCGCGTTGCCGACTCTACTCGCAATTCCCTCCAGGAGCTCTGGTCACCTTACTCACCTCAGGAACACAACACTGCTTGAAAGCAGTATTATTTAGCTGTCATATTCTGTAAGGTCGAGGTACTTCCCAAGTCAGGCTGCTCCAGATTTAGAGCCTGCTGTGCCCTGCCTCAGTTATAATATAACTGTCACGATAAAACAGCTGAAAAATTATAAAGTTGTTTATTATTTAACGTGCGTTTAAGTAGAATAATTTTTCTTTTTTTCTGTTTATTTTTTAATTTAAAACCTCAATTGAACTTTACATTTCATTCAAGATATTATGTTAAGAATAAAAAGTAATACAGACGAACAAAGGTGTCACAATTAGTCTTCGACTGTACGAGAGGACATGGCGCTACGATCGTATCTTAAGGTTTGTTGTCTAAAAGATACGTAACTATATTGAGATATACAGCGCTATAAAATATAAAACAAAGACTTAATAAAAGTGCTTTAGATACACACGTTTAGTTTAAGCTTTATTATAAAAATTGTTTATTTATGTCATATATATTTTTTAAAATTAAACTTGTAAAATAAATTAATAGGAAGTTTTCAATATTGTTCTCTAACTAGTGCTCTTGGTATATTTACATTAATCGTAATGTCCCAATTTATATACAAATATCTCTACCTTAAGTGATTGTACATATATGGCCATATCCTCCTACATGGAGAAAGAGGCCTGTGCCCGCCCAGCACTGGGATGTTACAGGATGAATCAATCAATCAAAATATGGTGATTTCAAATATTAAATTAATTTACGTGTGACATTAGATTTGGTACTAATCAAAATAAAATACATACATAGAATTTTTTTTTATTGCAAAATCTGCCCATGTTTTATATCCGCATATATATAACAATAGCACAGCAATTTAGTAGAGATTCGTCCTTCGGTCTTTAAACTTTCTGACCTTATAAAATAAATCTTCAAATCAAGCGTGGGTGCTTAAGTACGAGCCTCGGCTACGACGTATCCCTTTAAGGTCTTAGGTCAAATATTTATATGTTGTCGGAGAATTTTTTTTTGTAATCTATTTTTTATATAAATATGTTGTTTTAATGAGTATAATTTTTGGTATTTTATAATTATGTATCGTAAGTCTACATAGATACATTAGAATGTATTCTACCATTCATTTATGCTTCATGCTTTTGTCATTTAATTGTTTTTTTTTAACACACGATCGTCGAGTAATGTAAATATTTATCATGTATACATATATAAATATTACATAGTATTATACAAACAATTGTGAGCGGGTATCGAGATATGAGCCCCGTAAGCAGCAGAAAGCAGGGTTTCTGCCGACTGCACCAACAAAACAAAGGGTTGTCTGGAAGAAATGGCTAAGTAGCCATAAGTCCGCCCATTGTACTTCACTGTCTGTAATTATCCTTATTATTTGTTTTTAATATTTTTAACTTTTGGTGTACAATAAAGTATAAATAAATAAATAAATAAATAAAACAAATAAATTCCTGTCGTCAGTTACTTAATACTCATATTTAATTATCGTAAATCATGCACGTGAAAATTGTACTTTTAACACAAAATCGAGTTTTATATTTATACATATATATAGTTTTTTTTTGTTTTTTTTTTTTTTTTTACAATAGGGGACAAACAGACAGTTGGCTCACCTGGTGGTAAGTGAAAACAACATACACAGACACCCGCTACATCGAAGGATTAGCGGGCGCGTTGCCGGCCTTTAGTAGGAGTACCTATGCCCTTTTTTTTGAAGATCCCGAAGTCGTATCGGTTCGGAAATACCGTAGGTGGCAGCTGGTTCCATATAGTAGGACATATATTGTTGATATATTTTAAGTGACAAAATGTATTATATTTACTACATTATTCCTTTTTTAAGCAATAAAATATATGACATCTTAATATAATATAAATCTCGTGACACAATGTTTGTCCTCAATGGACTCCTAAACCACTTAACCGATTTTAATCAAATTTGCACACCGTGTGCAGTTTGATCCAACTTGAAAGATAGGCTATATTTTATTTTGGTATATGTAATTACTATATTTAGGAAAGAAAAAAAAGGCGGTACGAAGTTCGCCAGGTCAGCTAGTATTCATATAGTTCATTCATTAATACTTCATTTCTAATCTATACTAATATATAAAGCTGAAGAGTTTGTTTGTTTGATTGTTTGTTTGTTTGTTTGAACGCGGTAATCTCTGGAACTTCTGGGCCGATTTGAAAAATTCTTTCTGTGTTAGATAGCCCATTTACTGAGGAAGGCTATAGGCTGTATCATCACGCTAAGACCAATAGGAGCGGAGTCCACGCCGACGAAGTCGCGCGCAGAAGCTAGTTTCTCATAAACCTTATTTATCGTTTAAAAAATAATAATTATTATAATATAGTATATTATATTTTATTACGGGATCTCAGGCGCATTAATTAGGACAAACGTCCGGAAGTGGCGTGTGTACTCTGCCCTTGAATTATTTATGCCTTCGTAATTATCATACAGCGGGCTTATTATCGTTTGTATTAAATGTTATAATAACGACATGGAAAGGTTATTATGAAATACGCAAAAACATTGTATATACTGGTATCAAGTTACTTGATGTGCTTAACGGTTATAAATGCGATATCTAGTACATATGTAAATTGTATACTTAACATACGTACTATTCTATTATTATTTTGCTATCTTAACTTTCTTTTATTATTATTGTTTTTTTTTTTGTAAATGATATTATTTTGGACTTTCGTTAAGTGTGTGTATAACCCACGTATAACCTTATGGCGAAATAGTTTCATTTCATTGACTAGTCCGTTGACGAAGTTTGTAGTTGCTCTGTTTTCTGCTCCGAGGTTTGTGGGTTCGATTCCCACCCTGAGTCTGAGTGTAAAATATAAATTTATATATGTATTATTTATATGTGTTTATCGAAATAATAAATATGTAGCTATATGTGTCAGTTGACTGTTACCTATAACACAATCATTAAGCTGCTTACATTCTGAATCGGTTGTAGCTTCACTTTTAATTATAATGAATTAATTTATAATAAATTAATTAAAACAAATATAGTTTAAGTCTATAAAATGACAATTCAAAGTGCATTTGAAGCGTATATGATCGAAGTTATTATTTTTTTAAGTGAAAGTGTGTGATGGTGACGCTGGCTTTTTTTTTAATTATTATTAATATTATTTTTTTGTATTTTAAATTGGTTTTTTTTATTAGTTTTTTTTTAAATTCATATGCCAAAGAAGACACGACATGTTTACTTTGTACGCACGCAATTTTTTTGGTAATTGAATTTTGTCTCATGACTAAATCCTGAGGCAGTACGAAGTTCGCCGGGACAGCAAGTGATCCAATAAAGTTAAAATCGGAACATGATAAGAGCATGTGTAATATCCTAAACTAACCCAATATGGACTAATATTCACATTACTTGATCTAGAAATGAATGAATCCAATACTAATTTTGACCCCTCTCTTTCTATCTATGCAAAGGGATCGTCGTAAAAAAAATCAAAATCTTAACATAATCTACCTCTATGTTAAATTTCAATTTGACAGGTCTAGTAATTTTCGAAATTATAATAATAAGTTAATTTTTATTTTCATCCACATTTGTGATTATTGCTTAGGTATTTAATGCGAGCAGTCTTATAGCCTATATTGATAAATAAGCGTTCTAAAGTTATAAAATGATAATATTAGGTACATCTTACATACTGATAAACAAAAACATTCTCAAATAGTATACTAGCTCGTTGGCGCAGTTTGTAGTGGCCCTGCTTTCCGCTCCGCGGGTTGCGGTGTCGATTCCCGCCTGAGTCTGGGTGTAATATTTGTATTTATATATGTATTGTAATGTAATATTTGTATGTATATTTATCAAAGAAAATGTATCTAGCTATATCAGCCGGCTGTTACCTATAACACAAGCATTAAGTTGCTTACCACAGGAACAGACGTCCGTTTGTGTATGTTATAAGATATTTATTTGTTTATTATTGTATTTGTGTACTTATGAAGTAACTTCACTCGAATAACAATAATTTATTAGAGAGAGGAGGAGACTTCTTATTTGGTTGTTGACTTAGAAATTGAATCTATTTTATCAATTGTTTAGAATTGTTAATTATACAAAATAGGCTGTAATAAATGTTGATACCGCTCATAGTATCGATAATATAGGCATACATGAAAAATCGGTTAAAACAGCAAATAAATATCTATACTTATTATAAAAATAAGTCCCCCGGCCGCGTCTTTCTGTCCTCCTGTCTGTCTGTCTGAACGCGATAAACTCGAAAACTACCAAACGGATTTTTATACGGTTTTCAACAATAGAAAGAGTGATTCTTGAGGAAGGTTTAGGTATATAATTTATTATGCTTTTATGTAAATTAACAGAAATACGGCGACAAATGTTGAAGAGGTCGCAAAAAATCTCGCCAACGGCGACCTTTCCTCGCGAACGCCGCGGAAACTAGCAAAGATACCTATAGTTAAGTAATGTACTAGCGAATTCAAAATCTATAAAAATGCTACAAAAAAGTCCGCGACAGCATATCTCTATCTCTTACGGTTGACTTACAATAACCACTTTTATGTTCAAATTTGTAATTAAAAACATTTCGTTATTTTCAAAGCTATTTTCTTTAGTTCAGTATTAATCCTTATCAAAATAAATATGTTAGTTAGCTTAAGAATTTAATGCAGATTAAAATTGCCCTTAACACTATATCAATCAGATGAATAGTTTTTTGAGATATCGTCGTTAGAAGTAATTATTAAAAATAATTAATGCGCAACGAAGTGGGCACGGGTCGGCTAGTAAATAATAATAATGGATATTCCACACATGTTCATATCTAATGAGTGTCACGTTACACTTGTATATGTGTGAATGTCTAAGTGTCCCGTCACGTATGCACGTTTGCGTGTCTAAGTGTTCTTATACTCGTAATTAGTGCACAAAGTGTTTTGTGTTGTTATACCGCTTGACCGCACAGGTGTGGTCGTGGCTTCATAGACGATTCTCATCGAGTGCGCAGGTGTGTTCGACCCCTAAGAATTATATTAGTGTTTTTTTCTTCTTTTAAAAATCAAATCATGAAATTTTAAGCGATATTGTATTTGTATCAATCTTAGGTGCTTTTTAGGGTTCCGTACCCAAAGGGTAAAAACGGGACCCTATTACTAAGACTTCGCTGTCCGTCCGTCCGTCCGTCCGTCCGTGTGTCTGTCACCAGGCTGTATCTCAAGAACGGCTATAGCTAGAGAGTTGAAATTTTCACAAATTATGTATTTCTGTTGCCGCTATAACAACAAATACTAAAAACAAAATAAAATAAATATTTAAGGGGGGCTCCCATACAACAAACGCGATTTTCTTGCCTTTTTTTGCTCGATATCAATAATGGCAACAGGTAGGCACTTGAAATATTCACAAAATACTCAGTTCTATTTTCACTTTAATAATAAATAATAAAATTAAGATAAAATTAATATTTAAGGGGGGCTCCCATACAACAAACGCGATTTTCTTGCCTTTTTTTGCTCGATATCAATAATGGCAACAGGTAGGCACTTGAAATATTCACAAAATACTCAGTTCTATTTTCACTTTAATAATAAATAATAAAATTAAGATAAAATTAATATTTAAGGGGGGCTCCCATACAAAAAAACGTCATTTTTGCCTATTTTATACAGCTAGGTCGGCAAACAAGCTTACAGCCCACCTGGTGGTTAGCGGTTACTATAGTCTAGAGACGTCTGCAACACTAGAAGTATCGCAAGCGCACTGCTGATCCTTTCCCCGATCCTCCTCAGTAGCTCTGGCAACCTTGCTCACCAAAATAACATAACACACTAGACCGCAGTATTATTTAAAAAAAGCCGAGGATATAATAGATAGATAATGTCTACCGAGACATTAGAAATTTTGAGTAATTTAATATTGTAATATTTTGAATTTTTTTAAGTTAAGGTTGCTTATAACACTGGGTAGGTACATTACCTAAGTTTGTAATGTACCTAATGTTAAGATATATATTGTTAGTTTATTGTTTGATATTTTGCTACCTTAACTTTCTTTTATTATTGTTTAGTTTTTTTTTTTTTGTAAATGACATTTTCTTTTTTTTTTTTTTTACTTTCGTTAAGTGTATACATGTATCACCTTATGGCGAAATAAATGTTTTCAATTTCAATATTTAGCTGTGATCTTCACTAGGTGCTTCTACTAAAAAGATTAAAGGGTAGTGATGCAGTAGGTACCTACATGTCTGAAAATTACAACAGTGAAATGCAGATCCTCACTATGTTTTCTTCAACTACAAATTACCGTGGTATTTATTGTTATTATTATAGATACAAAAATACACAATTAATGTAATTTTTTTCACAACATTTCATATGAAGGAGCTGATCAATATTCCGAAATGGTAGCTTTACTTTTAAAGATAAATAAAATTTTATTTTGTATGATGAAGATTCGAAGGTGCTTTTGAAGTCAATTTGCTTAAAGTTATGTTTGATTTTGATTTTTTGGTTTTATATTTCACATTTGTGATTGATAGTTTCCATGTTTTTCTCCATTGCGTAAAAAATATTCCAACGGAATAGTATTTTTTTTAAAATAATGCCCGTAAAATTTTAGATTCGAGCGTTTAACAAACAGCTTCTCTGCCTTAATTAGTATAAAATATTTTTTATGTCGTACCTTAAAAAAGTATTAGCAATTATTTTTACGGTACTGTATTATCTCATATACCTACATAATTATGTATGTACCATAGATTCTCCCTCACCATAACTAGTTTTGAATGCAATTACGCATTTAAAATGTCCCCCACACAACAAATTGCTATAAAAAATACATTCCATACAAATTACGCCAGCGTCGTCGGTAAATAATTGTCATACCATTATATACATATGTTAAATACATATGACTAGTATGTATTGCATGGTTCCGATATGCTAAAGTTGAGTTTAACGATCGAAGTTCATATCTACATAATCACTATGTTTTTCGAGATACCAATAAATCTCGTAAAGTTAAATAAATTGAGCATCTCATTAAAAAATTAAAAAGTTGTGTAGAAATAAAAAAAATACTTGAAAATTACAAAGCTAATTTTTTTTTATTCGGATGTAAATATCATCTAGCCTGATTAACGATTTACGGAGATCTATCTCAGCAGATCAACAATCGCGGCCCTATACATTTTAGTTTTACCTTCTTTATTAGCGTAAAATTTTTAAGGTTACTATCACAAAATAAATATAAGTAGATCGATGCACACACACTACAGCCTATCACAGTTGGACATAGGCCTCCACAAGTTCGCGCCCGACATTATGACGCGAACTCATGTGTTTTCCCCATAGTCACCACGCTGGGCAGGCGGGTTGGTGACCGCAGGGCTGGCTTTGTCGCACCGAAGACGCTGCTGCCCGGCTTTGGCCTGTGTATTTCAAAGCCAGCATGGATGGTTATCCCGCCATCCGTCGGCTTTTTAAGTTCCAAGGTGGTAGTGGAACTGTGATATCCCTTAGTCGCCTCTTACGACACCCACGGGAAGAGAGGGGGTGGCTAAATTATTTAGTGCCGTAGCCACACAGCACAATGAAGTATATAAAACCGATACATCTTATTACGATACCATTCTTTTCTCAAAGAAAAACTTAAGGTTTATTTATGGAAGGTTATATATACTATGACCACCTATCTACTACTATACAATTGTTACGTACTACATAACACGGAACATACATAACACGGAAGTATGTGAATGTGCGCGAATTGTTCGATTTTTATTACGAAAAGTAAACTTAAGCGCTGTAAGAGATTCAAGACTATTTCCACAGCAAAAACCGACGTAAACTTCGAGTCAATTATCGGGCATTCCAGACAAACTTACAATATAATATTATTAAACTAAGCCGTTTCGATCAGATAGCATTGCATCAATTTGCAAAATTATATATCAAATCCGTTTCGAAATTATAATCACTAACCGGTGATCAATTTATCAACCGTTAATTAATACGGCTTAATGAAGCGAATATCTAATAAATCTTTATAATTTATTCGAGACAAATATCAATACATCGATTTAAAACTAGGTTCTAAAATATATTTATAAATAATCTTTTTCATCGGGACATGCGGTGGGGGGTAATTCAACTTGGGACCTGTTTAGCAGATTGGTGACAAAACTGACGTATATAATAGATTTATCAACAGTATATTATTTTGTAAGCTTTTGTTAATGTATTTGTTTTATAGACTTAATCAAAAGGATGTTGATATAATTTATCTTACAGTTAAATTTCTGATACTCGTACTTAAGCACCCACGCTTGATTTGAAGATTTATTTTGTAAGGTCAGAAAGTTTAACGACCGAAGGACGAATCTCTACTGAATTGCTGCGCTATTGTTATATACGGATATAAAACACGGGCAGATTTTAAAATCCTCCTCAAAAGACTGCTATTAGTCCATTGAAATGTTACATTTTTTTTGGGCTTACCTTGCGTTTGTCAGAGGACGCAATTTTATTTTTTAGATATGAAGGGAGGGTTAGTCTAATGTTAAATCCAAGTTTGTGGGTTTGTAGTCCTTGTGCAACGGCCGCCATCTTGGAAAAAGAGGTTCAATTGGTTTTTATGGTTTATCTGCCAAACTGTAAGTCTCACAAAAAAAATATTAAAAATTTTTTGTTGCAAATAAAATTATCCACAACTTTTGTTCAGTAACTTTTAGTCGTAGAATCATAAATAAAAAAGTTATAAGCGAAAATCCATAAAAATTTTAGAGAAATAAATATATTTGTTGATAAAACTTTTATTTAAATCATTTTACAAAAAAATAATATCAGACCATTTTTATAGACGGTGTTTTAAGGAACAATTTTTATTATTAACATTCTTAAATTTATTTATTATTTAAGGTTTTACAGCGCTGCGAAACGACTACTATTCTTCAGTATTCATAACAATACGTGAATATAAATATAAATATTCATGATTTGCCCTAATTTTTAATCACCTTGTTATTTTTTTATGATCATCTTTTTAATTATTGATAGTAAAATATTGTTAATATATAAATAATTCTTGATTTGACACTCTACCTACGAGGTGGAGTCTGGAGGCGCGTTTTTTTTACGGGGTATCCGCAGCAGGCATAATCCACGGTGATTTTCTAAATCACAACTACTGTCCTCGATCTTACGGCGAGTGGCTGGTTGGTTTTCTATATTAAACACTTGAGGGAGAACCAAAGAAGAAAGTGGCGTAAATGTCAAAATGTGTGTAAATCATTTTCTTCAATTAATTTCGAGAGCTCCATTATTTTGCTGCAAGTCTCCCCATAAATAATGATAAAAAAACGTTCACCAATGATAGTGAGCAGTACAAGGTCAACTCTCTTGTTGAGGAACACCGCCGTTCCACTTGCTAACTCTAGATATTTCTCCAGGGTTTTCAGAAATTTGAGTTTACCCATATTGAAAGCACCTGAAATTGTGTCACATCCTGAAAAAGCATGGAGAAACAGCAAGTTATACGCAATAAGGTCTCCGTACATAAAACCACTTCACACTTCTTGCTAACTTCCTTCTCCGGTTCCCCCTCAAGTATTTAATATAGTAAGCCAACCAGCCGCTGAGCCACAGCTTGGTCCATCAAAAAGACCGAGGACAGAGTAGTTGTGATTTAGAAAATCACGCGCGTAAAAAAAACGCGCCTCCAGACTCCACCTCGTAGGTAGGTCAAACCAAGAATTATTTATATATTAACAATATTTTACTATCAATAATTGAAAAGATTATCATAAAAAAATAACAAGGTGATTAAAAATTATGGCAAAATATACGAGTATTCATGTATAGTTACAAATAGTTGAAGAATAGTATTCGTTTCGCAGCGCTGTAAAACCTTAAATAATAAATAAATTTAAAAATGTTTGTGATAAAAATTGTTCCTTAAAATATTATCTATATAAAATGGTCTAATATTATTTTTTTGTAAAATGATTAGAAAAAAAGTTTTATCGACAAATAGATTTTTTTCTCTTAAATTTTTATAGTTTTTCACTTATAACTTTTTTGTTTATGATTCTACGACTAAAGGTTACTGAACAAAAGTTGTAGATAATTTTATTTGCAACAAAAAATGTTGCATAATTTTTTTGTGAGACTTATAGTTTGGCAGATAAACCATAAAAACCATTTGAACCTCTTTTTCCAAGATGGCGGCCGTTGCACAAAGGCTACAAACCCACAAACTTGGATTTAACATTAGACTAACCCCCTCTTCATATCTGAAAAATAAAATTGCGTCCTCTGACAAACGCAACCCCAAATGTAACTTTTCAATGGACTATATGTATTTTATTTTGATTAGTACCAAATCTAATGTCACACGTAAATTAATTTAATATTTGAAATCACTATATTTTGATAGGATTCTTTCTCCATGTAGAAAAAGGATTGGAGCTTAATCGACCATACTGCTGAAGAGATATCTAAAAGAAAATATAAGTTTAGTTGTGGAAAAGAGAAATGCATCATACATAATAAATGTGCGTACGTATACCAGCTAAAAGTTGACAGAGGCCAAAGGACTAATTGAGCAAAATGCCTACTGGTCTAAGATCCGAGAAGGTAAATCTTCCCTCATCTGTTAATTAGATGAAACAATTTTTTATAGGCAGATTTCAATATTGTGAATTTATAAAAAAAACCTCTGCCACCCTACGCCTGCTACAATTGATAATACTTAATTAGTTAATCAGTATTTTTTTATGATCTTTTCCCTCTCATGTTAATTACATGTAGTAAGCTAAAACCTGCAATATTTTATATTATATACCTTACTGTAGTAGGCATCCATCTCTATGATTGCTATACTTACCTGCAGCCAGGTCAGAAAAGGTAGATAAATGTAGATTATTACCCTCACATGTTAATTAAAAAATCCAAGTACAATAATAAACGGCGGCGAATTCTAAACATAATAATGTTTGGCTGCCGTATTAAAAGCTGATGCAGCCAAAGATAAATATGGTCTAAGACCCGAGATAGCTAAATATTCCCTCATCTGTTAATTAGATGAAACAATTTTTTATAGGCTGATTTCAATATTGTGAATTTATAAAAACAACTTCTGCCACCTTAAGCCTGCTACAATTAATAATACTTAATTAGTTAATCAGTATTTTTTTATGATCTTTTCCCTCTCATGTTAATTACATGTAGTAAGCTAAAACCGTTAATATTTTACATTATATACCTTACTGTAGTAGGCAGCCATATCTATGATTGCTATACTTACCTGCAGCCAGGTCAGAAAAGGTAGATAAATGTAAATTATTACCCTCACATGTTAATTAAAAAATCCAAGTGCAATAATAAACGGCGTGGAATTCTAAACATAATAATGTTTGGCTGCCGTATTAAAAGCTGGTGCAGCCAAAGATAAACAGTAAAAAGATACAATTTACGATGACTGTGGGAGCTCATTGCGAAGAATGAGACAGAATAATACTAATTCCTTCCACGAAAAGAGACAGCGTAAAATTCATTCGCGCGCATCACAGGCTCATTTAAACATACTAGAAAAATGAAAAGAAAAATGTATACTAGAATAGAGAGAGAGAAGATGAGAATTGGAGTAAGTATAAGAAAGATAAAGACAAAAAAATTGCTCCAAATTTTTAAGATTTTTTTTTTAATTTACGGAATAATGTGTAATATTAAAAAATATATATGCTTTTGAGTTACCCTTACCGTGAAATTTTCTTGATGGTTCAATTATTAATTGTTTTTATATAGTTCTTTAATTATAATTCTGATACGGTGAAATTAATTTTTTTTAAACAAACAAAAATATTTGTTTTATTTATTATTATACATACCATTATTATAAACATATTACAAACAGAAAATTAGTGAAATTTAATTTTGTTGGTAATAATTGTAAGGCGAAAATCAATTATTTTAGTCCGGGATCCCTAGTACATTTTTTTTACCTGATTAGAATCAAGCTAACTTTCTGGGAGTAGCTTCATTTTGATGAGACGAACAAAAAATTGTCCTACAAATTGCGTGGTACGCTTATCCCGGTCCTACGGTAACTGCTGCTCTATCTCCTGCTAACTCTATTACCTACCATAATCGAGAGTTTTCGTAGAGGAATTTTTTGTTCATCTCATCAAAATGAATCTACTCCCGGAAAATTAGCTTGATACTAATCAGGTGAAAAAAATGTACTAGGGATTTCGAAAATTTCGAAGTTTCTAGTATGTTTAAATGATCCTGTGATGCGCGCGCATGAATTTTACACTGTCTCTTTTCGTTGAAGGAATTAGTATTATTCTGTCTTACTCTTCGCAATGAGCTCCCATAGTCATCATAAATATTTTTTTTACTATTTATCTTTGGCTGCATCAGCTTTTAATACGGCAGCCAAACATTATTATGTTTAGAATTCGCCACCGTTTATTATTGTACTTGGATTTTTTAATTAACATGTGAGGGTAATAATCTACATTTATCAACCTTTTCTGACCTGGCTGCAGGTAAGTATAGCAATCATAGAGATGGGTGCCTACTACAGTAAGGTATATAATATAAAATATTGCCGGTTTTAGCTTACTACATGTAATTAACATGAGAGGGAAAAGATCATAAAAAAATACTGATTAACTAATTAAGTATTATCAATTGTAGCAGGCGTAGGGTGGCAGAGGTTTTTTTTATAAATTCACAATATTGAAATCTGCCTATAAAAAATTGTTTCATCTAATTAACAGATGAGGGAAGATTTTGTTATATTCCGGATCTTAGACCATAATATTATTTTAAAAAACACACATAAAACAACCAACGTTTACATATAAAAGTAACCTAGCTCACGAAACTTCGTACATCTTAACAGACTATATTCACCGTCGTCGTTTGGTTACTTACGTGTTCAACGTGATTCTTTAAATTGGCATAACTTTTTTATTTATGAACCGATCGATATGAAAAAAAAAAAAACACTAGGTTAAGTGAATTTTACCAAAATATATTAGTAAAAACCACATCTAATTCTTAAATAAAGATTGGCGTGCACAAACGCACAGACAAACAGACAAAAATTCTAACAATCATTGTTTTGGGTGCGTATTTGAGTGCGTGTATTTGCGTTGATAAAGGTCTCAATAAAATTTATTCTCATATATCTTCCATGTACAGACAGCGATCCGTTACATTTTTATTATATGTATTGATGATGATTAGGTACAGTATTTCGTTGTGTTTTAGTATAAAATGGAGACTACTGTTAATAAAAATAATTAACTGTCAAACTCGTATCTAGGTCATGTTATTATATCGCGTTAGTTTTTATTATTGAAGCGCGCAGCTCGATCATAGCCATAAATACAGATATACAAAAAATGTCAATATGAAACAGTTAACTTTTTAATGGATATTTGTTGTCCATGTACTATCTGTGACTGAAATCACTTTGTAGATCGGCAATTTCATATTTCATATAATTACAATGTGATCAAGTCCGCACATATAATGAAGGTTGTAATAGGAAAAGAGAGTTTTATTTATCGTCGAAATATTTCGCTTTCGAAAGTAACGTTAATTAATAATTTGAATAATAATTATTATCACTGTCACTTATTTTATTAATTTAATTTTAATATACCCCAGACACATTACAAAAAAAAAGCCAAATCGCAGTAAACAGCGTAATAGATTATAGAGGATAATAATCTCTTCATATATTTTTATAGTACAACTAGTCTTTGCATATAAAATATATCAAATACTAGCTTCTACGCGCGACTTCGTCGGCGTGGACTCCGCTCCTATTGCTCTTAGCGTGATGATATATAGCCTGTAGCCTTCCTCGATAAATGGGCTATCTAACACTGAAAGAATTTTTCAAATCGGCCCAGTAGTTCCAGAGATTACCGCGTTCAAACAAACAAACAAACAGCCAAACAAACAAACTCTATCTAAAGACTCTATAATCTATATAAAGACGCTATAAAACATGACCAGTTTGCTAAAAATAAACCGCGAAACCGTAAAACGAAACAAAAACGTATACAATCAAACAAAACCTTACCAACAAAATAATAATCGTTTTAATTAAACATTCAATAAACAAGATTTATTATAGAACGAGAAAACAATTACAACTCCGGATATTTGTTTTCTAATCGTTATAAAAATCGATAATTTAATCGATATTTCATTCGAATCATGTAATTAAACGCGACGGTGGTGTGAATTGTGAACAAAGTTTCATATTTTATATACATATTAAAGGCGATGGACGGACGAGATAGGGCCAATTAAAACAATTCTATCAAAATATTTTGTGCCAGGTCATCCACCTGCTTGTATAATTTATTCATAGGCGGACGGCGCACTGGCGTTTTCAGCGCTCGATGACTTTTAAGTCTCTCGTTGAACTATTTCGAGACAGGCTTTGTAGGGTTTATTTTTAAAAATATGTTAATAGCTTTTAACTTTTGCTTATTTTTTAATTTAATGTTTGTTTATTGGTTATCTTTTTCATTATGGTTTATTTACCGTAATTAATTTTGGCACGCACGAGAACAGTAAGGTATGAAATACACTGAATAAAAAATGTATCCCTACTAATATCGTTTGTGCTTCTTATTATATGAGTTTTTACAGTTACTCAGCTTGTCTCTTTAATTGAATTCATACATAAATTCTTTAAAAAATTGAATTCAGACTTATAAAAAAATATACGGTTATAAAAATACTTATATTTAATGTCGATATAAATAAAAAAACTCATATAATTATTAGTCCGACAGAAAAAAAAAATTAATAAAAAAAAACGCGCGCTTTTTCCTCGCTCCACAACCGTCACTATACACGACGCCTTAGTATCGGAACTGCCTATCAAGTTTTTAATTCATAGTGCATATACGTTTTTATCGATCACTCGATAATAATTTACTAACGACGATTTGAGTAAAGTTTCTTGAATAATATTGTTATAAAACATTTTGATTCAAACGATCATTTTCAAATTAGATTCACTTTTCGATATGAAAATATTTATGTAACGCTTGTCCGATCAAGATTCCTTTATAAATTTAAGTATTGAATTGAAATTAGTTTAATATACGTTATAATTAAGTTTAGAATAATAATCGTGTTGTATACGACCGTAATGAAATACAATGTAATAATTTATACTAAAATTCAAATTCGTATATTAAATAATTAGATACGCCACGGTGAAACGGGTGGGTGGAAATTAAATTTCTACTTTTACGTAACTTTTGTTACATACAACATTTAATGATATCGGCAATTTTGTTTACTGCAATGATAACTGCAGTTGGCATACTTAAAACTATTATGCTGCCCATGCGATGCACTTTGGAGCAAAAAGCTTAGCCAATATCATTATCTTGCTATATATGTACAAAAAACCATGTCGATTCCAGTCTGTGCAAGCAACAAATGCTTCCCAAGGGACTTTCACTTTACGAGCAGAATAGTAACAAAAAATAATAATAAGAAAACAAATACTACACATTCAACTTCTCCCAGTAGAATATTACCCTGTGCTGGGTTTGGAAACACACGATACAGATACAAACGCCTACAGCACGACAAACTTATACCAATACAATAATTTGTCTTACCTAAGCGGGGATTGCTATTTACAATAATAATAATAATAAAAAACAAACGTCTTTCAAAAGTTCTAGTTCCATAAAGTGGGTCGATGCTTCAGTAATGTACAAAATACAAAGACAAACATCTAGAACACCAAAAAACATCTATTCATTAATTTTGTCATAATTAATAATAACGCTAACTCTACGCTATAACGCTTCTGCCTGTAATATCCTGCTGCTGGGGATATGCCTCTTTTCCGATGTAGGACAAGGATCAGAGCTTAATCTACCACGCTACTTCAATACGGGTTGGCGGACATATTCCCTACTATGAGTAACGATCGCTATCAGGTGTACATGATAACAACTGGGTCCGTCAGCTTAACGTGTTCTCCGAGGCGCGGTGGGGAGACGCACAAGGACTAACAACCAGACCGGAATAATATGGTAATAAATAGTAAAAAAAACTCCTTTCGTTCAAAAACCTGCAGCTCCGTGAAATCTGGGTTCAATGATTCGATAATCAGTACACACCAAATATCTATTCAATACTTTGTCGTATAAATAGTAGAAAAACAATGCCTTTCATTAAAAAACCTGCAGTAGGTACCATAAGATCTTCGGACGATGCTTCGTCAACACCCAAAAAACAAACACAAATGCCCAGAACACTGACACCCATTCACTAATTTGTCGTAAATGGGTATAGCTATATCACGAAATAATGAAAATAAAAAAACGCCTCACGATAGCCTGCCTGCCACGATCTGCCAGTAGATTCACCCTGTGTCGGTCCGGAAACAACACAAACACAAATGCACAGAAAATTGCAAACGTAAAAACACTTCTTCAGTACCTACTACAAAATTTTGGGCCGATACATAACACAAACACTAACGGCCAGAACATCCCAAAAGTCGATTAATTAATTAGTCGTAAGTGGGAATTCCTATATCAATAAACAGTAAAATAAACAAACGCCTTAGAATCAATTGTCTATTGTGTGTGTTTCCGGACCCTCGATACAGAAGTCCGACGAACGGCCGTTGAGTGTGAGATGATATTTTATTTACTTATTTATTAAAAAAAAAAATTATCAAATTAAAAAAATTAATCCATCACCTTAAATTAAATTATCCGCCAAACCCGCATTGGTGCAGCGTGGTGGATTAAGCTCTGATCCTTCTCCTACATGGGGAAGGAGGCCTATGCCCAACAGTGGGATATTACAAGCTGAATTGTATCACTTTAAATCACTGGTAGTTTATTCGATTCTATTATGTTCTAATATATTACAACTTTACAAGGATCACGATGGTAAGTCCAGTGGCCTGTTCAGATTGCTATCACTCCTTATAACAAGCCGGTCGACATCACGTACACACGCCATGAAAACTGTTTACACGATATTAAATACTTAATAAAATGTTATAACGAAGGAGCAGTTGTGAATTTGACTTTGTACTTTTGTTTTTTTTTTTATTGTTATATGGTGTTATGGTTGGTTGAAAAATATTGATGTTTAATGTTGGTGCAAACTACGTAGGTACCGCTGTTGTTTTTTTTTTCATTAATATATTTATAATTATTTCATTCGTGTGAATCATATAATGCAGTGATTAATTTTTATTTATACGAGTAGGTATATAGATAAAGTCACACATACACTGAAATGACGAATGTTTTTCTATACCGTTGCACAAATGTTTATGTGTATGTAAAAGACGTATGTAGCTATAATAAATAAATTACTTACAATTTAACGTCTCTTATATAAATAAAGATATAATTTTTAAAAATCATTTAAATAAATACTCGTATATTATTCAACTCTATCGACAGAATTTTGACTGTAGTATTGTTTATGTTAATTATTTGTTTATTTATTATAAAAATATTTAAAAATCCGTTATTATCATTACAGAAGATGTTAATGATAAAAATATGTGATTATTATCTAGTTACTAAAATTTCTGTCAAGTTAGGTGCTCGCTGGAAAAGAAACAAGAAATTAGTACCATTTTGTATAAATCCAATTGGTGGTAAATTCTAATCCTTCTTTTTGATCTTCTTGAACCTTCATCTTGAGTACTGGGCTTGTGAATATATAGGATTTTTCACTGAGAGAGCTTTCTTCACGGAGCACTAATTGTATCTACACTACAATTTTTAAACTTAGCTGGGATATTTTTACATTTTTATCCACCGTCTCAGGGTCAATAAATTAAATTATATTTTTAAATTACAAAATTACACGTTTTTTATTAAATCAGTATAGGTAAATGTTTATTTTACTTATTCGATCTTCTTAAATGAAATTTATCCCATAGCATTTTAACTCGAAGGTAAATTATAATATCTAAAATAAATTTATTCCCACATATACCTATACAGATTAAAATAAGATGTTAAAGAAACATTTATTACAAAAAGAAAAAAGTTATTTCACTTTTGTATGTAGCCATCTTGATTCCAAACAACTATTTACGTTATTGTATTTAACTATTATTTCAATTAATTTTAAGATTCAATTCAATTACCACAACAATTCAATTTTCATCAGATAACTCGCTCTATAATATCAAGAACAAGAGTTCAAACAACACACAATTTATCTTACAAACACAATTATGACTTATTGAGTATGAAAATGACAAATAGTTATCAAATCAAATATTACATAATCATTCATTAATACAATCAAGACAGGTGGGAACAGTCTAACGATTTAAAATTACCAATCGAGTTAACAAAACTCCAACATAATTTAAGGCAACTTATATTTAGTATAATAAATACATTTATACAACGTCAAACACTCAAATCTACAATCTTAAATTTCATAACTCGACGAGGTCCGATATTAATCTATTTACAAGAGACCTTTAATTAGGTGCTTTTAAAAAAAACAATTCTAAAATAATTACATAAGACATTCTGTTACCGAACGTGTTTTAAACATTTCTCTTTTCCAACTACCCTCCGTCGGCTAATTATATATTATTATGGTATACAATGTAATTAGACAGAATAGAGACGAAACGATGGTAAGGAGTGTTAAGGCGTTCGGACAACGCTTGTGTCTGTTGTTGTATTTCGAAGTATATTCATTTATATTCATCGTTTTTAATTACTTAACAAACAGTACGTTATTATAATTATCTCGCTTGTTATTATCGACGTTAAAAAACTTGTTGTATCGTTATTAAGACGGTCAGATGTAGTGTATTGATCATTCTTTAATGGTTAATTGTTTTTTTTTTCATTGTTTGTACTTTAATACAGTTTGTCAGTTTATTAATTTTGATGATAAATTTACATTTTTAATAACAGTGATGGTAAACTGTTTTTTGTTTTTTTTTTAATTTTCGTCTTCCGTTTAGAAATTTTTATGTAGGTTCCAATTTCGAACTTTTTTTTTCAGTATTCTTGTCTATACTACAATTGGTATCGAGTTTTCCGTTATTAATACTATGGTGCTCTTTTAGTAATATTTCTTCCATTCTCAGTTTGTTTAAGGAAGAGTAATTGAGAACATAATATTATTATATGCAAATTCATAAGCGTCGTGATGTAGCGGTGTAGAAAAATTATCATAAAATTGGTGAACCAATTCAACTGCTGTTTTGAGTAATTTTACATTTAACACACGGGAGCGATTACGTGTAGGTAAAAATCTATTTTATATTTTTTTTATATCAAGTAACATTGGACTCAGTTATTATTGAATTTAGAAGCTTACTTTTTATTTTATTTTTTTATTTTGATATTAATAAATGTTAGAAAAAAAATACCATGGCGGTTTTATTTCAAATTTGGTTTGTTTTTGCAGGTTCCGAATTTTTTGCACAGCTAAAAGATTACGACTTTATCTATTCTACATGAAAGAGTTTTTTTTTTTAAGAATTATGATAATAGTGAAGGAAAAGTATATTTTAATTTGCATTTTTTTGTTTTCATTTTATTTTGGACTGATATATACCTACAGAGACTCTCTTAAGATTCTATGATATAACAATAATGATAAAAAAAAGCATTATTCTAACAGTTTTCCATTTCCGACATTGTAACATTGAGCTCAGTAGCCAAAAACGTGGTATCCATATTACAACACGATCCTTCATTAAATAAACTCGTTCAAACAAAAGGCCATATTAAACGCATTAACTAAGAATCCTTAAGCACACCAGCTAATTACTGTTATTATAAATCGCTATCGATAACACGGGAGCCGATAGAGCCTCTACGTTCCATTATACTCCGCCCCGGGGCGAACGGTGAGGACAATCCGACCGGGGCCGTGTCGCCCCGGGCAGATTTTATTTGAGAATATTTTCCTAACTAATTAAAAGCTGAAATAAGAAAGAAAAAAAAAAACGCTGTTATCGAAGTCATCGACCCGCCTTGTGAAGCGGCCACCGGAGCAGCTAAGTTCTCAGTAATTAACTAAAATTCAACCATCGACGCCGGCGCAGATGAACAACAAAGGCTGAAAAATGCATGATTAAATTGCGCTTAAACCTCGGTCCCGTCTAAACTTTGCCTTTTGTAATGAAATATGTGAATTTTCGTTTTGTTTAAATTTATTTCATTGTAATTTTATTTAAAATCAAAGCGCATTAACGAGTATCGAGGATTTCGGATGATTTCTTTTCTTTAAGTTACGACTAAAATATCCGCAAATGAATTTAGTCGATTTTTTTAAAAATTAGATTGCTTTCAAAAGAAATTAAAAGTTTATGTTACAGCCTATATATGTATCTACTTAGGTATATTATGTGTTTGTATTAACTATTAAGGTAGTTGTAACTTTCTAACAATTTAATCGTAATAAGGTATCAAAAGATTAATACAATTTATTCGTACATTTATAGAATATTGAACACAATTCAAAACTAAAAAATTAGAATTTACTAGTAACTGTTTTATAAATCATATCCAATGGAATAATATTATGATCAATTTTTGAAGAGAAAACTTCTTTAGCCGCGTTAGGCACTTTTTGGTAGTGGAAAATCTTATGGGATCGCGACTTCGCGTCACCGACATGCTTATAGCAGTAGGTATATCTTGTAGCTAAACAGCTGACGTATTGTGCAACATTGGTGCTGTGTATATCTTATACCTAAGTGAAATTGAATGGATTTAGGCAAAAGTTCAATGTTCATATACTGTACATTGCTGAAATAGTATTTTCCGTTTGATTATTATTTGAATTATTTAATTGTAGAATCATTGTGCAGTACAATAGTGAGTACTAAATAAAAATTCTAATATTTTTAAGATAAAAAATAAATAACAAAAAATTATTTAATCTTTTTACTTAATAGTTCTAAATTTTCACTTCTATCGGCAGTCTCTATAACAGCATTTTTTTTAAATCTGTTTAGATCATTGCACTTCCTATCGAGGTCGAAAAACCGTTATCGATAAATGCAAAAACATTCAACATTCATTCACTAAAAACCCAATGTTTGTCTATTGTTTCAACCGTCGATCGATCAGGCCACGAAATGTTCTTAGCGGGTAATACCTTTAACAATACCTGTTCTTTATCTCATCCTTTATCACGATATAAATTCAGATAATTAAGTGATGTGACAAAAAATGGAGGCGTGATGTTTTTTCGGTCCGTCGACTCTTATAAAACTAGATGGTAATGAATGAACGGAGATAAGAAAGGATACTGCGACATATAGGCCTCGTGAATGAGTAATATTGTTGTGTGGGTTAACATGGGATGGACTTTTTTTTTTATAAACTAGTTTTCGAAATTCGAATTCAACGTCTGAATTTTTTATTTTTTTTTACTTTTTTATTTTTTGTTCGGTTTTTGATAATGATTATTTATTCGTGAGACAATGTCTGTACCTTTAACTATATTTACCGATTTTTGTTTTGATTTTAAAATAAGATCCAATTTAAATTTTTATTTGATAGAAAATGTTGTATCTTTTAAAATCGAAATTATGCTGGTTGTTTTGCATTCATGAACCTAAGAATTATTCTGGACCATCAAATATCTACACGCTTAGTTTCAATGCATAGGCTAGTAAAAATAGACGTTTTTTTGGTCAACCTCGCACTAAATTTCCGATCTAATTTTAGTTTTTTATTAGGTTAAGGGTCACTTGCTGACCATAAAAACATAAAATGCTGACAGATCCAGGTGGAGCTTCGATCGCAATCTTAAAGAAAAGTTTTTGGCTGATATCTCGAAAACTATCAACTTTAGGGCAAAAGTTACTTAAATCTTTTTTGTAGACAATAAAATTTCGCATCTTTTATTTCCTGTAAACTTTTTTGTAAAACTTACCGTTTACGATTTATGGCCCATTTAATGAACCCGTTTTTCATTTTTGGCCAATAACTCTTCAAATATTGGATTAATCAATAAAATGCAGCTATCCATTTTTTAAGATCACTTTATTCTCTACAACTTTTGTTTAAAACGTTTTTTTCTAATGTCCATACTTTTTGAGTTATAAAATGTTTAATTTAGAAATGCCGGCGCTCGGCGGGTGACGCGGCAGTTAGTTGTACGAAATATAATAAAAATTTTTTTAAAAAGAATTACTATTGCAGGTAAGGAAATGTACTATCAATTTTTAAGTACATAAATAAGCGGGTTATTTTTTTTTTAATTTTATTTGTTGAATTTGTACCATTATATTCTATGCGTACCTTGAAATTTTCGACTTTACGCCCGGTAGTCCAACATTAAAAATTTTATAACTCAAAAAGTATGGACATTAGAAAAAAAAGTCTTAAACAAATGTTGTAGAGAATAAAGTGATCTTAAAAAATGGATAGATGCATTTTATTGATTAATCCAATATTTGAAGAGTTATTGGCCAAAAATGAAAAACGGGTTCATTAAATGGGCCATAAATCGTAAACGGTAAGTTTTACAAAAAAGTTTACAGGAAATAAAAGATGCGAAATTTTATTGTCTACAAAAAAGATTTAAATAACTTTTGCCCTAAAGTTGATAGTTTTCGAGATATCGGCCAAAAACTTTTCTTTAAGATTGCGATCGAAGCTCCACCTGGATCTGTCAGCATTTTATGTTTTTATGGTCAGCAAGTGACCCTTAACCTAATAAAAAACTAAAATTGGATCGGAAATTTAGTGCGAGGTTAAATGCTTTATTGACTGGCCTAGCAGTGCTACAAGTGCTACAGTGCCTTTCCATCAAAGTTAAATAAACATTCAAATTCACCCATTTATATTTGTTAGATAACAATATCAAACCATCGTCAAACCGTCATTTCACCTGCGGTACAAATCTTACGTATCTCCAATTATAATTCTTGCTATACTAACGCTTCTAAATATTATAATATTATTCAAACACACTGTATATATTAAAGGTTTGTTGTTCCGCCGAATGTCGCCAAGTTTCTGAGTTCAAGATTATATACCGGGTTGAAATATACGGGGGTGTTCTGAATATAGGTAATCCATAAATGGATATCTATAATATCTATATGTTTGGGACTTATTTTGTATTACTAGTGATTAGTTGTGGGCAGTTTTCAGTATTGTTACAAATTGTTTTTGTTTCATTCTTTGTTTTTTTTTTTGGTTTAATTTTTTATTGTAGCTTATTGTATTGTAAAACACTTATATTTTGTTCTAGCCATGTGTATTGTGTATGTTATATACCTATAATTAAAGTAACACTTAGCCTTTACTGTGATTGTATGATAAATGAATATTTGTAAATATAATTACAATAAAAGTGATTATTTAGTTCAAAAATCATAATAACTCTACTATTAATGTTTATCCAGAAGTGTAATTCTATCTGTAAAAAAGAAACGCTTGTAGTAAGCCTCATTAAGCTGAATTTGATGCAGGTTTAAATAATTATAGTAAAAAAGGATAATTTTATTAGAAAACTTCTAAAGTTAAGTAAAGGTAGAATTATATCTGCATTATTAAGGTTTTGACGAATAGGTACTTTTCGTTTTTGACGAACTTTAACTGCACTAAGTTAAAAGTTTTATTGCAAACATTTTACATCCAGAAATACTATAATATTAGAGATATATAATATAGATATCTTCATTGTTTAATATTAAAATAATGTTATAATGAGTGTGTAAAATACTCATAATTTAGGTTAAATTAAACATTATCAAAAATTATACCATGTAATATACATTTTTTGCCATGTGACATATAATATAGTTTAATCATATACATTTTAGTATTATAAATAGAGAGTTAGAGACAGCGTTTTTTTGTTTGTTTTAAATTTACAGAATTTGATAATCATTTAAACTATTGTTAATTTAAATAGTCAACTAATTTCGGAACATCACAGTTGTAGACTATTATTTAATCAAATAGTAACAGAAATCTGACAAGTGACAAGTGACAATAATGGTCTAAGATCCGAGAAGGTAAATCTTCCCTCATCTGTTAATTAGATGAAACAATTTTTTATAGGCAGATTTCAATATTGTGAATTTATAAAAAAAACCTCTGCCACCCTACGCCTGCTACAATTGATAATACTTAATTAGTTAATCAGTATTTTTTTATGATCTTTTCCCTCTCATGTTAATTACATGTCGTAAGCTAAAACCGGCAATATTTTATATTATATACCTTACTGTAGTAGGCACCCATCTCTATGATTGCTATACTTACCTGCAGCCAGGTCAGAAAAGGTAGATAAATGTAGATTATTTCCCTCACATGTTAATTAAAAAATCCAAGTACAATAATAAACGGCGGCGAATTCTAAACATAATAATGTTTGGCTGCCGTATTAAAAGCTGATGCAGCCAAAGATAAATATGGTCTAATATCCGAGATAGCTAAATATTCCCTCATCTGTTAATTAGATGAAACAATTTTAATAGGCTGATTTCAATATTGTGAATTTATATAAACAACTTCTGCCACCCTAAGCCTGCTACAATTAATAATACTTAATTAGTTAATCAGTATTTTTTATGATCTTTTCCCTCTCATGTTAATTACATGTAGTAAGCTAAAACCGGCAATATTTTATATTATATACCTTACTGTAGTAGGCACCCATCTCTATGATTGCTATACTTACCTGCAGCCAGGTCAGAAAAGGTAGATAAATGTAGATTATTACCCTCACATGTTAATTAAAAAATCCAAGTGCAATAATAAACGGCGTTGAATTCTAAACATAATAATGTTTGGCTGCCGTATTAAAAGCTGGTGCAGCCAAAGATAAATAGTAAAAAGATACAATTTACGATGACTATGGGAGCTCATTGCGAAGAGTGAGACAGAATAATACTAATTCCTTCGACGAAAAGAGACAGCGTAAAATTCATGCGCGCGCATCACAGGCTCATTTAAACATACTAGAAAATTCGCGAATTCGAAATTTAGAAAATTTAAGAAAAATGTAAACTAGAATAGAGAGAGAGAGAGAGAAGATAAGAATTGGAGTAAGTATAAGAAAGATAAATCAAAAAAATTGCTCCAAATTTTTAAGATTTTTTTTTAATTTACGGAATAATGTGCAATATTAAAAAATATATATTGTTTTGAGTTACCCTTACGGTGAAATTTTCTTGATGGTTCAATTATTAATTTTTTTATATAGTTCTTTAATTATAATTCTGATACGGTGAAATTAATTTTTTTTTAAAATACATACCATTATTATAAACATATTACAAACAGAAAATTAGTGAAATCAAATTTTGTTGGAAATAATTGTAAGGCGAAAATCAATTATTTTAGTACCGTGTAGGGTGTTACCAACCCGCCTGCCCAGCGTGGTGACTATGGGCAAAACACATGAGTTCGCGTCATAATATCGGGCGCGAACTTGTGGAGGCCTATGTCCAACAGTGGACTGTGATAGGCTGTAGTGGTGGTGGTGGTGGATTGTCCTACAAATTGCGTGGCACGTTATCCCGGTCCTACGGTCACTGCTGCTCTATCTCCTGCTAACTCTATTACCTACCACAATCGAGAGTTTCCTTAGAGGAATTTTTTGTTCGTCTCATCAAAATGAATCTACTCCCGGAAAATTAGCTTGATACTAATCAGGTGAAAAAAATGTACTAGGGATTTCGAAAATTTCGAAAATTCGAATTTTCTAGTATGTTTAAATGAGCCTGTGATGCGCGCGCATGAATATTACGCTGTCTCTTTTCGTTGAAGGAATTAGTATTATTCTGTCTCTCTCTTCGCAATGAGCTCCCATAGTCATCATAATTTTTTTCTTTTTACTATTTATCTTTGGCTGCATCAGCTTTTAATACGGCAGCCAAACATTATTATGTTTAGAATTCGCCGCCGTTTATTATTGTACTTGGATTTTTTAATTAACATGTGAGGGAAATAATCTACATTTATCTACCTTTTCTGACCTGGCTGCAGGTAAGTATAGCAATCATAGAGATGGGTGCCTACTACAGTAAGGTATATAATATAAAATATTGCCGGTTTTAGCTTACTACATGTAATTAACATGAGAGGGAAAAGATCGTAAAAAAATACTGATTAACTAATTAAGTATTATCAATTGTAGCAGGCGTAGGGTGGCAGAGGTTTTTTTTATAAATTCACAATATTGAAATCTGCCTATAAAAAATTGTTTCATCTAATTAACAGATGAGGGAAGATTTTGTTATATTCCGGATCTTAGACCATAACGCAGAAAAAATCGCGCGAGCAATCTCGTCGTGTCGACGATAGATCGCAACCTTGTCGCTAGAAACACAAGTAAACGACACCTATTATTCCGTAAGTATTTGCTACATCCCGTCTTTGAGGAGATATACAAATACTCTTTTATTAAACCTCGGAATACGACGAGGGTACTAACACACTCGTCCGCTTACTCACGGAAACGTTTGGCTTTTATTTTGGAAGATAAATGTATATAGTATTAATTAAATGTAAATGTATTTGTATTATATGTGTATCAATTTTTATATATATTGATTATGACATATTTTCTACTAAAGAGAAGGTAAAATTATTTTTCATTTCCTATTTACGTTAGTTCTACCTATATTTAATTTAATAGCTTCTGCGCGCGACTTCGTCGGCGTGGACTCCGCTCCTATTGGTCTTAGCGTGATGACACATAGCCTATAGCCTTACTCGATAAATGGGCTATCTAACACTG